>JAPDNY010000010.1:59159240-60359240 GCA_029375565.1 Gekko gecko
CGTCATCCTCCAGAGTTTGCTTAATTTCATGTTTGTTGCATCGATAACACTGTCTAACCATCTCATCCTTTGCCATCCCCTTCTTCTTTTACCTTCAATCTTTCCCAGCATCAGGGTCTTCTCCAGTGAGTTTGGTGTAGTGGTTAAATGTGTGGACTCTAATCTGGGAGAACTGGGTTTGATTCCCCACTCCTCCACTTGCAGCTGCTGGATGACCTTGGGCAAGCCAGAGTTCTGACAAGAGCTGTCCTTGAAAGAGCAGTTCTTGAAAGAGCTCTCTCAACCCCACTTACCTCACAGGGTGTCTGTTGTGTGGAGGGGAAGGGAACGGAGTTTGTAAGCTGCTCTGAGACTCTGAGACTCTGAGTGAAGGGTGCGGGTATAAGTCCAATTTCTTCTCTTCTGAGTGCTCCCTTCTCATTTGGTGGCCAAAGTATTTGAGCTTCAGCTTCTGTATCTGGCCTTCTAGAGAACAGTCAGGGTCGATTTCTTCTAGGATTGACTAATTTGATCTCCTTGCAGTCCAAGGGACTCTCAAGGGTCTTCTCCAGCACCGTAATTCAAAAGCATCTATTCTTCGGTGCTCAGCCTGCCTTATAGTCCAACTCTTGCAGCCATACATTGCTACTGGGAATACCATTGCTTTGACCATGTGGACTTTTGTGGGCAGGGTGACGTCTCTACTTTTTATTATATTGTCTAGGTTTGCCATCGCTATCCTCCCAGGAAGCAGGCATCTTTTAATTTCATGGCTGCAGTCACTGTCTGCAGTGATCTTGGATCCCAGGAATGTGAATTGTGTCATTGCTTCCATGACTTCCCCTTCTATTTGCCAAGGATTGATGGGTCTGGATGCCATGATCTTAATTTTTTGGATGTTGAGTTTCAAGCCAACCTTTGCGCTCTCCTCTTTCACCCTTCACAAGAAGCTCTTAAGGTCCTCTTCACTGCCATTAGAATGGTATCGTCTGTATAGCTGAGGTTGTTGATGTTTTTCCCAGCAATCTTAATTCCAGCTTGTGATTCATTCAGGCCGGCATTCTACATGATGTACTCTGCATATAAATTAAATAAGCAGGGTGACAACATTCTTGTTGTACTCCTTCTCCTATGCTAAATCAATCAGTTGTTCCATATCCAGTTCTGTCGCTTCTTGACCCTTATACAGGTTTCTCAGGAGACATGTGAGGTGATCTGGTAGTCCCATCTTTTTAAGGACTTGCCACAGTTTGTTGTGATCCACACAATCAAAGGCTTTAGTCTAGTCAATGAAGCAGAAGTAGATTTTTTTTGGTACTCCCTTGCTTTCTCCATAATCCATCGAATGTTGGCAATTTGATCTCTAGTTTCTCTACCTCTTCAAAACCCAGCTTGTACTTCTAGCAGTTCTCTGTCTGCGTACTGCTGAAGCCTAGCTTGTAGGATCTTGAGCATAACCTTGCTAGCATGTGAAATGAGTGCAACTGTGCAATAGCTTGAACATTCCTTGGCATTGCCTTTCTTTGGGATTGGAATGTAAACTGACCTTTCCCAATCCTGTGTCCACTGTTGCATTTTCCAAATTTGGTGGCATATTGAGTGCAGCACTTTAACAGCATGATCTTTTAAGACATTGAATAGCTTAGCTGGGATACCATCATCTCAGCTAGCTTTGTTCTTAGTAATGCTTTCTAAGGCCTATTTGACTTTGCACTCCAGGATGTCTGGCTCACTAACTTACATACAGTGCATATGTACATTATTCAAAGAGCAATATCAGATTTTAATTAACAGACCTTTATTCTTCTCTGGATCTGCAGTTATGTCAGCGAAGTTGGGGCACAGATTCTCTGGAAACTGGGAGACATTACTCACATCTCTGCTAAAGGCAAATTAAAACATATTATTTTTACTTAGTAAGAGGAATAATTTACACTCAAAGCCACTGTCAAGAGACTGGCTTACCCAACAGCCTCTTGTCTTTTTTGAAACATTGGTTTAGGCTTGAGGCCTACAAAAATCATACCAGTTTCTCTGAGAACTTGGTCATGTTGACTGCAGTTTCAGATAACAAAATAAGGAAAGAAGGGAATCAGCACAGGGGCCGGTGAATTCACTTGAGCCTAGAGGCTTCAAGGCCAAAGAACCCAGGGAAGGAGTTTTGCCTACAAATTCCATCTTGTTAGGGCATGGACCCATGGGTGGGACAAGAAGCCTTGCTTAATTAGGCCCTGTACAGCTGCAGAGTCTATGGTCTCATGATAGCAACACACCTGATTGGCTAAAACCCTGTTAGCAACACATCTGACTGGTCCAGTTGCATTATTAGCCATACATTTGATTGGTTAACTAGAATCATGGCAACACAGGTAGTTTGGCATAAAGGAAGATATTTCATTTTACTCTTAGCCCTTTGTCTGGACTATATCTGTCTTATTTATTTATTGTTTATTTAATTTATACCCCACCCTCCTTGCTGAAGCAGGCTCAGGGTGGCTCTTGGGTCACCGCTTGATTCTTGACCAGGTGGGTCTTGCTGGTCAGACACCTGCCTCAGATTTGAAACTATGTTTGGACTCAGTCTGGTCAGGTAACACCTGGATTTAGAGAACCAATGCCTTTAAAAGTGCTTAGGTTAAATATTTAGTTTTTACTATTTTATCCTTGCTGTTCACTGCTCTTAATCCAGTACTTTAGGCCTACTGGCTACAGCTACTAAAGCCCCCCCCACCCCCCGAACTCAGCTTGCAAGTGTCCTATCTTGCAGGGCAGAGTTCTTGATCTTAGATCTGAGAGGACAAGACACTCTATCTCTGGCTGATGGGTTCATTCAGGGAACTAGTAGTAGCATGTTACTTCCTGGAATTGTGAGGATTCACACTCTGACACTTTGTGGTTTTGTCCTTGACAAACTCATCACCCCTTAAGAAACAATAACTTTTGACAGCCACTAACACCACAGAACCAGAAGCAGATGATAAGGCACATCTCTATTTGGTTTGCATGGTTTCCTCTATTTTGGTTGCATGGTGATGCAGTGTTGCTTGATACAGGGTTTATAAAAATGTATTTAGTGTCAATAGCTGTTCTTCTTCTTTTACAAAAAAATAACCTACCAAATGAAGCACTACTCAACATTCCAAGGTTACTTTCAAGACTTATTTTACTTTTGCTTCATCTGCTAACTTGATCTGAAGCCGTTGGTGTTTTATTGCTTTCCAGACTTTACCTGGTGTTGCAGATGTTGTGAGAGAGATTTAAAGTGATGGGTGTTTCAGCTGGAAAATCACTGCATGCAATATTTTCCCCTGCACAAAAACACAAAAAATATAATAATGTGAAATTAAACATTTTGATGACAACAATCTGGGACAGGTACTAAGTGCTATGACTGCATGGATTTATCAAGAAAGACACAAATCAAGGCAGGGATTGTGAATGTTTTCTTTCACTTGCTTATAGAGATTTCAGTAGTTCATAGCAAGATGGAAGACAGCCCTATGAACTGCATCTAGAGAGCCTTTCATCAGTTCCCAAAGTCAGTAATGGCCACACTGCCTTGGACCGTCTTTGGTAGATTGCTCTGTTCTGATTGCCACCATTAAGAGGCAGCTTTAGATTTTTGACAGCATAAATTACCAGCACATAAGACTGGGATTTTAAAATGCATTAAGCTAACAATCCCACTAAATGTGAAGCAACCAAGAAGTTTGGAAAATACTCCTAAGGGAAAAAGTAGACTCACTTAACCCCCAAAATGCCCACTTCTCTGTAGCAGGATGCATCTAAAATTTAACTATGTGAATGTTCTCCTTTTAAAAATAATGCTATTCATCCTTAACAAATGTTATAGGAATTTGTGTATTGGTTAACACCATGCTTCTATAGGGTTACCCAATGGCTGATGAGGCATGTAGTCCAATCAATGAAATTCAATTCAAAATGTGCTACTTCTGACTCTTGTTTCTTGTGGGAAAGGGGCCTGTTCAACTACCCTCATCCAACAACAATACTGGAGACTGAAAAGAGATGAAGCATTCTGTAGGAGCCTTTCTGATCCCCAGTCAAAAAAAACAAACAACAATCTTTTCTGCAAGATGTTTTCCTGACAGCTCATAGTTAATTTTTTGGAATTTCAGCTTCTGAACAGAGCACTCAAGAAAGGTACCCATAGTGGGCAGAATTTGGTGCTTTTCAAAAATACCCCAAATGCAGCATAAGAACATAAGATGGGCCAGTGGCCCATCCAATCCAACACCCTGTGTCACACAGTGACCAAAACCCAGCTATCATCAGGAAGTCTACCAGCAGGGCCAGAACTCCAGAAGGCCTCACACAGTGGCCCCCAAGCACCAAGAATACAGAGCATCACTGCCCCAGACACAGTGTTCCATCTATACCTTGTGGCAATAGCCACTGGTGAACCTCTGCTCCATATGTTTGTCCAATCCTGTCTTGAAGATGTCTTTGCTTGTAGCTGCCACCACTTCCTGCGGCAGTTAATTATTCTTTGGGTGAAGAAATACTTCCTTTTATCTGTTCTAAACCTACTGCTCATCAATTTCATTGAGTGCCCACCAGTTCTTGCATTGTGGGATACGGAGAAAAGTACTTCTTTCTCTACTTTCTCTTTCCCATGCATATTTTTGTAAATCTCTCCCATCTTTATCCTATGCATAATTTTGTAAAAGCAAAAGACAGGTGGCATTCCTAGTACTTACGAGAAGGAAGGAAGTGTCTGCCGGGAATCACTGGTTTCTTATCACCGTCAGAGCTACTGGTGCTGCTCCAGCTGCCCCAACTGCCTCGACTGGCACGCACACTCCCAGAAGAGCTTCCACAGTCAGAGCTTGAATCTGAGCAAAACCTATCCATGCACTTCTTCTTGGGCCACTGATAGAAACCTTCTGGTACATTTGGGAAACACAGAAAAAAACAAGGTCTTATGCCTCTCATCATCTTTCTCATGCTAATAGGCAATGATACTGTATTTTGGGATTTGTATTTTGTCAACTAGAGTCTGGAGGCATACATTCACAGCAGAAAGGTGACTGGGACACGATATCGCATATAGAAAGCATTCCTAAATTTTGCCTGCGTCTGTGCTTCTTGTGCTATACAGAGCTTTCATACAGGTGTACTAAAATTGCAGTCTCACCCTCCCAAGTCCCCTCTCATTGGCCAAGACTGTTCACCCCCAAAGGCGACAGATTCAGAATGCAGCAGAGTCACACTCTAGAACCTACTGTGTTAGTGGACGTCTACTAAAACTTAAAAAGTTATGTACTACTTGTACACTTTTAACAACATACCAGCTTCTCTCTGTGTAGACAGAATAGCTTTCTCATCTGCTTTACAACTTTCGCCATTGCTTTGAGTGCACCAATTTCTGATATTAATGTTAGTTCGAAGTTCAGGTCTTTCAAATTCACTGCATAAATGCTTCAGCTCAGCCTGCTCAGGAACCCTGCGGCAATCCCAAACAACAATAAAAAGAGAAATCGATTTTCCTTTCCAACTATTACATTTATCAGTTAATTAGTAACAACAGAAACTATGTGTGGTATTAGAAGACAAAGCCCCCCAAACCTAGCCTACTTCTCAGAGAGGCCATAATACCACTTTAAGGCACTTCTTACAGGAGCTAGATACAAATGCTACCCAAAGAAAACTGAGGGAAATGTTGCAAGCATTGAAGAATTAAAAACTGGAGGACCTCTGGAAGCTAGCAAAACATACCGCACAGATATATTAACATGCTTCTTCTTGTTTTTCCTATTTGTTCTATTCCTATTCCAATTCGTATTTGGTAAATTTCCTTCTCTTTTCTCCTGAGACCCATTTTTCCGATGGACATCTTCTGACTGGAAGGCAAGAACAGGACCTAGTGAGAAAACTCAGGTGCTCAGGATTATAAAACTGAATCAATGTTTGATTAGTGCAATGCCACAAGTAATAGCCATGTACAAATATTCAGTCACACATACGAACGCTAAAAGTTTAGACACACAACTTTCTGACTGTGAAATCTGTTAGCATGCACCTTTCTTTGCCTCCTTCATGCCCCTGGATTTTTTCTTCAACAGCACACCACAGAGGCATAAAGAGGCTAAGAACCAGGGAACAATGGGCTATACAATTCTGGCTGGATTAAAACCAGAACCATCTGTCAGATTTATGACCAGTTTGGTTACAAGTTCAGCACCTATAAATCCTCTCTTTCTTCACTTTTTTTTGTTCACCATCCTGTTCACCTGAATTGCTATCAAAGAAACAATAAGGAACAACACTGCCTTAAAAGTTATTTAAGCTTACAGAGATTTCAGTAGTTCATAGCAAGATGTACATACCTAACCTAAAGAAAATCCAGCTGTTCCTAGAGCTATGAGAAAAACAGTAGGAAATGTAAATCTGAACTATAAGAACATTGGGGAGTGGTATAAAGCAGGCTTTGGCTGCAGTTCTGCATTTAAGCTGCTTAAATCCCATTGAAGGCAGTGGGTTTTAACCAACCTAACACTAAGCTGTGATGCAACACACAGACTCTGGGTATGTAGCACAGTCCTAAAAACTCTACCTAAAAATTAGTGGTTTGAATACAAGTGCCACAAGTGGCAGCACACATCCACCTGCACACAGGATACAGGTTCTTACGATTCCCCCTGCAACCTGCACTATATTACACACTGCTCCCGAGAGCCCACTGATCTTCAGGAACAGCCTTTTCAGAGGTGCAGGACCCAGAGCAGGGGCAGAGGGGAAAACCAGCAGAAATCTGCTCAGGGATAGCTGGATCCAAGCCACTGTCTTCTTTTTTACTTGATGTGTCAAGGTTGCAGTAGCTTTACAAAGGCAAAGTTTACAAAGAGCCAGTTTGGTGTAGTGGTTAAGTGCGTGGACTCTAATCTGGGAGAACCGGGTTTGATTCCCCACTCCTCCACTTGCAGCTGCTGGATGACCTTGGGCAAGCCATAGTTCTGTCAGAGCTGTCCTTGAAAGAGCAGTTCTTGAAAGAGATCTCTCAGCCCCACCTACCTCACAGAGTGTCTTTTATGGGGAGGGGGAAGGGAAAAGAGTTTGTAAGCCGCTCTGAGACTCTGAGTGAAGGGTGGGGATATAAATCCAATCTCTTATTATTATTATTTTAAAAAGCTAAGTCACATCATAATTACTGTTAGCTCTCCAAGATCACTGTGTTAATTAGGCTCAAAGTCAGACTAACAGGCTGAACCAATGATGTTGCTAAAGTCACTCATGAACCACTGTGGATGTGCATCTGCTCTAACTGCTCAGAAACTCTCTCAAACTACTATACTCAGAACTGCCCACATATACTTCTTGAATATTACATCAGTTCAAATGTGTATTCTTAAAAAAAAATGTATCTTCATGCCACTTCACTTAAAACTGGAGTCCAAAAGATATTTTAAATATTTTAAGAAGTGTATAGTAGAAGACCTCAGCAGAAGAAATGTCCTGTTTTCCACAGCATGATGATTCATCTTTAAGCCCTTTATTTATCATCTTCTCTGTGGAAGGCTTTGTATTAATTTGCTTTTTCAGAGTCTCACAGTTTTCTGTTTCATTCCTGAGAGGCACTTGCTGGTTAATCCCTTAAAAATGAAGAGACAATACAGTTATTTTATGTTAGAAAAGCCCTATTTATTTTCCAGCCAGTTTCATATTAATTTTGAACACAGACTGCAAAAACAAACCTTCTGGATTTTTAAAGAACACAGTATGAATGATATTAATTCCTTGTCCTCTTTAATCTAAGACATCAAATCAACACGGCTAGCATTTTAAGTTCGTTAATATTACAGTTGTATATACCTACACCAATGTCACAGTACTCCTCAGATTTAATTAAATTGTTTTATAAGCAAAAAGTCATTTTTCAGTATTTCTTAGTATAAAAATTAAAAGCGGCCCTTAAGTAACTACAAGATAACTGCTGAATTAAAACTTCAGTTTTTGTCCCCATTCCATGAAAAGGGAGTTCAGAATCGTATCTTTCAAGCAACGAATTCTGAGCAGACCAGTGGTACATAACCAGTGGACAGAGTGTTGGACTAGATAAGGCCATTGGCCTGATTCAACATTGGCTTCTCTTATGTTCTTATGTTTATGTTAACTCACAGTTACTTAAATTCAATTGGTCCTTGAGGGGAGTTAGTCCAAGATTGTAACCACTACACAATGCTGGCTCTACTATCATCTACTAAAAATTATTCAGTTGGAGGACAGCTCTTATCTCATGGCTAGCTAAAACATTTTTACTGGATTCATCAGTTAAAAGGCAGTTAAGGACTACATTTAAATAAACTGAACATTACTTTACTGGAGAAAAGTCAATTGTTCCTTTGCTAAGGGGTTGCCCAAAAAGCCTACTGAGGCTGGTAGTTCAAAGAAAAAAAAATGAGAGGAGGAGACTTTGGAGGAGCATTTATCGAAATGGCTACCCGAGTAGGCAATTCTTCAAGGAAGAGGTGCAGGGGTTCAAGACTGCCAGGATGCCCTTTCTGGGGCTAGGAGGGCAATGAGAAGACAACTTGCTCTGAATCTGGATCCAGTGAATCATAGGAATAATTTCCAAAGACAAGAGACAGCTTCTGAACAAACAAAGCACACAGTCCTATGCATGGCACAGCAGTTGCACACAACTAGCTGGCTACAGATATGGCCAGTTTTACAGGGACTTTCCAAATTACTAGGCACTGCTCATCATGTGAACTGTCTGTCACTTGTGACCAACTTTACTTGATTTTATTATTATGATAGAGCAGACAGTGATAACATATTCAGCACAGTCAGCAACACATAAAAGAAAATATGTACATACAGAAATACTTGTAACCAAGTTGTTTATTCATGAAAAGCAAATGAGATAACCCTTCTTAGGTTTCAGAACACATATGGGGGATCACAAGATCAAAAAGTAATTATTAGTCAGTCACAAGGTTCAAAGATATTATTCTGTGGTGCCTCAGGACCTCCTGTGGAGGTGCAGGCTGGGCACAGACCAAAACTCCTGATGGCAGCTATAATGTGTCCCACCTTCTGTGAGAACTTGGCTGAAACCTGCTGAGTCCCAGCATTAGGTGCTCACCAGAAATTTGTCAGTACTTGATCATTGCCTACCTTCTGTCCATACCTGTCCTAAACACTGTCATACACATCTCAGTGGAGACCATTCAAAACACTCCCTCTGTATATTAAAAATATTACCATTATTTTTCCTGGAAACTTCTTGGAATTCTGATTGTTGCTGAGGTGAATGTCTTGAGAAGCGACTTTCAGACAGCTTCTTTGATGACTTCAAGGGACACAGCTCAGATTCTCTGAGCTCCACTATATTTTCTGAAGTCTTAAGGTTCGTTTCCTTAGGAAACATACTTGTTCGAAGACCCTCCTTCAAACTGCACTCTGAAGAAGTGTTTTTAGGAAGTGTTGAATTCTTCAATGCACTTTCTTCTTTGTCTAGAAAATTCCCTGGGTGCATCAAATTCTTTTGCATGTTTACATTTATGCTACTTGCATATTTCAGGTTTAACCAGCTCTCGCTAACAGTGCAAATGTCCTCTTTTGGTGCTGAAGTCTGATTTTCAACAGGCTGGTTCTGCTTGTCATCAGTAGTTAAAGTGGTGCTGCTAATGGCTGTGTTTGATTTTTGTTTACCATAGTATACAGAGCACTTGTGTTTCTTCTGGGAATGGCTGTATGTTGCTGGACTCCTCTTGGCAGCATTCTGGCTTCGGCTGGTTGTGCTACCCACGGAAAGGGAGCCTTTTCCTTTTCCTTTATCAGATGAGCCATAAGTATCTGTAAAGGTTTTACAGCTACTCCTGGATGTGAAATCAAGATAACAGATTTATTTATTACAATCATCATTTTTTGAAGCATGAAAACAGAGCAATGGAAAATACAATATTAAACCCTGGGCTTTTAAGTTTGGCTTTGACTTGATACTGTTGGTGACCTTTCAGAGATATATATATCTTACAAAATGTTTACTTATTTTAGCCAATACACTCAGTTCTCATAGTGGTGCCCAAGAGGATGAGAAAACAGAAGCATCTTGTTGTTCCTGGCTCTCTAGTGGTATTTGTCCAGAAACAACTTTTAAACCTCCCTGTCTGGGAAGATGAGGCAGTTCATGGCAGTTCCATAAATTGTTCCCGGTGGACAGTTTAAACCAGAAGCGTCAAACTCATTTGTTATGAGGGATGGATCTGACATTAATGTCACTTTGTTGGGCCAAGCCATGTGCACCAAAAATGTAATCCCAGGTATGGGAGATATAAACTTCACAAATTAACAATATTATTTTTTACTCAAAATATAAACATGCTTAAAACATTAACACTCTTACAGTATTTCCTTAAAGTATCTCCCTGATGCCCACCCTCTCACTTCCGCCTCCCAGTATTCTCATTAGCAATGGGAAAGTACCACAGGGACACAATGTACAGCCATTATCATCTGGCAATAAAGGTAATAACCAGTTGCTCACGGGCTGGATAACAGCCCCAGATGAGCCGGTTCTGGCCTGCAGGCCATATGTTTGAAACCCCTGGGTTTAAACAAAAATATTTTATTTCTGACAGGACCACAAATCTTCCCTTGGGGCAGCACAGGAGCTAATAAGAGGGGTTCACCTTCAAGTTACAGCTTATGAAATGAACTCAGTGAAGCCAGGGAACGGGAAGCATGAGATACCCGAACTTCCCATTTCTCCTTCAATCTCATAATGGCAAAGACTTTTATAGTCCCCTTGCTAGCCTACCACACTAGAAAGCCAATGTGGGAAAGTCTATAATTCATGCTAGAGTGCTGAATGAGGATATTCTTCCACTTGCACCACATCTTGCGCAAGCAGAAAATGTAGGAACTGCTACAGAATCTACTTATTAAAAAAATACATGAACTCCTGCATCAATTGTTGTGAAGCATTTGTGGCACAGCTGTAGTGGTTAATTTCCTTCCACTGGTACTATTTTGGATTGAACCTGGAGCTGATATTCTATGACCAACTATTAACTTGCACTCTTTTATATGCCATCACATAAGACAATGCATTATCATACTCATATCAGTTTTTATTTCAGTCCTACATAGCATTATATTTTCTGCTGCTAATTATATTGGCTTTTGTTTTTGTGGGTATCAGTTATTGGCTGTTATGCTGTATTTTTGAAAATGGTTTTAGCAAGTTTGAGAACCTGAGGAGTTGATAGACGGGATACATTTTAAATAAATAAAGTGAATTCACGTGACCATTTTTTAGTGATCTCATGGGTGTTTGAAGGGTTTGTCTTGTATTGAGCCTTCAGATGATAATCCTTTTGCTCACATTGAACACAATGGCTCTCAAAGGCAGAAAGATTTTCCAGTGACAAGTTGATAACCATGTGGATAAAGACACTGATATCACCAAAGTATTCAGCATCTGTCAACCAGGTTTTCTGAATTTCTTCTCTCCAACCATCCCATTCTAGACAGATTAAATTACCAGCTGCTCAATCAATTTAACATTTTTAAAGAATCCTGCCCAACCCCACTCTTGAATAGAAAGAGAATATTTATTACTTGTAAGATTCAGAACTGATGATGTCCACAGAACTGCTGTTTTGCAGTGGAGAAGAACTGGGGTTTGGCCTCTGTCTTGACTTTATGAATTCTGTTAAAATGTATTGCGCTTGTTGGAAAGCAATCAGAATCACACCCAGCAGAGACAGGCTGCAAGAGAAAGCAATGTTTACAAGAAGTGACAAGTGGCAATGGGCAATCAACAAAAAATGGTGGTTGTGCTTGGAATATTAGAAAGACGGGACTATATATAAGGATTTGTGCTCTTGCTCTCTCCCCAAATCCAATCCCTTTTAAAGATATCACAGCAAACAATGGACTTGGGGGGGGGGCTCTCGATGGGAACCCACAAGTCTAAGGCCCCGTTCACACGGAGCATTTGCCCCGCCGAAGGCACGGTAGCCCTGTGGGCTTTCCGTGTGCAATCATACCAGCACATCTGGGAGGCATAGCACTCCCGTGGCCAACCTGCGGCTTCCCGTGGAAAACGCGGAGTAAAAAACTACTAGGATTGAAGTACTAGTTTCCGGAAACCCCAGGGCAAAGGCCGGCGTCTGATCGTGGGAGCGCCAGTATCCCGCGGCTTCCGATGCCGGCCCATGTCCCAGGGTTTCTGGATGTTGTAAGTGTCCTTGGGATGCGCACCAACGCTGAATGAGGCATGCGCATACGCAAGACACTGACAGCAGCCCGCCCCCCCCCAGGCACATGCGTCCTTTGCTACAGCGCAGCTTGCTGCTCTGCTGCGCTGCTTTTTTGCCGCGTTGTAGCAGTGCTGTGTGATCGGCACTGGGCGCCGGAGTGTGGCAACCCGGTGGCCCGTATGATCAGGCTACTGCGCCTTATTTTGCTCCGGGGCGAACTGCCACGCCTCCCCCCCCCCTGTGTTTTCTGGACCGTATGACCGGGGCCTAAGTCTATCCTCACCTCTTTAAAAGCTGGCATTTCATGACAACAGCTAGAGGGCAGGATGCATGAGTCTAGCAAAATATCCTCCTTCTTCAAACAGTAGTTATTATTATCTCCAGCCACACCAGCACTGGCTTCCACCTCTCCCCACTTCTGTTTCCCAGCCTATTCTCTGCCTATGAAGTAATTTCCTACACTCCAGGCGCCTACAGAAGTGCCCAGAAGTGGGTTGTCCAGAGGATTTTTTCTCTTTCAACATTAGTTTCAAAGGTGTAGTAAGTAAGCGACTAGTAAAGACTTTTGCTACTGCCTCCATTGTTATCAAATACATTAAACTCAACAGGCACAGAAAGCATTCAGAAACACTTTTGTCAGAAAGGTTATAAAAACTAGAACTATTCTAGAACAAAAAAAATTATTCTGACATTGTTGGTGAATGTATTTCTCTACTGCTATCAGCTGGCATTTGTCTGGATTAAACAATTTACCTGACAAAGAGCACCGTGAATCTCCAAAAGGATTCTTCCCAGCTGGGTCCTGGCACTACATCTGCGCACAGGGGTAAGAGATGATGAGGAAGGGTCACATTGAGGGTAAAGTGGAATTCTACACCACCAGCAGTCACAAGAGTCAACTCACGAATAACCCATGAAGAAGTAAAATCTGGAGTAAACCTGTACCAGAAAAAACAAAATACAGCCAATGCAAGCAATAAGGGTCATTTAAGCTTTTTGGGTGTATTATTTCTGAGTGCACTGCTTGTGGTTTCCTTTCCTGCTTTGTGTCAGGAAAGCATCCAGTATGAAGTCATAAAACATCTAAAAGCTACTGAAACACCTTCAGTTCATACAGTTCACCTGTTCATACAATTATTGCATTGTGGCTTCAGCAGGGTGTTGGGGCTAGCAGGTACTTGCCAACATTCGTGTCCCTTAGAAGTCACTGTCTTCAGTGAACAAGCCTCTAGGCTGCCACTTTGCTCCACTTTCGCATGCAAAACCCTTTTCTTATAAGAACCATATCTAATAATGGCCAAACATACATTTGCCTAGCCACCCAAGAAGACACAAGCAATCCTCTTACTACTGGTAAAAGATGTTGGTACCGACAACAGGATATTTATTAAATATGGTAAGAAATTATTCTGTTAAGGGTCATGAAATATCTTCATTGGAAAAATGTGAAATGTTGTAGATTTTTAAGAACTCCTTTAAAAAATGAACAGATGCACATTCCTGCAGCCTTCCTATTGTTTAATCCTAATATGTTAATTTTAAATTATTAGGGAAATGCTTACACAATGCTGATCTCCCGTGAAGAGTTCTGTGCTAGGTAAAAATCCTGGCAATCCAGTACTTCAAACCCATATCCTTGGCAACTGTACCCATTAATCGTCATAGATGTTATAGTGATAGGAAGGTGACCAATGTTCTCAACTTTAAAGCTCTTTGTGATAGAAAGAATTTGCTTGCTGTCTTTCAGTTCTGAAGAAAACAAAATTGACATTAAGTTTTTTTACAGCACATTCAGAGAAACTGAGATGTAATGGGAAAACTATGCTCCCTCAAGAAGGGAAGGAACTGCAGTGAGCAAGGGAGGAGGAGGAAGGAATATACAAATGCAGGGGTCGTTCATCACATGATGCCAAACCATCATTCAGCATTACATCATTATTTCTTCCATCACTTTACATTTGTGTCATTTTAGGAGGAAAGGACTGAGCTTGGTTGTCCACTTACGTCTCCTGCAGTCCAAGAGGGTAGATTCTGGGACCTTAAATCTAAGAGAGCCTCCTGCCCCTGGCAACCTTCCCCCAACTTTCAATAGTTCTCTGGCTCCAATGCCTTCTACATAGACCACATCCAGAACAGTCAAATTATTCCTGAAATTCATAAACATAAAGCAGTTAAAACCATGAGGTCTTTTGAGCTACTGACTATGTCTTGTTCAACAGTATAATATGTAAGCATAGGTCCCCCCCCTTGCCCCACCGCAAAAAGAAAACATTGCAACCAAAGCTAATTTCATGTAGATGTTGATTACTTTTAGCCTTTGTCAAGGCAAACTTTACAGAACATCAGAAGATCAGCTTTTGGATTAGGTCCCTGGTTAGGAACTATATTTATGGGAGGGCTATTTTGAAGAAGAAAAAGAAGGAAAACAAGCCTCCTATGCTCCTCAGAGAGAACGCCAACAATTCCCATTGTCACAGCTGCTACTTCTCTACAAAGCCTCTGGATTGGTTAAATAGTGGAGAGGGTGAGGTGAGGACTTCTGTCACTTCTTCATGGATTTGGCCTGCAGCCTCCATTTCTTGATACCCAGACTACAGCAATAACCACCTGATACACACATAATGAAAATTTCCTTCTCTCAACCTTCTCTACATTGATCAAGTGCATATCCTGAAACCTACACTTCTTATTGTCTGTTATGCACTTTAGGGACAACAGTATCATCATATAAAGTAATTTATTCTGATCCACATTATGTTGTCTATTTCCATAAATCTCACAGGAAGGGAAAGGCAACAAAGAAACCTTAAATAATTATTGATATGATTGTTAGTATGGGAAGAAAAGTAACTGTTAATTTGGATTTAGTATGCAGGAAAAAAATGGAAGTGATAAGATCATTCTTACATCTGTTTTTTAAAATAAGACAGCTCTGCTTAAGTAATGCTGTATAACCCCCTGCTGGCCAATGAAGCATATGAAGTTTTCAGATTGTTTTTAAATACGTGCTTTCTCAAATAAGCTCAGGGCAGCTAACTGAGGAGTACACATATTTTAAGCAAAGGAGCTGAAGGGACAAACATATTTCAATGCTTCTTATTCATAATATATTTAGATATATTTGTTTTGATGTTGAAATTCAATTGTTTGATTTTAAAAAAAGAAATATATTTACGCAGGCGACTACTTCTCCATTCTACCTTGTGGCAAATTTTTAGTAATTCTCAAAACCCTCATATTTTTTTAGTTTAATTTCTCATTAAAAAGAAACCATTTCTCATTTGGCATATTATGTTTTTTTCTGGAACTTACACAGTAAACCATATTTTAAAACAATATTTCTTTAAATGGAAAGCACAGATCACATTTTGAAGCTTTCAGAAGCGAACATTATATATTTGAATGGAAAACTTGAAATATGTATTAAATCATAGTTTTGAATAAATATTTTCTCATTCTCTTGGCCGGACATTCAAGAATAGTCCTACCTGACAAGTATAAGAGACGTTACTCTTCGGTAATCAGTAGGTGTAAAGACAACACCAACTCTTCTTGTTTCCAATGGCTGCAATTTTAAATCGAGCCTTTCAAAACTAGATATGGTATAATCATGTTCTTTTTGCAGTTCATCCTGCAAAAATAAAATGAAATCAAATTACCATTTTATAACACTCTTACTATGCATTGATTGGCAAAGTTCTCTTATTTGTGTAAGTTTGTCAGTTCCCACCTCCCCCACATAAAGCAACACATTTAGGTCTTTTGGGGCCCACAAATACAATACAGAGTGCCTTTTATAATGGGGGAAGCATCTTTTTGGCAGACTCGGGAATAATTACATATTTATTTATTATTCACATTTGTATATTTATAGTAACTAGAACATTTTCATTTATCCTTTGAGGCTACTTTCATAGCATGCTAGTAGGCTCAGCAGGAATTATCAATATCTCCTAGTTAAACATGAGCTCTCACTAACAAATCCCACAGATGGAGGCATAGATAATTCTGCCAGTCTTCAGTAACTCCTGTTTGGAGCAACTGAAACAGAGCTTCTGACTAGCCAGTGTTGCCTATGCAATCAATGTAGCCATCTAACATTTTTGCAGCAGTATAACAAAGGTTACACTTTTGCAGTAGTACAGCCAAGTACTACTATTTAGCTTTTTATCCTTCCCTTAGCTCAAGGATTCTCACACCATGGTTTGCTAGCCACATGCGGCTTTTCTACAGGTAAAGACTGCCTTCACAAGAAGAGTTGCCAGCTCTGGTTTAGGAAAAACCTGGCAATTTTGGGGGTTGAGCCTGGGGATGGTGGGGTTTGGAGAGTTTCAGCAGGGTATAATGCCATAAAGTCCACACTCCAAAACAGCCACTTTTTCCAGGAGGAATGGATCTTGGTTGGCTGGAGCTAAATTGTAATAGTGGGAGATTTCTAGGTACCAGCTGAAGGATGACAACAGTATTCACAGGCCACCACAATTTGTAGTTTCTGCAGCACACAAGGATCCTTTTTTATTTCCAGCGTGAATGGTCATATGTCTATCCCCATGCAACTGCCTGTAGTTCTTGCATTGCCCCTCTTTGTAACTGCCACTCATGACAGCCTGTGGAGCCAAATAAAAATCCTTGTATATACAGCCCTTTTTATTGTTTAAGATGGACTGTTGGCCTTCCCCCTCCCCCCCATGCATGTGTACAAACTGTATGCATCTTTCAGTTCTCAAAGATTATAATACAACTCAGATAGACAGTATGCATGACCACCTTCAGCCTCTGAATCCTGACCTGATTCTCATCTCCAGAGTCCTGCCAAGCTACCAAAGCTGTCTTAGGAACAAAGTTTTCTTATTTCTATGTGCTTCTGCTGCAGCAACTAAAAACCATCTGGCTGGGAACATGCTTCACTCTTTGTCATAGTCTGTGTATAATAGGACTATTTTTTTCTCTAACCTAAAAATATTCCTGGTCTTCCCACTGTATCACTGGAAAGTGTCTAATCATAAAGGCCATTATTTTTCCACGAAAGAATTCAAAATTCAGAGAGAGAAGAGATTGGATTTATACCCCGCCCTTCACTACTTGAAGGAGTCTCAGAGCGGCTTACAATCCCTTTCCCTTCCCCTCCCCACAACAGACACCCTGTGAGGTGTGTGGGGCTGAGGGAGCTCTCTCGAGAACTGCCCTTGAGAAAACAGCTCTGAGACAACTTATGACTGACCCAAGGTCACACTAGCAGGTGCGTGTGGAGAAGTGGGGAATCAAACCAAATCAAAAATTTATATCAGGAAATGGATAATCTCTTTTCAAAGGCAGTTTTGGATAGTCAGTTGAACTACTCTGGGCAAAGGCACTTAATTCAGAGATTAGTATGAAAACCAGCGGCTGCTGAAGAATACATTTTGGGCATCATCACTCCTCTGCACCCAGCCTCACTTCTCACCCTACCCAGTAGGGGAAAAGGGCATGTTTGTGAGGACACTACAGCCATAGTAGTGAAGCCAAAGACAAGAGGATCCATGGCATTTATATCATGGTAGGCATTGTTTATTGCAGGCAGACAGAGATTCCATTCTGACATATAAAAAACAGAATTAGTTACCCTGTGAGCAGACTCTTCTGTCAATCTAAATTCATTGGTCGTGAAATTAAGAGACTGTACATTTGTGCCAAACCTATACAAACCAAGATAAAAAAGTGAATAAAACTTTTTTTAAAAAATCAGGCTATACACATTAGAGGAAAAGTCTATGTTCCTGAAACAATTTTAGTTTGCAGCTATTTCTAGTTCTATTGTTTCATTGTGAAAGAATTTTTAATACAAGTGCCATACAATTTCAACCAATACCTTACACATGCCCAAAGTAGTCATATGCTCTCAATTAAAAATGGAGATATTAATGCTGAGGAGCAGTCAAACCTACAAACAGCTTGGGTATGTCTTTAAAAATGAAGACATTTTTGAGAGCAATAATGAAAAGCAGATTGTAAAAGGAAATTGCAAGTTGTAGTCTTAAATAGTTATATTCCTTACCATTTGCTAAGAAGACTCAGTGAAGCTTCAGGATCAGGATAATATGACAAAGGCAGAAGTTGTAACATAACTGGGAAAGATGAAGGATTTCTTAGCGTGAAATATTTTACCTAAATGATTTTTAAAAACATTAAGGTTAATACTTCATATCTTGGTGTTAAAATTCAAGTTAAGAGGAAATAGTACATCTTGAGGTCCAAGATATTTCAAAAATATCTTTTGAAACAGTTTGATACAACTTTATTTCTGAAATGTTAACAAGGATACAGAACTTTCATTTAATTCAATACCTAGAGATAGCACATTTGCAACTGCAAAATTAAATACATTATCAATTGGAAAGAAAAGCATCTCATAACAGAATAAGATAAATATTCTTTTTCTAATAAATTAACTAAATGTACTAGTATACATGATGCAAATAAATAACATCCAGCAACTGCAAATGAAATTTTTCCTATTCACATATAAAAGAAATGACATTAAAAGGTTAGAAGAGACCAGTAGGTAAATGTCATCAATAGGTAAATGTCATCTAACATCTCTAAAATTAATTCTCATTTGAATACATTATGACAAAAATAGGAAGAACAATTTCCCATGCATTTCTCTCCAACATCAATTAGATTAACAAGTTTAGCAAAAAATATTATTTTTTAAAAAAAGTTTCACCAATTATCGCATTTATATTCCACTTCCTTCAAAATGGCACATATGAGGTTCCCAGGCACTGAGCACTCAGACCTGCTTAGCATACACAAGACTGCTCTATTGCATGACTTCTAACCATACCTTGAGCCCCTGTAAGTTCAGTCTAGCATTTCTAATCTTTGTGAAAGATCACTTCATAAAGATTAATAATTTTCCCTTTCAAAACCAGTATGAAAACATACAACATCACCAGCGGTTTTGACAAGAACTTTATTAATTTTTTAAAATCTAAAAACAGTCTCACCATGCTATTCATCGGTGCAGCTGCACTGAAATTCAATGTATGGTCAAGCTCTGTAACCAAGTGGGGCAGAGAGAATGCAAATGATTCCTCTTCAGGACTTTCTGGATGAACGACATGAATAACTTCCCCAAAATTTCTCCTGTTGAATTGACAATGAACATCTTTAAAAAATAAAGCCTGTCACTCTTACTGCCTCAACATATGATTTCAGGAAAAATATTTTTAAAAATTTAAATCTCACATAGCATTACAGAACTGGGCATCTTCATACTAAACTGTTGAACACTTTTCTAAAAAGGATAGATGTGAAGTGCGTAATATTTTACTGTCAGTGACCACTGGAGTTTGACGCAGGATTCTACTCAGTAGGGATGAGCATGAACTGGGAAAATTTGGTTCACTTTGTGATTTGTGGATGAAACACAAACCAAACTCCAAACCAAACTGGGAGGCTCATTTAACTGGGAGGCTCATTTAACTCTTGTGGTCCGTGGCCCTTCAAACCCTGTTGAGCAGTTTGCTCTCCACCATTCAGCTGTTTTGGGCTGTCTTGTGCGGTCCCTTTAATGTTTAAAGGGATTACAAACCAGTGTGAAAAACAGCTTTAAAAGGGCTTCAGAAGAGACCCTGAAAAAAGGCAGCCACCAGAAAGGGGGGGGGGAATCTCCCAAGAAGGACTTCTCTTCCACCTTGTGGCTGGTCCCGAAAGGAGCCATTTAAACCCATTTTCTGTTCCTGGCAGAAAGCCACAGGGAGTAGAAAGCAGCAGTGGTTTATATGACTCTGAGCCATTTAAACCCTGCCTTCTGCTCTCACGAAAAGCTCCCAGCCACTCAACTGTTTTTTGTGAGAAGCAGAAAGGATAGGTAAACCCCTGCTTTTTGTTCTTAACAAACCATCATGAGCCACAACAAACTGCACCAAAATTTGTGGTAGTTTGTCCCACTTGTTCAGTTCACAAACTTCAGTTCGCAAACTCCAAACAGGCCAAAATTCATGACAAACTTTAGATCGTCAGCCGGTTCGTACCCATCCCTGCCACACAGTTCTTTACTCTCCAACACAGATTTCCTTACTGGCATCATGTTTCTGAGATACATTAGCATCAATGATAACCCCAGCTAATACAAACCATGTTTTGGAAGTTTCATAGTTCTAAGGTTCATTGTAAATAAGGTTTAAGAGCACTGGCAATATAATAACTTGATTAGCACCAGATGTGGAAGGGGGGGGTATTCAAAGAGAGATCAGGATGGGATGAAGAAGCGTATAAGATACCACAGTTTACAGCTGATCCCCTTCACAATGGTTAAGGAATCAGGAACACTTCTTCTTCATTGGCCTAATTATGCATAAGACTAATTAATTTTAGATCTCAAAAATGATCATTAATATTAAATTTAGATATATTCCATCCAAATACAGATAAGAAATCTCAATGTTGCTGAATTTAAGAATATAAACATTTTTATACAGACCTGCACGTTTCACTATGCTTAATTTTTTGCCATTTTTCATGAAGTTCATATGCAAGATCAGAATCCACACTGCCTGTCGAACTGTCCAGAGAAAGGCTCTTTTCCCAAAGAAGATTGGCTAAAATACATAATGTTCCATTTTACAGATATAAAGGTGGAATATGAAACTTTTAATAAATAAATAATGCTTCCTTTTCTCCTAACAGCCACACCATTTTCTGGTGCACCACTTGTGAACATAGCACCCTGTCATATCCTCTTCCCAGAAGTATCCAGTGTGGTGATGTGGTTAGAGTACTAAATTGTGGAGTCTTGAGTTTCAATCACCATTCTGCCATGAAGTCTGCTGTGTGACCTCAGACCAACCACTCTTGACTAGCCTAATACAGCTGCCAACTCTGGGTTGGGAAACACCTGAAGATGGGGGCGGGGTGAGGAGGGCAGGGTTTGGGGAGGGGAGGGCTTCATTGGGGTACAATGCCATAGAGTCTACCTTCCAAAGTGGTAATTTTCTCCAGGTGAATTGATCTCTGTCACCTGGAGATCAGTCGTAATCCCAGGAGATTTCTAACCACCACCTGGAGAGTGGCAATCCTGCAGCCTAATCTAACAGTGGTTGTGAAGATAAAATGAAGGAGGGTAGCACTCTGTAGCACTCTGAGTTCTTGTGGAAGGGTGGGGCAGAAGTGAAATATGTAATAACCCACAGTTCCCCGGTCCCTGTCAAAGAAGAAACTGATCTATAACAAATAATCAGAAATAAAATGTCCAGCAAAGAAGGCTGCTAAAATTTAAAATGATGAAGGAGGAAGAGGAGGAGATTGGATTTATTCCCTGCTCTTCATTACTTGAAGGAGTCCCAGAGTGGCTTACATCTCCTTTCCCTTCCCCTCCCCACAACAGACACCCTGTTTGGTAGGTGGGGCTGAGAGAGCTCTTTTGAGAACTGCTCTTGAGAGAACAGCTCCAAGAGAACTTGTGACTAACCCAAGGTCACATCAGCAGCTGTATGTGGAGAAGTGAGGAATCAAACCCAGTTCTCCCAGATTAGAGTCCGTGGTCCTAACCACTACACCAAATTGGCATGAATAATGTAGGTAAGCAATCCACACTACAGCTCCTCCTGACAGGATTCTTGGTGCCCACTTGCTAGTCTTGGGGATGAAATGTTAAGGATCTTGAACTAAAACAGATAAAACAAAGAGCTAGGAGACATTCCCTACTCATTTACTGATCAGCAAAGCAATGAGATCATCCCAGATGGGTGCATCACAAAAATGCACAGAGGCTTTCTCATGTCTCTGGGTTTGGCCACCTCTTTATGTGGCCACACAAAAAGTAAAAGCAACTTTTTTTCTCAAGGAAAAGACAATTCCTGGCTTTCCTCCACCTGCTCAGAGCAAAAACTACTTCAGAAGAGGTTCTGAGAAACAGCCTTTGCATCTGCAGGGAGTGTCTACTCAGAAGCAGCCTCCACCATAGGACCATGCTTGGCGGGATTCTGTGTGAACTTCCAGCATTTTGCAATTGGCCTACGGCAGCCATCGTGTGTTACCACTGACCCCCTTCCCCAAATTTCCAGATGTGCACTTTGGCTCAAGGATAAGGGAGGGAGGGAGGAATGTTTATTTTATTAAACAACTTCATATTATCATCTGGACATTAGGACCAGAAATATGTCAGGTTTTTCTACACCATATTTACCTGTTTCAGACATTCTCAGGGAACAGTATGTATCATAATGTATTATGGCTTCAAAATGAAAAACTCCCAGCTGAAAAACAGTAATTGAAAATTTCATACATCAGCATAATACGTGTTAACAAAGAAAAAGCAATTGAAACATAAACAAGTTGTATCAAACAGATTATCCCCCCCAATAAGATTATTTTACATAAATGGAGGGAAAACCCCCACAATTTAAAGCCATTTTGCATGTTGAAAGATGTGGTTTTGCTTTGACAGCTTCTTTTAACATGCAAAAAGGGAACTTGCACAATTTCTTCTGCAGGAAAAGGCATTTGGACTACGTACCTATATACACCCATGCTTTCACTTTCTATTTTTTTATTTTATTTTTAGATTTATAACCCGTCCTCCCCAAGCAGGCTCAGGGCGGCTAACAGATGAGGCACGTATGCCAAGGTTAATACAACCAGAAAACAGAATAAAACAATCATTTAAACAATACAATAAAATACAGATGCTCTAGTTGTCACCAGAGTTCTTAATAGCAAAATGGGGTTCTGGTAAAGATGGTCCCAGAACAACGAAGTAACAAAGTAAGTTCCAGACAGCACTGCCATCCATTCTTCATCCCAGGGCCATCTCACTCCCCAATGGTACCCACTCCATTTGGTGGTGGTGGAGCGGTGATGTTACAGTGGTGGTGGCAGCTCCTACTCAAAAGCCTGGCGGAAGAGCTCCGTCTTACAGGCCCTGTGGAACTGTGAAAGGTCCCGCAGGGCCCAGATCTCCTCTGGGAGCTCATTCCACCAGGTAGGAGCCACCACTGAAAAGGCCCTGGCCCTAGTTGCAGCCAGTTTGGTATCTTTGGGGCCTGGAGTTAACAGGAGATGTTGAGTCCCCGACCGTAGTACCCTTGGGGGAAAGGCGGTGCCTCAGGTATGCCGGACCCTGGCCATATAGGGCTTTAAAGGTAAGAACCAGCACTTTGAAGCGAACCTACCACTTACAGCAATATGTAAAATGGTCTAGAGCACAGCATGGCTACTTTTGCTTTTTGCTTTTCTTCCCCAACTCCCTTCATCAGCTCAGATCAAAGAACATTATAAAATGAGTTTTACATGAAATATATTTTGTTTCAGTGAGCTTGTATAAGGTAATATTTAATAAAATCTGAAATAATTTTCCTACCCTTAAATTCTACTGATAATTTTTAGAAAAATCTACTACAACTAAAAATAGTCATGACAATATAGAAACAGCACTCAACAAACCATAACAGTTCAATGCTGTACCTGGGATAAAGCAGAATAAATCTGCAGTGGTATCTCAAATACTGTTCCAATATTTGTAGTCACAAAAACACTGGAATATAGACTTATTACAGGTTCTTTGATATGGAGTTTCAGAGAAAATACATTCCAACAGCCAGGAGGTAGAGTCAAAGGATCAGTGAAGTTCAGAACCTAAAAGTGAAAACATCAGATCAAAGTGACTATAGATAACACATATTTTACTTTGATTTTACATCTTTTGCTTCTAATGCTAAAACGTAATGTTAATGTAGGGAAGATACTGTCAGAAGAAAATACAGATAGTTAACAAGAAAAATAATGACAACCAAAATCACCACCACCTTCTCCCATTCCCTTCTTGCTTCCCGGTACATGGGACTGCACTATTGCAATTCCCCCTTTGTTATCAGCAGCATTCCCAAGGGTGAAGACAACTGTGCTCACCAAAGGGCTGCACACAAAGAACAGGCTGGAACAGATCCTAAGTTTTATAAGTTGTACAAATACATGTCATCATTCAAGTATCAGAAGGCTACATGCATTCTTTAATTCTGTGATTATTTTTCATGTGTGGAATTGGGTAATGATTGCAAAATTCATTACTCTGGCAATCTCAGCTGCTTGTCAACAAAGAATAGAAGATATATAGGCAATTCTTGGGAAAATCTCAATGGGAATACAGAACAAAGCAGTTGTCTCTGATCAGGGTGTAGGGTTTCAGTACCCTGAGCAACTTCCTTTGTCTCCCATAACCCATAAAAACCCAAAACAATACATGCAAATAAGCAGTTCTATTAAAATGTTCACAATTTATAACACACAAATAATTTAATTTTTCTTAGTGAAGAGGTGATTTTTGAGTGCATGGTCCAAATTATAAGAGAGGGAGGCTGTGATACCATCTCTGCCCCCTCATTGAAAGAAAAGTACGCAGAAGATCCTAAAATAACAACTTACCTTTAAAATATCCTTTGTTTCTCTTGCAACATAGACATCATTTAGCACTATATTCGAATCAAAATTGTTTGTAAACCATATAGACCAAGATGCTGAAATACTGTGATGTGGTTCTACGTGAAATGCTGTTATAAATGGATCAGTGCCATAGTACCTAAGATAAAGGTTTAAAATATATGAGATACTGTTATCAAGTGTTTAAATCCATTTTATTTATTTATTTCAAAATTATACCCACTCTTATAGCTTAGCCTTAACTTTTGTGATGGTTTACATTAAAATACATAAATGCGTAAACACAGGGTTAAGAACAAAAATGTAAAATACTATAATAATATAAAGCCTTATTCACTGCCTGAGGAACCATAAGAAAGTGACTCTGGCGGACTCTTGAGATGTGACAGTTCCACAGGGTGAGCATCACCTATTAGAACAATCCACTCTTCATAGCACATTTTAATAAATTGTAACAAGTTAACATTATGCAAGACATAAATTATGAGTATAAGCATAAAAATATCTACACAGTGAGTATGATAACATTAAATGCGTAATGCCTGCTGAAATGTGTGGCTTATTTTGTTATGCAAACTTCCTAAAAAAAGGATTGTCCCGCTTGAGTTTTCTTTTCCATTAACTGCATTTTCAATGTATTCTGTTACGAATTATAGACACAATGTATGGATTTCTGGGGGGGAGTATAAATATATACTGTAGTTTATATACTGGAAACATAGCACTCTAAGAGACAGGACACACATACGTAAGGCCATGCCAAACATGCACGCCTGAGGAGCCAGTTTGGTGTAGTGGTTAAGAATGGTGGAGAACTAGGTTTCATTCCCCACTCCACCACATGCAGCCATCTGGGTGACCCTGCGTCAGCCACAGTTCTTTCAGAGCTGTTTTCTCAAGAGCAATTCTCTCAGAGCATTCTCAGGACCACCTACCTCACAGGGTGTCTGTTGTGGGGAGAGGAAGGGAAGCAGATTGTAAGCCACTCTGAGACTCCGAGAGAAGGGCAGAGTATAAATCCAACTCTTCTTCTTTTGATGACTTTCATATAAATGTACAAACTACCTCCACTAAAAATATTACATTTTGAAGATAACATATACCCCTCTTCCACATTACAGGTAAACTTGAAAGTTAATTCTGTTCTGATCTCTTCTAACATGACCTACTCTCAAAATTAGAACAGCCACCTATTTTCACTATACTACTGTATAGTTTTGAGTATTCTGGTGCACATTTCATGAAAACCTTACCTTTCCACTGCATTATGGGGAAAGCATGCTTTTTGCAAGGTATCACTGCCTAGCAGATTCATCCTGTCATTAGCAACATGATTGTTTTCATGTCCACACAGTGTACCTGTATTAAAAAAGGGGGCATCTCATTTCAGAGTTTCTAATGAAATGCCTGTTAAAGCCTAGAAAAAAACATAGGAAAACTGGAAAAGACAAAGACTAATACACACTCCCCCCTCCAAAAGAAAAATGGGGGGAAATTAATGAAAAACGTTATTTCTGACTAATTAATGACTTTCCAAAGCATTGTTATAAAAATAAAAAGTTATAGCTGATTGATACTCTAGCAGTCAAACAGATCGAAGATTCAAATGGAATAATGCTGGTGATTACAACATTGTTATTGCATTTGACTGGATTTGAAACCATCAACAAACTTAGGACTTGATGCCAGAAAAGTAATAGGGAACACAGAATATTCTCAAGAATTTGGTTCAGGAATATCGTTCAAGAATTTGCAAAGCATATTTCCCTGCAGCTTGCAAGTATCTGGCTATTTTTTCTGCTTGAACTGTTCACACTGAGAAAAAAAGGGCAGGGTAGGTTTTCCTGATCAATAGTTCACTGTTCTGTTTACCTGACTCCATTCACTCTTTTCTACTCAGTGGAAAAAACTGTAATATATATTGAATGTTTTATCATCTGCAGTTATTGATTTCTCACACGTGCTTCTGCACAAAGGTCTGCTCAGACTTTATACAACTTCAGTGTGTGGCACTTCTGAACCTGGAAGTCAATTTATGCAAAAGTGGTCACGAGAAAGGACCCTTATCCACTATGGACCATAGCCGCTCTGCTGCAGTTTGTCAAATTGTGAGATGTACCCTGTATCATATATCTCCATCTATTATCTTCTGATGCCACTGGTTTCAGATTTTAGGTGATTGTTTTTTAACTGTCCTGATACATTTGTAAATTGCTACAGATCTTAGCCCCTCTGTTGTGTGTATATAGCCGAGAACTCGGACGTAAATACCATACCTTTACAAACAATGGAAGCAACTTTTGTGAAATTTGTGGCTGATGATGGCAGCATTATTGGCTCAAACAACACAGAAAACATTCCTTTCTGTGACAAATGCTTCACATCCTACCAAACAAATAAATAAAAAACACAATGTTCATCTTCATGACAATTTAACTTCCAATTCACTGCAGCTCATTCTATGAAGCCACCTCTATTTGAATAACCAACATGGTTTCTTGCCAGTTTGTTGTAGTGGTTAAGTGTGCGGACTCTAATCTGGGAGAGCTGGGTTTGATTCCCCACTCCTCCACTTGCAGCTGCTGGATGACCTTGGGCAAGCCATAGTTCTGGCACAGCTGTTCTTGAAAAAGAGCAGTTTCTGTCAGAGCTCTCTCAGCCCCACCTACCAGGGTGTCTGTTGTGGAGAAGGGAAAGGAGTTTGTAAACCACTCTGAGGCTCCTTTGGGCAGTGAAGGGCGGGGTATAAATCCAATCTCTTCTTCTTTATTCTCCTTCTTCTACATCAGTTCTATACAAAGTTCTGCTAAGGGCTTCACAGAGCAACCTCAGCATGTGGCACACCTGCACCTGGAGGTCAGCTTATGCAGAATGCCACAAAAGTGGCCATAAAAAGGACTCTTATTCTATCTATTGCAGATGTTATCTATTATACATCAGGAAACTTTACATGGCTCAAAATGCAGAAGTAAAGTTCCTTGTAGGGACATACCACTGTGACTACATAAAGCCATTCCAGTTACAGCAACTATTAATTAGGGTGTGGAACTAATCTAAGATGCTACAATTAATCTTTAGAGTCTTAAACCACTTGAGCCCAGAATATCTGAAGGACTGCTCCCCCCACCCACCCAAATCAGTCAAGCCAGATATTCATGTCTATAAATGGTGCTCTTCTGCAGGAACCACCATACTAAAGATGGATTGACTGAGAAATCTCGGACTGGAACATAACTTCTTGTGCCATTTTACTTTACCCCTGTTGATGGACATTATTGATATTGTCATATGCTTCCTTGACCATCTTTTAAAGACTGAAAGGCCATCTAGAAAAGGACCCTAAATAATTACAATTGTTTTGAGAAATAATAAGTATGGAATATTCATTTTGTCAAAGTTCCCTTTCAAAGGATGTATGCTGTTGAAGAGAAACACTGACCTTTCATTCTAATCACATTTATTTGAAAAGTGTTATTTCCCTCACTCTTCAGAATCTGCCCGAGATGGTACTCCACTCATAGTATTAAAACTAAGCAGAACAAGCAGGACCCCACAAAAATGTAGCTGAAAAGATAGTCATCATCACAGAGCAAGCAGAAAATGTTCTGTTCCACTCCCCAGTGCTCTTGGAAAAAAAAAGACCAGGTGTGTTATCTCACTTTTAAGAGCTAGAGACAGATTGTTGGAACATCTATCAGTGTTTCAGAGAGAAGTGAATAGAGGAACATATTTCCACCTTATCTTCTGAGCACTGGAATCTTCAGTACAAAGACAGAGGGGAAATAAAGCCTCTTTGCTCATTCCCTCTGCTCTCAGCTTTCTAGAATCTCCTCTCCCTCTTTCTTAACAAAAACACTTCCCTTCCCAGTAAGTAAGTGGGATGAAGGGAGTTTAGAAGGAAGAACAGATGGACAAAAAAGTTATGATTTCCTCAAAGTACTGGTGCATAAAGGGCATGAAAGCATAGCAGAGGATTTTTTTAAGATGCAGAACCACAGTCTTCCTTTTTCTTCCTTTACTTTCTACCCCCTTATATATGCATCCCACTCGCTATGGCAATTTCCCTTCATTATTCCAGTCAAGCCCTGGTAGTCTCCTTACACTGCTGAAAACCTTCACATTGGTGCTAGTCCATTCACAGCTTTTGAACACTTCAACACTGCTGTTGTCTGCAAATGTACATAAACTGAGTCAAGCCCTGCTTTTTCTAGCTAAGTGTCACCTACTCTGACAGGTTGTGGCTCTCCTAAGTCACAGACAGAGAAAGGTTTCTTTTACCATCACCTGCACCTCAAGATCCTTTAACTGGAAATGTCAAGGAGTGAACTTAGGACCTCCACCATGAAAAGTATTTGCTCTATCACTGACTCATGCCCAGCACAAACTGTCCACTAATTCAAATCAGATGGAGCTATCCCACAGGTGTCAGTTTCCAGTTACCACATTATCTGTTTTCTAGTTATGCCCTTTGTCACATCCTGACAACTCAGAAGGTTAGATTTCTGGCACTGCAGACTCAACAATTCACTACAGAGTTCTTTGATTCCCATAATTTCTGCAGCCATTCCCGCAGGTCCTGCAAGATGGAGCCATTCTGCAGGGCCTGCAAGATGGAGCTCTTCCGCCAGGCTTTTGAGTAGGAGCTGCCACTACCTTTACCACCATTCTTTACCATCACTACTAACTGGCCCTTGAGGAGAGAACAACAGCGCTGCGTGGTGCTGACACCATGGAACTGGAGTAGCATCTGGAAGATGCCATCTTTTTACTGAAGATTGTAACATCTAGAGCACTTAATATTGTAATTGATTGTTTTATGTTGTTTTTAACCTGTTTTATGTACTGGCACGTGCCCTATTTGTGAGCCGACCTGAGCCCGCTTGCCGGGAGGGAGGGCTACAAATCAAAATAATAAATAAATAAGTTCATATACATCTCAAGCCAAGTATTAGCATCACAGTATAGCAAGTCAGAATGTTTTTTGGATTTTTCTCTAACTGGACAGTTTCTCTCTCAATTTTTTAAAAGCAAACCTCAGAACCTAAATCTTCAAAGGAAGGCCTTGAATCAGATGCTTTCACTCCACAGAATCAAAATTATTGCATCAATTACTGTCAGGTTGCATACAGTTAAAGAACACTCTTATCAAACAGAATATATTTTAAACATGTAAATATGAAAAACACAATTACCTGCACATACAAAAGGTTGGTGCCTGAATGCAACACATACAGGATTACTGGGCGATTATCTGTCCAAAAAGAGCACACACAAACCCAAGGTCAAAGCTCCACTACCATAGAAAGTTACCGAGACAAGCTGCAAAGGTCACATTCAGATCTTGAGACCTACCTGAGGTTCGTGTTTTGTTCACTGCTACATAAACAACAAAAAGATTTTCCAGTATGTATTGTCTAAGGTCCACAAATTCATGCTGCATGCTTTCCACTCGAACCATTAAGCTTATTTCTAGCAGCATCAGACCATCAGGGACAAAGCAGCAATTCTGCAATAAAATTCCACTGATTATTTATTTATCTAACTTAAACCATTTCTGTGCTGCCTTTCCATCCTACTCAGGGCCTACAAGGCAGCAAACATTCAAATGTTTCAAACATTCAAAGAATTAACTACAGTATAATATTCAGAATTCTTCATTCAAAACTGTGCCAATGCTAATAATGAGCTAAAAAGGGCCCTAAACAAATTGGTATGACTAGCACTACAAAAGATTAAAATCCATCACCTTGCTTAAACTGAACCAACAATGGACCGAACAGAAAACCTAGTTCTTATCCTGCACAAAAGACAATCCAGTAAAGGAATCTCTCGTTTCTTGATCTGGAACAGGCAGATGTGAGAACTGCTGACAAGAGACTTTTGGCCACTCTCTACATCAGTGTGTTTTTTCAAATGAAATGACAGGGACTTCCAAAATATAGATTTCCACCCAGATGCAAATAAGAAATTATGAGAAATCAAGACCTGGGAAAAGTGATAACCATTCTTGAAGTAGGCACTCAAGGATCAAGAAGGAGTAGAACTTGATCATTCATAGATAAGAATTGTTTCTTGTTATTCTGCTTTAATTTAAAAAAATGTAGCAGGATGAACAAAGGACTTGGGCTACTCAGTAGATCAAAAGCATATTTGAACTCGAGGTTTTGAAAGGAACCTCCATTTATTATAGATACATTAAGGGATAATTCACACATTACAAATTCTACATGGGCTTCTGACTTATGTGCTTTGAGTTCCCTACTGGGAACTTAATTCACGGGTACCCATGGCCCCGAATCTGTTCAGGACCACAGTGCTCAGGGAGAATGGGCTTAAACCTCCCTACCATGTCATTTCCCTAATCTGACTAACCCCAGGAGGTTATTTGCCCCATGGGAGAACCTTACATGTACCAATGGCACTGTAAGTTTCCACAACATATGCTGTTTAAATTTTGAATGTTGGTCTGTATGTCCCATTGGGTTCTATACTGTTTTAATGTATTTTAAAGCTGGCATGCGTGCCCCGTTATAAGCCACCTTGAGCCTTCGGGGAGGGCAGGAAATAAATTCAAATAATAAATAAATAAATAACAAGACAAATAGTAGCTCACTGGGGTTATTTCAGGTTGGGAAAATGGCATGTAGGGGAAAGCTTAAGCTTCTTCCCTGTGGATGACACAGTTCAATCTGAATCAGACCCATTGACACATGGAATTTCAGTTCACAGTGAATGGCATAAAACCTTAATAATTACAGATCACCCCAACAGAACTATAGGAGAGTGGTGACATTAAGGTGGTAACAATGCAGCAAACAGCTACAAAGGACTCATTTTAATAACCCCTGTAACTGCAGCAACTATCACCTAGTGGTAAATATCCAGCTTAAATTGCTTTTTACAATATGTGGTGGATAAACTGGTATTTGGGACAGATTCATAGAAGCCATGAGATCTCAAGCTAGTTCTAAAGAGCCAGCCTTGGGCCCTCCAGAAGAGTCTGAGCTACCTCTACCAAATTAGAGAACAACCTAGGTCCCATCTAGATGACACACACATCCACTGGTTTGCCCTGGGTATGTAGTGCCATTTTTAAAAGTGAGTTCCCAGTGAGGAATGTCTTCAAACTTTGCCAGGGGGTCTGATTCTGGTCAGGACCATCACAGCTCAGGAGAATGAGTGGATTCTTTTCCCCACCCCTGCACTGGTCTGCTTCCAGAAATGGCATTGAGGGGCATTATTGGCCCACATGCCTCCTCCCCCATGCCATTTCAGGGTGGAAAAACAGTATGGGGGAGAGAGGACCCCCTCCTCTCCCCATGCCACAATGAGCCTAACCAGAATCAGGCCCCATGGCTAAGTTTAAAGAAGTTCTTGGCTAGGAACTCACTTTTAAAAATGGCACTGTGTTCTTAGGTCAAACCTCGGGACACCCAGCATGTCTAGCTGGGCCCTCAGAAGAGTGTGTATGCAGATGGAACTTAAGACACTGGAGGCCTCTCCTTAATAGCAGATTGGAAGACAAAAAGCATATATCATACCTTAAAATGCTGGTGCAATTTATTATGCAGGCTGCATTCAAGACGAACTTTTACATGACTGATATTCTTAGTTTCTGCCTGGAAAAAAATAAAGACACAGCCAGAAAGTGGTTCAGTAACCTGCAATTGTATGAGACAGGTAATATCACATTCAATACGATGGCATACTTCCAAGGAACACCAAGCCAATTAAGACACTTCTTTTCCTGACTAAACCCTAGGCTTCTCTAAACACACAGGGCACAGGTAGGCTTGGTACGACCCTGAGTTCCTCATGGAAGCATCTTAATGTAAAACTGCCTTCCAGCATATACTTTCATGTTCGAAAATATTCCACATTTCTCACCTACACTGAAATTTGCCAACTTACTGCAATTTTTTAAAAACTTAACAACAGAAATCCTAGAATTTGCAAAGTGTTTTGACTCCATGAAACCTGTTTGCCATGTTGCAAGTTGTCAGTTGTTGTGACATGTCTGATGGCTACTGAGGGGACCCACACAGCCTCTTATGATTTTAAGGAACCAGGTTTGTTTTAAACTGTAAACCTTCCCATCAAGTAACAACTGTAAAGGCTTTGGGTTGGCTGCTGTGAGGTTAGTGCTGAACAAGTAGAACATGATGACCACTGAGGCAGGAGTTGTATATAAGTAACACAGAATATTTATTTATTTACAGGTTGGTTTCAAACAACAGATCAGCAAGCGGTCTCTGTAATGCTTTTTGCAAGCTAAGACTGTCATTGCCACTTACTGGAAAACAACAGTGGCACCCACTCTTTCACTTTGGCATAAAAAGATGTGGGATTTATATATTATGGCTAAACTCTCGGACAATCTTACGTGATTGGAGAAGCTCCCCTCACCTTCCAAGTTTGTCTCTACATGGTTTCTATTTTAGAATATCTTTCCAAACAAAATGGCATTCCTAAAGTGATTGATGATCTCTGGCTATGGTAAAGTCAATTACATTGTTATATTCACCTGTGTACACTCTTTTCAAGGTCCACTGTTCACAAGTTAGACTACAAGATGATATGTTTCACGGCTTATTTCTTCGCAAACTTTATTGTTCTCACAGTACTGTGCACTGTATATTGTTATCTAATATAGGCATTTGTATCAATCACAGTATGTTTTTATGTTTGTATTCTTTGTGAATAACAAAATAAAAAAATTCATTGTAAAAAAACCAACAACAACAGGTCAGCAGCACAGGTCCCCAGGTAGTCAAAGGAGAAACCTGGTTGAGGCATATTAGTTTAAGCTAGTTATGGCTTCAGAGTACAATCTGAATTCTCTTTTACTGCTTATAGGCATGTATTTATTAAATTAAATTTATGAATCACCCACCCTGCAGGCAGGGTATGGGCGATTTACAAGTGATTTAAAATAAAATCAGTATATACAATTAAACTTGCCAACAGTAAGCCAATAATTTAAAAACGGTCCAAGATAGTGATATAATGATTCCCCTTTACCAGCCACCCTGCAGTCCTGCACAGCAGGGTGGGTAAGGGTACGTGGGGCCACAGAAAGGAGGCGAAGGGTGCCAGTCTTAACCTCCTGTTGCTGTCCTCAACTAAAAGTACAAAGAGGCTTTTACTGACCAGCCACTAGACTGGAGCCTCTCACACACCAGCCAGCCTGCCCACCATTCCACCCACGCCAGTTTGTCCTTTCCCAAGAGTCAGACTAAATGGCCCAAGGTCTGCTCATTGCCAGGGGCAGGCCTAATGATCGGGTACTCTGTTCTCTCCCAGGGCAGAGCCAAACCACTCTGCCACACTGCCAGGCAGAGTTACTCTTCCCTCTGCCCGCTCTTTTGCTGAGCCAGCCCTGAGCTCTCACTGCTCTCTCTCCCTGAGGCAGATCAAACCTCCCTCCTCCTGTGCTTCCCTCCAACACTCCACCCCCCCCCCGAAAGGTGACTGGATGCTGGAGCAGCACTCCCATAGGCTCAAAGGAGTGGCTGTTTTCCCCTTCAGGGGCAGGACTGCCTCCTGTCACAGTTGTGTTTCTGTGCTGTCCAAATGTTTGAACAAAAGTAACCATATAACACAGACTGTACAAGAATCCCTGCACAATCCCACAAGGGGGAGCTGTAGCATATAAAACCCTTCAAAAGTAGGTCTGACTTTTTCCTATCACTGTCACATTTTGCAGGAAAAGAAATTACCTCAGATCAAAATAGAGCATTAACAACAATTACTGAGCACCAGCAAATTTCCACATTATCATTCACAATGAAAGCCACATTAATGAATCAGTTTCTTAGGAACAGAGGTAACTGGTGTTAAAAAAAAATTCAGTGCAAACTGTAGAGAACTGGGCCCTGAATAGTATCATTATGGCTAAGCTGAGCATGGGTCCGTTGACCACACTTACTTTTACTCTTCCCCTTCCTTCTACCATGTTATGCAGAACTGATGACGAAGTCTGTAAGTAACAGGGCTTTAAAGATGAAAGTGCTAGCATTTTTCTGGTATGTTTTCTCTTTATATTTCATAAAAGTGCTTGCAAATAAACATAGCAACATTCTGTACAAAGTCAATTTTAAAAAAAGATTGAACAAGTGTTACTGGAGAATGACCCATCTAGCTTTATTTTCAGAATACACTCTGTATTTTGACTCAGTATACATAAAAGCTGACCTAACATTATATGACCATGCTAGCCACGACATCAGGCCACAGTCATGTCGAAAGCAATGGGGGTGGAAAGGATGAATTTAGCAGCAGAAGTGATGAGAAAGTAAAGATAGCTGGACCCTTCACGAAATGGAGGAGGAAGTCTTTAGTACACCCCCCGCTCTGATTTCTGTTCAAACCAGAGCACAGCTTTCTACTTGACTAGGGCAGAATTGGTTTAAACACACTGATCCCATTATATCATGAACTAATTTTGGAATCTGCTAACAGCATGTAACCTATTAGGTGGACTATAAACGAATAAAAAAGTTGTATTAGTTTCTTTTAAATGTGGACATTTATCTTAAAGTATTTCTACCCCACTTTTTCAACCTATGAAACAGCTTACAAAAATAAGTTTCATTTTCACAAAACCCAGCACAAGAAAATTATGCAGCCCACAGAGACTAAGGGGTGCATAACAGCAAATCAGAAGAGGCTACACTGAATTAGTTCTCTGACTACAGATATTTCACATCTAAAGCGACACACAAGGTCTTGTGACCAAGGGATTCGAGATCAATTCAAATTCCATTACATATCACTCATTAGGTACAACTAAATTGTTTGCCTCAAGGATAAAACTTATCTATGTAAAATAAATACCAAGGGCACAGAAAAGTCACAGTTCACCAGTGGCATTATTTACCTCTTAGCTGCTACAAGCCTACATCTACAGCAGCAGCTAGAAGAAATAACTGTACTAGACAGCAACTGCAACTTACTTTGTGAAGCAACATGGTGACAAAGGGCAACTACCCTAGGGAAAATGCAACAGACACATGCGTGTACAGCCTTGAAGTTTTGATGGTTGATCAACTATGCAATATACTCACACCGGACTGACAAGTCATGTGCAAAGATCAAATCACTTCTTCAGCTGCAGTACTTCAAATACAACTTCTTTGTTAGCATGTAAATAATGCTGCTATTACTCCTACTTTCACCCAAAAGAATTTTCAGAAACCACAACAATTTCAATGAAAAACTGTTGCCATCACTTTGCTTAATATAGTACAGGAAGCTGAAGCAGTTATTTTTGAAGAACCAAAACCACACACAGTTCTTAAACCGAATATTTACTTTAAAATACTGTACCAGTGTTTGTGAGATCTGGATACTGTTGATATGTGGAAGCAGTAAGTAAGTATTTGCTAGCTGCTTTCTAGATTCTTCTGAAACAGTCCTTGAAGTTCCCATTCCAAAGACCTAGAGAAAAGTAGGGCATTAACTAGTTACAAATAACTCTAATGAAAAGTTAACACTATGTTTTAGCACTCTTGCAAGTATGCTCTAAAATAACTAGTAAAGAGACTATAATAAAATATTCACAATTATAGCTGCGCCTGCTATAACTTGAATGTTTCAGGGTAGAAGGACATTCAAGGTATTTCCCAAGCTCCTGGCCAAGGACTCAAACAAAAAAAAAGGAGGGGGTTGCTATCTTAGTCTTACAAAAGTTTTGTACATATGGCTTTTGAAAAAAAATAATCACCATGTTGCACCCACATTTTCTTAGATCAGGCCTCAAAAACTGATCTGTAAAAAGAAATGTACATTCTATGCACTGAACAACAAACACAACATTTATTAAAACATGCAGAGGATTTCACAAATGAGTAACATGATTTTAGGCTGCTGGGAAAAAGGGGTTGAAAATCAAGTGTGTTCACTTAATGCTTTCTTGTAAAAATGTGTATTTCAGTGGTATGTAGCATATACAGGTCTCTGGGTTTAGACATCTATAAGAGCTACTTAAAAACCAACTTGACCTGAGAGAACTGTTCTCTATCCAGGTCCAAGGGGTTCCTTCTGAAGTGCCTTCTCCCTTTCCCAATTCAAGACTTTAAAAATCAGTTTGTGCTGAGGATGAGTGAAGTCAAAACAGTCCATCGTTAAATAAGATTATCAGGGTTCCATATACTCGCTTTTCTTGTTCAACAGTGTTGAATACCATTCTCCATATGGCAAGTACCTCTGCTGCTGCCTCAGGTAACCACCACAAAGAGTCCTTCCACGGATAGTACTCTATAGCGTATGTACAGAGAAGGTAACCCAAAGACAAACTATCCTGCCTGTTTTTCCTGTTGTGAGATTGTAATCAGAAACAAACAGGCAATTTTCTCAACTTTTACTTCCTAGACCATCTATTTCATACTATCATACCAGCTCAGCCAGTCACTATCAGATGGCATCACCTTATCAGCTGGAATTCAATCAAGAAAAATACATGGAACGAAGAAAAAACTCATGGATTCCTAATGTGGCAAGATCTTTATGAATAGTAATATTTATTAAATGTGAGAGAAAGGGGTGAGGGGGCAGCAGATACAGGGGGAAAGACAATGGATATCCTTAAGCGAGGTGAAGGAGAAAATGGGGAATGGAAGCCTATTCAAGTGGCACTGGAACAAGTAGTACCCTCAAATATTATTTCTCTGATTGAGTTATAGCCATATCTTGTACAAAAAAATCATTTCAGTAAGAATAAAAAAATACATAAGTAAAGAGTTCTGGTGAGATGGTGGAGAAATAAGTATGTGCAGCAATGTCTCCAATGAGATACTAATGATCCTAAATCAGAAGACTGTGGGAACAACCCTATTATGTCTTAGTCTCTCTGGTATCTCTGTACATGGCTCTCAGTGGAACTTCCATTAAATTATACTTGACATTACTGGAGCAATTGAGCATCAGCTACAGTTTTATAACACTCGACTACTTGAAGTGCTTAAAGCACATTTACTGACTAACTAAAATCAAACAACTGTGAGAAACAGCTACATAAATGGGCCAAGAGATAGTGTCTGGGACATAATCCACTCCTCTGAAAACTGCCTCTTTGTACAATTTCCATTTAAATGACTGCTTTTCAAAGGGCTTCCATCCCTACTTCAATATATAGCAACACAAAGTTTACAGGCAGTCTCATACCACTATGAAACCAACAGATACAATCCAGGCCTTTTTGTACAGGGGCCAGAACTGCAGCTATGCCTTAGTCACCACATCTCTATAACCCAAAGACAGATAAACTATACTATAAGCTATCTCTCAGTTTTGGAATCACCACTTTATGCTTCAGGATTGAAAGACACAGGATTTCTGTAAAACTATGTCCTGACTCTAGAAAACGGCAACATCAGAGGCTTCACTGTGGCAGCTGCTATGTGATGAAGATTAATCTCACAATCCTAATGGCAGTAGAGCCCAGAATGATGAAAACCATTGTGCTTCAGGGGGCTTCAGCCCTATGGGGATTGTGAGGCTCATTGCAAGTCTTTTATATTTGTAACCATGAACTACTGGCAGTTTCCTGTTTTGCCCACTGTGATGTTGTTTGAGAACAAGTATCTTCTAGGTCTGAAGCCAGTGAATAAAAAAATTACCTGATATGAAAATACTCCATGAGATGAGGTATTTATAAATAATGAACTTTCAAAACTGCCTTCTTCAATTGGAAGAAACAGTACTCTGAAATAAATGTTCCCCATTGCTGGAATCACCTACAGATAAAATAAAGGTGTCTGATGTTCAATATATGTAGTTGCATTGCTTTTATGACAGCTTTGTAAATAAAAAAGTAAGATGTCACCACCCAATCTCTTTCCCACTAGATTGTGCCTACCCCTTTATAAACTCCCCTGTGTCTCACCCCAAATGAGATAGAAAGCAGGGACAGAGCTAGAATGGGCAGCTATCATCAGCACTGAGCTAAATTTATATGGCAGTCAGTTGACTGGGGCTGCTCCTCCTCCTTCACAGAACAAAGGTAGACACAATGGCAATGCAAGCCAGTAAATCTAAAGGTTACTGAATTCGCTCTCTGGCAGAAAAAGAACAAGAGAAAAGGAAAGCACCTGGAAGCAGTTTTTACAAACAATGACAATCCAGATTCCTTTCTTTGCTGAAAGTGAGTATTAGGGCTAGTGTGTCAAGAACTATGGGAAAATTATTAAACATATGGGGGTTTGGATGAGCTTCTCAGAATGCCATCCTAAGCCAGGTGACTTTAATGGGCAGTTCTATACACAATCCTAATTTTTACTAATTATGTCCCAAGTAAGACAATTTGGTGCTTGCAACCAGTTATAATAACATTTCTAACAAACGTTGTTTAACTTTCCTTTTATTAAAAAAGATTTTAAGCTATGCCATATATAATTACTAGTGTGATTTTAAAAAGAACACCATTTCCACATTATTGGTTTTGAAGCAAATTTCCCTGTCCCTTGGTGCTGATGTTCTACTAAGTCTTTGCCCAAAACCTTTGAACAGGTGGTCCTTTCATTCACACTGCATGCTTCTAAAAAAATAGGCTAATATTAGCAAAAAAAGAGAGAGAGAGAAATATGGTATGTATCAAAGCCATATTGTACAAAAAAGTTTTAAACTTGACTATGGTCCCAAAACATCCGTGTAATGAGAGGTCAGCAATAAGAAACATTTGAACCTGTGCCCACAGAACAGTAATTCAAGACAAATACACTTGATTTTAACTGCTACAATACATACAAAATGTACTATGGTTTTACAATGTGCCATAAAACAAAAGGAAAGCTTATATAAAAATACAGTCTTCCTTTCAGAGCTACAGGCAACTAAGCATTCTTCATTTCAGTTCATATTTGTCTACCTGCTTTAATTTCAGTTTGGTAGATATCAGGGCTGCGCCAAAATGGGAGGTTTGTTTAACATGTATTTTATCAAACTACAGTACATACATATTTTTGGCAATTTGTTTTATGATGGCCCCCTGCAGAAAGATGTCCTGCCAATGCACCCCCATCCCAAAATAATACATTTAGCTGAGGGCAAAACTTCCCAAAGACCCTCTTTGCAGGCCTGATCCTCAAAGCTCCTTTGTTCGTACCAAAAGTGTTCATGTGAGAACACTGGCCTTGGCCCTAGTAGAAAGACACTTGTTGATAGAGAACAAGCTAATGGTTGGGAAATTAGGGAAGAGGAACCACAGATTGAATGCCTTAGGCCAAAGAAAGCATGAAATTTGGGCACTCTGATGCAGCACATTTTCCAAACATTTAGTAGCACTCACCCTGCCATAAACAGGAGACACATGAAAATGCCTAGAAGTTGTAAACACTGAATTCACTATAACTTCGCTATCCTTACTGGGGTTGTAAGCATATAGAATTTTAGCTTTAGGTAGTCCCAGTAACCTAGGGAAAAACAAGAAAGTGGGAAAAGTATTACTAACAATTTTTTAAAAAATCTGATTGGTACTTTTTACTCCATATACAACCTGGAAATATTCAGGACAAAATTCAATTATCCATCACATATTTAGTTCCATTTACATTTGAAGCAGGAAAGCAATCTAGACGTCAAAGACCATTCTGAGGAGTCGTCGTCTGTTCCCTGAAAAAGGGCCTGGTAGTCCAGAATTGGGATAAATAATAGTATAAGAAAATCACCACCTTGGATATTTTATCTACACTGAAATATTTATTAAGTTATATATGAATTTTAATGTTTTGTATTCTATGACATCATGTCCTGTACATTTCCCAGAGCCCGGTGTAAGCCGGCATAGGGATGATGATGATGATTTGATTCAAAAATCAGGAAAATTCTTACTTACAAACTTACTTTACTTATTTACTTCAATTTATACCCTGTCTTCCTCCTCAATGTGGACTTAAACTAGCTTACATTGTTCTCCTGTCTTACATTTTATCAGGGATGCCAGGGGTCCCCACTCCCAGGCCCCAACTCTCCACCACTGATCAGCTGGGCCTTACTGCAAAAAAGGGAGTCTAACCCGACAATTCAGCAACATCCCCGACATGATTCAACATGACATAGGCACGTTGGGGTCATCGGGGTGATACTCTGTTTTCTTGGGCAAAATCTCTATGGTAGAAACTAATTCTTTCACAGAGTTTTGCCCCAAAACTAGAGCATCGCCTGTCATACCCGACATGCCTACATTATCTCTGGGTCATGTTGGAAGTCACATTGAGGATGTCACTTAAGCATCAGCTGAGACTCCCTGCTCCTGGTAAGCCCACTCCCCATCCCCTGCCGGCTGCCCGGAGGGACCTGGCAACCCTACATTTTATCCTTGCAAAAACCCTGTGAGGTAGGTTACACTGAGAAAGTGTGACTGGCCCAAGGTCCATCCAGCAAGCTTCTGTGGCAGAAAGCAGATTTGAACATGGGTCTCCCAGATCCTAGTCCAACACTTTAACCACTGTACAAGACCAGCTACTGGGCTACACATTATTGGCACACTGGGCCCCTACCACTGGTAAGTTCCCCACTAGTTGTCAGGTCTTGTCTGGCAGCCCTGTATTACCCCCAAGAACAGTCAACTTACTGAAATCAGAATTATGAATGACAGGAACCAACTTAATGACTAAGGCAGGTAAACTGAAGGCCTCATTCAGACATAATGCTAAGCAATTATTTAATGCTACGTAAATGAGCGTGAGAGAATCTTGGGCTCATGTGCTCCCCTGCCCCCAATTTCATGATGCATATTGCAAGCCAAGTCATTACTACCTGGTTTTCAGAAAACCATAGTTTGCCACTAGATCTGAGCACTTGTTCTAAAAACTGGGACTTGTTGTAGGACAAGCATATATCATGTAACAGCAAATTGGCTTGTTGAAAAACCAGAAAGTAACCAACTAGCATGAGGAAGTGGTGGAGGAAGCTCAAACTCAAGACTCCTCCTAGGTTTATTCTCATAGTACCAACCCAAGTTTTTGCAGCACACATGAACTTTCTTCTATAAAATTCATACTGCTGCTCATACTACTAATACATCTATACAGATAGGAAAATCAGTTTGATACTATGGATAACAAGTGTTAATTCTTGAGTTGCCAAGCAACAAAGGAGAGGCAATGTTTACAATAATCACTACAAGATGAAAACAAGGGATAAAAGACTGCTTTGAGAAAAAATCTGCCAAGACATGGTGATAATCTTCCCTGTATTATGAAAGTATAACAGATACTCACTGCATTCCAAAATGGAGAATTGAAGGGTGAAAATGGAGGATCCTCCCGTTAGGCATTTTTGCAGAGAAGCTGCAAAAGGAAGAGCAATTATTATTAGCTGATAAGTTTCTAAAACATAGCATATTTGATAGAACATATCACATGATGGAAGACAGGAGGGTCTGGTGTGATGTGGTCCATGGGGTCACGAAGAGTCAGACTCGACTGTGCGACTGAACAACAACAACAGATCATGTGACATCAGGCTTCCTGTACATCAACACTGTACTATCAGTACAGGTTCTGGAACCTAAGAATACAGTGGGATGGACCCAGACAGCTTTTTCAATCACTCCCTCCCAATTCTCCTCCATACTACAGCCTCTATTTCAAACGGTTTTTGTAAATTCAGGTCCCATGATTCTTACCATAGTAATTTTAGATGGTCAGAGAGCCTTCTTTTTTCACCAGCAGGAAAGCTGGCTGGATCCAATCCAAATATTTCCCTACATTCTATTCAGATTCCATAGTCATACCATTCCCCATGTAGAAGAGCTAAGACTGTGTATGGATGATGAAAGTGCTTACAATAGTAGCAATAAGCACCAAAATCCAAAATTAACTAGGTGGTTAAACCCCCCACCCCCCCACAGAACTATTTGCTTCAACGAGCCTCACTTTAAGAAGAGCAGAAATATACCACTTCCTCCGGGGAACCTGGGGCCATAAAGTCAGAAAGACACCTAACAGTATATTTAAGCTAATTACTTCCCAGGGTCTGCTCGGGGTGGGTAGAGGCTGCAAGAGACCTGGAGGTTTTCCTGGTCTGGCTTTGCAACGATTGCACGTTGGACAGGACTGTATATAGAGGGATAAATCCTGTTTCATTCGGGGCCACCAGAAGCCACGTTGCAGAAGTCGTAAGGATTTTACATATCCAAAGTGCCCCGCAGCTTTTGAGTCATGAACTGTCTGCAACATTTGGGATCGGGTAGCTTCTGGGACAAACATTTTATTTCCCCTGTACCAGCAGCCGTTCGGACCACAATTCACATCGTCTCTGGCTTGTAAATTATTTATTTCCTGTGGGGTGATGTCAGTTAGAAATTGTTTTCCCAGGTTAATGTCTGGATGGGATTCATTGGTGCTTGTTTGGCTTTCCGGGTTACAACTGCACCAACCAACTGTTCTGGGGTGAACATAGACTCCCGTACTTCGACCCTCTTAGAAAAATGTTGGGGAAGGCGGGAGAGAGCATCCGCCAGATGATTGGCTTTCCCTGGGAAATGGTGAAGGGTAAATTGAAATTTGGAGAAAAACTCAGCCCACCTGAATTGTTTAGCATTCAGATTCCGGGGTTTTCGCAGTACCTCAAGATTCTTATGATCAGTCCAGATTTCAAAAGGTACTTGGGACCCCTCTAACCAGTGTCTCCATGTGATCAATGCTAAATGTATAGACGCAGCTTCTTTATCCCAAATGGGCCAAAATCTCTCGGTATCATTAAATTTCCTTGATACATAAGCCAGGGGTTGTAGCTGTTTCTGAGCGTTCTCTTGTAAAATCACCCCACCCATAGCAGTGTCCGATGCGTCTACTTGGACCACAAATTTTTTTGTTTCATCAGGGTGTGCTAGTATGGGCTCAGACGTGAACAACCGTTTTAGTTGTTCAAACGCTTGCTGACACTGCGGGGTCCAGTTCAAGGGGCCCCTGGCACCGAAGCCTTAGATCCCTTCCCCTTAGTCTTTAGTAATTCCGTGAGGGGAAGGGCTACTTGGGCTTGATGAGGGGCATTGGGTAGGCATTAGTTGCAGACACTGCGTTAAGTCCCCGGTAATCCGTGCAGAGTCTGAGCCCCCATCTTTCTTTTTACAAAACAATACAGGTGCTGCAAAAGGGGATGACGCTGGTCTAATAAATCCACGAGGCCAGATTTTTATCAATAAAACGGCGCAGTTCTTCCTTTTCACTTGGACTCATAGCATAAATTTTCCCTTTTGGTAATTTCTGGCCCGGAAGAATCTCAATTGCACAGTCGGAGTTACGGTGGGGGGTAGTTCATCAGCTTCCTCCTCCTCAAAAACCCTGGTTATATACTGGTAATCCTCAGGGATGCGGTTAAGGTCCTCCGTGGCTAAACAAGCTCGTGGAGGTTCATTGCATGGGGGATTTCCCCACCCTGGGTCCCATTTGTGTTCTGCACATTTTGGGGAGATAAATTGTACATCCCCTTCTTCCCATAGAATGTAAGGGTTATGTCCATGTAACCAGGGGCTACCCAACACTAAGGGAAACTGGGCTTGCGGAGCTATCACGAACGAGCGTAGCTCCCAGTGGTCACCAATGCCTATTCTTAAAGGAACAGTCTCAAATCGGCATGGTTCCTTCATTGGAGACCCATCCATCTGCGTGAAAGTTATCGGGTCTTTCAAGTGGACCACGGCTGCCTCCAACCCCATAACCATAGACGGGTTTATGAGATCCCTCCCGCACCCAGAGTCAATGAGGGCTCGAACCCGAATGTGGGTCATCATTGCGGGATTCATCACCAGAACAGTCACAAAGAAGAGAGAGGTAATTGCTCACCAGTTTAGGCGCCTCAGGTGTTGGGTCCTGCTGTGTAGCGCCATTCACAAACAGGACCATTTCATTTCCCTGCATCTCACTCTCCTCCTCCAGCATCAAGGTATCCGCTTGGTCGGGGCTAGCAAAAAGAGCCCGCGTGTTACGTGGTTTTGCTGTACCTTTTCTCGGGGTAGGGGTTGTCCACCTTCTGGGCTCTTCTTGTGGTAGAGCTCTATTGGGATCCCCTTTCGGGCAGACTGCGGCGAAATGCCCTTTCTCCCCACACCGCAGGCAGAGGCCCTGTCGCATATGCTGATCCCTCATTCCACTTGGGGTGGACGTTGGTTTGGGTCTGGCTTGGCCTGCCGCAAAACTCGGACGGTTGTTACCCAACGAGAGATCTAGTTTCATCATACGTAAGCGACTTTCGGCCTTCTCGGCTTCCTCCATCCAACCCTGGAGGGTGCGGGGTTGCTGAGAGCTGAGGACATTATTGCGGATGTCTACGGCTAGTCCCATTCGGTATTGTTGGGCCAAGACCGCATCGGTCCAGTCTCGAATTTTCACGGCGTGCCTTTGAAACTCCCTTGAGTACTCCCGTACTGAGAGTTTGCCTTGTCTGAATGTGCGAAGGAAGGCTTCAGCTTTTGGGCCGCCCCGGATCCTCGAAACGGTTTCTCAAGGCCCACATGAAGTCATCTACATTCCCCAACTCCGCTGCCTCCAGATCATGAAGGGCTACATACCAGCTGGTAGCACTCCCCCGGAACCTGGATGCGATAAACTCCACCTGTTGTTCTTCGTCTGGGAATACATAGCCCCATCTTTGCACAAATTTTCCAACTTGCAATATGAAAAAGGACACAGTCTCTGGATCCCCATCAAATGTGATCTCAAGCATGTCCTTGGGGCGGATTACCGGGGGGGCTGGCGCCATGATCGGTACTGGAACCGGCTGCATGAGGGGTGCGGGAGCAGGGGGTTGAGGCGGAGGCAAAACTGGTGGCTGGATAGGTCCTGGTTGCCCTGGCCCAGGTCCTGGCGCTGGGACGACCAGTGGAGGTGGGGCTGGTGCTGGCTGGCCCGGCCCTGGCCCTGGGGGAACTGGTTGGCCCGGCCCTGGACCCGGAGGAGCAGGAGGTGGCCGTCCCGGTATCAACGGTGGCACCGGGGCTGGTGCCGGTCTAGGTTGTGTCAACGGATGGGCTCGAATTGCTTGGTCCATCATCTGGGGTAGGGACTGCATTAGTTTGCTCATATCCCTTACCAGCCGACGAGTATCGTCTTGAATAGAATCCATGCGGGCATCAGTATCTTGGCTGGATCCCGTTCTGGGAGATCCCCGAGACACCCTCCCTTGGGGAAGACCAAAACTACCTCTGGGATCCAAAAGGCTGTCCCGGCTCTGGCTTCCCGGCATAGTCCAGGTGGTCTGGGTAGTGTCCAACAAGTTCTTAGTCCAATCGCGTGATCTGCGATAAGTCACCCCTTTATCCCAGGGTGTTGGGACTCCTGGCACATAGGTTCGTGGAACCGCACCTCCCTGACTTTGTATAGGCCCGGCCGGGCTGTAGATCGGGAGTGTGTACGGAGCACCAATTGTGCCAATCGATGGCGGGGTAGCCACCCCGGCTGCTGAGTAGAGTATGGGTGCCGCCAAAACTGTAGTTGTAGTCACCGGAACAACGGTGGTGGTCGGGACAGTGACCACTGGAGCTGCCACAGTAGTAACTGGAACCGTGGCTCCTGAAGCAGTAGTCACTGGAACGGTGCCCGTGGCTCCCACAGTAGCTATCGCTGGAACTGCACCGGAGGCTCCCGAAGTAGTAATCAACGGGACTGTGCCCGTGGCTCCCTTCCCCGCTCCGCTCATCGTGGTAGACGGCGGAAACTGACGGTGAGGGAATGATGGATTCCTGACAATTTCTGTCAGGTATGAAATCAAGTAGATCCAGTCATTCTTGCACAAAGAAAGGTTTATTAGGATTATCTTGCTAAAACCCACAGTAGGAGGTCATTGTCAGGAATGGGGGCGAAGCGAAGCAAGCTAACTTATAGTGTGATGCAATGAAGCGCCTAGCGAATAAAACTTGAGCACTCGCGCGGGAACTCCCGGCGGGAGAAATACTTCATGAGCGGGAGACTACTCCCCCCTCCCCTTGCCTTCCCAGGACTGGAAAATTCTCAGCTAAACAAGAATAGCCCAAAGCCTACATTCAAGGCCACCGTGATAAGGAAAAGCGGCAGGGAAGAAGCTCCCACGTTTCTGCCTGCATAGCTACGCGAGCGCAAAGCGGGGTAGGAAACATAAAACATAAAACAATGGATTCAGTGAGAAACAACAAAGGCACCTTTTCTGACAGGCCTTAAACCAAAAGTCTAAAAAGATACTTTTTCTTTCTTTATTTGTGCAGCTTCTTTAAAGAAGTAGATTCCGGTCAAGAAACTGAGCAGAACTCTGAAAGTGCATTAAGATTTAAGGTTACTGAGATGCAGACAGTCACCTCAAGGTTCGACTACTGTAACGCTCTCTACTTAGGGCTGCCTTTGTTGCAAATCCGGAAGCTGCAGCTAGTGCAGAATGCTGCAGCCAGGCTGCTGATGGGTCTCTCTAGGAGGGACCATATTCAGCCTGTGCTGAAAGCGCTGCACTGGCTGCCAATAGCGTATCAGATTTGCTTCAAAGTGCTGGTGATCACCTTTAAAGCCCTGTATGGCCAGGGTCCGGCTTACCTGAGGGACTGCCTTTCCCTACATGTTCCCCCAAGGGCACTTCGGTCTGGGGGCCGACATCTCCTGGAAATTCTGGGCCCCAGAGATGTGAGGCTGGCTGCCACAAGAGCCAGGGCTTTTTCGGTGGCGGCTCCTACCTGGTGGAAGGAGCTCCCAGAGGAGATCCGGGCCCTGCGGGACCTTGTCCAGTTCCGCAGGGCCTGCAAGACGGAGCTCTTCCGCCAGGCTTTTGAGTAGGAGCCGCCACTGCCGCTATTCCACCTTCGATATCCCACCTTGATAACCGTGCCATCGTACTCCCGTCATCTTGGTTTTAAATGTTGTGTTTATGTTGCATTGTTTGATTTTATAATTTTACCTGTTGATATTGTTTTATATTGTTTAAATTGGCATTCATGCCCACTGTTAGCCGCCCTGAGCCTTCGGGGAGGGCGGGATACAAATCGAAACAAATAAATAAATAAATAAATTATATTGAAAGATCACTTCACCTATTAACTGGCCATCCAACAGTATGACATACCCCAAATTCTACATCTGAGTTTACTATCAACAACATTATTTAACATATGAAAAGACATTGTATTAAAAAACTCAGGCAATGCCCAAAAGTTCACAATAATATAAAACAAGATGGGGACCCATGAGAATTTCCAAGGGAGGAGATATCCTATTACCCCACCACCACCTTTGAGTCTTCCTACCTTGTTCTACCCCCACCTCTCATTGTTCTCCCCACCCTGTGGTTGGTGTTTTCTAAGTGGCCATAGGCTCAGGAGAGAAAGTTCAGGACATCTAATAGAAAATGTGCTCTGTTCTTAGGGATGCCAGTCCCCAGGTAGGGGCAGGGGATCCCTTGATTTGGTGGGCTCCTGCCTGCCAGTGGCTAGCTGGCTGGTGGGGGAAGCCCTGCCTCTAAGCCCCACCCCCAACAGCAGCCACCGGTGGACACCAGTGTTCCCTCTAAGCTGAGTTAGCGTGAGCTAGCTCACAGTTTTTCAGCCTTCAGCTCACACATTTTTGTCTTAGCTCAGGAAGGATGGCTCCAGAGAAAACTAGAAGAAGAGATTGGATTTATACCCTACCCTTCACTACTCAAAGAAGTCTCAGAGCGGAGTACAATCTCCTTTCCCTCCCCACAACAGACACCCTGTGAGGTAAGTGAGGCTGAGAGAGCTCTCTTGAGAACTGCCCTTAAGAGAACAGCTCTGAAAGAACTTGTAACGGACCCAAGGTCACACCAGCAGCTGCATGTGGAGGAGAAGGGAATCAAACCCGGTTCTCCCAGATTAGCATCCATGCTCCTAACCACTGCACCAAACTGGCTCTCAAACTTATCTATGCAGTAGCCAAATCGCTCGCTCACAACTTTAATGCCAATAGCTCACAAAGTAGAACTTCTGCTCACAAGACTCCACAGCTTAGAGGGAGCATTGGTGGCCACCTCTCCCTCACCTCCTGCGAGATTTAAAGGATCCTCCAGCTGATCGGTGGGAGCACATGGCCCCTCGCCCTCTGGAGGGGCCTTTAAATCTTGCAGGAGGGGAGGGAGAGGGGTGGCCAGCACATGCCCGAACTCCAAGTAGCAAAACGATTAAAAGGCCCCTTTAAATGCTTTGGGCAAGAAGCGGGAGACGTGTGCCTGAACTCCAAGCTGTGCATTTGCCACTTTAAATGCTTTGAGCAAGGGTTCCTTTAAATGCTTTGAGCAAGAAGTAGGGGGTGCATGCCTGAACTCCAAACAGTGAACGGGGGTGCCAGTCCCGAACATGATGATGTCACTTTTGTGTGACATCATCGCACTCGGGATGTCCCCTCTCCCTCCAGAAACTCCCCCCAAAATCCTCCGCCGGAAATTAAGAAGGACCTGAAAACCCTATCCCTTACTCCCTGTGCTCCAAATTGCTGCTGCTATAGGTCACCTGTTGGTGCTGGGCTGGAGGGGAAAGAACCTCAGATTCAACACCCCATGAGCTAGGTGGTGTAGAAAGAGGCTTGGCAGAGGGAGAACAGGAAGAAAAAGCAGTGAATTAAAAATAACAGAAAGATAACGAATAACAGAGAAATAACAAGAGAAGAACTATATAAGAAAAGACCTATATAAAATAAAAGGTGGCTTCTGATTTTCTCCGCAACAAATATAATTGCAAAATATTCTCTTACTCTATATTTACATGAAAAACTCTCTTCTTTTGTCTAAATTCCTTATACATCAAACCCACAAATCGTCTATAAGGGGTTTCCAATCAGCAATAAATGAATGTATTGACTTTTCTCTAATCAGTGAAATAAGTTTAGCCATCACAAGTTCCAGCACCTTCACCAACAAAGTCCTTTGTTGTAGGCAATATTAGACTCTTCCACTTTTGTGCATATAATAAATCTCACTGTGGTTGTCATATAGAAACAAAATTCTTTCTGGTTGAATGTCCATTAGTCCCAAAAGAAAATACTCTGGTTTCAATTGTATATTAATCTTTAAAATCTTCTGGATTAATAATTCTATTTGTATCCATTTTTTTTCTTTTTTACACGTCCACCACATATTGGTAAAATGATCCTTCATGTTGTTCACATTTCCAACATAAACTCACAGTACCTTTATACATTTTGGCCAATTTCTCTGGAGATATATACCAATGGTACATCATCTTATAATTCTCTTTAAGACTAGAACTTAAAGTAATTTCAACACTATTGACCACATATTTTCTCACTGCTCCATTCGTATATAATTTCCAAAATGTTTGGCCCATGTTATCTTAGATTCTTTTATTTGCTCTTCCTCTGTCTCAAATATCAACAAAAGTTTAAACATTTTGGCAATAACATGTTCATCATTTGTACATAATTCTGTTTCAAATTCAGTCTTAGAATGAAAAGACCCATCTCTGATGGCCACTTTGCCTGACATAAATGAGGAAAATAGAACAGAGCCTCCATAATTAACTTAATTAATGAGCAGACACATAGGGGAACAGATAGACTTTTAGGTATCCTGGTCTGATTTTAAAAATAATTACCAACACTACAATTTGTAGCTCAAAATGAATCAGCAGTCAGAGTAGTTCTTTTAAGACTTGAAAATTGTATTCCCTATGACTTGGTGCTGGAGGGGGCAGCAGTGGGAGGGCTTCTGGTGCCCTGGCCCCACTGCTGGACCTCCTGATGGCACCTGGTATATTTTGGCCGCTGTGTGACAGAGTGTTGGACTAGATGGGCCATTGGCCTGATTCAACATTGGCTTCTCTTATGTTCTTATGTTAACCAACCACATTTGCTGGTGCAAAATCAACTATACCAACTGAAACTTCAAAGGCAACCATTATTTAGAGTACTCTAACCTAGGTGTAATCAGAACATGGATAACCATGGCCATAGTTGGCAAATAAACAATGGGCCACAGATGACATTTCAGCCTCCATTCATCTGCTCTGACTAACTGGTTTTTATCCAGCCCATTACTACCTCAAGACATCCAACTAACTGGCTTTTATCCAGCCCATTACTACCTCAAGACATCCAATTATCTCACCCAACTTATGGGAAAACATAATACAGCGGCAGTTCCCTAGGAATATCTTCTGGAACCCATGTGTCAGACTGGAATAGAACCACTCAAGTATGATGCTCCCAATGCCCATTCTAGCCAACAATCCAGAAGACTACTATGGTCAATGGCATGAAAAGCCACAAAAGAGGCCCAGGAGAATCATCAGAATCATGCTGCCCTAATTTCTCTCCCCCACAGTAAAGGTACAACCAAAGCACTTTTGAACCCAAAACCAGGCTAGAAGCTGGAATGAAATATTCACATTTCAAACAAAATTCTTTAAAAGAACACTTGTAAAAAGAGATATTTTAATAGAACCTCAAAAGTATATGCTTGCTGTAAAATGTATGTCCTCAAATATATCCTTTAATGTAACAGGTCCAGTGCTTTCCAAAACATCAAGATCATTTTTAAAAATAGAAGAAAAGAAGCTGTGTACTTTTCAGCTTATTTTTATCAGTACCAGCTAGAAAGTCTTTCTTTGCCAAGTTCTCAGAAGTTTTCTTTTTCAGGTAAAGAAAACATTCTTTTATATAGCACAGAATATCTCTGAATATTTAAACTGGAACTTGGATCTAGTTGTAATCGCAATAGGGAAAATGTCAGACACAGCATGTATTACGGAACTGTCTGGGTTTTGCACAGCATTCCCAGTTTATCTCTAGATTATGGAAAACCTGTTCTACACACAAGCTTATTTCTCCACATGGAGCAGATTCTGAGGATGGTAATCTACAGCTGAATTAATTTCAGTGAGTTAAAACACCATGGTTGTGCTTGTGCAGCTTACTAAAAATAAATAAATAAATGCCCTTGTATTTTGCTCCTATGTGGTTTTATGCTCCACTGAGAAACAGAACTGTCAAAAGTTCACACTGATGAAACTTTCCTAATCTTTGAGAGCCTTGCTGTTAAGTTTTTTTAAAAAAATTAAAACAGTTACCTAGCATGGATGGTTTAAATGTTTCTGCTCCAGGTTATTGAGAAACGGCCTACACCAGGGGTGGGCAAACTATGGCTCCGGAGCCGCATGCAGCTCTTTCACACATATTGTGTGGCTCCCAGCAGGGCAGCTGGGGAAGTGAAAGGGAGGCATACCACCCTGATCGGTCTTGCCTCCCCCAGCCAGTGTTCCTCTCCCTGGGTAGGCTTGAGGTGGGGGGCGGAGCAGAGAAAGAAAGCAACTTTAACCTTAAGTGCATTCTGAAAGCCCCCCACAGACACACACACTGGCTGTCTTGGACAAGGCAAATTAATATAATGATCAATAACTGTTTCTACCCCTTTTGTTTTATTTTTGGCAGTCTCATTTAATGTTAATAAAAACAAATTCGCACATTTTCCAATAAAAACTTGTGTAATATTTGTTCATGCCTTGTTGGCTCTCAAACATCTGACGTTTATTCTATGTGACTCTTGCATTAAGCAAGTCTGGCCACCCCTGGACTACACAGTGTAGATCCTCCAGCCTGTACATTTTGTGACACTTTAAAGTGGCAGCCTGAGCCATTTCCACATACGTGCTTTGGTAACAAATTGCTGAATGCAGATAAGGAAGTAAACCACCACCACTCACTTTATCACAAAGGAAGCCAAGAAACCAAACATCTCTTGCCTGCACAAAATAACACTGTATCCTCAAGGTGGTCTGCTAGTTGTTGGGGTTTTTTTTGAAGCACCAAATACTTAGGTAACAACAGAAGGAGGTTGGAGATAAGACTGGCTTATGCCTCATATCCATAAGTGGAGGTGAAGGGGAGAAGTGGCTTTGCATACATAGACTTATGGAGAAATTCACTGCAAAACTGAAGTGAACATCCTAAGTGAGGTATGAGTTTTTTGCTTTGCACCTCTGTGCCTGTGGGCAGAGAACAGTTTCCTTTTACCTGTCAACAGCATCCTGTATCACACAGATATCAGATGGCAATGGTTGTACTGGTATAATCCAGATAATGATAACTTCAAAAATAATGGAACAAAGTTTGAGTCCAGTGGCGTCTTTAAGACCAACAAAGTTTTATTCTGGGTGTAAGCTTCCATCTGCACGCACCCACAATAAAACTCTATTGGTCTTAAAGGTGCCACTGGACTCAAATGTCATTCTGCTGCTTCAGACCAACACAGCTGCCCCACCTGAGTCTATCTTCAAAAATAACAGATCAGGTCTTTGCAGACAACTACCTACACAGGAGCAACAGATGAAGATCAAGCTGGCCTATCTCTGCGGACAATTAGCCCACTCTTCAATGTCCATTTCATACAGCGGACATCATGTGGAAAGAGTTAATGAATGGCGAAGACTGAATCCATGGGATTTACCTCTCAAAATCAGAAGACAGATCAATCATGCAGATCAGCCCTACACATTATTTATTTAGCAAATTTATATTGTGATTTATATATACAGAATGTAATTTTAATATGACATCCAATATGTGGAAGTTAGGTGGGCCTTAGCATTTGCAATCCACCCTTCTGCACAAGTACTATATAGGCTGTGTTTCTGAGACAACTACATGTTAACCTGTTTGACAGATATTAAAGAAGGAAAATGATTTTATTAACATCATCTGGAAGGTGCAGCTTCATCATCCCCCTTCCCCCACCAAATCCCAACCTGAATTGGACTGAAGGGAAAAAAGAGGCATATTATTAAGCCACTGTTCAATCTTCTGCCTGCCTGCTTGCCAAGAAAGTTGCCAATGTTGACTTTTCTGCCTGTTTAATGGGGGCTGGCAGACCAGAGGCGGTCAGAAAGAAAAGTAGGAGGGCAAGTAGGAAGATATCACTAATAGCACTAAGGGTGAATGGCATAAACTAACTGACATAATAGCATTTTTTTGGAGCGGGAGGTAGTGCTAAGTGCCCTCCACACCTAACAGGAGAGAATGAAGATTCCCACTCACTTCCCACTATTAGGAAAGACACCTTTCGACATTTATCTGCTAGTTTGACATATTTATTGCTTTACAACTCTTGACCTTATAACCGTAACTTGTTATTTAGTGTCACTTTGCATATCTTGATCATCATCATGTTGCATGTTAATTTGCTGTTCATTCTCTGGCTATAAGTCTGAACCTTGCCTGCCATTCTAATGTATTTGATAAAGTGTGCGTGCACACAAAAGCTCATACCTTGAATAAACCTTTGTTGGTTTTAAAGGTGCCACTGGACTCTAAATTTGTTGTACTGCTTCAGACCAATGGGGTTGACTAACTGGATCTATAAACTAACACTGCAACCTATGCAGAGATAGGCTGGTCTAAGCCCACTTATTTTATCGAGCTTAGAGTAGACTAACTGTGCATAGGCTTGTATTGTAAAGCTGTGCAAGAAGACAAGGTTACGAGCAGTTGCTCCATTTTAGAAAGGACAAGAAAGCAGCAGCAACTCAGAGCTGGGTAACAAAGAAACAAGAGAAAAAGCAAAACAGATAGATAAAAACACTTCATGCCTCAGCAATGTACTGGGATTGTGTGTCATAGTTTTGTGTTAACCAAGTTTTGATTATGATTGGCCCTAAATATCAACACATCACATGTCACTTAATTTTCAGTACTCCGTGGTCAGGAGCTGGCTCTCTCAGTTGAAGCTTAATATTTCATTTTCATGCATGTGTGTTTTGCAGTCACCCATATAAGAGTCATTTCATCCCAACAGAAATTGGAAGCCTGAAAGGAACTGCAAGAGAATTACAAAATTCAAAGTAACAGGAAGTGAACACACTTGTTACATGTCACTACATCCACTATGTTCTTCTTTTATCTACTACTGCAAGCCAAATTCCCACCCCAGAATAATCTAAAAAGTAAGCCACTTAGCAAAACATAGTTTAAAAGGTCGGTGACTGCACAGTAGGAACAGTTTCATAATTAATACCCACAGTCTTGAGCTTTCTGCTGTCCATTTAAGATGATCATACAGACCTGCTGGTTTCTGTTTAAACGAAATAATTCAAACTCAGAAAAATACCACAACAGAGCTTTGTAGTGACAGACAAGAATGTCTCTTGTGAAGCTTTAGTGTATCTGGCATATGCTACCCAACTTACTCATGAAGAAGTAAATCCTCTCTTTCCCTGAAACTGCCTTAAAAGGAACAGCAACCAAACGGACAGCAAAACAAAGGCTAAAAAAATCTGGTGCAAAGACTTAGAAACTTGACTCTGTCCTTAACTAATTCCCACATTTTGTCTACTACGGTTCACTCTGTCCTGAAGCAGTGAGCCATTTAAAATATTATGTGACCTGCAAAAATATTATGTGGCCTGCAAAAAACAAGATGCTTTCACAGCAGGCTTTGGTGTGACTATTAAACACATAAAGAGCTGGTATTAACATACTGGTTGATGCTTGAGCTCTGTTCTGAAAAATCCACTGTTAATTCCATAGCACCCACAAACTCAGGTGACTGTCCCTAGGCAAACCATTTTTCTCCAGCCCAAAGATCTCACCTATAAATACAAATGTAATGCTGGCATATAGGGCTACTATAGAGATTACTGAGATAAGAGGAAGATTTTTGTCTTATCTAGTGAATCTCTCTGTGTGGCTATATTTCAAAAATGGATCCTAGAGAGTAGAAATAGGAAGTTACCTTACTGAGTGAACAGGGACTTTCCATGCTTAATTAAGACAGCAAAGGCTTATATGGGATTTTAAATACAAAACAAAATAGCAGAGGGAGAAAATAAGAATGACCGAGAAGTCTCATCAAGACAAAACCAGAATGAATGGGACAGTATTTCCCTCCCTGTTCCTACCTAGATTGGAGACTCATCAACTATTTATTTAGGTTCTTTTAACTGACTTTCTTGTTGGTTAATGGGACTCCAAATGGCTTATAATGTCCACAAACATCTCAGGAAATCACCACAATTCACAAATATTACTTGCCATGAACAGACTCATTTGCAAAGCAGGCAGGGAGTCAGAGTGGGTGCCAACAGCTTTGCCCTTTATTAAGCAGTTTCTTTTTCAAGCAGGCAGGCATTCATATTCCTAAAGTGAAACTTACAAAACAAAGTTCAAGTCCAGTGGCACCTTTAAGACCAAAAAAGTTTTATTCGAAGTATAAGCTTTCATGTGCAAGCACACTTCTTCAGTTACACTGAAATGGAAGTTTGCAATCCATACATATCGGTAAGGTAGAGGGTAAGCAGCAAATTAGCATATAACATAATGAAGATGTTTAACAGATTCAAGGACCAAATAGGAATAACAAGCTTAGTTTATACGGTTACCATTTGTTTGGGTTTAAAGTTAGAGTCCCAAGGAGAGAGAAACCGATCACAGATATCCAAGAGCCTATGGCCCCAAAACATTTTGAAGGACACTATGGCCAAAGGCACCACCAGCCAACAAAGAATCGATTTGTCCAGCAACTACTTGGGCAAATTCTCACACTTTCACTATGCACCTCACCCTAGTGAAAAGCTAAGGATTAGCCCCATTGACTGCCCTACAAGCCTCTTCTACATGACAACAACTCCAGAACTCCAGAAGAAACCCACAGAGCAGGTGACAGAAAGCAAAACTGATACTACGCTTAATCTACTGAGGTAGCCTTGGAAACTTTAGTTCTGGTGAAACCAGAAAAAAGGGCTCCAGAATTCTAAGGGCTCTCCTTGAAGCTCTGGTTCTTTCTGGTGCCAGTATAAAAGCTCTCTCAAATGGGGAAAGGTGGTTCCTCACTGGGCCGTTTTAGATTGTGAAAACAGTATACAGACAAAGACCTAAATCTATCCCCTCTCATCATATCATAATCCTGATCAAAGCTGGGGTCTAATGTATCTGGTAAGCGGTTTTAAAAAATGCTGTGAGCTCCTGACATGGAACCTCCTGTATATTGTCTGGCAGGCTTTAAGACATGCAAATTACTGAAGGGAAAAGATGGCAAAACCAATTTCTCTGAGTAGTATGAGAGAGAGATGAAATTCAGAAATTTGGAAATTTGTGGAAGATACCTAGTCTGTAGAAAGAATGAAGTGTGAAGACCCTTTTGGATGAAGACCATTTCATTAAGGAAATTTATTATCTATTTAAATCATTTATTGCCGCCTTTCTACCTTGCAGAATTCAAGGCTGCTTACAATATAAATAAAACAATGATTGTTTTTTAAAAGATAAAAGACCACATTTATTGAGGCTAGAAAGAAAAGCTTGTAAAATGATGCTGTCTTCATATGAGGAAATGACATACTGGAACAGCTGGAGTTTTCTACCTCTTTAAGCAATCTTTCAAAATACCAAAACACACACACATACACATCTTTAGGATTGCTAGATATGGGATAGAAAATACCTGGAGACTTTGGGGGTGGAGCCAGGAGAGGGTGGGGTTTGGGAAGGGGGGGAGAAGCCTCAGCACAGTACAGTGCCATAGAGTCCACCCTTCAAAGCAGTCATTTTCTCCAGGGGAGCTGACTTCTGTCAGCTGTAGATCAGTTGTAAAAGTGGGAGATCCCCAGGCCCCACCTAGAGGCTGGCTGCCCTACACATCTTTGCATGACAGCACTATATTACATGTAAAGAGAGCATATTATAGTCTGACAGTACTCAAACAAATACTATCTAAAAGGATTTGCATATATTTGTTAACTTCAGCTTATCAAAGAAAACCCATATAGTAGGAGTTACTAGTGCAGAAGCAAGCAGGAACCTGAGAGGAAGTACTATGGATTTTCCATTGCTAGTTCCTGTATACTATAAAACCACAATTTCTTGAGGCCAGAGGGACCCACTAAATTCACTTTTGCCTCTTTATCCATAATAATTCTGGTAGAAGGAGTATCACAGGAGAAATGACAGAGAAGGCTCTGAAGTTGCAGAAATCCCAGTATGCCTCTTTGATGAGGTGTCTTGAGAAGACCTTGAGACCTGCCAATTGTTCAGGAAAACAATTCTGTGCACAATCTAATGAAATATTTCAGGACAGGCGGCCCAATTCACTGGGTCCATCTTCCTTCGGTTAAGTCAACATGAGGCGTAACCAGATCAGAAAAACATTTAGGCAGAAAATACCATCTATTTACAAGCTTTGTCCCTTGCAAAAAGGCAGCCCAGAAGGTGATCTGAAGAAGAGATGTGGTAGAAATTGCTTTTTGTTGTTGTTCAGTTGCACAGTCGAGTCCGACTCTTCGCGACCCCATGGACCAGATTACGCCAGGCCCTCCTGTCTTCTGCTGTCCGCTGAAGTTTGCTCAATTGTTCGTTGCATTGATGACACTGTCTAACCATCTCATCCTTTGCCGTCCCCTTCTTCTTTGACCTTCAATCTTTCCCAGCATCAGGGTCTTCTCCAGTGAATGCTCCCTTCTCATTTGGTGGCCAAAGTATTTGAGCTTCAGCTTCAGGATCTGGCTTTCCAGGGAACAATCAGGGTTGATTTCTTTTAGGATTGACTGATTTGATCTCCTTGCAGTCCAAGGGACTCTCAAGAGTCTTCTCCAGCACCATAGTTCAAAAGAATTTATTCTTCGGTGCTCGGCCTTCCTTATAGTCCAACTTTCGCAGCCATACATTACTACGGGGAATACCATTGCTTTGACCATGCGGACTTTTGTTGGCAAGGTGATGTCTCTGCTTTTTATCATGCTGTTTAGGTTTGCCATCGCTTTCCTCCCAAGGAGCAGGCGTCTTTTAATTTCATGGCTGCAGTCACCATCTGCAGTGATCTGGGATCCTAGGAACGTGAAGTCTGTCACTACTTCTACGACTTCCCCTTCTATTAGCCAAGGAGTGATGGGGCCAAATGCCATGTTCTTAGTTTTTTTGATGTTGAGCTTCAAGCACACTTTTGCGCTCTCCTCTTTCACCCTGAGCAAGAGACTCTTTAGGTCCTCTTCACTTTCTGCCATCAGAGTGGTATCGTCTGCATATCTGAGGTTATTGATCTTTTCCCCAGCAATCTTAACTCCAGCTTGTGATTCATCCAGGCCAGCATTTCGCATGATGTACTCTGCATATAAATTAAATAAGCAAGGTGATAATATACATCCTTGTCGTACTCCTTTTCCTATGCTAAACCAATCAGTTGTTCCATATCCGGTTCTAACTGTTGCTTCTTGACCCTTATACAGGTTTCTCAGGAGACATGTGAGGTGGTCCGGTACTCCCATCTCTTTAAGAACCTGCCATAATTTATTGTGATCCACACAATCAAAGGCTTTAGCACAGTCTCAAAAGAGCAGAAAATAAAAGACAACAGACTACTTGGCTCACAAAGTCAAGAGCTGCAGGACACTGATAATTTTGCTGAGTATTCTCTTCCACAAAGTTGCTGAATCATGTGCCTTCCAATCATACAATGAGACCCATGAAAAGCTCTGAAGAGACTTCCAAACCTTATTTTGCACATATTCCAGAATGCCAGAATCAAAAAGGCCCGCTTTGTCATTCTCTTCGATCAGAACAGATAACAAAATGTGAGGTAGGATGCTGTTCATGGGAGCCCACCTGGGAACAGAAAGTCTGTCCCTATTCCAAGGAGGAGCTTTGGGGATCACCAGCCTGTTCACTAAGAGGAATGTAAAGGAAGCTGGTCCTGATTCCTTCTTTAATTTGAGGGATCTCCATCTGAAGGAACAAGAGCAAGATGCTCCTGCACAGTGGAGGGTGGGCTAGAAATAAAATAAAATAAGATAATGTGCAAAGCTTCTTCTTTTTATGTTTCACAGCAAACTTGTGACCCACCCAAAGAAAATTATGAAGTAGATAGGCTATGTTGCCCTCCTTGATTCTCAGGAAATGGGCCACTGACCACAGGGGTATCAGTAGCATATTGTTTGTGGTCATGAGATTCTGATATGAGAGGCTGCAGGTCTGGAGTGGGGGAGACTGCCTTTATAATGGAAGAACCAAGCATCATGTTCTCAGAGGGATGGGCGGGCGGGCGGGCGGGCAGCTTCTGCAAAATAACCCCTTTATAATCCCTACAACAGCAAAGTACAAAACTTCCCAACTAGAAACCTCCAAGAACTGCAGGAACTCTCCTGAACTCACCAGTGTTTTGCTACCTGAGTTGTTGGATTCAGTTATAACTGGAGGAGAGTGTCTGGGTTTGTGAGTGGGACATCTGGGCTGAACTTGTGCTGAGAGTATTCCTCCTCAACTGGCATGTTTTCCTTCCCTTCTCAGCTGAAACTTAGGCTGAGAAGTCACATAAAGACAATTACTCTCCTTTGCTCAAACCAAGGAGCAGGGAAGGGATAAGGAAAGCAGAAGATGGGATAATTAAGGCAAGACAAGGGAAGAAGGATAACCACAGGGAGAAAAATATTTGGAATGTGGAGCCCCTCTTCCCTGTTTAAATAATGTTCCATGTCCTACCTCTGTTTTCCTCAGGAAACAACATCTTGTTTCAGGAAAACACCTCTGCAGAAAATGTGCATGAAGTGCTTTAAGGAAAGTGTTGTGTACACAGTAAATATTATTTTTATAGGTAAACAATCTGAAATGCCTTACTTGACATATCTTATCGAGTCAATTTTATTTTTGTTCCTCAAGTCAACTGAGCTATGAAAGAGACTGAATAAATATGGCATAGTATTTATGTAGTGATATAACAACAAATTACATGCAATAATACTTGCAAATAAGAGCTATTATTCAAGTCATTATTCCCTTCATACCAGAAATCTCTTGAGTGAGAGAAGGAGGATTCCACCGTGCAAATGGAGCTTTACAGTTAGTTTCACTGGATGGGCAGCTGGGGACATGCATGACTTTGTGCATAGAGAGTTTCCAGTCTCCATGGAAACAAATGCAGAAACATGACCTGAAAGTGGACATGTGTTTTATGTCCATGTTGAGTGTCTTCTTTACCATATCACCAAATAATTAATTTATTCCACCCATAAATGTGGCTACAGCCTCAAGTGTTTATATGGGTGAAAAACAATGGAATTAAGTAGGGAATGTACAACTGAACACTAGGTGGTGGCAATAATGATACTATTATATACACTCTGAAATAATTACCAGTTTGCATGTCTTAAGGAGAAAAGCGTAATTATTCTCCTGACATAGTATTTTTAGCAAGAGGCGGAAAAAGCCAAACATTTTCATGCCAGGACACTGAGATAAAAGACAGAATTTTTCTAGCTCCTTCTACTGAAATAAATAGATCGCAAAGCATGTTTCACATCACTCAGCACTGCTTTTCATGGTATCCTAAAAAAAAAAGAAGCTAAATGCTACTAAAAAGACCAAGACATTTTTAGCAATCTTATTATCTGCTAGAAGCATGGCTGAAGTTATTCACATTTTCCAATAGCCTATTGCTAAAATAAAAATAAAACCCATTAGCCAAAACAAGCATGCAACACTTTAGAAGCCAAAATCAAGGGACAGCATTACTTTTAACACAGAAGCCATGCTCAGTGTAGAAATCAGTACTTTCTTACTCAACCGCTGGGGCTTGTTGAAATCTAGGTAAAATACACATCATGGGTAAAATACACACCCACAGAACAAATTCATCCAACAGAAAAAAAACATGTCACCGTATCTTTGAATTAAAAAAATGCTTTTTGTTTTCTCACTTGACAAATACATAATGTGTGCATATGTTCAAAAATAAGAAAAAGTAAGAAAGACATGTATCTAACCTCTGACTGAACAGACTGGAAGGGGGCATTCCCTCCCATTCTTTGTTACCATTGCAGACCTCCACTTTGCCCTCTCTGCTATTCCAGAATACCTCAAGACCCCCAAGAACAAAGTTATTTGGAGATCTTGGGCCACAGAAAGGGGGGAAATAGAGAAGTCCCACTCTGCCGAATCAATGGATGGTTGTATCCACATCAGAGATTAATTATATCACCTTAAAAAGAAAATTATTCCCTTCTCTTATTGCTGTAAGCAGAGCTCTGGAGCCTACATTCCTGTCACCATAATTTAACACATGACAGAACATTTTTTTCCTATTGTTGGCCTAGACCTTTGTTTTCTGGTAAGTAGAATGACATTGTATTTTGCTGACATGTCAAAGACAAGTCCTATCAGAAGTTATGTGAACATCTAAGGAATTTAGCTACAGAGTTGAATTCTGAAGTAGCCTCTAGAGATATCATATGAAAATGTTGGCAAAGAGGTACAAGAGAGATTAAGCAGTGTAACTGCAGCCAGGACTAGTGGAATACATTTTGGTACCCGGTATGCAAAGTCCAACCCTGACCTGGATAGCCTGGGCTAGACTGATGTCGTCAGATCTTGGAAACTATGTAGGTTTAGCCTTGGTCAGTATGTGGATGGGAGACCACCAAGGAATGCCAGGGGCATGATATGGAGGCAGACAATAAACATCTCTTGCCTTGAAAACCCCACAGGGTTGCCACAAGTCAGCTGTGACTTGACGGAAAATCAACAACAACATGCAAAATCCAAATGGCATTCCATAGTGTTCATCTAATTCTTCCCAAATGTGGAGAGGCATTCAAGCCCACACAGGACAAAATGGACTTTTAATAATAATTTACCCCTTCTTTATCACCTTGATATAACCAGAATCAGTTTAACAAATTAACATTACTGCTTTTAACCTAACAGAATATACTGTCATTTTAAAAACTTTATGGTAAAAAAACATGTTAAACAGGGCTGGCCCTGCCTGAGGTGAGCAAAGAAACCTGGTTACGGGGTTTTAAAGGAAGCTCCCTTGAGATGTAATCTGTTTGTGACTACATTATTAGGAAAAGACCAACAATAGAGATCACTGGGATTTAATAAGAACTATAAGGGTGCTATGGCACAATATACCTTGGAAATGTTTAAAAATATATACTTTGGATATAAGAAACTGCTGGTACTGTTAATAGGCTAAGCATAACTTTTAATGTATGTGCTGATTCTATGCGAGGGCTAAAAGTTTTTAGAGAACAGCTGTGGGGTGAACTAAGAAATATTAATTATACCATTGCCACTGGAACAACTGGAACATTGTTTTAGTTTCATAAACATGCAGAACTGGCATGTTCTCAAGAGTTAATTTTAAAACCTACCAGTTGTTGTAAGGCTAAGTTATATTAAGTACTGGAAAGTTTAAACATGACTGTATGGTTGCAAATGTATGAGATTTTAAGCATAAAATTAACTATTTCTGGAAAACTAATTGTTCATTTTTTCACTTCTTAGGAAACACTGGAATCCTGTTGCATTATGCAGAACTATTAGTGACAGATAGGGAACTTTTGAGAAGCTGAATTTGATTTAAACTCATTATTGTTATGAATAAAGAATCCTTTGTTTAAGGCAAATGTGGTACAGATTGCAAATTGTTGGGGGTCTTTTTCCCCCCAGCCACAATTGCAGCTTGTAAAACTGAAACATTAGAAATGAAAAGCACGAAAATAGGAAATAGTATATCTGTAAAGGATGTCTCTCAGTTTCCCACTGATCTCCCAAGGACTGATCAAATGAATGCATTCCCATTAAAACCTAGCCCACACAAAAAGATGAAGCAGTAGGAGTGCTCTTGAACAAGCTGAAGAAATCATTGCTCTACCAGCACTTATGATTCAACTCGCCAGCTGCAGTCTGAAGCAGTACTGCAGGAACACTTTTCCATTTCTTCCGCAGTTTGCGAAGACCAAGATGCCAGATCTGGCTTGCATTCCAAAACTTTGTGCACACATCTACCTTGCAGGTAAAATCAGCACACTTGTGTGCTAACATGCTTTCAGTGCTTTACAACAACAATTTTAAATTCCTGCATTTAAACCAAAGAGCCCTAAAAAAGCAAACAAACGAATGTTCTTAAAATACAGGATTAATTTGTGACAACTTTGAAAACACAGAAATTCATTTCTTTCTCTCTGATTGTCAATTTTTTTTTTTGCCCCTCATGGGAGTATAGGGCTATGGTTCTGGATATTTTTTAAATCTAACTGTTCTAAGACTTAAACAGATTTGCCATTTCCCCTCTGGGGACAGGGGATGCTCCACAGCCAGATCATGGGAAGCGGGGGGACGGGGGACGACACACATTGGCAATGTCCCAATGCACTTGTGTCACTCCCCTGTACCCAGAAGTGACATCACTAAATCACTGGGGGAGTGCTGGAGATGCTCTGGCATTTAGGCAAAACTCTATGGTTAAATCATAGAGTTCTAGTGTAGGGAGAGTGATGTCAGTGCACTACTAGCAACTTCATTACATCACTGGCAACAGCCCCGACTGCCACAAAGTTCCCCCACTGAAATGTGTCAGTAGGACACTTCCAACATTATAAAATTGTGCTCTCTTCAAAACATTTAAAAATTACCTTTGCATTCAGCTATTCCTCCAAGTAGCTGAGGTTGGCCGCCCTATTCTATTCACCCAGTGACCCTTTTACAACCAACACTATGCAGTATGCCTTATGTTGGAACAAGGAGTTAAATCCCCTACATGCTACACTAGATTTCATGCACACACTGTGCTGTCTTGAAAATAAATACAAACTGGAACAGAATAATCAGGATAGACAGACAAGCTAATCACAACACACTTTCATTATATTGTTAAGAAGTTTAAAACAGAGACACCATGAGCTGCACAGAGAAAGTCTACAACCACAGGCAGCAGCAATGCACTTTAAAACTAGTAGCTTAAATTCTGAGAAAAGTAGCATAAGGTATCTAGAAGTAATCTTCTGGCCATCAAGTAAGGGCCTAAAAGTGGAAACACGGCAGCGGAAATCAAACAGGCAACAAAGAAAAGCAGTTAACAGCAACAAAGCATGCAAGACATGGGTCAAGGAGCTGGTCAAGTAGAGGCCCTTCAGCTCCTGCCATTCTATCACTACTTTCCAGGAACATAGCCCTCAAAATCACAAACAGCAATGTACTCTGGAGAAATCTTTCAACAGACAACGAGCACCTCTTACAGAGGCAGGCCCATTTTCTCTCCTTTTTTTGGTTGCAGAATTACACCATGCAGATTAACCTTTTTATTTTAATATATGATGCCACATCCATTGCTAAAACAGTAAACCGAAAGGAAAACAAAACCTCTTCAACAATTTTGCTCTTTGCAGATTTCTCAAAACAACAGCTAGTATAGAACATCTGAAAAAAATCTAACCTCTGTCTGGATCATCTCAGTCTGTTTTCTCTAATTTAACTTTAGCTATTCCATTGCAGCAGCATATTTCTTCAGTCATATTGTAGCCTTTTCTTATAAACCTTTTTGTAGCTTAATTTAAATAATATTTTTAAGATTCTTTTTATTATAATGTTTCTTAAGCCTGACATTCTGACCTGAAAACTGACCTCTAACAACTGTCTTTATGTCCCACTTCCTTACTCAATCCCTGCCAGCTGAATTGTCAGCTATTGCTGCTTGCATGTATTTCATATAGCGTTAAAGGGTTATTTGTGCTGATTGTATTTTGATACCCATTTAAAAAAACACAAAATAAACAAGTAAAATACTTAAGAGAAGCATTTAGCATTGGGCATATATGAAATAACCACCATTCAATGTAGTGGTCAGTGATTACTTTGACATTTGACTGCACTTCCATGAATACTCTGCAATTGTTGCTTCTCATAAAATTAAAGGACTTCCCCAAATGCTATCTTCCCCTGTGTTCCTTAAGATAATCTTTAAAACAACCCTAATTAATAGAAGTTTCAGCCTTCTGCTCCCCTCAATTAATTTTTAAATGCCATCACTAGAATTCTTCTGATGCTTCCTCCCCCTTTGCTTCATGCGTTTAAAAATTAAAATGCAAATAACTATGGAAGTACAATACCTTTTCTTAACATAACAATAGCGAGAAAGAGAAAACACACTTATGAAATTTGTTCTATACAAGAAGTATCGTAAGTTTAAAACCATTATTATGTTGACAATAGAATACATAGTGGAACACAGCTTTCCTGCCTCTCTCCCCATCTTCCACTGCAATCAACTGGTCTCCTCCAAATGCTGCCCATTGGGGAATAAGAGACCCTCAGGAATGGTATAAGGGACAAATCAGGGATCTGGAGCAGCAACATCAGAATTGACAGGATTTACACCTCCCCTTCCTCAGCAGAAAAATTAACTTTCTTAGTGCTTTCAGCCAGTCACTGTTTCAGAATAACCTATACCACAGAGTTGTGAGGATAAAACTGAGGAGGGGAACCAAATAGACCATTCAGGAAGGATGGGATAAAGATGGATGGAAAGACAAATAAGTTTTCAAAGACCAAAAAAATAAATAAAAATGAAGACATGGCAGTTCTAAATCATCTTCCAGATAGAACAAAGTTTTTCAACTGAAGGAAGCATAGAGAGCCACTTTAGTGTAATGGTTAGGAGTGTGGACTCTGATCTAGGAGAACCAGGTTTGATTCCCCACTTCTCCACATGCAGCTGATAGTATGACCTTCGGTCAGTTACAAGTTCTTTCAGAGCTGCTCTCTCACAAGCAGTCCTCGAAAGAGCTCTCTCAGCCCCACCTACCTCACAGGGTGTCTGTTGTGGGGAGGGGGAGGGAAAGGAGTTTGTAAGCCGCTCTGAGACTCCTTCATGTAGTGAAGGGCAGGGTATAAATCCCCCCCCTTCTTCTTCTACATCTAAGAAGTTCTGATCTAGCTGTTTTAATTGGTAAAAATCCTGAATTTCTTGCCTATAAAGAAGAGACCTGCACAGCTTTAAAACAGTAATATGCAAGTAAACTATACTGCTTGGAATGGGACTAGGTAGCATCTAAGAATTAAAGTTTATATCTTGTTCGATAGTCTTGTTCGATAGTCTTGTTCGATACTGATTTCTCATGGCACTTTAACCACCCACTTTCCCAAGATGCATTTACTGCTGCTGTGTTTCATACCACTAGAACAAAGTAGCTTTTCAGCACCACCCAAAAGAAAAATTGCAGGTACTACAAAGGTCTCAGGATTTAGCGTGGACTGGAGGCATCTCATTTTCCCTTTCCCTACTATTTCCTCTTTCCCTTTCATGAAAACCGTCATGGTCACTCTTCTTTTTCCTGCTTCCTTCTCTCCCTCTCACCCACCAGCCACCCTCCAGCATCCATAGATCAGGGCACACTTCACCATTAGAATATAAGATCGAAAGAAAACCTTCCAGGAGAAATCTCAATCTTTACATTGGATATATAGGGCTCCCTTTACCCCAGCCATCCAAACCAAATATGCCACAAAGTGTGAAAGAAATCAACAAACACATAGTGTTTCACACTGGCAACTTTTACATATAACAAAAAACCACACATGGTTTGCTGTTACAGGAATGAGATCTCAGCATCTAAGGCTCCCTCCTCTTCACCCTTTCATGGTACTCCCCTTCCACTCTTGTAGTAACTCATAATTTGTTGTTACATCTCAACCACAAATTATTACCTGCTCTCTTTCCTCCTGAGGTTTGGAGAATGGCCACAATCATATAAAGTATGGTTTGCCACACATGAGGTGAGGAAGGGAGAATAAGCCCAAGACTGCTCTTGTAATGACAAGCCACAACTACATGGGAACCTTGCTTATCTTATACCCAAACACAATTCCTCAAGGATAACAAAACTGTCATTCCCTCATTCTGGGTGTCCTTCCACAAACAGAAGAATTGTCTGCCCTCAACAACTCCTAGCTCAGATCCAATATGGCAGATTTGAAATTCATCACAGCTTTAAACAGAATGTATGGGTTTTACTTGCATTTTGACATTGACATTTGTCAATGCATATGTCATGACCCCAGTGGGTCGCCGCCTTCTGCCACCACCTCCCTGGAATTATGGTCCCTTGAGAAGGCCCAGGGTACCTTCTCAAGCCCATCCAAAAATGCCCCTTTTCAAGCCGAGAAACTTAGGAGTGATGACCAGGCAAAGAACAATTAAACAAATGATTTATACAGTAATGGGGCATAGAAAACAAGACAAGGTGCTTCAAAAAGGTATAACAGTGTTTAAAAGGTGAAATAAACAAAATCCTAACGTGACTACCTAGTCACTTAACTAGTTACTACTTAAGGCCTACAGCCTTCTTACCAGGCCTCTTGCCTGTATTCACACTGAGCCCAGGGAGGGGTCTTTCTCCTCAGACCAGACTGTTCCCTCTGTGAAACAAGTCCACAGAAGAGCCAAAGAACCATTTCCTCACAGCCTTCTAGAGACCAGGCTTAACTTACTCACTCTCCCAACTGAGGGAACTTTGTCCCAGACCAGTCTCCTCAGACCGCAGAGAAAAAGAAGATCAGTTAAACTGAAACCAAGTATAAGAACACATCACCTCAGAGACTTCCGGTATCCCCATTGGTTGCAGCTGGCTCTAGGCATTGTGGGAATTGTAGGCAGCTTGCTTTCTACTACCACCCAGGCCTCCCCTGGTCCCTAGGCCTCAGGCTTCTGCTTCCCACTCCCAGGCAGGTCTCTTAGGCCTCACTAGGCCCAATCCTGCACAGATCTCCAAAGGCTTACCCAGATCATGACAGCATATATCTTAAATTTCTTGGAAAAGGCCTTCTGACCACAACCAGGAGAACTGCATGGAAATTCAGAGTTCCAAGTGGTTCTAGATGGTCAAATGATTACATTTAAATAGCAATTACAAAGAACTTTGTTATAAGTTATGGACAAATTTCAAGATACAAAATATAATGATTTTACCTCTCTCCAACTTGGGGATTTGGGGACTATTCAGCTAAGTCCTTACTGTTCACGCAGGGAAGTAGCAACAAGAAGTTAAAGAGTCCTTTTACCCATCCAAGTTCCTACAGGAATAAGCCTGTATTGCTTAGCCATTCAAATCATGCATCCTACCCTGCTTGACAGTGGATGCATTTTAATGGGGATAGATTTTAAGAGTTTTATATTTTAAAGATTATTTACTGTATCTACATAGCCACCCCAAGTCCCATTCAGGGGAGAGGGAGAACAATATAAATTTGATAAATAAATAAAAATCTGGCTCAGTTCAAACTGTAGCTCTTTTTCCAAATCAATTGATACAGACAACTAAGGAATGTAGTCATTTCAGAAACTGCAGTGGGTTTTTGGTGGGTAGCCATGTTGGTCTGAAGCAGAAGAACAAAGTTTGAGACCAGTGGCACCTTTAAGCCAACAAAAAACATTGCCAACCTCCAGGTGAGAGCTGGAGAACACCCAAAATTACAATTGCTCTCCAGATGACAGAGATCAGTTCCCCTGAAGAAAATGGATGCTTTGGAGGATGGAATCTATGGCATTATGCTCTGCTAAGGTTGCTTCCCTTCCTAAGCCTCATTGTTCCAGAACTCCATCCCCAAATCTCCAGGAATTTCCCAACCTGGAGCTGGCAATCCTAAAGGGGATTAATCTCTGTTGCTGGAAGATCCATTGTGACTCCTGGAGAGCTGCTGCTGTTGCTGCTGCTGTGAGGGGGGGAGGAAGCAGGTGAGCATCTGGGACTGCTGCCACCACTGATCCTGCTGTGTGGGGAGAAAACAGGCAGGAGGCTAGGAGAATGATGAGGGCAGAGAGAGTGACAGGGCAGGGGCAGAAAGAGTGATGAAGTGGGGAGGCAGAAAAACACAGAGAGTGATGAGGGGGCAGAAAGAGAGAGGAAGTGACATGCATGGAGAAAAGAGAAAGTAAGAAAAGGGGTGGCAGAAAGGAGAAAGTGTGAGAGAGATAGGGGGGAAAGCAAAGGTGGGGGGAATGGGATAGCTAACCCACAAGTTTCTTGCGTGTCCCCACTTGTAAACATCTAATTCCCAGAAGAACTCAGATGTAATAAATAGCAGGATGTTAGAATCTATACTGAGAACATAAGACCACAACATTTTCCAAATATCTTATACAAACTCCAGGCCTATAGCTTGAAATCTCTCAGGCGCTAAATAACTTATGGAAGTCTTCCCAGATACAAAGTCAAATTAAGCATGATTATATGTTGCTCTAATAATTCCTGCACAGTGTTCATAAATATCAGGATTGCAAATGAATTAAAGGCATTTATATGAGGCATCACTAGAATGTTTAAAATGTCACAGTCTTGATGTTCCAGAAAGCTGTTTCTAATCAATGTAGGCTTAAAGAACATCAAGCTTTTTCCTGCATTTTTCCTCTAAGCAACATTTTGGTTTTCCCTTCCTGAAGTATCTTGTGACTTTTTCAGGTAAGGAACTCAGGAAATTTTGTTGCATGCTATGCAAAAGGTCACAAAAATTTGCACACAGTAGGCTGTGTTCTACCCAGGAGTCTTTTCGAAGAAAAACAGCTGCAGGAGCTCATTAGCATATTGTATGCTAATGAGCCATTAGGCTATTAGCATATGCCACGCCCCCTGACATCACCGGAAATGACGTCAGAAGGGGAAGCAAAAGGGGGGGAGGCATCTTCAAAAGCCTCCCCTTCCCTTCCCCAGCTGGTCTGGGTGGGGGAGCTAAGAGAGAAGGGGTTTAAAGTTTAAACTCCTTCTCATGAGATTTGGGCCACAGAAGGAGGAAAGAGGGAAGGAAAGAGAGAGAGTAGAGAGAAGGAAAGAAAGAGAAGGAAAGGGAGGGGAAAGAAAGAGAGGGGAAAAGGAGGGAAACACGGAAAGGAGGAAAAAAGAGAAGAGAAGAAGGTGGGAAAGAAAGAAATAAAGAGAGAAGAGAAGAAGGAGGGAAAGAGGAAAAAGAGAGAAGGAAAGGAGGGAATGAAAGAAATTCGGCGGCAATTTGGCCCCATTATATCCTATGGGCCATTGAAAGTGAAAACGTAGGGTATATTCTGGGGGCTGGAGGGGAGGGGGTTTTAGGGAGAGGCTCCAAACTCACAGGGTAGCTGATGGAGCCTCTCCCAAAGATACCCACCAAGTTTCAAGAACATTGGACCAAGGGGTCCAATTCTATGGGCCCCCAAACAGGTTGCCCCCATTCCCTCCACTGTTCTCTATGATGGGAAAAAGTGGAGGAGGTGGGAAAATTATTTTTTTCCCACCATAAAGAACAATGGAGGTAATAGGGGCAACCTGTTTGGGGGCCCATAGAATTGGACCCCCTGAACCACCTCCTCCACTGGGCCTGGCGCAGCCCCCAGAATGCTTTGCTGCTGCCACAGATGATAGGTGGTAAAGAGCATTCTCTGCGCTTGCTCAGAGAACACAACTTTAGATGAAATTTAACTCCCCATGTGCATTTTGCAGAAAATCTCTTTCACCTCTGTGTGCATGGCCTCAATCCGCAGATTTATTTAGTCACAAATGGGGGCCACACATGGCTAATAGCATATAGACAAAAATGCCCAATCCTTAAGGCAACTTATGTACGCAACACACCAGGCCACATCCCTAAATGTAGTTGCATTTGACATAGTGTACACATGATGCTGCCTTATATGGAATTAGATCCTTCGTTCATCAAAGTGCCGTCTACTCAGACTGGCATCAGCTCTCAGGAGACTCAGGAGAAGGTCTTTACCACCTCCTGCTACCTGAATCTTTAACTGGAGATGCTGGGGACTGAATCTGGGACTATCTGCACACCAGTCAGATGCTCTTCTACTCAGCCATGGCCCCTTCTCTCCATAACAGAACCTTTCAAGGCTGCCTGTGCGCAGGACAACTGCTAGAAAAAAAGACAGACAGAAAGAAAGAAGCATCTCCACAATAGTTATGACTGTACTATGGTACAGTTCCTGTTCAACTCAGTGGTCTTGCACATGAGATGTTCCTTGCATACTCCATGCAGCAATTCATTATTTTTTAAAATCCTTTTCATTTTGTAGGCTAGAAGCGCCACAAGCCAGGAATTGAGTTAACATGCAGTAAACTGGTAAAGAACTACTATGAGGATATGCTATGAGCTAAAGAAAAATGTGTTTGCACATCTTTGGAACAGGGCTAATCTTACCACATCCACCCATTTAACATCCATGCAAGCTTTTTTCCTTCAAGTAATCATTCATTAACATTGGAAGTATCACGCACCTCTACACATTCAAGTACTTCTTCCAAAGACAGCTGCATAGCTCACTGCATTTTCCTCTAAGAATACTAGGAGTTAGAATGAACTTGCACTCATTAAAGTACCAACAGGAACATGTTAATTCTACAATTGTTGAGCTGTTTCTCCAGATCGTTGAAGGGAACTCCGGTGTCAAGTATTTCCAGATGCCACTGTTTGGGGGCTGTCAAGACATCATTTGGAGTTATCTCCCCATTGCAGCATCAGACTGAAACCATCTTGTCACAACACAGAAACTTTATGCTGGGTAAGAGCTCTAGTTGAGAAGGAATTTCCCCTTTTCCAACTAGCCATTAAAAATACGTGTTTTTTCACTCTATCACTTTGCCACTATTTGAAACATCTGAGCTGATTTATAAGTGAATTTCTTGTTACAACTTGCTGCCCCCACTTTGGCACTATGTAAGAATTAAATATCAATATTTATTTAATATATAATTGGCTCAGTTTCAGGTAATCTTTTGTGCAGTGAATTACTTGGTTGGTGCTAAGAAGCAAGAATTCATGCAATTTCAGTATCCCCACCATTAATCTGGATTGTGACCATGGCACGGAGAACTTAACCCTTTTCCTCCATATTGTTTTTGCATTAAAAGTGCCCCCTTTTCCAGGAGCAGCTACTTTTCCCAGTGGAAAAGCAAACAAACACTTCGAAATTTTTCTCCTATAAGGAAAGAAAGCCTAGGGGTGGGGGAAGCAGGAGAGAAAGGGTTAACCCTCCTTCCCCCTCTCATGGTCCTGTTTCAAGTTCCGAAACTGCTAAAAGTCATTTAAATTTCTCTGCCTTACACCCCAAATGTCTAATTCTGAGACAAAATTTTAAACACATATTGCTTTTGAAAAGCACATATTGCTAAGTAAAGCCTTTTTATGTAGGATAATTAAACATTCAGATAGCCAAATTAATTTATGCATGCTTTTCTAATCCTTCAACTAAATCTACAAGATTTGGGAAGGTGTTAGTATCTTTGATGAGCATCTAATCACTGGTTTCTGCAGTCTAAGGAGCCATCCTACAACAAGCTGCTCTTCCATTGTGGTAAAGTTCCTCAGGCTGGAGGAAAGCTTCACACTTTGCTCAGAGAAGGTGGAAGATGCATAGCACTATTTTCTTTTCCTTTAAAAGTATGCAGTCATTGATCCAAGCTGATTGAATTTTGCTGTTTTACCACTTTAAGAAGATAACTGTTTCCAGTCCATACTTCAGAATTTCCTAGATCACAAAACATTATCATTTCCAAAAAGATTTTAGAAAGCTGACTCAGTGAAATAAATTCCTCTGTCTAGCTTTCCAGTGGTTAAAGTTCTTATCTTCTGTTCTGACTCAAAAAGCAAAGTAAGATATCGAATATACCAAAAAGATTAAGCACATTTTTAGATGGACATGAGTCCCTCCCTGCAGTCTTCATGATGCATGCCTCCCAAACCAGACTACGAAGCTCTGCAACTCTTGTGAAAGGCTACTTCCAAGAGGTCTGTCTCCACATATTCACTTCTAACCCCATTAAAATGAAGTCCAGCATGCTTCTTTGTGAGTCAAAGATCCCTTTATCAGATGAAAACCTTCTAACCCAAGCAAGACATTTAGATATAAAGAAATGAAATTCTCATCATCGTGTGTGTGTGTGTGTGTGTGTTAGGTGTCATAAAGTCCCTCCTGACTTACGGCAACCCTATGAATTAATTACCTCCAAAATATCATATCAATAATAGCCTAGCTCAGGTCTTGCAAACTGAAGACCATGGCTTCCTTTACTGAACCAATTCATTTCATGTTGGGTCTTCCTCTTTTCCTACTATCTTAAACTTTTCCTAGCATTATTGTCTTTTCCAGTTAGTCATTTCAACTTCTAGGGAGAATTCAGGCTTGATTTGATCTAGAACCCACTTATTCATCTTTTTGTCTGTCCTTGAGATCCATAATACTCTCCTCAAACATCACATTTCAATTTCTGCATCACTATACTTTTTTATAGATTTTATGAAGTACAGACACACACAGGAAGTCAGCTGTCTATGCATCAGTGATTATTTCTAAAATTAAGCTAAGGTTTCTGACACAATATACTACTAGATATTGTTATCGTGGTTATGTTTCAAGATTTTTTTCCACATTTTAATCACAGCTGAGGGGGAATGTGTTTGGCAGGAACCTGGGGAGATTTATCAAGAGGGCTTCAAACTGACACCACAACAGGAAAGAAACAACCAACACAGGGGTTTCAATGAAGGAGAGCAAACAGCAGAGGTCCACCTGGAAAGGCCAGGTCAAATGGAGCCAAAGTGCAGGGCTTACTACAACAAGAAAAGCTTCTTCAGCTATGTGAGGAGCAAGCACAAGGTAAAAAAGGCAAAAGGCCCACCGTTGGGTGAATATGGAGAAACTCTGACAGGACAGAGAGAAGGCAGAAAGGCTCAATGCCTATTTGCCTCAGTTTTTTTCCATGAAAAAGAAAAACGGCTCATCTAGAGATTGCAGTAGCCAAGGCTGCTGGTTGACATGGACAGAGAGGTTGTTGAGAGGCACCTGGCATCTAGACCCTGCCCATCCTGATGCCACACACCCCTAGGACTCATCATTGGTCCAAGTAATCTATTGTTCTCACCTGAGACCCCCCCCCCCAGGACCACCCATTGGTCTGCATTGTTTTTCCACGCCTACATCCCAGCAAACACATGGCCTTAGACCGGGTGTTTCTGCCCTGATGCCAATTGGCAGTCCTGCCTTGATGCCAATTGGCAGTCCACCCTAAACTCTCTGGGTTTAGGCCACAATCCTTTCTTCATAGACCTCTGCACGTCTGGACAGGTTGTATCATCCCTCTATAGCTATCAATCACCTCTGCTTCTTAGTTATGTATTGTGTGTGTGAATGTTTGAATATTGTTTATATGCTTGAGAATATTTAGTAAAGAAATCATTATTTTAGCACCCAGTCTCTGTGTCTATTCCTGGATTCTTGGGAATTCTAACTCTGGTATACACAGGTCTGATCCTATAGTTAAGCCAATTGCATATTAATAATTATAATTCCCCATCTTTATTAAAGAACAGAGCAATTTGGCTAACATGGGCCAGATGGTTTGCACCTGACAGGCACTCAAAGAGCTTGTAGAACCTTTGTCCATTATCTTCAAGACTTCTTGGAGGACGAAAGATGTGCCACAAGACTGGAGAAGGGTGAATGTTATCCCAGTCTTTAAAAAAGGGAAAAAGGATGACCCAGGAAGCTACAGGCAAGTCAGTCTGACCTCTGTCCAAGAGAAAGATACCGGAGCAGATTTTGAAAGGGTAGTCTGTGAGCATCTAAAGGACAACTTGGTGATCTGGGGAAGTCAGCATGGATTTGTCCCCAAAAGGTCCTACCAGATCAGCTTTATTTCATCTTTGATCAAGTGATGAGTTTACTGGATTATGGGAAAGCTGTCAACTTTGTTTACCTTGATTTCAGTAAAGCTTTTGACACAGTTCCCCATGATGTTCTGACGGGTAAACTGGAAGACTGCAGACTGGTGGATAGGGAACCTGTTGTAGAACCACACTCAAAAAGTAGTTGTCAACATAGCTCATCTGACTGGAGGGAAGTATCTAGTGGGGTGCCACAGGGCTTGGTACTTGTCAATATTTATATAAATAATCTGGATGAGGAGTCAGAGAGACTAAATTTGCAGATGACACCAAATTGAGAGGAACAGTGAAAACTCCAGAAGATAAAGAATTCAACAAGATCTGAACACACTGGAAAACTGGGCAGATGTGAGTAAGATGCAGTTCAACAAGGATAAGTGCAGAGTTCTACATCTGGGCAACAAAAACAGCAAGCATCCATAGTGGATGGGGGACACACTTCTGGGTAGCAGTGTGTGTGAACAAGATCTTGGGGTCTGGGTGGATTGTAAATTAAATATGAGCAGTCAGTGTGCTGCAGCAGCAAAAGAGGTTAATGCAGTGTTGGGGTATATCAACAGAGACACACCATCCAAATCACAAGATGTCATAGTCCCACTGTACACTGTATTGTTCAGGCTGTACTTAAAAGTACTGTGTGCAGTTCTGAATGCCTCACTTCAGAAAGGATATGGACAGAAAAGAAACATCTCCTTAGACAGCTGATTCCACTGCTGAACTACTCTTACTGTAAAAAATTCTTTGTTGAAGAAAACAACAAAGATTATTAGGGGCCTAGAGACCAAGCCCTATGAGAACAAGCTGAGGAATTTGGGAAGGTTCGATCTGGAGAAGAGGAGGCTGAAAGGGGCGGGCATGACTGCTCTTGTTAAGTATGCGAAAGGCTGTTGGTTAGAGGAGGGCAGTAGCTGTTCCTGTTGGCAACAGAGGATAGGACTCACAATAATAAGTTTAAATTATGAGCAGAAAGATACTGGCTAGATATCTGGGAAAAAAATTTTTTTACATTACTAGTAGTTCAGCAGTGGAATTAGCTGTCTAGAGCGGTGGTGAGCTTCTTCTCACTGGCAGTCTTCAAGCAGCAGCTGGACAGACACTTGCCAGGGACGCTTAGGCTGATCCTGCATTGAACAAGGCCCTTTCCAACTCTATGAGCCCACACAAAAGATACAACACGCAGAAATACAGCTCCCCTCTCTTAAGGCAGCCCTCCAACCCCCCCCCCCCATGTTGCTCCTGAGAGGCATCATCCCCCAGGGGCCACATTTCAGGGTGCATTTGGGGCTGCTGTAAGTGGGCAAAGGTGTGGAAGTTGCACTTCTGTGCACAGAATTTAGATGGGATCCAACCCAAATCTTGTGATAACTGGATAGCCTGATTCAACTCCTTGTGAATTACAGTGTTAGCACTACCCAAAGCTCAGTCATGATAGTAGTATGCACAGGAACTCCTTGTTTCTCTGGGTTTCCCCCACCTTCTATGGGCAGAAATGTTCTGTGTTTGTGTGTGTGTGTGTGTGTGTGATATATGTATATATAGAGAGGGAGAGTCAGTCCCCACCACACACTGTGAGAATGGAACATTAGCCAGCTCACAAAAAAAGAGAGATAAATCGGTAACTCCAGTTTAAAAAGGAAACTTGCTCTACGTAGAAACTGAAGCTGCTGCATTGGGTTCAATGTCTATACAGAAACTTGTCTCAACTTTCACTAGTTATCTCACACATGAGGATAATAAATATTAACACAAAAGTGAAAATTCTTGGATTTTCACACTGATAAAATTCTAATGCCATTTAATGAAGCTTTTATTTGAACAGTATCAAATCCTTTCCACTTGGAGAAAGACATTCAAGGTAACAATTATAACACTATATAGCTCAGATAGCAATATCATAACCAGGCTACAAACTGGGATACAGAGACTTCAAGTATATTCAATTAGTAAAAAAACCCATAAACCTCATTGCTCGAAAGTCATATTTCTAGGAATAATATGCAAGACAACAAATCAATTTGATTTTTGCTTTATTGTGATAAGAATAGCTATTGTCATATTAATTATTTTATGGTGCACAATCTAAGACTGCAGTTCTGTGCACACTTGCATTAGCAAGTTAGTTCTAAGTAAACATACATATCTTGTAATATCTGAAATTATAGCAGTGCAATCTGAATGTCAAAGACTGATTTTGGGCTATAAAATGGCCTCTTAACAAAAAGGATCAAATGTAGGGAAAGGACAGGTCAAAGGATATAAAGAAAACAACAAATGTTACAATTAATAATATCTGTTAGTTACTTATGCTGTGTTTTTCTACTAAAAAATACAACATAAATTAAGCTATTAAAATATACAATCTGATTTTATTATTATAAAGGTGATCTTTGTTTTATGATTTAAGATGCTTCTTGTTATCTCAGCTATCCTTACCTTTGCTCTTGTGGATGTTCTTCTACGTCTTCTTCTGATTCAGCCTAATAAATAGAAGACAAATCATGAATGACTGTCATCACCAAAAACAGCTTTCCAGCACCCATTTGTCATAAGCAATCCCACTGATATTATTCTGAGACATTCTGTTCAATCAGACTCCAATAATTTAAGACACTTGATGCAACTCCCTGAATTTTGCAAACCCAATAAATTAATGGTAAAACACAACAATTTAAAAAGCATTTCCATGAGCACAGTTATCGAGTAAAGACCTGCTTGATAAATTCTGTCATATTAACATGTCCAGAGATTTTAAACATTTTACCTGATTTATTCAAAAACATAAAAATATACCTATACAGAGTACTAGCAACTACCTCTAAAAAAGCAAAACGTCAAGGTGAACATCCTTCTGTTCTGGGTCTCAGACATACTGAACGTATGCATCCTCTTAACCTCATTAAGTAACCACCTAAGAGTAGTCCAAACAGAAGCAAAAAATAGATCATTTTTTCTAACAGGAATGATTATTAGATTTTAATAGGTTCAACAAACATTTGGTCACCTTAACAGCTAGGAGGACACAGATCTAGCTTACAGCAGAGGACAGGACTTGCAATAATGGATTTAAATTAAGGGTGGGAAAGTACCGGCTGGATATTAGGAAAACCTTTTTTACAGTAAGAGTTGTTCAAGAGTGAAATCAGATACCTAGGGAGGTAGTGAGTTCCCCCTCACTGGCAGTCTTTAAGCACTGCCTGAACAAACACTTGTCAGGGATACTCTAGGCTGATCCTGCATCGAGCAGGGGGTTGAACTAGATGGCCTGTACGGCCCCTTCCAACTCTGTGATTCTATTCTATGGTTCTATAATTTTTAACAGCTTGAGTACTTGTGGCAGAAGCTAGGAAGTCATGGCTTCATACAGAAGATTAAAGATGGTTTTCTATTCATGGACTAAGGACCTCTGAAAGTAATGTACCTGAAGCACGTTACTCTATGACTAACTCACAAAGGAGCCCACTGGGGAACCTTAGCTCAAAATTCTGGAACTGAAGTGCATACTCTCAAATTACACTTGAACTTGGAAATTATCTCTCAAAGAACCTCAACAGATATGTTTTGCTTCAGCCTCAACGGCAAAGAAATAGCAAGACATTTTCTGTCTGGGTGACTTTTTTTTCTCTACCCACTTTCATATAATATACAGCCTTCCAAAGGGGGGGAAAGATTAAATTGCATTTCCCCACAATCCCTTGAGACTGCACATGCAAGTAAGGCATGGGTGCACAACATATGACCTGCATGTGGCTCTGGGCATGCCATGCAACCCACAGCGCAGTCAGCAACCATACTCTGTACCCCTTTTCTTGTGATGTTGGAGGAAAGAAAGAGGATAGAAATTATCATCTCCTAAGCAAAGCTGAGATATCTGCAGTTGCCATAGCAACCACAAAATCTAGGCTAGCTCCACTGAGACCCAAATGCCACAGGATAAGCCATCCTTCCTGCCCATTTGTGTTGGCTCATAGTCGCAAGGATGACCAAAGCAGCCCAGATGCCTTGGGAGAACTCAGCACCTCGCAGATTACACTGGCAAATTATGATTCCCTCACCTGCAGCATCTCAGATGACCACTATTTGACTCATGGAAGACATGTTCCTCCCACAAGACATCCAGGCCTCCCAAAAAAACCAAAAATAGTGTTTGCTGTTTGCTGAATATTTTGACTATTGGGAAGGCCAGTAGAATGAAGCATGTTTTCAGCTCTGCTCTTGGTATACTATCAGCATAATGTAAATTAGTCGTAACAGGAGTTATTAACTGTGACACAGATTTGGATTAATGCATGAAGACTAACACTGCAATACTATGCAGTTACTCTAGTCCAAGCCCACTGCATCAATGGGCTTAGTATGGAGTAACTTCTGCACAGGACTGCCGTGTAAATCACTGACATATCTCTTTTAGGCTTGCAAGTTTATAAATGTATTTATTATACATTTATTTCATTTTTACCCCACCTTTCTCCTCAACTGGGACTCAAAATGGCTTACATTGTTCTCCTATCCTCCATTTTACCCCAAAATGGCTAAACTGAGAGTGTGTGACTGGTCTGACATCACCCAGAAAGTTTCTATAGCAGAGTGGAGATTCAAACCTGGAGTTTCCCCCGGATCCTACTGGGGAAGTTTTCAGCTATCAGAAGTAAATGTTAGCAGGTCTTCAGCTTCCTAGTGGTAAGCATTAAACTTTCCAAGAAGATATATTACAAATCTATGAAATTAGACCTCAGTAGTATATGATCTATGTACTAAGAAATACAGACTTCATCAGCAATCCTAACACAAGCTGGCATGCAGGTCTATACAACCAAACTAGACTGTAATGCAGGGGTGTCAAACATGCAGCCTGGGGGCCAAATCAAACCTTTGGAAGGCTGCAATCTGGCCTGCAAGGCTCTGGCTGTTTCCTGCTTCCTTTTCCAGTTCTGCTGCTGCTGCTACATCACAGCTTACTTTACCAGACTCTCTCAATCACACAGGAGAGATAGATAGGCAAGCCTCTCACAACCGAGAGGGTCTGGTAAAGCACTGGCTCCTCCCCCTCTTCCTCCCAGCCAGAGCTCATTTCCTGGCCAGGCTGCCTTAATTGTATAAGGAGACAAAGGGAAGCCTTTCTTTCCTTCCACTAGCTGAGGCTCCTCCCTGAAGTGGGGCAGGGAGACAAGGAATGAGGTAGAGTCTGTTTTTCTGGACTGTCTCAATCACATGGCAGAAATAACATGCACCTTTAAGACCAACCAACTTTTGTTCAAGGTATGAGCTTTTGTGTGCCTTGCTACAATGTGTGTATATTCTGTTGGGTTCCCTATGCTGTGTGTGTGTGTGTGTGTGTGTTTTGTTGGGTTCCTTATGCCAGGGCTCTCCTGGGTGCAACTAGGTTTCCTCCCCCTTTTCATTGTATTCATGCCCTCGTGATCCAGTCTTTCTCAGAAAGAAAGCAATGTGAACTATTATAGAGGAGGAATAACAAGCCAGTGAGGTGGATTGGGTTGAGAGTGTGTGTCCAGACCAAGTTCACCCAGCACATTTCCTTTGTAGGAAGTTGTTATTTCTCTGGAGAAGACTATAATTTTGTAGACAAATGAACAGCCCTTAGTCTGTGTCAGGATGCCTTCTCATGTTCTTGACCAACACATGAAGCAGCTTATGTACAAAAGCTCACAATGCCCAGCCATTTCATATTTCCCTGTGCGTCCTAGGCTCAGAACACTAAGCATGAGATTTCTATAATGAATGTCAATAAATCAAATCTATAATGACTGTCAATACTCAAGATTGCTGTAGCACAGACTTTTCAATGCAATCATTTAGAGCAAGAAGTGTTAGTTATCAGAGACTGTTAAATAGACAAAATATTGCAAGAGTGCTAGTGTTTTAAGTATGTTTTATTTAAAGTCCGTTTGCGGGGAGGGCTGGATATAAATCCAATAATAATAATAATAATACTAAGAAGAAGAAGAAGAAGTAGTAGTTTTAAAAATCTTTAATTGTGTTAATTCTCTGTGTCCTTTATAAAGTTTGTGTCTCCGCTACCTGGCATTACTATTTACCGCTACCTGGCATTACGATTTATGACACACATGGCCCAGCCCAACAAGGTCTCATTTATGTCAGATCTGGCCCTCATAACAAATGAGTTTGACACCCCTGCTGTAATGCTTCACGAAACAGTGAGCTCGTTCATAAGGCATGCCCAACTGCAGTTTGCCACTATATGACTAAAGCGCAGGTTCACACACAACTCCCTCCCCTCTGCTTCCTCTACTTTAGTGCTTACCAGAATTTGCCATTACATCCAAATTGGCAAACTATAGTTCATACTTTCCCCTACAAACCACAACTGCAAAAAGTTCCAAACTGTGCCTTGCAGATTATTCTTTGCTGCTTCAAGTGTAATAGCAATCTGTGGCTTGTATTAAATAAGAAATAACTGATTAAGAGTGAGCAACAGGAGCTGGGTGACAAAGGAAATACCATGAGACGGCAGTGGTGATTTCATGCCAAAATACATTTTAGCATTATCTGCAAATGACCCAATTAAAAAAAAATAGGCTTCTGAACAGCTGGTATCCTCTACACTTCATTGTATCTGGGGCTGCTTATGAAACAGGTAGTGCCTGCCTTGTATATTACTTGGGGCTTGTTTTATTTTTAAAAGATAGGCAGAAACATTAGCTATCAAGTTTTATTCTAGTTGAGCATCCATTTCAAGACAGTCTTAATCCGAGCACCTTGGGAAATATCTGTGATAAAGTTAAGTTTAAAAAAGTGGAAATCTGTTAAAAGTTGGGATAAAGCCATTCTTAACACCTTTACCATTACCTTGTTTTATTTAATCCATGCCCAAAAGCTCCACAAAACGAAAAAAGGAAATGCCACCACTTTAAAGGATTTTAAAACAGATTAGCCAATGAGTTCACAAAGCAAAGTTCAAAACAAAAGTAGCTATTTGTGGTTACTTTCTTACTCACTCGTACATGACAATTACTGTTAAACTGAAGCTTAAAAACAAACTCTGCTTGTTTATATGAACACACACACATACACAATGAAGCAAGCCAACACAACCCAAGTTCTGCAGACTGAGATAGTCAGCTGGGGGAGGTAAAATGTCCAGGGTCATTCCTACTCACCTGAAAGGTTAGCAGAGACATGTAACAAGTGTGGCACTGCATACACACATGCATACATGCATTTACATGCATACACACACAGAGAGAGATGACAAAGATACATATGGAAGTGTTCAGAGTTTGAGTTCATAACCTATTTATTTATCAGTCTTCTATGAAGCATTTTACAAAAGAATTGAATTTTTTCCCCATAATCTCTAAAAAACTCCTGAGGCCCATCAAGCTCTACAATAAAAATAAATTCTCCAAAGCCTGTAGGAACAAGACTGCTTTATAAATCTTCCTAAATCTTGCCACAGAAATCCCTATATGTAGGCTGGTCTTCACCACTGTTATAAGCAGACTTGAAGAACTGCTACAGGCAAGTGCCAAGAAAGATCATATCCAGGCAATTCATGTAGGCAAAATTTACAAAACGTTTTTCTATTGATTAGGCTGCAAGTGACTAACACAGGACTAGTGTAGGCAGCAGGCTGCTGGTGCCTTTTGTGGATTTATTTGTGTAGCTCTTCTAGCATTTCCTTTGGCAATGGATTTTGGTAAGTTGTCTCAGCCTGCTTGTAATAACCTTTCTTTTTCTCAGTCTCCCTTGTATTCTGGCATGTATACATAACTCACTTTACGATTTGTTTATCCATAGTCATAAAGAACATGGAAAGAGTCTCTATCTTTCTGCTGGTATTCCAAAATCATTCAACAACGTTTGAAGTTCTACCAGTCCTTAAATAAGAATTCTGGAAATGAAGCCTTTTATAAACAAAAGTTAAGAATTCTTTCCCTTTTTAAGTAACCAAAGTATTTTGTTAATACCCTGAAATCAGAATTATATACAAGCCAAACAAAGATTTCTGATGTTATTTTCCTTCTTTAAAATACATTTTTGGAAAACAATATGTACTGTTTGAAATATAAAGAAAAAATATCTATGGACTTCTTCTGTTTCTCCTAGGCGGTCTCATAATAGAATGATGAAGACCTGTATTCAATTCATTGGTATATTTTAAGAATTATCAGATTACAGCTGCCAGAAGCATACATGGGCTCTAATCTCATGTTAATATGTCCCCTCCCCAAAAAATTAGTAGGAAATCATGCTACTTAACACTGTCATACTGAAGGAAGGCAGGACACTAAAGACAGAGAAGAAGGAACACCTTGCACAGTCCAGAGAAGATCTTATAGTGGAGAGATGATTATATGGAGAGGGGAACTAATGAGTTCTTTATACTGGAAGAAGAAGAAAACGTATTTTTGCTGTCTTTCAGGTACAAGTTTTTGGACTGATTCAGGTTCCAAAGAGATGAACAATGGCTCCTCATCAGGCTAACGATGATTGATCAGTCCTGCGTACCTTCTTCACTAAAAGCAAATAAAACTCTTCCCCAGGCAATTCAAATTCTGTTCCAAGAAAAGTTGGTTTCTGCAACCTGCAGAAATTATGTAAATTGTAAAATCTGCAAAATTATGTAAATCTGTCCTTGCCTCCTTCTCCCTCCTTTTTGAGGGCGAAATAAGGAGCTGCGCTCAGCCACTGGAAATATTATTCCAATCTTAATGGCTTTCAAAAGTTCAGCAACATTAACTACATGCTCTTAAGAATATTTTTTACATAATTTTAGACTCAGTGGTTGAATTTCAGTAGATTTAATAAGTATGCAAAAAGTTTTAATACCACTACAAAATATCCAGGTACATGAAATATACAAATATCATAATTTGGACAATGCCTTGTTAGAGTTCACAGGAACAGAGACTCACATTTTTCCCCATTTGTGTATCAATGATGAACATTCTTGCAGGAAAATATTTGCATGCAATCCTATACATGCTTCCTCTGAAGGAAACCCTTTAGAAGTTCAGCTGGACTTATGCCCAAGCAACTTTATGCCACTCTACCAACACTTGATATTTGAAAAATCTTAACCAATTAATGCTCAGTACAGCTACACTTGCATCCTAAATCTATATTATTGTATTTACTTATGTGAAAGACTAGGGTTCCCCCATAAAAAGAAGGGACATCTTATATCTGCATAAAAGTTTCAACTGTGTCCAGCAATAATTTTTTTACATAAAACTTTTTTTAGGGACTCTTACATTCAGAGTCATCTTCCTTTTGAGTAAATACAATGTTTACTAATACCTCTATAATTATTGGCAGCCTACAAAAAAGACAACTATCATCACTTACATGAGAAAATTTTTATCTCTAACAAAATTTCTATAAATGTACAGTCATCCCTCCCAATCTCCTAGTGTGAAAAATAGAAAAAAAACATTTAATTCAGAAATAAAGTGTAAATTAACAGCTGTGAATTATATTCACCCCAAAGAATACATCTATCTATATACCCACACATAAACACACAGATTCCAGTAAATTCAGGTGACTCGTATTCTTCAACCTTTCCCAAGGACATTTAGGGAAAAACTCATTATTTTACATTATAAAGAAAAAGATGAGATTTATACTGCATCATGTCAGTAATTAAAAAAACAGAACATATTGCACTTTTACAAAAAAAGTCCCGTTAAATTCAACCAGACCTGCTCACAGGTGAATGTGCACAGGGTTGCAATGTAGACTATCTTCCACAAGAGCACCAATGAAGTATACTATGGGCCTGTCTTGTAAGCGTAAAGCCAAGTGAAACTTTAATATTTCCCTTACCAAAAGAAAGACATGCTAACTGATATCATTTCCTGTTCAGAGAAATCCTAATAACTACATTTGCTTCTGAACCTGGCAAGGTTTGTTCGTCAAACTACTGCTAGCAGTCTTAACACTTATGGGCAGCTTTTACTACCTGTATATGGCTGCTGAACATCCTGCCCAAACTCCCACCTCCAAATTTCCTTACCTGAGCAGGCATCAGGAGGTCTCCTTCCTCAGCTTGCCATAACTCCACCACATTGGGAATGGGGTCAATGACTATGGGAGAGAAAGGGGAAAACACAACACTCACTCAAAACCCACACTGCCATTTCAAGGAGGGCAACGGCTGCAGAGGCAGAATAGACCTCCACATACAGAGGATGCAAAGCAAACCACTGATTATCACGTGCTGGAAGGCCTTGTCTTCTAAGCCCTATTTTGTTAGTCCTCCAATGGCTGACTACTATTTGAAACAGTACACTGTACTAGACAGGCCGCTGGTCTGATTTGGCAGGGCTGTTCTTATGTTTTCAATTAGAGAGGATCCTTGCGTTTAGGTCCACACTCCTCCATCTCTGTAGTTTGCTTTGTATGCATGAGGCTTTGTTTTGGTTTGCTTCTATACTGGAAGAGGCTTCCATATTAAAAACTGCAGTGGCTGATCACATGTGGAAGGAGGAAGGCAAACCTGGCACACAAGAGGTGGGTTTGGAGCCAATTTGCAGCAGATCAGAACAGGGCGGCTGACTCAAACCTGGGGCCTCCCCTAAAAGCGCCTCCTTGCGCGGCGGTGAGGAGGGGGAAGCATCTCTTTCTCAGCAACGTGAGCCCGTGCAGCGTGTTTCTCAGGGGAAGGGAGAGCACGAAGCCAGAGAGAAAGACAGAGGGGGGGTAATGGAAGGAACCCCGCATTGTGTAACGCCGTCCGCTCGCCCAGCCTCCTCACACCCCCCCTCCCGCGACGTATTGTACATTTCACAGATCTGTCACAGGACTGCAACTGCTTTATATTAGGCGAATTGAACGAACAGGGCGAGTGACAAAGCAGTGGAACTCCAGCAAAGGGGAACTCTGCTCTAAGCTCTCCAGGCAGGGCTGGAACCATTAAGAAGACGACACAGAGCTGCACAAAGGGAAGATGAGGAGAGCTTTTCGCGGTCGACGACAGGCACCGATGTTGTCGCACGCGGCCTCCTCGGAGGGGGGGGTCACCTCAGTTCTTCTGCTCCCCCGCCCTCCCACCCATCCTCCCCGCTGCAAACCCCGCCCGCGCCCTCTCCTCAAAAGCCCCGCTTACCTTGGCCCTGCGCTCCCCCCGGGCGAAAGCAGGGCAGGAGGACCTGCAGGACTCCGAAGAGGAGGTTCATGGCCGTGGCTGTGCGGCAATAGCTGCCTTGCTGCGGGTAGCGCAGCCCCGCCATGCTGCCGCTCAGGCGCTGAGCTGGCTGGCTGGGCTACAGCTGTGGCAGCCGCCGCCTCCCTCCGCTCTGCGCGTGTGTGCGACAGAGATAGGGAGGGAGGGGAGGGAACGCGGCGCGGCACAGGGTGGAACATTGTCAATGAGAGGGCAGCCTCCGCTCCTCGCTGGGCTCCGCCCCGAGGCGGTGGCTGCTTCTCTGCAGAGCGCTGGAAGAGCACATGGAAGGCAGGCTGACCGTGGCGGGGCCGCCTGGCGCGTTCTGACACATAAACACTGGCAACAGGCGGCCCTGTTCAGGCCAGGCGCCCAAAGCCTCTATGTAGGCCCACTGCTCTGCGTCAGAATTTCGCCTACAGAGCGCAGCAACAACTGCTGCTTTCTCAAACGGTGCCGGGGCAGGAGGGGGAACCTTTCTGTCCCTGAGAATCTGCAACACGCACGCGGGGGGGGGGGGGTGTATTTCGTAAATGTTTACTTCTCGATGCAGCGGAGGCGCTAAGAGCACAGCACACTAAGTATGGAGGTGATAACCAGCTCCAAACAACGTGTCAGCGTTCTGTGCGCACATGCAGCCCAGCTCTGAGTGTATGCAGAGATCAGCCCTGTTGGGTTGGGAAAGAATTTTATTGGCGTGCTTATTGCTGCAAATGCGGTGTGCAAGCAACGGAGTCCGAGAACCAGAGCTGGGTGACAGTAGAGCTATGATTACTTCCAGTTACACGCAGGATCAAAGTTCGTAAATTAAGAACGCCCAGGAATACCCGTGTGTTTGCATACAACATAGCTTTAGCATTCTGATAAGAAGAAAGCAATAACATTGTTTCATGTCAGTCTCTGTAAAATAAGACACAGGGGCCTACAGTGTATTCAAAACAAACTGGGAAAGTGCTGCTGCCTTTAACTCCTCTGCATTTTCCTCTTAAACAGGACAGCATTTTAATAGATTAATTGGTGGCCACCCTGGGACATAAGCAGGAAGAATCTGTGGTGTGCCTGTAGAGAATCTGGAGTGCTGGTGGAGCTGGCTATGGCACAGAGTCAAGCAGGGTCCTATCTGCTTTTCTGACACTGTGCTAGAGCCCGTTTCTGTAGATGGGATGAAACCCTCTTCAACTCAAGGACCTTCCTATGTCCATACTGATAGGGTAGCGCCTCACACAGTTTGGACTTGACAATCCTAAACATTAGCGGTTGTAGGTTTTAGGGGATGTATGGCCATGGTCTTGGAATTGTAGGACCTGACGTTTTGCCAGCAGCTGTGACTGGCATCCTCAGAGGTATAACACAGAAAGATGGAGTACTCTCTGTGTCAAGGATCTTTCTGTGTTATACCTCTGAGGATGCCAGTCACAGTTGCTGGTGAAACGCCAGGTCCTACAATGCCAAGACCACGGCCATACAGCCCAGAAAATCTACAACAGCTAATGAACTCTGGCCATGAAAGCCTTCAACAATATAATCCTAAACGTGTTCTCTCAGAAGTCAGTACCAGAGAGTTGATCTATTTAGTTTTATGGATTTTACTTAAAATGTTTCAAGGGCTGCTACTTTAATTACAGATTAAAAAATAAACCTCCCCCTTAGTCAGTAGGGTCAAGCAAGACTCCTCATGAATTCTGAGTTCTTGACAGGCAAAAATCTGGCAAAGCAGATTTTTTTAAAAAGAGTGGGTTACTTGCACTTCGAAAGCTATTTGGTCCTTTGTTATTCAGAGCAAGCCAACTATAGCTTCCAGATGCAGAATGGGGTTGAATCCTGCAAATCTTCCTCCAACACAAAAAAGTCTTCCACTTTTCCAAGAGATTCCTTTGCTTTTGAGATTCAACCCAATTAATATATTCTTTATCCAAAATATCCGACAGAAGAAGATTTGTACCCCAGCCTTCACTCAGAGTCTCAGAGCAAATTACAAACTCCTTTCCTTTCCCTTCCCCTCCCCACAACAGACACCCTGTGAGATAGGTGGGGCTGGGAGAGCTCTGAGAGAACTGTCCTTGAAAGAACAGCTCTGTCATAACTATGGCTTGCCCAAGGTCATCCAGCAGCTGCAAGAGGAGGAGTGGGGAATCAAACCCAGTTCTCCCAGATTAGAGTCCACACACTTAACCACTACACAAAACTGACAAGAGAGAGAAATAAGTTTGGCCTCCCCACATGGAGAAATGGGAGTGAGGCAGTAGAATCCTGACTACTACTTCAGACTGCACAGATGAATTATGAAGATTTTTCTCTTTAAAAACAGGCAATGTTAATAAAGCCATAGAAGTACAGGGTGTCACATTGTCTTGAAGGTAAGTGTGAGCAAGATTAACTACAGGGACTATTGACAGTAGCAATAACTGGTGATAATGAAGGCCGAATCTAAATTGCAACAGAATGAGGAGGCAGTACATGGAGCTGGTAGAATGGGCTGGACCACTTCATGAAGCAAATGAAGGTTTGTTTGTTTTGTACGCTCCCTCACATGAATGCCTCCCTTAAGGAAGCACTTCAGGAAAAATGTGCTAGCCCAGTCCACTCATTGCTATGTTTGTTTTCTGTCTGAAGGGGATGTCCATGCAGAGGACAGACATTCCATGCCCCACCTGCAGTCTAATTTGGTACAGTCCACTCTATCACACCTCTACACCTCCCCATCACGCCTCTACACCTCCCCATTTCCACATCTGCTGCATGTGTGAACTAAACCACATCCTCCCTGGTATTGCTAAACTGATGAACACCTGCAGTAGCTAAGAAATACATGGTCTTCTGTTCAAGTTTTGATAGGGAGAATCAAAGGAACCATGCAGTAAAGGACATGTTCAAATTCTACCATCCAAAGGGAGGGGGAGAGTACTAGAGGTCTCTTCAGAAAATGGTTCTTAAAAATAAGATCAAATCCTTTTACCCAAACAATGGTTTTATTGAATCAGGCTGGGCTTCTGATTTTTTCCCCCTTACAAGAATAAACCCTTCTAATAGTAATTTCAATCTTCCCTACTTTTAGACTCCATTCTTTGGTGCTCTGTGTTCACTTCCATCTCCTCACATGCTCCCAAAGGGTGCGGTCACACTGCCGTTTTGATCGGGATTCACTGCTGTTTACTTGCGCATGTCAGTTTCACGTTCACATGCGCCAATCCGCCTCCCGCCACGAAGCAGGCTTACTCGCGCAATGCTTCTGGGTTTTCCTGACCCCTGGAAAAACTAGTGTTTTCCTGGCACTTCCGCTTTGATTGCACGATTTTGCCTATGTGGACAGCCCCTCTCTCGCAAGGATTGCGATTAGGGCCGTCTGAACGTTCTTGGGGTTGTTGTTTTTTTTTTTTAAAGCTTCCGGTTTGAGCGCTTGAGCAAACATGCGCTTAATAAATCCATTTAAAGTTTAATAACCAGAAGTTTAAAAAAAAAAAAACGCACAAAGACAGCCCTGTAGGCGGGAACGAGAGGCAGAGGCTATGGCAGCCTGGATAGGGCCGGCAAGGAGGATGGTGGAGACGGCGGAGCCTATTTTCGTGGGTCAATGGCGGCAGCAGCGGTGGCAGCAACCCCCCCCCCAAAGTGTCGGCAGGAGCAGCAGCTGCCCAAGCCTCCCCGTGGCCGGCAGGATCGCCTGGAAGGATGGCGCAGCAGCAGGCAAGCGGGTGCTGGGAAAGAGGGGCTGGTTGCTTGTAGACAGCCCAATGCGAATAAAAATGTTCCCGATTTAAATAAACCGGGAACAAAGTGCATGTCAGTTGCAGTGTGACCAGAGCCTTTGTCTGGTTTTCAAGCCTGATCCATGCTCAGAAGCACCAGGGTTTCAGAGATCAGACCAGAGAGTTAGCTCTTAGATTGGGCAGAAGCGTCCTCAGCGTAAGGCCCCCACCTCCTCTGTCAGCAGCAGTTCCTGGATAATCCCTTGTTTATTCCTATTCAAATGTAGAGCTCAGAAATTTAACTAATGCTGTTCAACAAAAAGACATAAATTTAGTCTTGTGAAAAAAAGCTAATAAGAGTATAATGTTGGGGGTTTCTGCTTTTAAAGCAGAACAATTGCTTTGAATATACAAAATACCCCTTTTTAACTGGAAAATTCTGGAAAGGAAACATGATTGATCAGATCTGAGAGATATTTTGCAATGTGATTTTTTTTGTTCTCTGTGGTTACTTTGTACTGTTACACTTAATGAAACAGTGGCTTAAATGTATCACAGTATTTGCTAGCAGCATTTCAAATATACATAGGTATATGCATTTGCTATTTTTAAAACACTGAGGGACAGTAAGAAATGCATTAGTCCTACTATAAAGTGCTTGTCCCTACTGATATAAATGAAAACTATGCTACTCAAATCAATAGGGCTATGTATATATCAGTTAATGACCTGCAGCATAAGCAGAAATTGAATTTTAGTGTGACAAATCAGTCCCTCAGAATGTGGAACCCAATGAAACATATTAGTACTGTTCAGTAGTGACCATTATGACAGGCAGAGTGGAGCTCACTAAGTGCCAATGTGGCTGAATGGAACAAAAGTTAGGCGTGGGCCTTGGTCCAAAAATCACTTTTGACTTATTTTGTAGTACTGGCAAGTAATCCCCCATACCTCTCAAACATTCCCACCTGACAGGGAGAAAGATATTAGGCATTTATAATCCTATATATGTCTTTCTTCTTATTTATTTAAATTAATTTTTCATTTATAGACTGTCTTTCCCCCTATCCAAAAGAAGCTCAAAATGGCTACAAACATCATGAACCTGAAATGGCTACAAACATGGTTACAAACATCATGAACCTAAAATAGGCACAGACCAAAGATCAACAAGGTAAAACAGTCTAGATTCTGACCCCCCCCCCGAGTTTCTGGTAGAACCATCAGCCTTCTTCAAAGGCCTGAAAGAGTGCTTTGCAGTGTTTCCTTAAAAACAGCCAAGATTGGTATTCTCCTTACCTCCTTTGAAAGGCTATTCTACAAGGAGGCTGCCGCCACACAGAAGTCCATGGTTTAGCAGCAGTTGATTGAGCTATTGTCGCTGACATAACAACCAACAGAGACTGGAGTTAGGATACAGGTTCATACCAGGAAAGACGGTCCTAACTGAGTGTCAGGAAATGATGAGCTTTAAAGAAAAGAACCAGCTAGGGATGCCAGCTTCTGGGTAGTCTCTGAGGATTCCCCAGAATTGCAACTGATCTCCAGGCAACAGCGATCAGTTCTTCTGGAGAAAATGGATGCTCTGGAGGGTGGACTCTGTGGCATTGTACCCCACTGAGGTCCCTGTCCTCCCCAGGCTCCACCCCCAAATCTACAGGAGTTTCCCAGCCCAGAACTACCCACCCCCTGCAACCCTAGGGCCAGCACTGTCAAACAGAGCACAGAAATATACACATAACTGATTACGTTGCTTGTAATAGGTGTGATATTATTAGACCAATGGACTCCAGCCACTAAAAAGCTGCTCTGTTTCTACCAAGTGAAGTTTCTGTGTTGTCTTTAAGGACAGCTGCATGAAAGGCATGATGCATTAGTCTGACTTTGGAGAAGTTACAGATGTATAGCAAGATCAGCTGAGCCCTATGTGGGAAAGGCAACATCTGTATGCAATGCAGTTGGAAGACAGCATCCTTCACCACCTTATTAACCTGGATGGAAATCTGTCAGAGTTCTGATACTCTTCAGAGCAAGCAGCACTCCACCCAGACAGGAAGACACAGTGTGTTCCAGAACATCAGTCTTACCAGCTAGCATCACCGTTGTTTTTCTGAATCATGTTTTGCTTGTTTTCTCTCAGTCGCTTAATCATAGCATCCAAGCACAGCTCAAAAACAAAGATGGCTGCTTCTGGTGGTATAGCTAACCAAACCTAGAGCTGGGTGACAGGGGCGTATTCATGACACTCTACCTAACCCACCCATATATTTCCCACTGAAATAAACAGATGTGACTGTGAGACTGATGCCTTAGTACAACTAGATTTACTTCCCAAAATTAAATAAAATCCAGTTGGTTTTTATTAAATGACAAAATGACCAAAAAGGTGACTCTTTTGCAACCCCCCAATGACTGCTTCTGCCCAGTCTAAGAGATTCACCAAACTGACTGTGAATGCTTAGCTAAGACTGGGAAGGAATCTTAGCAGATTACTTACTCCTCACCCTAGATTGGTGACCTCATTCACATGCACCTGCAAGCTCTTTCCAATGATATGACCTTCCCAACCACACTGGGAGTGTGTGAATAAAGCTATCAGGTGGCTGTGGGCCAATCACATGGATTTTTTTATCCAGCCAGGATGGAGGGCAATGGTCAGCTAGAAAAGGCCCGCACAATTGTGTCTTCCTATAGAGTTGCTTCATATTCTTGAATCAGCACAGGATCACATCAGTGGGAAGCGGCTCCCACACAGCATGGTAAATTCTTACTTACACAAACTATAAAATTCCTTGTCAAAAATTATTCTAGTTCTGCTGGGGGTGATGTCTTTTAGCTTCATACCCCAAGGTAGGGCCTGTCTAGTAAGATTTAATGTGAACAGAAATAAAGGTAAATGAGAAGGAAGACAGGACGTAACAGCCTTTTCTCTGTGTATGGCAAGGTTGTTTTTTTTGGGGGGGATTGGTACTTTGGAGCTGTGGTGGCTCAAGTGGTTAAGACGCTGAACTGCAGGCTGTGGAAGGTCAGTAGTTCAGCAGTTCAAGACCCAGGTGCCGCAAGACGGAGTGAGCTCCGTCTCTAGTTCCAGCTCCTGCCAACCTAGCAGTTCGAAAGCAAGAAATTGCAAGTAGATCAATAGGTACCACTTCGGTGGGAAGGTAACAGCGTTCCGTGCGCCTTGGTGTTTAGTCATGCCGGCCACATGACCACGGAAACGTCTTCGGACAGCGCTGGCTCTTCGGCTTTGAAACGGAGATGAGCACCGCAACCCTAGAGTCGGATTCGACTGGCTTTCGAGCAAGGGAGACCTTTACCTTTACCTGGTACTTTTGCATGTGTGAGTGTGTGTGTGGGCCAACATATATACCAGTAGCATAATTATAAACATACAAGGTAATTTCAGTTTATTTTTTTTTCATTATTAATGATTTTATATACATTTGGTATATTATAATGAGGTTCCCCCCCTTTCACTTTTTCCTTTTTATAATTTCAGGAAACAACATCTGGTTAGATATATATGTATATTAAAAATCTTTTATACATGTATTTGGACGTATGTCAGTGCAATATAGAGAATAGTGACCACTGAGGAAGGCCCAAAGGGGCCAAAACGTGTTTGGTCCTAAAGTTTGAAACTGTTTACCCGTCATATCTATTTGTACTTGAAAAGTTTTTATGTCTGATCTTTAGACTCTTTCTTTTAATCATAATACATTTTAACATGTGTACACCTTATTTGTACTTTTATAATATACAGTGTTAGCTCAGCCCCTTTTGGCTCGCAATTCTGCCCCAGAAACAGATAAACAGTCTTTCTATCCTATTATATGAAAAATAGTTGTCCTGTTCTGCCCATAAGAGAAGCATCACAGGCCAGCACTATTGAAACAGCAGAATTAAGGGACAATCACATTACCCAAACTTTTAACCTGAGGTGCGGGAGGGGACACTTTTGCCTATTCACCTTTGGTCCTGCACATTGTAGCCTCAGGAAAACTCCAGATTCTACAAACGATAAACCCTTGCCAGTAGCTTATGGCACCTGGCAGCCCTTAAAGCAAAAGAACAACAGTCAGAGTGCTGGCTATATTAGCACCTAGGGTTGCCAGATCCCCAGTCCAGGCAGAGGTTCCCTCGATTTTTTGGGCTTCTGCCTTCCACCAGCCAGCTGGCCAGCAGGAGAAGCCCCACCCCCAAACAGGGATGTCATGCCGCAATGTCCCTGATGTGATGATGTCATGTGGAAGTGACATCATAACATCAGGATGTCATGCAGTGATGATCTACTTTTTGGACAGAACTCTATGATACCATCATCGTATAGCCATTCGAGGCACTTTGGCCCTGGCATGGGATTTTAGCTTTGTGAGGGCACCATTGGAGTAATGCCAGCTGTGTGTACTAGTGCGTTGTGTGGTGTGGACCCTATAGTGATTTTTTGCTGTCACCACTGTTTTATTGTTAGTTGTAATAGAGTTTTATGGCTTGTATTTATTCTTGGCTTTGCCTTTATGTTTTAATCTGGTTGTATGGCATTTTGTCCTTGTTCGTCGCCCTGAGCCCATGTGGAAGGGCAGGATATAAATCCAATAAATAAATAAATATAAATAAATAATAAATAAAACCCATTGTTTTGCCCAAAATGCAGTGTCGCTGTGCAACGTCTCCAACATGATGATGTCAATGTGTCAGGGACATTGTCTACCCCTGGAATGTCCAAATCCCACCACCAGCAAGCGGAGGGGACCTGGCAACCCTATTAGCACCTTATTTTATTTACTTCATTTGTTTTTATTTTCTTTTAATTTATTTGAGTACCTGATGGGGACCTAAGGTAGCTTACACAACTTGTATCTCCTTCAATTCCCAACTACCAAAGGGGTGGACCCAACCAGCTTTGCTACTGGTGAAAAACAGAGGATTGGGGCCCCTTTTGACCATCAAAACGGCTATGTCAGGGATTGTGTAATCTCCATGGAAAAAGCCACATGGCACATGGGACTAAGAAGGGGAATTGGCTGAGACTGGGGGAAGGCTGGCTGGATCCAACCCAAATTCTATATGAGTATAAGCTTTCATGAGTCAGAGCTTACTTCCTCAGATGCATGAAATGTACAATGAAAGGGTCTAAATCACTAGGTACTGGAAAAGACAATAATGCTAGGTAAATGTGAAGGCAACAGGAAAAAAAGGAAGACCCAACATGAGATGGATTGATTCAATTAAAGGAACCATGACCCTCAGTCTGCAAGACTTGAGCAAGGCTATTAACAATAGGATGATTGGGAGGTCATTAATTCATAGGGTCGCCATAAGTTGGATGTGACTTGATGACATTTAACACACATACGTACTACCAGCTTTTTAAAGCAAGATACACTTGACCACAGAAGCAACATATGCAAATTAAAATGTTATCACAAGATCTTTCCACAAGACTTAACTTCTGCCCTTCCTAGCAGGGAAACCATCTTGCAGGGTATCACCTTTTAACTGTCACAGACCCTGAAAGAGTTTCTGGAAAACCACATGCAAAGTTCTCACTCACCTTTTGCGCCTTATTGTAATGTGCTTCTATGGATGGTCTTCATCTTTTCAGAAAAGTTAACAGTAATGTGAATTAGAGAGAAGAGCCAGTGGGGTGAAATAGAATATCAGACTAAGATCTGGGAGATGCAAGTTTGAATCCCCGCTCCACCATGGATGCTTACTGGGTGACCTTGGGCCAGCCACAAACATTCAGTCTAACCTACTCACAGGGTTGTTATGAGGATAAGATGGAGGAGCTGTTTTGGGTGCCATTGGGGAGTTGGATGGGATATAAATGAAGAAATTAAATATAGGAGAGAACAGGAACTGTTTGATGTAACAATGTGGGGGTCATTGGGTTGGATGTAGCTTCTCCCTGGTGGAAGATGCAAATTTTCTCCAAATTGCTGTCTCCCCAGCAGTCCCTTTTCACCCCCAGAAATACTGCTTCTGGAGGCATAGGACTCTTGTGGACAAAGAGCTGCACCAGTCTTTGGGGTGAGTTGCAGTGAGGGGGAAGGGAGTGAAGCAGTCCACCCTGCCCTCTTCATCCAGTAAGCACAGCTGGGTAATCTCAAAGAGGGTAATTTCATCCCCTTCCCCCTCTTCAGTGCAGTTCCTCCCCCACACACACAGCATGGCTGTTTGACCATGCAGGTCCTATGACTCCAAAATATTTCCAGTAGTCAAAAGGCAGTTTGGGGGGAGGGGGGATGCAAGAACTATCTGCTTCCACCGGCAGCTTCCATGGTTGGGTGAATCTAACTCATTGTCTTGAACACAATGTTGTTCTGTTGGTATTGCCCAGTTGTCAGGGCTTTGTATTGATTCAAGGAATGCTACCTGGTACCAATCTCTTTTTTGTTTTCTGTTTGAAGTAAATCTTTAGCCTTTGACAAATACAGATTCAAAGCAAATTATGCAGGTGGCATTTTAAGTGAGAACCCTTCCATTGGTCTAGCCCAGAGGTGTCAAACTCATGAGGGCTGGATCTGACATAAATGTCACTTTGTTGGGCCAGTCTATGTGTGCTGTAAAATATAACATGAGGTACCAGAGATATACATTTTATAAAGATGATTTCAGATGTCAAATGGCAATAGCAGGCATGATTGGATTAGGTATGATATGCAGAGAGAAAGTAGGTGTGGAGATACAAACACTGGTAATGAGACAGGAAACCTAGGTCTCAATTTCATCCAGGAGAATTCAGTCCAGGAGGATGCAGAGAATAAATGGACATAAGTCTGACATCAGAAACCACAACATTCAGTTGCTGACTTATGAGTAGCCATGCTCTTCCAAAGGGATTTCAAAGGGAGATCAGAAAGAGAGAGACTGCTGAATTGCAACTGATAATGAAGCTCAAGACAATGCATCCTCCTGGACTGAACTGAGAGCTAGTTTTCCTGTCTCATTACCAATGTGTGTGACTGTCATTTGGCACCTGAAATCACTCCACTCTCCAAGATATAAGGACCAATCCAAGTGTTCTAATTCCTAATCAGGGTCTTTTTGAAAGAAAATAAATCCAGATATGAACAGAGAAATTCAATCATTAACAAAACAGCTTTTCAGAATAAGCCAAAATAATTTCCTCAATGTACATTGTGCTTATCAAAAGAATCCATCCACCCTCTCCCTCCCTCCCAAGAAGTATGCTTGCACACAAAAGCTTATATCTGAAATAAAAACATTGTTGGCTGCAATGGGACTCCAACTTTGTTTTCTCTTTCTATTTCCTCCCCTCCCTCCCCAAAAGAGGTGCAGCACCCTCTGAGAAGGAAGCAGAAGCTCTCTGTGTGAGACACACACACACAGAAAGGGAGACAGAGAGACAGAGGCTTGTCTTTGTATCTCTCTCCCATGAAGCAGGAACTCTGTGTGGGGGGGTGGGCAGGAAACAGAAAGCAAAAAGCCACTGAGAGAGTTGGGAAAAAGCAAGCTAGGGTACCGATGCAGGAGCAGCCCTGGGAAAGGAAGCAGGAGAAGGACGTTGCTTGGGGGGCTGGTTTTGAGCCCTGTGTGGGCTGGGTTTGTCCCATGGGCTGCACGTTTGATACCCCTGGTCTAGCCATTGAGGGAAGTCACATTTATATTTGGCATACTCTGTACATCTCTTTCTGACTGAACAGAAATCATGAACAAATCCTACCATGAATAAATGGGCAGATGCTTCTGGCAACCCTTGCCCAACTTTTTGTGGTAGCTGCTGTGAACAGACACCAAGGCAACTGGTAGATAATGTTGCAATTAAAATATTGGATTTGCATCATTAGCAAATAATTAGCACTGTATGAAAATGGACAAGTGATTTATGGGAATTCAATGTGGATTCTCTTTGACTATTATATTCACCCAGGGTGGCCTTGAGCAAACCAATATAATAGAAAAGTTGAGCAAGAGAGCAAATGAATGAATGCTTATTTGTTGTGAAGGTAATAAGAACTGCAAAACATTTTGTACAATGAAATATGTAATAATGATAGTTATAGAAACAGGTAATCTTGTAAACTGAACAAGTCCTTACAGTGAGCAGTAGTAATCAACTGAACAAGTCTTTGCAGTGAGCAGTAGTTATCAAAACAGACCATGAGGTTTGTTATCCTGGGTTCAAATTACACTCTTGTTAAATCTGCATAGAGTTAGTGAGACAAAACCCTTGAAAACATTAGAGCAACTAACTCACTAGGTATTGTATATTTATGTTTATAAGTATTGGATTTATATTTATCCCAGTAGTTCAACAAGCGCATATTGGAACCTCTTACTGGCAATTATTTATTAGTAATTGAACATATTTTAATTCATTTGGTAATAGAAGAAGCCAGTTCTAAAAACATTGCATTGCTTTGTCATCATATAGAGATGGCAGATATTCTGCTACAGCATGATTTTTGGAGTCTTCTGTGTTAAATAACAGCATCCCAAGCTTTCGAAGCTTCATTTATTACCTGTTTGAGCTGGTCTGTAACCAAACAAGCATTGGAAACTGACACACAAGTTTGAAATTGTCTGAAACAATGATGCTTGATGCCCTAAAGTCATGATCTCACCATATTTTCAGAGACATTCTGCAAAATTATCATACGTACCTGATATTTAGATATGCCGTATGTAGAGCCAAAAGGCTATCAAAATTGATGGGTAACAATGGATCAGGTTTCTGCCTCGATTGCTTAACTATACCATGTTTCCTGGAAAGTTATGCAAACTGCCTTGCATTCTCTTCCCAGAGTCACCTTAATGATAAGTTTCAGAAGGATAGCTGTGTTATTCTGTAGTGGATGGTCCTGTGGCAGTTTTAAGGGTACAGCATGCCTTCTTGGGTACATAGAACAGCTTAGAAACATGGCACGTTTATAATCGTTGGTGGAACGTTCTCCTCCATTGCAAAGGAAAACTTAAGATTCTGGGTCACTGTGTGCCCGTGAAGAAGTAGCCTCCACAAACTTGTATTACGGGAGCCAGCCTGAGCTGGTCTGTTCAGAAGTCCTATTTTATTCAATGGGGCTTACTCCTAGGAAAGTGTTCTTAGGCACTCTACATTTGTTAAACGCCTGCATCCTTGACAGCCATTAACACCAGTCAGGGAGAAGCCAGCTCTTAGCTGGAAGTGCTGGTGAAGTTTTGCTGCAGTTGATCACCTACTGAACTTTTAATTGTAAAGCAGCTTCCCCACTTAGGTAGCAATGGACTGCAATAAAAGATACTTTGGCACATTTTCTAGAGAAGGGTTTTAGGTTGTCATCACATATTTTGCACGAGTTTCCACACCAGATCTGATACCTGACTCTTGCAGTCTGGAGTTCTTAGGCAGAAATGCCCTGTTCTATCCAGTGGAGGCCTATTCCACATCAGTGCACATAGGACTTGCAGTACTAGTCCCATTTTCACTGTTCTCAACATTAAAAAGAATAGATTCAGGTGGCTAGCCATGTTGGGCCGAAGCAACAGAACAAAGTTTGAGTTCAGTGGCACATTTAAGACTAACAGAGTTTAATTCTGGATATAAACTTTTGTGTGAATGCACACAAAGTCTTATACCCAAAATTAAACATTGTTGGTCTTAAAAGTGCCACTGGACTCAAACTTTGTTCTATTAAAAAGAATAATGTCTCTATTTTGGTGCACTCTCCTTTCACTTCAACTATCTTGCACTTACAGACACATCAGCACACTCCAGGGCCTGTGTGTGCATCAGCATTTTTATATCTGCAGTTCAAAGTGGGCAGCCAAGACAGAAACAGGAATTTGTAACTGGAATTTTATGGGCATTTTGTGATCAGTCCTCAAGAGTTTTGTTGAGAGTCAATATATAAACACTTCACATTAAACTAACGTACAACTGGTGCTTATCTGACCAATGAATGTAGCAAGAAAACATCCAAGCCTTTTAAATCCCATAATTAATTCTTCAGTAATTTTTTTGAAAACAGTTTATAACACACAAGACAAAAACAAATAACCACAAACCATATTTGGAGAAGACTGGTCATTTGTTTTCCAAAGGCATAGCTATATGTCCATTGAAACAAAAATAACAGTGTTGTGATTTCTCAAAGACTAAACACTACCACAAGTTTATAAAATAAAATAAAAACAATCCTACTAGATCACTACATAATACACAGAAATGAATACAAATGGTAACAACACCCGCTAAATCCTTGGTAATGTTAACCACAATATGGAACATTCAGGAATTCATTCCTCAGTTCTTCACATTGAATAAACATGATGTGTTGCCAAAACCTTCATACTGAAACAAGGAACTCAATATAAACTATCATCTATCATATCAAAGTCTTTTCCATGCCAGTTCTTGGACAAACTGTCCAGAAGAAAATCTCATGGGACTGAAAATCTTAAACTGTTACTTATAGTCATAAACACACCAGCCCTTAGGGAAAGATGCTTCTCAGCTACAATTTTCACAGCTAAAAGTTAAAAGATCACTCTGCTCATTTGGAAACAGGATTACTATTCAGCGGAAATGGAATAATTATGCTCAGACATAAGTAAAGTCTAATTGGTGGACACTGAAGCTGATCCTCCTTCATGACAGCATTTCAGCATCAGGTCTTTACATTAATCTTTTTTTAAACCATACAAAAGCATATAAAAGACTTTGTAGACTCTGTACAACCATATTTTCATAGATATAAATAACTAATTCAGTAATATATATTATTGAGCTTTAGAGTTTTTGTAAAGTTTCATTTGTTAAAACTTGTTGAAAATACAGTGTTGAAACATTGCCATTAAAAAGCCACATACACTGTCCACGATGAATATGAATATGTAGCAATCCCTGATTATGTGTATTTCTACTCTGCCTCTCCTCTGCTGTGCAAGTCAAGGCCATTGCACTATGACTGTAGAATGACCATATTACTTTGATATCACTATTAGACTCTTACTCTAACTAGCAGTCAGTTACTTGGTAGTCAGAAAACCTTTTCTCAAGAACTATGATGCATAATGAGTAATACCTGAAATGATTCAGGCCTTCTGCATAGGCTGTAGACTACAACAAAGACCCATCTCTCCAATTCAACTCCTAATTACAGATTAAACTCTTAAAATACTTTCTGTGCTGACTTTCGACCCAAATAGGGCCCACAAGGCCCTATAAAATCTTGGGGGCCTGATAGGCCAGAGGGTTTGAGATGCAGTCTACCTGCACCACACTCTGAAACCTACCTTTGAGGTACCACTGGAATTGCTGCAGAACAGCCTCCCAATCCCAGCCCCCAAAGGCAGTCTAAGGTTACCATGATTGAAAGCTGCCAAGAGGTCCAAAATTACTCACGTCAAATTTCCCCTGTCCATCTCCTGGCACTTGTCATCCATTAGGGTGACGGAGGCCATTTCACTCCCAAAATTAGGCCTGTACCTAGATTGGAATGGATCCAATTATCCACCACTCAGGAATCCCTGAAGTTGCTCAGCCACCACTTGTTCAATCAACTTGCTCAAGACTGATCGCTAGTTATTCAACTCCCTGGGTCCAGAATAGGTTTCTCTAGAATTGGACACACCACTGCCCACATCAAGGCAGGAGCAACCACCCCCTTTCTCAGGGAAGCATTTACTGTTTCCCAGATACCCTCTCCCCCAACAGATTTAAGCAGCAAGGGGGGGCAAGGATCATACATGTAGGTGGTAGATCTCAAACTTCCAAGAATCCTGTTCACATCCCCAGACTGGAAACGCTGAAAGGTATCCCACACAACTGGATAAACTGGCACCCTGTAACAATTTGATCCTGTTGCTACTAATATAGAGTCCAAGTCAGAATGAATGTGAGATTTTATCCACAAAGTGCTTAGCAAAATGACCACAACAGGCTGCAGAGCAGCCCACCTCCTTTTGTAGAGTGGAACCCAATAGGCCCCTGACCACCCAGAAGAATTCTGCAGGTGCAGATACAGTGGTGGTGGGGAAAATGTTGTTTCTTCACTACCATCACCACCACAGACTAGGCTTGAAAATGACCTCTAGTTCATTTTATGAGTCTTTTTCCACTATCACTCTAGCCACCTTGACTCTTTATTGTCCACAGCCCCTCAGTAAACCCAGGGACTGCCTGGGCTCTTAGACCTGAGAGAGGGAACCTAGGTGCAGTCGTGTCATTGTTTCCTCATTCCGGAGGTCAACCAGGGAATAAACAGGAGCGCTGACCATATCAGCAGGAAAATCCCATAATGCTGTCTGAAAACCAATCAGATCCATTAGGCTTTGAGGGCGGATCATCTTAATCAATCCCCCACCCCTGCAGAGTCTTGGCATTCCTGTAAGTCTAAACCTCAGCAAGTAGTGATCTGTTCATGACAAGGGAACTGTCTTCAATCACCCATAAATATAAATAATTATAAATATGATAATAAATATGATAGGTAGCCTCAGCATGGTTGCCTTGGCCATTTCATAAACAGTGAACCATCTTGCTAATTACACTCAGTTCAACCCTTAGTTAGCCCTGGCCTTAAACACTCTCACAATTCCATAAGAATTGAATGCAGTTTTCCAGGGCTCTTTTTGTAGCAGGAATTCCTTTGCATATTAGGCAACACACCCCTAATGTAGCCAATCCTCCAAGAGCTTACAGAGCTCTTTTTACAGGGACTATTGTTAAGCTCTTGAAGGATTGGCTACATTAGGGGTGTGTCGCCTAATATGCAATGGAGTTCCTGCTACAAAAAGAGCCCTGAGTTTTACCCTGCAAAAGAAACAAAATCTAAATAATCATTGAAACCATGTAGAACCAAAGAACCTAACTAAATAAATCAGATCTCTTTCCAGCAATATTTTGTTCACACTCCTATATGGTTTGTCATATACCTTTAATTCAAAGTTTTAAAGCATTATACATACATCTTTCATAAAGTATTGAACCAAAAACTCAGACCAGATTAAAAACCTATTAATCTGCTCTTAATATACTCTGTCTAGCTAGATGCATAATCTATCTCTATGTCTGACATATATTAAACATGCAGGATGAGTAAAACTATAGGTTGGACAGATCCAGCTTTTCTACCGGGGAAAAGGGGAGGATAGAGAGGGTCTCCTTTCACCATCAAAAAGGCTGCACTGAGGATCATGGGACTTGCATGAACAAATACCATGCAGGATAGGGTAAGCAAGGGAACTGTATAAGAATAGCAAGAATTTGGGAATGTTGGATTAATAATGGCACACATAAGTCCTTTTTGCTGGTCTTGGTATTGTACGTGGCAGATTTTATTGGTTTTATTAACACTTTTTGAACTGATCTTATATCAAAATAAACTGAAACTGAATGAGTGGGGAAGGTAGCTGGAAAGCATTGAGTGGGATTGAGACTGAGTGGGAAAAGTTGCATCTATGATTCCCCAAAGAAATATTATTATATGCTCTACTCACATTCATATCTAAAACTATCCTGGTCTGAAGCAGAACCATGTGAGCATTTACGATTATCTCCCAAACTTGAGTGCTTGCTGTTTTTGGACCATGTCTGTATGTGACAAATCTTTCAAGCTGGAAAGCTTCCTAAGTCCATAAAAAGGAGACAGAGAACACCTAATATGCAGACATTCCTATAATGGTTTATTGTAGTCTGTCAAATGATGTTTCTCCAAGGAGCTCAGGGTGCAGGGCTCTTCCTTTCTCACTTCATCCTTGCAACAATCTTGTGAATGAATGGTACAAAGTCACCTGGCGAGCTAGATGATGGACTAGGGATCTGAACCTGTCTCCTGGATCCTACCCCAGCACTCTAACCATTATACCATTATACCACAATGGCCCTCAGGAGAGAAAGCCAATGTAACCTGATGTTGAGACAAATTCTAGTCCATGAAAGCTTATGCCACACTAAATTGGCTAGTCTTTAAGGTGCCATAAAATTCTTTGCAGCTTTTCTCTTATGTGCATGAAACATCCATAAACATTGACCACTAGTAATTTCCCTCTGGTCAGAACTGTTCACTAAAGATTCTGGAATAAGGACACCAAGGTACTGCACCTGGCAGAATCCACCTCTTCCTCAGTTGACCCTTTCAGATGTGTCTAGGGCTGCCAACTGTGGCTTGGAAAGTCCTGGAGATTTGGGTGTGGTGCCTGTGAAGGGGGGAGTTTGGTGAGGGGAGGGAGCTCAGCAGGGGTGTGATGCCGTACAGTCTGTTCTCTGAAGTTGCCTTTTCCTCTAAGGAAATTGGTCTCTGTAGTCTGGAGATAAGTTGTAATTCCAGAGGAGCTCCAAGTCCCACCCAGGCCCTCACAGAGGTTAAGAGAGACCTGGGACACTTCAATTTTTGAGGGGGCAAAAAATGAAGTGCGAAAACAATGATACAAAATTAGTAGTATTATATTTTAAACTAGGGAGCAAAGCCCGTTGTGGTGGAAGACAACGGGCCGTAGAAAGGAAGGGGGGAGGTGGAAGGGACAGAGGGTTGGAGAAAGGAAGGAAGGAAGGAAGGAAGGAAGGAAGGAAGGAAGGAAGGAAGGAAGGAAGGAAGGAAGGAAGGAATAGGGGTAAGAGTGAAAGAAAGGAAGAGAGGAAGAAAGGAAAAGGGGGAAAGGAAGGGAAGAGGGGCAGAAAAGGGCTTCTCTGAGCCCAGAGAAGGCCTTTTCTGTCCCCCACACACCATCCCCTGGGCCTTCTATGGGGCAGTAGGCAGTGTGTGGGAAAAAAGGGCTTCTCTGGGCCTACTGTCCCCATAGAAGGCCCATAGGATGATATGTGGGGGACAGAAAATGGCTTCTCTGGGCCTACTGCCCCCATAGAAGGCCCAGGGGATGGTGTGTGGGGGACAGAAAATGGCTTCTCTGGGCCTACTGCCCCCATAGAAGGCCCAGGGGTTGGCGTGTGGGGCACGGAAAAGGGCTTCTCTGGGCCTACTGCCCCCATAGAAGGCCCAGGGGATGGGGTGTGGGGGACGGAAAAGGGCTTCTCTGGGCCTACTGCCCCCATAGAAGGCCCAGGGGATGGGGTGTGGGGGACGGAAAAGGGCTTCTCTGGGCCTAGTGCCCCACAGAAGGCCCAGGGGATGGAGTGTGGGGGACGGAAAAGGGCTTCTCTGGGCCTAGTGCCCTCACAGAAGGCCCAGGGGATGGCGTGTGGGGGACGGAAAAGGGCTTCTCTGGGCCTAGTGCCCTCATAGAAGGCCCATGGGATGGCGTGTGGGGGACGGAAAAGGGCTTCTCTGGGCCTAGTGCCCCATAGAAGGCCCAGGGGATGGCGTGTGGGGGACGGAAAAGGGCTTCTCTGGGCCTAGTCCCCTCATAGAAGGCCCAGGGGATGGCGTGTGGGGGACGGAAAAGGGCTTCTCTGGGCCTAGTGCCCTCGTAGAAGGCCCATGGGATGGCGTGTGGGGGACGGAAAAGGGCTTCTCTGGGCCTAGTGCCCCATAGAAGGCCCAGGGGATGGCGTGTGGGGGACGGAAAAGGCCTTCTCTGGGCCTAGTCCCCTCATAGAAGGCCCAGGGGATGGTGTGGGGGGGGGGCGGAAAAGGGCTTCTCTCACTTGCCTCAGCCTTGAGGGCCTGTCCCTGCGCTCACACTCCAGATGGTCCTCTCCTGTCGGAGGACTGGAGCAGACTGAGCTGAAAACACTGACCGGGGCTGACGTGGGTGGGACTTTGCGAAGCAGCCAGTCAGCCCTGGCCAGTGTCTTCTGACTGCCAGTTCTTGAGCCGAATCAATTATGGCAAGCATAGAATGTAGTGGAACCAAAATTCAAATATGTATAAGGATAGGATGTTTACATTTAATACAATAAGAAAAAGAATATTGTAAGACTTTGTAATAAATGTTCCCATTTTTATTTAACACTAGCCTGATACCCGTGCTTCACTACGGTATTTAAGTTCCCTAAACCCAGTTATAATACTGATGATGTGAAGTTTGAAATGTAACATTTGTTCTGGGAATTCTAATGGAGAGGATTGTAGTGTAGAAATAGAAGTGAGACATACGTTCTGTTTTTCTCTCTCTACTAAAGGACCTCTCTGTAGACCACATTGGTGGTTCTGCCTTCAGGTGCTAGGATTACCAGGCTGCTTGGTGAGCTCACTCTGGAGCAGGCCACATAGAACTGTCCATGTGAGAAACAGTCGTCATCAATGCTCCCTCTAAGTTGTGGAATCTTGTGAGCAAAAATTCTACTTTGAAAGCTACTGGCATTAAAGTTGTGAGCAAGCAATTTGGCTATGCATAAATTAATTTGCTCTGGAGCCATCCTTCCTGAGCTAAGACAAAAATCTGTGAGGTGGAGGCTAAAAAAACTGTGAACTAGCTCACACTGACTCACCTTAGAGGGAACTCTGGTCATTTGTTAAGTCTTGGAACTTGTTGATGGTCATAGGTGATTGTGCTGGGCAAGCCTCCCTGATGGCTTAAAGTACCCTGGCCCTGCTCCTCCACCTGACAAACACCCACCTGTCTCGTATAAGGGGGGATTGTGTTTAAAGGCATTGGGCAGGCTGAGCCAGCAGCAGCACTAAGGCAATCCTGCTGAGCAAGCCTCCCTGATGCTTTAAAAACTACGCGCCCCTTCCAACTCTTGACAGGCAGTTGTCTGTCAGGTGTAGGAGGGGTAGCCTGTCTGAAGACACTGGGGAGGCTGCATCAGCAGGATTGCTAAGGCAATGATGCTTGGGCAGCCTCCCCGATGGCTTTCAATGCTCTGCCCCTGCTCCTGCATCTGACAGACAACCACCTGTTAGTTGGCGGAGGGGTGGGTGGGAGTGTGTCGAAAGCCTTTGGGGAGGCTGCCCAGTAGCATTGCTAAGGTATTTCTGCTTGGGTGGCCCTGTTCCTACACCTGGCAAACACCCACCTGTCTGGTGTTTGGGGGGGAGTGTGTTTAAAGGCATCAGGGAGGCTGGGCAATCCTGCTGAGCAAGCCTCCCCAATGGCTGTAAGCATCCCACCCTCTCTCCTACACCTGACAGGCAGCTGTGGAGGCTGAGCCAACAGGATTGCTAAGGTGTTACTACTGGGACAGGCTCCAATGGCTTTAAGAACCCTGCACCCGCTGCTGCACCTGACAGACAGCCGCCTGTCAGGTGTAGGAGGTGGGGGGAGTTTATTTGAAGCCATGGAGGAGGCTGGCCAGCAGCATTGCTGCACCTCACAGGTGGTTGGCCATTCCTGATTTCCTCTGCTGTTGTTAGCTCTCTGCAGTCTCCTCTGACTGGGGTTTTTTTTTACCTCTGAACACTGAGCTCTGCAGCTGACCAATCAGAGAGTGGGGGGTGCAAGGAGGCAGCAGCCTGGCAGTCACAGAGGAAATAATGTGGGGAGCACATTTTACCCCTTTTGACCCCCTCAGGGATTGAATTTCTAAAAATCCCTTCTTAGTGAACATCTACATCATTGTAGGAGTGCTCTTCCCAAATTTCATGTTTCTAGCTCCAGGGGTTTGGCCTGGGCACTGATTTTACAGTGAGGGGACTTTCTTTTATATATATAGATGTACATGTTACATATTTTTCATATGCATATGTGACAAATTACTCAGTAGACAAATGCAGGTCTCTTTTTAGTGTAGTACAAACAAATACACACACAACATCTTTACTTGTTTGGAATATGGAGTTACACTTAAAAACCATTCGCTCTTTTTTTTTGTTTGCTAGAGCAAGGGAATTGGTTTTCACCTCACCCCAGTGGGATATCAGGTTACGAGTGATGTTGTACCTTGCTTATATAGTTAGTCAATGGCTTGTCAAAATGCATATTTCCACTTGATTTTCACATCAGCAAATGCTTTTGAGTGTTATTTTTTCTCTCTTAAAATGCAATTAACAAGAAATTACTTTGCTCCCATACATGCATGTTAATGTAGTTCAGCTTAATTTCAGCTACAGCTGTTATTGGTTACATACACAGCAATTCATTTTTAATTATATGCATATATGACTTCACCCAGAGGCTAGAAGTTCTTATGAATTCATTGTTAAAGGTGGTAGGAAAGTTTTAGAGAAAACATAATACAGCTGCAAGCATTCCCTTGCTGCTGATCCAAGACATATGTTCTCAAACTGCAAACAGACTCAACATTCCTATTAACAAAGTTCAGTGGCTGCTCATGTCATAGTGCACTGAGCAAACGAAACACTTGATTGGCTTTTAGAATTTAGACCCTACAAATACTTGTTCTCCATTGTGCTTCCAGTGGCCATCAGTGGGAGAACAAAAACAGCAACAAATGGCCCTTCATCATGCCTGGACCCAGTTCCAGTTGAGGAGACCTCTTTTTCCAGCTTTCAACTGTCAGCTCCCCATATGAGCTCATCCATCACTTAAGGTCCAGCCATGGCCAACCCTACCACAAGACACTGGGAGACAGTGATCTTAGGCTATAGATTTTGGGGGGTGGCCACTTGCTCCTCCACCATCAATTCACACTCACCTCTATCATTGTCATGGTCTTTGCCATTGCTGCACTCCCTCTACACTAAGAGGACTTCATTTCCTTCTATAATCTCTGGCCATTGCCAAGCAAGATATAACTGTCATTCCTAACCCTTGGACAATTGTCCCTCTGGAGTCCTTTGCAACACCAGGAGCAAAGCTGGGATGACAACACAGCAGACAACACAGACTGTCACTCTTCTTTTCTGAACTAAATCAAAATAGAAAGGTGTTCATTTCTAATTTGAGTTTGATCTGAAAACCCCAGCTTACAAATATCCCGCTAGAAATTAAATTCTATGAAAAATCTGTATGTGCAAATCCAGTATTTATTAAATAATTATGTTTCATATTCTCAGCTGTGAGGGAATATATATTTCTATTACAAAACAGTTGTTGTTCATGCACACGGTTGTCTGACTCTTCGCAACCCCATGGACTACATAACACCAGGCCCTCCTGTCTTCTGCTGTCCTCCAGAGTTTGCTTAATTTCATGTTCATTGCATCGATAACACTGTCTAGCCATCTCATCCTTTGCCATTCCCTTCTTCTACCTTCAATCTTTCCCTGCATCAGGGTCTTCTCCAGTGAGTGCTTCCTTCTCATTTGGTGGTCAAAGTATTTGAGCTTCAGCTGGCCCTCCAGGAAACAGTCAGGGTTGATTTCTTTTAGGACTGATTTGATCTCAAGTGTCTTCTCCAGCATCATAATTCAAAAGCATCCTCCCAAGGAGTGGCGTCTTTTAATTTCATGGCTGCAGTCACCGTCTGCAGTGATCTTGGATCCCAGGAATGTGAATTCTGTCACTGCTTCCATGACTTCTATTTGCCAAGGAATGATGGGGCCAGATGCCATGATATTAGTTTTTTTTGATGTTGAGTTTCAAGCCAACTTTTGTGTTCTCCTCTTTGACCATCAGCAAGAGGCTCTTTAGGTCCTCTTCACTTTCTGCCATTAGAATGGTATTGTCTGCATATCTGAGGTTGTTGATGCTTTTCCCCACAATCTTAATCCCAGCTTGTGATTCATCCAGGCCAGCATTTTGCATGATGTACTCTGCATATAAATTAAATAAGGAGGGTGACAGTATACATCCCTGTCATACTCCTTTTCCTGTGCTAAACCAATCAGTTGTTCCATATCTGGTTCTAACTGTCGCTTCTTGACTCTTATACAGGTTTCTCAGGAGACATGTAAGGTGGTCTGGTACTCCCATTTCTTTAAGGACTTACCACAGTTTGTTGTGATCCACACAATCAAAGGCTTTAGCATAGTCAATGAAGCAGAAGTAGATGTTTTTCTGGTACTCCCTTGCTTTCTCCATAATCCAGCGAATATTAGCAATTTGATCTCTAGTTTCTCTACCTCTTCGAAACCCAGCTTGTACTTCTAGCAGTTCTCTATCCACGTACTGCTGAAGCCTAGCTTGTAGGATCTTGAGCATGACCTTGCTAGCATGTGAAATGAGTGCAATTGTGTAATAGTTTGAGCATTCATTGGCCTTGCCTTTCTTTGGGATTGGAATGTAAACTGACCTTTCCCAATCCTGTGAGTGCAGCACTTTAACAGCATCATCTTTTAAGACTTTGAATAGCTCAGCTGGGATACCATCACCTCTGCTAGCTTTGTTGTTAGAAATGCTTTCTGAGGCCCATTAGACTTCGCACTCCAGGATGGCTGGCTTGAGGTCAGTGAACACAGAGTCATGGTTGTCAAGGACATTGACATGCACACAATTATACACACACACTCATTATGTATAATACAGCTAGAGTCCAGTGGAACCTTAGTGAGCAAACAAGATTTGCAGGGTATAAGCTTTCGAGTCAAAGCTCCCTTCATCAATATCTGACAAAGGAAACTTTGACTCTCCAAAGCTTACAACTCCAAAAATCTTGTTGGACTCTAAGGTGTGACTGGACTCAGACCTAGCTCTTCTACTTGTAGACCAACATGGCTGGCCTCTGAAACTATCTATAACACAGAGGCATATACTATATAACTATATACACACACACACCAAAGTAGTAGGGGAAACTACTTTTGTTGGACAACCGTGTGTTAGGACTGAGTTACTGAAGTTGCTATGATATTGATAGCATTCTTTTGGTAAGGTCAGACAGTAGTCTGACTTCAAGGAAGGTCTAATGCAAGACTGAGCATGTTACATCCAGTCAACAAAGGCCACCAGGACAAGTCACAATCAGGCCACACCCCAAATACCTACTGTAACATGTCTGTACATGCTGGAAGTTCAAAGCTGCATTTTCATATTGTAGACTAAGGGGAAAGGCGAACAAAAGTTGCAAGTTTTTTTGTTCTCTCTCCTCTCCAGAGGAATCTGAAGCCTATCCATAACGTTGGGAAAAGCTCAAGAGAAAAAGTCTTCAGAGACAGGATAGATGAATACCATTCCCCTTGCACTGATTGGAAACTACTCGAGTCTGAATTTTTTAGCTAAGGAAACAAGTCTTCAGAAAATAGTTGGGAGGAATGCTAGACTAGCAGACATTGGCCTAATGGAACTAAAGGAACTAAAATAAAAATATATTCAGGATCTAAAGAGCTACTTTAGGCATGGCAAATAAGATTTTAAAAATTAAGATATACTGCAATCTCTTTTTGCAAGTTCCCTCAATTTCAGCATGAGAGAAAGTGGATTGGGAAGCACCATTTCCTGCCCTCGAAGGAAGATCCTGGAGGGAAAGGAACCACAAGGCTTAACAGCTTGTGCTGGTCAGCTTTGCAGGCTTGGTGCTATGCTGTGCCAAATTTATTGGCAGATGGATGAATGCTGGTTGGCTGTGGCTGAGACTGCTTCTCTGCAGTTCACTACATGGAGAAAAATAAGGCCTGATACAGAAGAATGCTAAGCATATTTGCCTTTCCTAGTCAGAAACTGACAGCATCTGCAGCAGTTGAATACCTTTGGCTATGACTTCAAGAAATAACAGGCTGTGCATTTGGGAGTGAGAGGGAAGATCAGCCAATACTCCCTAAAAAGAGCTAAATCATTGCAGACCAAGTTTCAATTGCTGTGCATAAACACTGGAAGCTGGGCAACACCTCCAGATGTGGTATCAACACATTACCATTATACTTAGCTGCATTTTTCAGAGCACAGAGAACTGGGGTGTATGAAGTGCACTGGGATGGAAAGTGGGGTGTACGAAGGATGAAAGTCACCGGCCAGTTCCACAAGCTGAAGGGCATAGCATTGCAAGTGACAAGGCGAGGATGAGCACAGCCCTGCTAGCGGGCCCAGACAAGGTATGCACCTTAAAGCAGCAATTTGGAAAGGGATAAGAGTCAGCCAGACCATAGTCCAGGTTTCAAAGGGCCCAAGAGGTCTGGCCTTGCTGCTTGGGCTCCAGCAACAAGGACCAGGGTGGCCAAGATGTTTGGCTCTTTGAATCCTAGTGAAAACCCAATGCAGTTTTGCAGTTCAGAACACTGGATCCAAGCAAATAGCATCAAATACTGCAGTGTTCTGTTGCAAACCTTTTACTTGTGTGATTAAATTTCATCGATAACTAAAATCCAAATTACATATTAGGCTCTGATTATTCACTAACCTGAATTCCACTGATGCACTGGGATGCATTTTTGTGGATAAATATGTATGACCTGGGGAAGTCAGAGACCTGCAGCTTGGTAGAAGTTCTGCCCAGTGTCACAATTGCTCAAGAATTTGCTGCCGCAGCACAAACTGCCATCAATATGCTTCAGGTGTGTCCATGGAAAGGAAACACGTTTTCTCCTAGGGACAGCTGAGGTGCATCTTCTATAGGAAAAAGTCTGAATTCAACTGACCCGAAGTGTAAAACCTTCAGAGGTCACAGTATTGTGACACACCTTAATGTGATATCTGTGTGGGTATATCTGTGGTGTAGCGATTAAGAGAGCCATGTGATGTAGTGGTTAAGAGGGGTGGACTCTAATCTGGAAAACCAGGTTTGATTCCCCACTTCTCCACATGCAGCCAGCTGGGTGACCTTGGGCCAGTCACAGTTCTCTCAGAACTCTTGCAGACCCACCTACCTCGCAGATCTCCACCTACCTGCTGTGGAGAGAGGAAGGGAAGGCGATTGTAAGCCACTCTGAGACTCCAACTCTTCTTCTATATAACTCTTTTCAGGCAGGTATGGACAAATATGCATTTTCCTTCCTCTATCATGAATGGTTTTGTTTTTCTTGAAGACATTGATGAGTCATATTTGTTGTACACATTTTACACAGTTTGTACACTATGTGTCAATGATATGTACAGTGTATGAATGTATGTTAATGCTGATTTATTGCTGCACAAGCATTCTATGAAAAAATGAATGAAACTGAAAATGGCATGAAAATAAGATGCACAAATTGGAATCAGACAAAGACAAAAAAATCAAAATAGGAATTTAGACTACGCTTTACTATCTGGTAATTTTTCATTTGATAAATAATTGTCTGCATTCACTCAGCATCACCAGTGTTAAACAAGAAGCAGAAAAGCTAAACATTTCATATGACACATTCTTCTACATCTGGCATTCATTCATATTAATTTCTCTTATTGAGAAATAGAAAACATGGATGTTATAAGCTCCTCTTAATGCCCATGTTTCCTTTGCTAGCAGACTGTAGTAGTAAGGCACTCTATTCACATAATAAGAAAATGAATACAGAGAGATACTTATACTGGCAAAATACTGGCAGGCATTTGCCATAACAACATTCATGGAACGTTAGATACAATGAGATCCCAAGAAACCATTGGAGGATTATTACATATTACAGTTACATGGGTTTATTACTTTTTATACATTGGCTGAAAAGTCACACTTGGCTATGGCCCTCTGGTGCATGGATACCATGTGTCAGGGGTTCCCAACCTTTTTGAGCCTGCAGGCACCATTGGAATTTTGACACAACATGGTGGACAGAGCCAAAAAATACCTGCCACAAAATGGCTGTTGCAGGAAAAAGAACCAGCCACAAAATGGCTTCAATAGCTTACCTTCATTCATATAGTAAAGTTCCTTGTGCTATGGTGGCAGTTGCTGCCGAAGCAATATTTTTTTAAAGCATGCAAAGTCAATCGAATCTCCAATGACCAGGCAGAAGCCTTGCTGTGAAAAGCTCCATCTTGCCCTGCCCACTTTCTAAAAGCACCTTGATATTGCTGTTGTGACATAATCTTAACTGGTTAGAGTGGCTTAAGTGATTCCAGCTGTTCAATTCAAAGACTTAACATCATTAGTATGGGGACTGAAGAGCATCTTTTGTTATTTACATATAGGGTTTTCAAGGAATCCAAATTAAAGATCTCACGGCCAACACTTAAAACAAACCAACGCCTTTCTGTGCTCCTAGAGTCAGAACACCTGACTTTGAGACATTATGCTCAGTAAAACTGTGTCGACTTTAAAATTCACTGTGGAGGTGAATGCCAGTCTTTCTTATCTAGGACTGATATCCTTATGGTTAACATGTCAAGGTGTGTTACATACTGTTACAGATACCTGTAAAACTGATTGCTTTCTGAAAGTCAGCTCTGAGAGCCATTTGAGTTTTGTGAAGACTTATTCCGGTAACTGTGCTGTGGCAACTCAAAATTTTTACCAGAAAATCACATATCACAATCCAAAAGAATCTACCAGTTTGTCAAAAGAAAGAATCAAGTGAGGAATAGGACTTTGAAGGCACAAGAATCAAGTTCTAGTTTTGCAAAAAATTCAAGAAACTTAATGGGAAATAGGATTTAAAAACTGACAGGTTCAGCTCTGTGTTCAATTAACAAACCAGCTGCAATTTAAATGAGTTTATATGTGACATCTTTTTTGCATGAAAATGATCAAATGTGTACACTGTAGAGCAGGGGTGTTGAACTAATTTGTTATGAGGGCTGGATGTGACATAAATGAGACCTTGTTGGGTCGGGCCATGTGTGTCATAAAATGTAATCTAAAAAAAAGAGGGGGGATCTAAACCAACAAACCTCCAAAGGAACCTTAGAAAACTTATTGAGGGCCAAAAATTAAAAGCATAAGTGTACAAAAGAGTATTACAAAGGCATATAAAAACCTAGTAGAGACCCAAATAAAGCCTCATAAAATGTTCAAAGTTACAAATACACACAAAAAAGGACAGTGTAAGACCTGACGCGTTTCAGCTCACAAGAGCCTTCTTCACAGATCAAATAGTGCAAAATACAACAAGCAACAGAGTCCTTGTAACACATGTAAGGCAATTAACAATAAATAAAATAGGACCAAAACTGGAATGTTCCAATATGGAATTGAATGACACACCAAAAAGTTTCCATTTGGGGCCACAAATATATCTGGCCTTGTGTCAGAAATAGTTGTATATACTTGAAATAATATGTACCTTCCAGTTTAGGTCCTAAGTGTGCAAATAAAATTGCCTTTCAGGGACAATGTGCCATCAATATATAACAGTATTGCATGTAATTGTAATTGTTTTGTATTGTATATACTTGTTCCCTCTCTTCCCCTGAAAGGGGGAGTGGGGAAGAGCCTCAGCCACTGCAGGGAACAGAAGCTTGCCTATTTATCTCTCCTGAGCGGTTGAGAGTCTGGCAAAGCAAGCTATGACACAGCAGCAGCAGAAGAAGAACTGGAGGAAGAACCAGGGGGCAGCCAGTTCCACTGTGGGCCTGATAGAAGCCTTCTGGTGGCCTGATTCAGGCCGTGGGCCACACGTTGGGACAATCACTAGTCCTGACTAAAAACAAGGCTTGCGAGAAAAGGTACTATTCAACTCCATAAACTTGATTTAAGGTGTAAAAATTCTTTATACTACAAAAGGTATATTTAACTATTTTATGCTATTAACAAGATAACTATTCCACTTGCTTATTTGGCGCTTCTGTGAGCACTGAATATGGCATCTTTTCACAAAATGTGTCTTTTAAAAAAAACACTCTTGTTAGTAACCTGGAATTGTGCAAAGAAATTTTAAATTAGACTTTATGGGTTTTTTTTCCCAACTACATTTTTAGTTATGCTGTACAGGGAATGCATTTGAATAGGATGTGACGATAGTACATCCAAGCCCCAAGAGCAAAAAAAGAACAGAAAAGCATTTTCTCCATTAGTGTTGCTAGAGATCTATTGTACAGTAGTTTTTCTGACCAGCAGCTTGGTAGTGAATGGAAGTTCATGTCACTGTTTTCTATGGAATTAATTTCTAACTAAAAGTCAAACCAGATGACATCCATGAACAGATCTCTAATGTGCTTCTGCAGCTACACAGTTCCAGGGAACCATCTGAGGCTAGAAAAATTACATGGGAAAGACTAGACATCTCCTTTTCTGTGCTGCTGTCCAGATCTGGAAAAAAAAAACCCCATTTTTCTGTTTAGCAATTAAATACACATTGGAGATCTGTTCATTACGCTTGATCCTGTTGAGAATGACAGTTTCTATCTGTCATTCTGAACTACAAGAGCTTAGAAGCTGATTCCAGGGCTCTATTATTGTGCATCCGATTCTCATAAATGGAGGGTGCAATACAGTTTTAGAATTTTTGAAAATAGTGGCTATGTAATTAAAGAAATCTCCTGGTTTCTGAAGAGCAGAAAGGAGGGGCTTTCTGCTTTTCACCAAAAGTAGCTGCTTGGTTTAAATGGCTTGAAGCCATTTAGACCCCTGCTTTCTGCTCCAAGCAAAAAGATGCAGGGTGCAGAAAGCAGTGTGTTAAATTTTCAATGACTCATGAACCAATACGAATCCATGTACCGGTTTGATTCATGGTTCAGCGACAAACCAAACTGCAAAAATGTGGTTCGTGCTCACCCCTTGTCAGGAAGGCTCCCACACTTCTGTCGTTCCACAGAATGTGCAAAACAGTAATGTTCAAGAAGGCATTTTTAAAAAGATATTAAAACTGTAGCAGGGCTCTGTTATAATGGAATATTCCAATGATTACTGTAGGTATCACCTTGCTTTTACTACACTGCCTCATAACTTGTGATCTACTCTCTGTATTGTTCGTAGTACACTTTGCCTCAGGTAGTTTATTGTTCACATTATTCTCTAATTCTGTAATCCTAGTCCTGTTGCAGTTCATTGGTTTTTAAAAACAGCTTGATTGTTCTGCTTTATTCTGTAATCCACCTGGAGTCTCAGCAAGAAAAGTGGACAATATACAAATCCGCAGTGTGTGTGGAGAGAGAACACAGCCCTTTCACAATCCCCATGTTGTCTGTACTTTTGTGTCTATGACGGAGGAAAACAGAAAGAAGCAATGTAGTGGTAGCAGCTGTTTGTTGCCACTATTAATATGGCTGGGGAAATATGGCACCCTGCATATGGACACAGCCTAAATCCATGGCAGAGATGAGAAACACTGTTTCCTTGTATAACGGTTTGTCTAAAAGACCTCTGTTCAGTAGATACAAAGGGCTGGGTTTGAACCGAAGGAACTCAGAGAACATCTCTCCCTTCCTCCTACAGCATTCTGTGTTTCCCCCCTTACCACCACCCCCTTTAAAAAATCTGATAGGGTCAGGAGCCCTCAGGAAAAGGATGGGATGCAACTTGGAGGAAAGCAGCAAGAAGAGGGAACTGGCAGAATTCTCCCTGTTCTTCCCCCTCTTGTACTAGCTTATACTCTATCTGTGGAAGAGTTTGCAAAAGGGGAGAGAGGGTTGAGGTTTTTCCCCTCCCCACAATTACAATGAGGGACCTGTTCCCAAGGGTCTCTTGACTAAAGGAACAGTTTTGGAGGGTGCATAGTGCTGAAAGGAGAAGAGAAAGGGATCCATTCCTTGAATTCCATCCATTTCTCTGAATGAATTCATATTCATTTTTTTCTTGCATCTCCTTCATTACAGCATTTGCTATTTTGCTTGCTTTATAGTTCTAAATGTGTGAAGAGCAAGATACGGTGAGGGATCTAGTTTGAACTTGTGTGTGCTCTCCAGTACCCCACCTTACAGAGGTATGTAGGTGTGCATGCACACATATCTTAAGAATCTGCCTGTGTGGTGGGTAGCTAGTATGTGCATAAACACGTGCCTGCCATACTAGGACTTGCAGACCAAAGATACCAAAATAGCTGTGTTTGGTATGCAACAGCCGCTTTGAAGGAAGGTGGAGGTCAGATCCAGGTAAGAAGTGGGTGTGGGTTGCTGGTGTGTGGCCTTCCTCTCTTCCTATGCACAGCAGTACCATAAGCAAGTTTAGATCAGCTGGTATCATTTCTTTGCTGCAGCTTCTGCCTCTCCTTATGCTTGAATACAGCAAGTCTGAAAAGGCTCTTTGTTGGACACATATATGGCACTTTGTGGTGGAACAGGCCTGCAGGCCCTATTTCACCCTGCTCTCCAAAGCTTTTCCAACATCTGGAGAGGCTTTTCTTTCTCTTTTGGGTAACCCACCACCACCACCTGACCTTTGTAAGGAATTGCCCGCTGGGAGGATCAGGACTCCCAGCTTCCCTTCCAAGTTATGAGGCCTTGCCTCTGTATCTTCCACCGCCCAGCACCTGGTCACCATGGGGACCATTTACTGCCTTATGCGTCCCTGGAGGAATGGCTGCTTGCCAACTGCCTGCCTTCTCCCTGGTGCTCCTTTTAAAATAGCGTCTCCAAGACAGTGGAGGCTTCGGTGGTACAGAGAACTACTACTACCAGCATCCAAAGTTATAAAGTACTTATTAAAAAGAAAATGTTCACAAGTATACTTTTAGCACAGCACCAGATTGAGCAAGGGATTCAAAAGAAATGGGTAAAATGCAGTTCCTCTGTCCCTCTGTCTATACATCCTCTATCAGATGTTAAAATAGAACAGGCTCCTTAGCTTAGGAAGTTACAGATGTCTACAGAGTTCCCATTACCCGAAGACTTTCTATACCTCTTCCAGGCCAGCACATGGTCAATGGCTGTCTTAAGAGTTCTGTCCACTCTGATGGACTCAACACCCAAAGAAAGAGAGCCTCCTCCTCACTCCCTTAAGTTTTATCACCTATCTTTTCCCCACCCACTGACCAGGTCAGGCCAGGTCAGCGAAGATTTTCCTGAAGCCTCTAGAATTTTCCTTCCTGAAGCCACTCTAGTATTTAATTCCTCCAAATCTTTGTTCCCTGCTTGAAGAGGGGGGGAGCTTGACCATCCCATTGTCTAGACCTATTAGCATTTGAATGAAGAGAAACTAAGGTAAGTTTGGAAAGCAATTGAACTGACTGCTCCCCCTCCTGCCTGCTCTTTGCCCAGAGAGAAAAAAAAACTTTTAAAACTAAGAGTGGAGGTTTTGCTCATTTCAAACCTTCAAATAAAAAAATGCATTTCTTCACACATTTCATATTGCCATTCATTTTAACAAATAGCTGTTTTATAAAATATTAAAATTGGATGTGGGGGAGTTTTTGGTACAGACTTGACTATCAGCAATTTTTCTTTAACAACAACAAGCTTTAATGGCATATCACAGCATCATAAACAGGCTTAAAAACAGCAATAATCATTGGCACTTGTTGATACCAGTTCTCCTCTTGGCAGTGAAGTACAGAAATTTAGCCACCATTTCCATAGTTATTACACGACAACTGGAGAGTAAAGAGAGTACCTTTCACTCATCGGGTTGATTTCCATGGTCTCTCAATAACGGCTCCAAGAATGAGGCTCGGAGATCACAGTAGTAAGGACAATGCAAAAGGATATGATCCAGACCTTCTATTCCATTGAAACAGGCACATAGTCTATCCTCATATAGGGTTTTACAATACCTCCCAGTCAGTACCGCCAAGGGTAGCACAATAAAATTAGCTAACATTAAAGTTCTTCGAAAATATCTTGTGGTTACACAGAGGAAATACTCTGCTATAGATTCTTGGGGAGGAATCCCTACCCTCAAGGGGGAACATCTGCCAGTGGCATGACTAATCAGCTCTTGATGTTGAATGTCCTTCAAACGTCATTTAATCAAACCAAAGGCTGATCTTTCTAGCAGAAGAAGTAACTCCCTCAAACTAACCCCTGTTTGTGTGATCTTCCTCTCTATATAGCGAAACCAGGCAGAGGACTGAGACTCAGCATGCGACTGCAGAATAAGAAGACTAGAGTCAGCTCTGTAGTGTAGCCTGAACCAATATTTGAATGTTATAATTCAGGCTTCCGTCTCTAGGAGTCTTTGATTGGTCTCTAGACAAATGGCTGCATAAGACACACATAAAGGGAGATCTAGTATTTTCTGCAAGAATTTAGACTGAACTTTTTCTATATGATTGTTAATGGCCCTAATCCATATTGGGATCCCATACAACAGTTCGGCACTGATCTTATGATTAAAAATCCTAAGGGCCACAAGAGCATATTGATTACCCTTGTGCAGTAAAAGCGGGTAACTATGAGCGTGCTACTGTTAAACAGATTTGGTCATTTCCTTTTTTTGGAGCAACACATCTAGAGCTATGATAGAAATATATTCTCGGATATTTAAAACTTGACACCTGCTCAGTCCAATTACCTCTTACATCCATTTAAGAGGCTTCCATGCTTTCCCAAAAGTAATGATTTTGGATTTCTCAAAGTTTAGAGTTAGTTTAGTTCACAATAGTCAAGAAAATGAACAAACAGCCTTTTCATTCTGACTTCAGACAGAGAAAGAAGTACAGCATCATCTGCATAAAGTAGTAGTGGGAGATGTGTCATTCCAAGTTTGGGGCTATGACCATCAGTGGTTTTCAAAAAGGAATCTAGATTGTTCACAAAAGATTAAATAATAAGGGGGCAAGGATACAGCCTTGTTTTACACCTATGCTTATTGGGATCTTGGGTGTTAAATCACCCTCCTTGGAACACCTTACTTGACAGGTAGTATTGAGGTGAAGCTTCCTAAATAAGAAAAGCAGTCTCTCATCAATTCCTAAGTCCCCGAACTTCTTCCATAGAAGATCTCTCAGGACCAAATCAAAAGCTCCCTTCAGATTGAAGAAGGCTGCAAACAGCTTAAAGCCCCTCTCTTTACCCTCCTTGCTCAATAGATGGCTCAGCACAAGATAGTGGTCCAAACTTGATTTTCTGTGGCACAAACCAGTTTGTTCTGGTCCCAGAACTTGCTACTCTGTCATAGCTTCAGTTTATTAGCCAGATACCAAGGATACAATTTACCCACGAAAGAGAGAAGACTAATAGGCCTGTAATTACTTGGAAGCTGACAGTCACATTTTTTAACGATTGGAACTATTTTGGCATTGGTCCAGGTTTCAGACATTAATCCTGTCCTGTCAATTATAGTAAAAAGGGCAGCCAAAAAGAGAGCCCACCAGCTCGGAAATTCCTTAATCATTTCCGGAGGAAGCATCAGGTCCTGGCACTTTCCCCGGTTTAATGCACTTAATAAGAGACTCAACCTCCTCTATCTGCACCAGCGGCCATTCTGGGCAACTGTTAACACTAAAGATGAATTCCTTTTCAGGTCAATTGTCTGAAAAACCTTAACAAAATGATCAAACCAAAGTGGGGGGAGCAAACCAAAGCACTGAAATGCCTTCCAGCCATTTAAACTGAACAGCTGACAAGCAGACCAGCCGCAGCTGTCAGGCTGAAATGGCTGGGAGCCATTAAACCTCTCCATTTCACTCCCCCAGTGGCTGGAGGAGTCTAATAGCTCCCAAGACATGTAAACATGCCTCCCCAATCTTTCTTCCCTTCCCTAGGTGGGGGCGGACCCACCAGTCTGATCAGCTTCCCTGGGAGGATGCCTTTAAACCCCTCTGCTTCCCTTCTCTTCCTGATGCATGCTGCTGCTGTGGTGCAACTCAAGGAGGGAAGGGAGGGTATTTAAACTGTAAATACCTCCCCTTCCCTCCCTGAGTCACACCACGTGACTCTGGGAGTAAAGGGAATGTATTTAAAGGGACTATTACACTCCCTTCATTCCCTGGTGCTTGCCACAGCTGCAGCGTAACTTAAGGAGAGAGGGTAAGTTATGGGGAGCGGAATAAATTTGGCAATACCAATTATTTCCTGAATCCTAGTATCAGTATGATTTGGGAATAGCAGTATATACCAATATTTTTCAAGTTTGGTATGCCCAAACCTGAAAAATACCAAATTTCTTTGTGTGCATACCCTTATTGTACAATCTGTGCTACCAAGACATCCCTGCTACTAGCTATTAATTTTATAAAAGGAGTGAGAAGATCAAGAAGAGAAGGAAAAGCCACACTGAAAATCTACTTCCAGATCTTACTTACCAAAATATAAACAATAGCCATATTTTTAGAAAAAAGGAAAAGAAATTGCACAATAAAAATAAAGCCATTTGAACAGAATAGTATTTATTTGCCATGTTTACTAACCACTTTTAGCCAATGTAGTCGAAGTCTTCTGGAATACCAAATGTTTTGTTAATTTTGCTCTCTTCAAATCCAAACTTCCTTTTGGCCCAAGATTTTACTGAAAAGATGTTATCTGTGGGCAAAGCGAAGAAATATGTTCATTTAAAGAAAAGAGGATTCTGCTTTCAAGAAATAAGAAACTGGAAAGTATTGATTCATTCCATTGTTTGAACTATTAGAATTCTTTTAAAAAATTAAGAATATGGTATTAAAAGCCAGACTACACATGACATCCCAATTGTCAGTCTCTTTCCACCTCTCCATTGTAAAATCTGGTTACCATGCAATCCTCTCTGTTATGTGAAGAGCTTCCTCAATACTGTCAGATCCCTAATAGGAAGTCAGGAGCTTGCAAGGAATCTCTCCAAACAATGGGGAGGTGTCACAAGGTAACTTCTACTACTTCTTATAGCAGGTCAGGGCATGGATAAAATATTGTGTAAGCTAAAGATGTGCGTTCGGTATAAACTAAACCAAATAAATACCCGAAAAATATCATATCAGTGTTTTTGGGATATTACTTAAGCCAAATACAGATCAGAGATCTGTACTCGGCTATCGATATAGCTGTGTTTGAAAAAAGCCTTTTTCCCCAGCTTTTATTTGGGTCAGCTATACAGCAAGCCAGCCCCAGCCAAGGTGGTGCAGAGCTGATAGCACAGCTCTGGGGTCCCCTGATGGAGGTGAGCCAATCAGAGGCTGAATAGCAGCACGCCTAAACTAATGGGTTCAGGTTCCCAGCGAAGCAAAAGGAGCGAGGTACCAAGGTCAGATGCCTAAGCTAATGGATAAGGCACCGCGGAAGAAGTGAAAGTTAACATTCCAGCATAGTAAGACATTCACCCACCAGAGCTGATAGCTCTGCACCACCCCAACTGATCCTCTCTTACAGCTCTGTGCTACCTCGGTTGGGGCTGGCTGGCTGCTCTTGCTTCTCGGTTTCAGCTGAGAAGCAAGAGAAGCCAGCTCCATGCCACCCCAGCTGATCCTCTCACAAGAAGCACAAGAGGGGATCAGCTGGGGCAGCATGGAGCTGACAGCTCCGTGCTGCCTTGGCTGGGGTTGGCTCCTCTTTGCAGCTTGGTTTCAACCAATGTGCAAAGAGGAGCCAGCCCAGGATCGGACAAACTTTTGCAAGGCATGGAGGAAAAAAAGGTTCCCTTTAAATGCTTTTTCCTTCATGCCTTCGGCAAGCCTTCTGAGTGAACCCACTGCTTAGGAGTTCACTAACTGGTGGCTTGCAAAAGGCATTTAAAGGGTCCACATCCCTTTAAATGCCTTTCCCGCCTTCCTTTGGAAACAATGGAGGATGAGGGCACCTTCTTCTGGGGCCCACAGAATAGAACCCCCTGGTCCAATCTTTATAATAATGCAAATTTAGTGCCTCTATCTCAAAAAACAGCCCCCCCCCCCCCGGCCCAGATACCCCAGGATCAATTCTCTATCTTCGCCTATGGGAACCATTGACTATAATGGTCCCCATACAGTATAATGGAGTCAGAAAAAAACCAGCAATCCCAAATATTTCCCACAATGATCAGTCATCAAGAACAGTCTTTCAGAAGGTTCAGTTTATTGATTACAGTAAAGGCAGGTCATCTGTGCATACATTCTGTGTTAGAACTGACTCTAAGGGTGGGAGAAGGGAAGATATACTGAATTCAAAGTGGAGTCCCCTGATGGAGGTGAGCCAATCAGAGGCTGAATAGCAGCACGCCTAAACTAATGGGTTCAGGTTCCCAGTGAAGCAAAAGGAGCGAGGTACCAAGGTCAGATGCCTAAGCTAATGGATAAGGCACCGCGGAAGAAGTGAAAGTTAACATTCCAGCATAGTAAGACATTCACCCACCAGTTTCTTGCCTCCCCACACCTACCATGGCAGCATAGCTGACATCAAATAGTAAACCGATATTGGGATTCAAGAATATCAGGAAGTTTCGGGTTCAATATACCCGAACTCAAAAAACACCAATTTTTTTGTGCACACCCCTAGAGGAAACTAGCCTCTATTTAATTGTTAAACACACATCCCGTTCTTAAAATGACATAACATGGAACCACTAAATGAGAAAGAATAGCTGCTCTACAAAACTTAGTCATAATCTGTGCCATTTGTTGTTAAGAGGCATAACTAAGGGGTCATTTAATGAATATTACACCTATTTTCCATTATTTTAGATTTTACTTGTACTTAAAAACAGCTGATTCATACTTGAAAACAGTGTGGCTCATGGTAAGCGCTCACATGAAGCAGTTGTAAATGTTAATATGCCACTCAAATTAACATGTGGATGGCCGATAGCAGACGTGTCAGCTTAGAACTGCATGAGGCAGCTGTCTCATATGAACAATTTGCCATGAGCTGGGAAGTAGAAACAACTCTGCAGTCAAGGTTTTAAAAAGGTAGCCATCATGTACTCAAGGTTTACTGGCTTAAACTCAAGTGATTTGCCTTACTTATAGGCTGGAATTCAATATATGCTGTGGCTTGTATCTGGATAAAATGATAATTATCCATCTGCTAATGACTAAGGTTACACTCATGAATCCACGAAAAATAGAATTATTTTGTTTTATCTATCTACGGTTGTTATTATTATTGTTATTTGCTAATGGCACATTTTATGAAACACTAAGGTAAGCAAGCCATTAGTTACCAAAAAACTTGCATTTTAGGCAAAAATCTAAAAAATTGTAAGGTTTATAAATTGCTGCTTCTTCCTTTGAATTAATTTGTGTTCAAGGAAGGGGCAAGAATGCTGCTAAGGAATGTACATAGATACACACCAGTCCATCTGTTGGCTGCCTCCTTAGCTACTTTATTTGCTTGTCCTGGAAAAAAAAGAAAAAAAATCAAAATGAACAATTATTGGATCATAATACCAAAGTAGTTAGTTTCGTGAATACATAGAGAATGATTCTTATTTTTCTATCAGCTCAGAAATATTTACTATTCTCCAGCTAATGTTCAATCAATCCTCATATTTATTTTTAATTAATATATTTATAGTATGCCTTTCTTACTGAGACTCAAAAGAGATTACAGTGTAAATCTATAATAGTCCATAAGCACAATACAGGTAGAAACAGTCGTTATGAGAAAACATTAAATGAGCAAGGAACTAGGACTACCTAACTCTATGTCAGCATAACATATTAGTCATGATATAGAGTGCGGATATAATGAAGAAAAAGGCTACTACATCAGTAGAAAACAATAAAATGACAACAGAGGATATGTCCAGCAAAATGTTATGTCCTATACAGTTTTATATATATATGTGCAACAGCATTTTAAAGATGTATGCTAAAAAGACAAAAAAAAATCAGCCTTGCAACTGCCAACTCTTATGATTTGACACAAAGCTATCTCCAGCCTCAGCACAGAAAAATGAGAATGGGCAGAGATGGGGTTTCTGCAGCACTCATGCCCTAGCATAGCTTGACTGTTTCCCCACCCCATCCCTCTGCCATTAGTACAAGGGACACTCTTTGGGGGTTCACTGTATACCCTGTGGCAGGGTCATGGATCAGAAGATGCAGGAGACATCATTATGAACATCTGAATTAGCTTTGTGATATATCCATAGAACACTGTTGTTTTAAAAATGAAGAGATTCATATGGTTCTCATTCTGCCACCACATAATGACAAATCTCTAAGAAATGATAAGACAGAAAAAGTTAAAGAGTATTTTACTCTTGCATTAAAACACCCTGTATAAAAACATTTAGAGAACTCACTCATGGGGCAGTTCACATAAGGGATACTTGAACTCCTGGGAGTTTGGATCATCTTGTAATCACCAGCTACAACTATATCACTGATTGATCAATGATCAAATCAACTAGTCAGTAAGCCATTTGCCAGAGTTGGGAAGGGGAGGCACTATACAACTTGCATACACTTTGCTTTCAGGCATGCATGTTATAACCCACACTGTCACTACAGCACAATTATTTTCTCGCAACCTTCATCTGAGTTGACTTGCTTAAAGATGGACCCAGGAGGCCAAAACACCCTGGAAATATCCCACCCAAGCCGCAATCCCATATTCCTTGGCTGGAAGTAGGGAAGAGGATACCAACTCCAACCACTAGGTAATACCACCTAGTTAGCCCCATTTGGTGTAGTGGTTAAGTGCGCGGACTCTTATCTGGGAGAACCGGGTTTGATTCCCCACTCCTCCACTTGCACCTGCTGATGTGACCTTGGGTCAGTCACAAGCTCTGGCACAGCTGTTCTCTCAAGGACAGTTTCTGTCAGAAGTTCTCTCAGCCCCACCTACCTCACAGGGTGTCTGTTCTGGGGAGGGGAAGGGAAAGGAGTTTGTAAGCCACTCTGAGACGCCTTTGGGCAGTGAAGGGTGGGGTATAAATCCAATCTCTTCTTCTTCTTTCAGTTTTGTAATTTTCTTTTCTTTTCTACTTAGCTAATAAAAGCTGCATACTGCAAATCTATGCATGTTTACTTGAGAAAAATTTCTAAGAAAAACATGGGAATGACATGGGAAATTTCTAAGAAAAACATGGGAATGAGGGGGGGCTCACAGGGAGGGCAGGGTACAAATTAAATATAATAATAATAATAATAATAATAATAATAATAATAATAATAATAATAATAATAATAATAATAATAATAATAATATAAAAATATCATCTCTGAAAAAGAAAAGAAAAAGGTTACAATCCTTCCTGGGAGCAAGCTCACTGAATAAAAGGGAACTTGCAACTGAGTAGATCTACTTAGTGGAAGGTTAAAACAGCCCTGGAAAAGGAAGCACTCATTCCAAATCCACAGACCATCATTCTAGTCTCAGGGCTGTCATTCCAAACCTTGAGGACTTGAGACTGCAGTCCTAGACTGATTTACTCAGAAATATGTCCTCTTTTATTTGATGAGGCTTACTCCTATGAAGGAGGAATGCCGTTCATTCTGCTTTTAGGCACTGTGTTGGACTGTGTTTCTGTGATCTGTTCTTTGTTTTGTTTGCACCTCTACAATGGAGGGAGCAGGTAAATCATCATCAGATGGCAGAAAATTCCCTTTGCCCCAATAATGAACTAATCCTGAGATCAGGTCACTTTCGATTATGGTAAGTTTGCCTGCCAAATTCATCTGTGGTAAAGATCATGGCTTCCCTAATTAACATGTTATTTTCTATCCCTGCCTATCCAACTGACCAGCATTGCGTGAATCATTACCATATTAATGTTAGCAACTCCACCTTCCATGACCAAAATCTGCAAAATCTACTATAACTTGCAATTTGTGAGTTCTAAAAGGAAACATCAAGCACAAGGAGATTTTTTAAAAAGATGTACTTTTGTCCAATACATGCCAAAGATACTCCTTAAAATATAGCCCTGTGACAAATCTACAAATAATGTGAAGAGTGATGAACATTTTATAAAGCAAACAAATGTTTTCAGCTCTCCTTTACCCCTCTGGAACACATACAGACAGACTAAGAGATTCCCATGCTGAAACTCTGAAAGAGCTGTCCTATTTCTCACACTCACACACACCCCTATGTCTTGCCAGTGCTTGCCTAGCATTATTCTTTGGCAGTGGTCAATTCATAACATAAAGCTTGTCTATAGGGATGCTAAACAACATAAAATGTTTATTGTAATATAAAGTTTGTACTGTAGAGAAGACTTACTTAACTTACAAAACTAATTGCTGTTACACACGCACACAAGGATAATTGGTGTGAATTACTCTGTACCAAATACTTCAGTCAGCAACATGAATATTTAGAGTATATAAAGTTTTACTCCTGAGCTCAGTGCATTTATTTTTCAAAAAGAGATGTCAACCGAAAGTGAAATGACCTTTTCCCTGTTGAGTTATCTATGGCATAAAAAGAGGAACTGTAGAGAATCTTGCTACAACTATCCCCCCCCCCCCAAAAAAAAGTACTACCAACATTTTATAAGTTTCCAAGTGGGCATAAAATAAACTCACATTTTCAGAAGGCCATGACACTAAAAATATCTTGAGTGCATTGGTCTTTGTCATACTGATTTGTATGCTAGGATTATAAATTAGAGAAGATACTGTGTGGGTGGGCAAGTGACTGACAGTAATATAACTGCATATATGCATTCTGCGTATGCAAAGAAAACTGAAGCCATTTTACTGCAAAAGTATGTGGGAAGATTCTGAACTCAAAACATACAGGTAGAAAAGCATTTTTAAGCAAAAGTTTCACACGAAGGGTTTGATGTACCCAGAAGGGTAAATTTTAAAGAAAATTATGAAATATATTGGGAGTCTAGTCAGTACACTAATAGACACTGGACTTTTAATCACATTCACTCCGTTACCACTTAGAGGTAAGTAACAGTTCTGTCTAGCCATACTTTAATAGTAAATCCCAATGTTGCTTTCACACGCTGTAGCATAACTAGCCTGCAGGCCCCATTTCCGCTCTCCCCCCCCCCCGGGATTCCCAACTCACTAGAGGGGCCTTTCTTTCTTTCTTTGGTAACGCGCCTCCACCACCTGCCCTTTTAAAGGAATTTTCCGCAGGAAGGGGCAGGGCTCCCAGCTCCCCTCCTCAGTTCTGAGGCCTTGCCTCTGTATCCCCCACTGCTCAACGCCTGGCTACCATGAGGACCATTTAATGCCTTGGGGGCCTCTGAGGAATAGCCGCTTGTCAACCCCCCTGAAGCCCCTTTGAAAATAGCATTTCTGAAATGGTGGATGTCTATGTGGTACAGAGAACCACTCCCAACATCAAAAGTTTAAAGTATTTATGGAAAAGAAAATGCATACAAGCATACTTTTAGCACAGCACCAGATCTGAGCAGGGAAAACAAAAGACATTAGGGGGAAAACACAAATCCTCTGTCCCTCTCACTATACATGCCCTATCTGATAGTAAAATACAGGACAGGCTCTTTAGCTTAGCTGTTCTAGTTCTCTGAGTTCCTGTTACCTTGAAGCTTCCTCCCAGTCTCCCAGGCGACATGGTCACAGTGTTCCCTCTGAGTTAGTGTGAGCTAGCTCATTTTTTTAGCCTCTGGCTCACACACTTAGCTCAGGAAGGATGACTCCAGAGCAAACTAATTTATGCAGTAGCCAAATCACTTGCTCACGACTTTAATGCCAGTAGCTCACAAAGTAGAATTTTTGCTCACAAGACTCCACAGCTTAGAGGGAGCATTGATGATCAATATGGCTGCCTCAGGAGTTAATAGTCCTGTGTCCTCTCATCACCTGAGCATCCTAAAGAAAGGCAGTGCTATTGACAATGATTTGGCAGAACAGAAAATGTTCTAGTTTACAAAAACATAAAGCTGAAGGGATATTACATGATGAACAGCAGAAAGCAAAACAAAGTTTGAGTCCAGTGGCAACTTTAAGACCAACAAAGTTTTATTCAGTCCAAGAAAAGACAGCATTTCTAACCCAAAGTGACTTTACTGCCCTGTGCTGAAGATTTTACAGACAGGATTTCTGCATGTTCCCATTTGAAAAATAAGCCGCATCTGAATTTCCAGGATGAAACATTCAAACACTTTGGGCTGAATTCAGACTAAACATAGCATTTTCCACCAATTTCCCCTCCCCTGCAGACCCTCTTCATGTTGTTCCTCAGGCTCTCCTGTCTCCCAGGACCAACATTTTGTGGACATCAGTAGGCTGCACTAGGAAAGCGGATGCAGCAACATTTTGTTTGGCTGACACAAAATTTAATCTGAATTATCTTTAGCATGTTATCTTTTAAGATCAGTTGCAGTGAAATGGAATCAAAGGAAGCCTTCTGAAAACAGGAACCTCAAACTCTTGACCTTGAGAAAAGTATCAAATGTGTTAAGAAAGCAAGAGCAGCTAAATTTACAAAACAAGAAGTAGCTTTGACCAGTATGAGCCATCAGGCTGCAAGCATCTAGCATACAGTTTGGTGAAATTAGTACAACCAATATTAATTAGCAAGCTATCCTGAAAGACTTCCTAGCTGTGTACCTGTAAAACAAACTTAGAAATGAGAAGGGAAACTAATTTAACCCTGAGAACTAGGATCAAGAACCTGTATATATGATTTTGGAATTATATAGTGTATATATGGTGTAACTGAGCCCCTGTATATTTTTTAATCCTTTACAAATAAATATTTGTAAATAAATATTTTTATATATTATTTATAAATTAAGTTTTAATTGTTAGCCCTTTACTCAGTTACCTTTAAAACAATACATGGTAAATTTATTTTACCAACAAAAAACATCCTTTGTTGCCATAACGTTTCTTCTCTTAACCCTCCTTCCTACTCTTCTTATTTGGAAAACTTTCCATAGCAAAAGCCGCTCCTAGTTGCAACGCCTTATTGCTTCAAGCTGCCCTCCCCTCTCCCACCATACCAATCAGAAGCTTGTGACTTAACTTTAACTTTACCCACCTCTATCTTGGCTTGGGAAGAGTCAAACTTCTGTTTCTTTTATTTTCTGGCCCCTATATGAGGGACATATAACAACAGTGGGAGGGCTTCTAGTGTCCTGGCCCCACTGATGGACCTCCTGATAGCACCTGGTATTTTTGGCCACTGTGTGACAGTGTTGGACTAGATGGGCCATTGGCTTCTTTTATGTTCTTACGTATCATTCCATTTGTTCTCTGGTTTGGATAATGTCCTTGAGAGTCTAGTTCACTTGCTGTCCCCAATTGTGCTTCATATATTTTCCCCTCTTGGAATCTCCTTTGGATTATTGCCTGAATCACTGCCTGAATTCATGACTGACTCCCTCTCCAAGTAATCCCTCCCAGAACTCAGAAACTGTCTATCTTCTTGGCTCACTGTATATCTTAAAGCCTGTAAGCCACTCCACACTGTAAAAGGATGCCCCCCCACAACTGTCCATTCTTATAGACCACAAGAGTATCTAGATACAGTAATATTAGCCTTTGTTTCATATAAAACAAAACAGAATATAGTCTATTCTAATTCTAATATAGGGCCACAGTGGCTCAGAGGTTAAGATGCTGGGCTACAGACCGAAAGGTCTGTAGTTTAGCAGTTTGAGACCCTAGTGCCGCATGACGGAGTGAGTTTCTGTCTCTGGCCCCAGCTCCTGCCAACCTAGCAATTCGAAAGCAAGAAATTGCAAGAAGATAAATGGGTACAGCATCGGTGGGAAGGTAACAGCATTCTGTGCACCTCAGTGTTTAGTCATGCCGGCCACATGACCACGGAAACGTCTTTGAACATTGCTGGTTCTTCGGCTTGGAAATGGAGATGAGCACCGCCCCCTAGAGTTGGATTCAACTAGTTTTCAAGCAAAGGAAACCTTTACCTCTAATTCTAACATATTAAAGCTACCACAGTACAGAATCTCCTAATCTACAGTACAAGTGCCTCCAAAGTATTTCCATTATTTTATTAAGATGTGTGCATGTGAATGCAACAGTGAGAAGTGGGAGTACAATTGGTATATATGTTCCTACGGGACTGCCTCTCCTAGTATGTCCCCCAGAGAGCATAACACTCAAACGATCAACATCTATTGGAAGTTCCTGGCCCAAAGAGCATTCGGCTGTCCTTTCAGTCCTGGCTCCAGCTTTGTGGAACTCTCAGCCTACCAACACCAGGGTCCTGTGGGATCCATTACAATTCTGCAGGGCCTGTAAAGCAGTGATGTTCTGTCAAACATACAGCTGAAGATGGCAACAGTTTTAACATCAACAGTCTAATGGTTAACAGTTGCCAACAGGCATTTGGTTCACTAACTGCTTTCACACACATACCTGCTGTTATAGTAAAGTAAACTGGGAGTTAGAATTGTATTACTGCACCATGTGGGTTTTGGGTATTTCTAGAACTGTATTTTTAGACTTAAGTTTTTTTAATGTATTTTTGTAGGAATCTGTTGTACACCACCCTGAGCTCACTTGCAGGGAGGGTGGTATAAAAGCCTAATATAAATAAATTACATTGTGCCAAGCACACGTTATATAAATATGCCGCACCTATGCATAACAATGGACTTTGTATGTTTATAGAAGTTGGATAAAGTACTAGAATTTCAGCTGGAAAGCACCAATATCAACTTTGTATGTAGTGTGGTTCCTTCACATGAAAACATGAAGCTACCTTATATTGAATCAGACCATTGGTTCATTACCACTACTCTACTCAGACTGGCAGGAGCTCTCCAGGGTCTCAAGCAGAGGTCTTTCACATCAGCTCCTTACCTGGTCCTTTACCTGGACCTTCTGCATGCAAAGCAGGTGCTCTACCACAGAGCCACAGCCCCTTCACCCAGCCCCATTCTAAAATCTGTGCCAAAGTTGTCCAGATTCAGAACTGAAATAATCAAGTTCTGTTATACAAATAGATTAGTCAAATTTAGCAAATACATTCAAATGTTTGTAAAATGTTGTACATTTGGGAAAAATATAGATCACCAAAAACTTTCACCCAATGATTACTGGAACTCCTAATCTGGCTTCAATGATTTTAACAAGGTCCAACTCAACTGTTGCAGCTATAAGGGACAATAATCTTTAAAAAGGAAAAACAATGAAAGAAGTCTGATATTCTATGGAAATTAAATCCTGTGACAATACCAAATGCTGCACTTGTGGACTCTGGAGAGGCAGAACAGAAGTCTCCTAAATAAATAAACTGTGCAGTGGATTGCAGAAAATACAATGCCTATATCAGCATCCATTCAATTGCTGAGTTGCTCTGGACAGGATCAAGGAAGAAAGGCTCCCCCCCAACAGGGTTTCTGATGCTCAGGAAGCAAAGCCAGCTGTGCTGTTTGTTTTGTTAATGTGAGATCCTCAAGAGAAGCTGCTCTGCCCATGTTGTTCTATTGTCCATACAAAAAATCTGAGAGGGGGCTACACTGAAATGATTGGGAGCTGCTAGAAGAAAAGAAAATGCTCAAAAAACAAGCCACAAATTTACAATACATCTTCAACTGCTGACTGTGGAGCCGAGCAATAAGCAAAAGCTCTTTTATTGAACAAAAAACCAAAGAGGTCAATAGTGTGCGGGCACTGCCCGGCAGTACAACTAAGCCTGGTGCACAGTTGTAGACAATGTATTTGTGTGGAGTTGACAGAAGTCTTTTGTTACTTAGTCCTGACAAACCCTATCAGACACTTTTCGGAGAGACAGTACTTATGTACTGATGAGATCTGACAGTCTGACCTTTCCATAAGGGACAGGGAAGCCTGCACTGATGGGACTTGACAGACTTTTCTAAAAAAAATAGGCTCACAAAGACCTAATGTTTTAACAATGCAACTCTATAGAAGAGGCACAGCTATACAGTAGTCTTTAAAAAGAAATCTGCAACATTCTTGTGTGTAAAGGCACCTGAAACATTGTTAATACATTTCCTTCATTTTGCAGAAAGCCTCCCAGTGGGGTCAAAGCAAAGCTTATGTAATTAATGCATACAACTAAATTGTTGCAAGGATTTAACTGAAGACACAATAGTAACAGGCAGTTACCAAAATCAGTCTTCTGTAAAGGCTTTTTGCACCCCCAAAAGAGAACACTTAGGAAGCAGTTCTCATTTAAAACAAAGGTATAGGCACACTCTTGATCAAGTCACACAATGCGTTTTAGAATGGGTGCCTCATATACTTTGTGCATCTCCAGAAGTTAACAGGCAGGTATTTAGTTTACCCTATACCATTCTCGCTGACAATAGTGAGTGAGGAAGCTACCATAAATACCTAAATTCTGTGAGTGAAAATTCATTATTGTAGTAAATGTCATTGGTGTATCTGTGATTCTGAGCAAGACAGACAGGCCTATATGATGAAGAAAAAAATGGACAGGGCATGCAGTTACACGAGGTTGCTACCAGAATGAGGCTCTAAGAAGCCTGCTGGAGAACAAACTGCTGTGACAGTGTACTTTGGATGAACAAGCAATTATACTAAATTTGTAGCACTCCTATTCAGTTGTGCAGTTATTATTTTTAGCTGTTAAAAATAACCCATCCTTCTACCCAGGAGTTCAGAAGCTAAATTTCAGCTTCCTAACAACCCTCGGAAGGGGGCTAAGGCTGAAAAGTAATGAATGGCCAGGACAATTCTGTGACTTCCCCAGATTGGGGAAGGGAGGACAAATCTGTATCTAAATCCAGAACTCTAACCACTTCATAATCCTGGCTCAGGAACATTTAGTACTTTCATGCACTTTCCCAAAAGCACCTCAAAAGTTAATGCTGATCATTACACCAATGTGGTAGGTCAATTCTGCCAGACATCAGATATTCTGCAATCCACCACAATTAATTTTTTTAAAAAGTGGTCTTAACTGTGCAACACCTTCCCCGCAGCTCATTTTCAGTAGTTATGCGTAGAACAAAGAATGCTCTGTAAACATACAGCATACTTAAACAATTTTGGACAAACTTACGAATTTCTTCAACAACATCTGGATCACATTCTTTGTATTTTTCTATTTCTGACTTTAGTTGGTCTTTCTTCTGTCGAAGGGCAGCAAGTTCCTTTGTTAGGGCAGCACGTTCTGCCTAGGATCATATTTTCAAGAATCCCCCCCATTAAACATTATTATTTAAATTGTAGCAACTGCAATGCTAAATGACACAGTTACAGTAGACTTCTAACTACACCAGAAGTGTAGTTAAAGAAACTGATACAATAGGACATGTTGACTATACACGGGGTCATAAGGCAGTGTGCCAGTATTATATCAACCCTAAATATTTGCGCTGCATATTTACTAGACAGCAGGTTATTATCCCTGCATTATTGGTGGCAATGTGGTGGTATCCCCCCCCCCAAACTTGATTTCAAGTGCAAACAGAGCCCAGACCAGTTTCTACAGGCTCCTGTAAGTTGCCCCCACTCTTAAGAATATACCAATGCCAATGAATGCTGTCTTATAAGGAATGGATTGCAGAACACATCACCTCACCCACACACCTTCAACTGTTAACATCCAGAAGTTTTCAAATTATGGCTCTTTGTGGAAATTATTAAGTACTTACAGTATTTTGGCGCCCAATTTTTGATTTCTCAATGTTTTCCTGTAAACCTTCTTTCTTCTGGCTATATTCTGATAACTGAAAGAAGAGAGGAACACTTTGTCATTGCACTTGACCTCACCCTTATAATTTTTCATCTTAAGAAATTTATGTAGTTCTAAACAGACCTGTTCTTCTACAATAAAGCAGGACCTGACCAAGATGTGATTGTTCCATAAACTTTCTCTATTCACAGCATTTTTAAATACAGAGGACTTCATAATCTCTGTAACTCCTTTGTACAAGCACCCTGAGTGAAAGATCACTAATGTTAAGTACTTTAACTTCTTGTGCACATAACACAAAAACAACACACAGAAAAACTCAAAGGCTGCTTCACAGAAAGATGCATTTCTACAAGCATAATTCATATTTTTCTGTAACATTTAAATGGGAGAAACACACCCAAGACCCTCAGGCATTTAACCATCAAATTTTAATATGCACATTGCCTGTTCAAATGTAGAAGAGATGTGGTCAATATACTGTTGAAATATAGGCTTTATTCTTGCAGTCAGCCCAAAATGGGGCAAGTCTGTTCCTGGGCTGATTGCACTGCAGGTGCAAGGCTCATGTGAGCCCTGCAGAATTAGACTAACAGTCCATCTCAGTCTACACACACACACACACAAACACACATGAAGCTGCCTTCTATTGAAATAGACATTGGTCCATCAAGGTCAGCAACAGCTCTCCAGTTCTCTGGCAGAGGTCTTTCACATCACCTGTTACTAGATTCTTTTAGCTGAAGATGCTGAAGATTGAATCTGGGACTGCCTGCATGCCAAGGAGATGCTCTACCACTGAGCCACAGCCCCTTCTCCCTAGTATCCTGTTTCCCAACTAGATGCTCCAAAAGGCCCACAGCAGGGTAGAGGCCAAAGTGGGCATTTGGGGAATAATTGTATCTATTGTAAACGTGATCTCCCAATTACAGGGGCCCATTTATTCATGAAAACAGATATGAGCTGTAAAATCCCACAAAGGCATCTGAACGCCATTTGAATCTCATTTTTATCCAGTGGTGGACCATTCTAATTGATCCCTAACCCTGTATATAGTCTTTGTGGCCACTAGACTAAACTCTACCAGATAAAGATCTTTCAGTGTTGAGTCACATCCACCTCTTCTACCTTTAGATCACCAATCTTATGTCCTGCAGAAGAAGCCAGGTTAATAGTATGTCCAGTGACATGTGCAGGGCTCAGTGCTAAGACGTTGTAAAGGCAGCCATGAAATCCTAAGATGCTCCAGACAACACAGCCACAGCACTGATATTGAAGTTCCCAAGACTAACAGCCTGAGGGATCTGCAGCACCAACGTCAAGGCCAGCCCAGTCAGCTCAGGCAAGCAACACTGTGAGCAGCAGGATGGGCACTACAACCAAAAGCATCTCTGTTTCATGAGCACAACTAATAAATAAGTGACTGATGAGCAGGATGATTTGTCAGGGAGACAGAATCTCTGTGGGAAGAAGGAGGAGGAGGAGGAGGAGAAGGAGAAGAAGAAGAAATTGGATTTATACCCCGCCCTTCACTACCCAAAGGTGTCTCAGAGCGGCTTACAAATTCCTTTCCCTTCCCCTCCCCACAACAGACACCCTATGAGGTAGGTGGGGCTGAGAGAGCTCTTGACAGACACTGCTCTTTTTAAAGAACAGCTCTTATCAGAACTACGGCTTGCCCAAGGTCATACAGCCAGGTGCAAGTGGAGGAGTGGGGAATCAAACCTGGTTCTCCCAGATTAGAGTCCACATACTTAACCACTACACCAAACTGGCTCTCTCATCTCTTATATGCATTGGTGATCATACTTGATTGCAGTAAAAGCATAACATATTTGGATCTATATCATGGATTGATGTGACAACATGAACACTTATAGTATTGCAAAGAGAAGTCACCAAGCAGGTCAAATAAAGAATTTTCCCATCGCCCTTGAAAACATCCTTCGACCATCCATTCTTATGATACCACCTACAGCTGTATCTGAAGAAGTGAGGAGTGACTCATGAAAGAAGAGTTGGTTTTATACCCTGCCCTTCACTTCCCAAAGGAGTCTCAGAGCGGCTTACAATCAGCTTCCCTTCCTCTCCCCACAACAGACACCCTATGAGTTACATGGGGCTGAGAGAGCTCTAAGAGCTGTGACTGACCCAAGATTTCCCAAATCAAAAATCTGGTGCTCTTCTGATTTTACGTCACCTGTAATACAAAAACACTAATGTTCAAAATATTTACCCACTGGTGTCATACGGCACTTAAAATATCCCACATGATGTCTTCTCAATCAAGACTTTGGTGGAAAAATTGCAGAGACGTAGGCATGTATGCACACTCCTGGCGGCAGTACACAAAAATTAGACAATTTGAGGTGGATGCACTGTATCAAATATGCTCAGTCTCAAGTTACTCTGTTCCTGTTCTTGAATTACTGGCCTGAACCTACGATTCCTAAAATTAGAAAAGATCTGACTTATTTTTCCAGTTGAGTACGATAGCTGTTTTTGCTGCCACTAGTAAAGTGAAATCAGCTCCATTGCTGGCATTATGGCACTGTAAAATCTGGGAACAATTTGTGATGGAAAAAATATCAGCTCAAATACGACATTATGACCCACACTCTCCACACTTTAATTTCGCTGAAAAATGGTAAAGTGCACTGGAATATTTGGCAGAACAAGAGGTTATTCCAAGTGAGCTTAAAGCTCTCAATTTACTGCACCTATAGATTATTATAGGCACCAAGAAAACTGTGTTGCTGTCACTATTAGACTAATATTCTACTGTACTTAACAGTAAGTAATAGTATGATAAGATATAATTTACCTTTTCCTTTGTAGATATTCAATATATGCTTAAATCAAAAGCACTACATATGTATGTTGACAATTGTTGTATTCTATTTTTATTTCTCTATGTTTGTTCAATTGAATGTTTTATTGTTTGTGATTTGAAAATCTTAATAAAATTTGGGGGGGAGTGAAAGGCTTCCCTGATAAAGGTGAACAGAAATGAGCACAGTTTCTGAAAAAAACAAATGTAACTTATAAAGCAAGGAAAAAGAGAATTTGAGAAGTGCATGGACAAAAACTTTGAGACAGACAATAGGCATTTCCTCAAAAATATCAGGAGCAGAAAACCACCTAGGGAGGTGACTGGGACACTGGATGGCAAAGAAATAAAAAGACTGCTTAAGAAGATGGGAGATGGCACAGAAACTCAATGAATTCTTTGCATCTGTTTCACTGTGGAAAATGTGGGGCACATACCTAAGCAGGAACCACTGTTTTGGGGAAGGATATCTGAAGAGCAAAGTCAAACAGAGTTGACGAGAGATGATGTTCTAGGACTATGAGGCAAACTGAAAACTAATAAATTTGTAGGTCCTGATGACATACACCTGATGATTCTTAAAGAACTCAAATGTAAAATTGGTGTTCTACTAACAAGGTTATGTGCCGGATGATTGGAAAATAGCAAATGCCACCCCAATTTTTAAAAAGGAGTACAGAGGAGACCCAGGAAATTACAAGCCACTTAGCCTAACATCTGTTCTGGGTAAATAAGTAGAAACTTATTAAAGGAGAATTATTAAGCACATTCAGAAACAAAGTCTGCAGAGAGAAAAATGAGAATGAGCAGTAAAGTAGCTAAGTTTGCAGACAATACCCAATTATTCAGGATGGTGAAAACCACCGTGGATTGTGAAGAGCAACAGAAGGATCTCTCTAAATTGGCTGAGTGGACAACAACATAAGAGAACATAAGAAAAAGCAATGTTGGATCAGGCCAATGGCCCATCTAGTCCAACACTCTGTCACACAGTGGCCAAAAATACCAAGGGCCATCAGGAGGTCCAGCAGTGGGGCCAGGACACTAGAAGCCCTCCCACTGTTGCCCCTCCCAAGCACCATGGCAAATGAAGTTCTACATGGGTATGTATAATATGAACATTGGAAAAAAACTAATTTTAAATATATTAAATATATGCTCATGGGGTCTGAAGTGGCTGACATTGAAATCCTGGGGTTGTAATAGAAAGCTCAATGAAAACATTGACGCTATGTAGCAACAGTGAAAAAGGCATACTTCATGCTAGTAATCTTTAAGACCTGGTGAAAACAGGCCTATCAGTTGTAACATGCTTGTATAAAGCTATGATGTAGTCTCGCTTGGAATGCTACATGCAGTTCTGGTCACCATATCTCAAAAGGGATATTGTACAGCTGGAAAAAGTACAAAGGAGGGTAACCAAGATGATTATGGGGTTGGATCATCTTTCCTACGATAAGAGACTGGATAGTTTGGGACTTTCAGAGAGAGGTTTACAAAATTATGCATGGATTATAGAAAGTGGATAGAGGGAGCTCTTTTCTCTCCCCTTCCAATAATAGAAGAAATCATGGGCACACAACAAAATTGTTGAGAAACAGGCTTAGGACAGACAAAAAAATACTTCTTTACTCAACATCAACAAGCAATTAAACTTGTGACAGTGGAATTTACTGCCAGTGAAGGTAGTGATGGCCATAAGCCTAGACAGCTTTAAAAGTGTGTGTGTGGGGGAAGTGACAGATGAATGAAGGAAAGGTCCATCAGTGATTACTAGCCATGGAGACTGAAGAGAACCTCCACTTACAGATAGTTTCAGAGGGTAGCCATGTTGGTCTGCTGTAGAACAGCTAGATTCAAGTCCAGTAGTACCTTAGAGACCAACAAGATTTTGGGAGTAAACAGGGGTTGCACTTACCTGTAACCTTTGTTCATTGAGTGAGCATCTGTGCAGGCACACATGGGACTACAATACCACAGGCCAGCCACCGGGAGAAACTAGTGAGTTCATAAGATAAAATTTCTTCCCAAGAATGCTTGGCTCCTACCCAGGGTAGCAATTTCCCACCCCAAAATCACATGACCTGGGAGAAGCCAGCACTCTTCCCTCAGTTCTCCATTGCCGCCATTTAGGAGTATGAGGCTCCCACAGCGGGGAAGGAGGAAGGGATGTGTGCCTGCACAGAAGCCCACTCAATGAACAAAGGTTACAGGTAAGTGCAACCCGTTTTCATCATCGTGGCTTCTGTGCAGTCCCACGTGGGAGAATAGCAAGTTCACTTACTTCGAAGGAGGGAGTGGGAGACCTAATGAAAGACTGATTGTAGCACTGCTTTCCCCACAGTCTCATCTCTCCGAGCATCAACATCCATGGCATAATGTTGCACGAATGACGAAGGAACTGACCAGGTCACGGCTGAAGTAGTATGCCAGACCGAAACGCTGCTGACGAGGCCTGTGCACATGTGGAATGTGTGGACAACATAGGGGGACACTGTGCTTGTATGCCAATTTTATTACCATGAAAATCCATCTAGAAATAGTCTGAGCTGAAGCTGCTCAACCTTTCTTGTTGCCACCAAAACAGACAAATAAAGCTTCACAGAAATTTCGTGTTCTGTCTAAATAAAAGAGCAAGGCCCTTCGAACATCCAGGGTGTGGAACATTCGCTCCTCTAAGGTTGTGGGTGAGGGGGAAAACACCGGCAAGGCGATGTCCTGTGTCAGATGGAACCTAGTCACTACCTTGGGGAGGAAGTCCACACGGGGACACAGGAGTACCCTATCCTTGTTTATCTTCAGAAAAGGCAGCTCTGATGAAAAAGCAGCCAGTTCCCCCACCCACCGGGCGGAGATAACGGCTACAAGGAATGCAACTTTATATGAAAGGTAGGACAAGTCACATGTAGCCATTGGTTCAAATGGTTTATGAACAAGCTTAGCTAACACAAGAGATCAACTCCATTGGGGAACTGGGAACTTGGGAGGGTGGGTACAAATTATTCAACCTCGTAAAAAATGCTTAGAATTGCCAGAGGCAAACACAGAGGAACCCCTAAGAGGAACATGAGACACAGAGATCGCTGCTAAATACACCTTAATGGAGGTATTGGATAACCCCTTAGCCTTTAGATAAAGGAGAAATTCCAGAATATAGGACAGGTCACAGGTGGAGGGATCCAAACCTTTAGTCCTAGCCCACGAGGCAAACCGAGAGACTTTCCTAGTGTAAGATTGCCTGGTAGAGTGTTTCCTGGATGCCTGAAGTACTTTATGTACTAAGGAGTGGGAAGAGGAGACAGCTGAATGAGCCATGCTATCAGTTTGAGGGAAAGAGGGTTGGGGTGTTGAACCTGCTGACTCATCAGCAGGTCTGACATCAGTGGAAATCTGTGTACCCTGCCCTTAGCCAATGCCCACAGTTTGAGGAACCATGGTTGTCTTGGCCAAAATGGGGCCACGATGATGGCAGTGGTACCCTGTTTAGCAGCACTAGTGGAGGGAAGGTGTAAAACAGGCACCCATTCCACTGAAGCTAGAATGCATCGCCTAAGGATCCCACACCTATGGCAGTTTGGGAACAAAATAGTGGGCATTTTGCATTGGTAGGGGAGGCGAAGAGATCTACTTGAGGCATCACTGTTGAAACAGTGTCTAGGTAAGTGTCTGACAGAAACTTTGAATGGGCTGGAATATCCTGCTGAGCCCATCTGCCTCGGTGTTCAAGAATCCAGCTATATGAATGGCCATGAGGTGCGTTCCATTTTGTATGGCTTGGTTCCAGAGAAAGGTTACTTCCCTGGTGAGAGCTAGTGAGGCACTGCCCCCTTATTTGTTTATATAGCACTGCACTGTGGTGTTGTCTGTGTGAAGGAGCACAGTACGGCCTTGCAGCAGACCTGCAAAAGAAGAGAAGGCTCTCCTTACTACCCTAAGCTCTAACAAGTTAATATGCAGACTGGCCTCAGCTGTTGTCCAACGACCCTGTGCTAAGTGACCTGCACAGCAAGCTCCCCATCCTGTGAGAGAGGCATCAGTGAATAATTCAACCTCATGAACGTGAAAACCAAAGGGAACCCCACCAAAGTAAGTCCCGCAAAGTGGGTCCACCAAAGTAAGTCCTGTGATATAGTTCGATGAATGGTGAGATCACGGCCACGGTTATCTGTGTGGACATGGAAGGCCCGAAGGAACCAATTTTGAAGAGGTCTCGTGTAATCTACCATATGGCGCCACAGCCGTGGTGGCGGACAAGTGTCCTAACAGATATTGGAGAAACTTGGCTAAATGTCTACAACACAACTGCAGGACAGCACCAGTCGCTTAATGTGCAGTGCGCTGCTGTCAGGTTACTTGTACTTGCCCTCTGCTCTTCCCCAGTACCATATTGGACACCTTCCAACCTGAGGGGCTCATCTTCTGGCGTCATATCTTTTAGCCTTTTGTTACTGTCCATGGGGTTTTCTTGGCAAAGATACTGGAGTGGGTTGCTATTTCCTTCTCCAGGGGATCACACTTGGTCTGAGTTCTCTGCTGTGGCCTGTCCGTCCTGGGTGGCCCTCCACGGCATAGCCCACAGCCTCATCGAACCACGCAAGCCCCCTTGCCACGACAAGGCCATGATCCATGAGGGAGAAACTCCAAGAAATAACCTAGTTGTATTACAGACAAAACCCAAGCATCATCAGTGACACCTGGGGTAAGATGTAAACTCCAAGAAATAACCTAGTTTTATTACGGACAAAACCCAAGTATCAGAAAACATTGACAATCAGTCCCCAAAGACATAACTCCTTTCTAGTCATTGCACGTCAGCACCCCAGTTAGCAGGATCTCAAGATGACCTATTAGCCTGTGCCAACTTGGGCTTAGAGTGCCTACTCTGAAAAGTTGGCAGATAAATGGGTCTAGTCGAGGTCTGATAGGGTTGGGACTGGAATCTTAATTCCAAATACCGAAAGAGTCTACTAAAAGGCAGCCTGTGAAACGGGCAGGACCAATACCTGGTTTTTGGTTGTTTAGCAGTAGAGGTGGTTATCCCAAAGGATTTAGCCTGTAATTTGTATTTCCGGATGCATTCCAGAACTTCATCCATTTAATCTCTAAGCAATTCCTCTTCCTCAAAGGGCAGATCTTTCAACTTAGCTCTATTATCAGGGGGTAATGCTGAAGACTGTAACCAGGAATGATGGCGTAACACTAGAGCTGAGCCCAGGGCCATGCCATGGCAATCTGCATCATGACAGGCCACACTGACTTGTTGTTTCCCTAAATGCATGCCCTCTTCAACAATAGGCTTGGCCAACACCTGCTTCTCTTGGGGTAAAGCTTCTATATATGGCCCCAGCTTTCCCCAAAGCAAACAATTGTACAAGCCCATTATTGCACAGAAATTTACTACTCAAAGGCCCATGGCCCCCAATGAGTAAATTTTGTGACCCAGAGTACAAGTTTGCGTCACTCTTTGTTGTTAGGAGAGGTATGGGAACCATACTGACTACGAGACGGTATCACCTCTGAGATAAATGAATTTAGCTTGGGGTGTTGAAATAAATCAGGTCAGAGTTTATAACTCTATAGAGTCCATCCAGGCACCTGGCAGACAGGGCTGTAGAAGCTGAATGTGTCCAAGCTGCCAATATGACTTCTTGGAGACCTTGCAACAATGGCAGCACAACTGGGCCCGAACCTGGTGTAAATAGAGCCTGCATTAAGGGATCTTTAGTCTTCAGTTCTGCAGCTGTATGTTTCAAGTCCATGGCTTTTGCCATCCAGATTATCTGGTCAACAAAGCATGTGAGATCATCAGATGGTGAGGTCTGTTGCCCTGCAAGGCTTTTGAGCCTCTTTTTGGACTGTAATAAAATAATAAGCTGTGCCAGTGCGTGTATAAGGAACTGAACCACATGGTAACCCTCCCAGATGCCAGCAGAGACTGCACCCAGGCAAGAGACGCTTCTCCTGACCTTTCCAGCAGCTCCAGTGCCCAGCAGAGGTTACCAGCCTGCTCCTCATGAAGGGAAAATGGAACAGAACCAGTATACACTAAAGCACAGTACCATGCCCTGATAAAGTACACGGACTAGGAACTCCAAAAACGCCATTATGAGTTCCTTCTACATCAGGCAGGCAGCCTCTTTCCCTCCCCCCTCACCTGCAAGACCTCACATAGCCCTGGCAGAGTCTATTCATCGTTGCCTAGTAACTGATTGAGGGCCATCAACAGCCGGGCTAATGCCATCAAGAAGACAATAGAATCGGCCGGGTGACTCATCCTGGCTGCTACCTGGTGTCAGACACAAGCAAGTTTCTAGCTCTCAGTATTGACCATCCCTCAGGCACACCTCCACACACCTCCCCTACATCTTCCAACCAATAGGGTGTTTTCAGGGACGGACTTACCAGGAGGCGGGAATCAGGGGTGGTAACCAGCCCCCACCCTCCTGCTTATAAGGAGATGCCTGACCACCGGCGCTCTCTGCTCTTCGACCCCTATCGAATCTTTGACCCTCTTATGTCCAGCTTGCTATCCCCGACCCCTGCCTCCATCTTTAAACTCTGGTCTGCAGGCCGAGTTCCCACGTGTTTCCTGCTGGTCAGGCCGCGTGGTTCCCGATTTTCTTAGTTTCTTTCCCCTCCATTTTTCCTGAGGAACGCTCTACACGACGAGACTGGTAAATATGACCCACCAACGATTTACCTGCTAATGCAAATGTGCTTGCCTCTCTCTGTATTTCTTAGGCCTTGAATACTTGTGTGTGAGCTTGTGAAATTGTTTGTGTGTGCAAAACTTCAGTAAAAGACTTTATTTTCAACTATAAAAAGTCTCCTGGTCTGTTACCAACTCCTCCCGGCGGGGCTGACCTCTGTATACACAGGTGTTCGCTCTCACAGCCGATCGCTTATTAATAATCAATACAATTCCCCTCGTTATTACTCATAATAACGTGCAATCAGGCTAACAGGTCGATAACTTCCCCCCAATGGCATCATCTGGAGATGGAACTGAAGCGAATTCAGAACAGATATCCGAATCACTGTTTCCCTCAGAGATTGACATCGGCCAGTTGTATGCGGGGTCATCCAAGGAATCCCATCAAGAGAAGTGTGACTGAGCAGTCAGAGAACAGGGCGATCTGGAACGAACATGGCAAGAGACCCAAGTCTCCAAAGAATGCCTGCAGGTGTAGGGGTACCATGGAGGAGGCACGTCAAAGGCGTCAAGTGATGGCCCCGGGTTGGAAGGATGTACCAGCAATACATCAGAAGAGGATCCTCGATGCTGGGAGGACTAAACGCACGGAATCATCACCGAAAATCATCAGCACCAACGGAGATTGGTACCAGGGAGACCTTGATGTGAAACAGTGCCATATCAGGGAACAGCCCTTGATGCTGGACACCTGTCGGTACCGACAGGATCTCATCGCCAGGGCAAAGGGGATTGCCGACACCAAGTCAACGACGACCCCAATGCCTGTTCCTCGGCTCTGGAGACAGCAGTGAATGCTGTTCGTGAGCACATTTCTTTTTTTTTTTGCCTTTTTAGCCAGACGTTCAGACCTGCCCTAGAGATTGTTGGGAGAGAGGTGGCCTGGGCTGGCACAGGAGTCAGGACAGAGCTCACCGATGGTGGTCTGGAATGTTTTTCCACTGAAACGCCCGGATCACGCAGAGTCTCTGGAGCTGCCAGGGCCTTCTCCCACAACATGGCCTTCAAATGCACAGCCCTGCCTTCACAGGCCTGAGGTATTAAAGCCTTACAGGCCTTGCATGTGGCTTATTGTGGGCTTCCCCAAGGCACAAAAGACAGACGAGTGCTCATCGGACTGAGCCATCTTCGCCCCACAGTCAAGGCATTTTTTTAAACAAGGCCACTTTTTGCCTCAGAAATCATCAGCTCTTTCATTGGCGGCAAAAAGAGAACTGAGAGAAAAATGCTGGCTCCTCCCAGGTCATGTGATTTGGGGGCAGGAAATTGCTACCCTGGGTAGGAGCCAAGCACTCTTGGGAAGAAATTTTATCTTGTGAGCTCGCTAGTTCCTCCCCATGGCTAGCCTGCGGTATTGTAGTCCCATGTGGGACTGCACAGAAACCACAATGATGAATAAGCATTAGAGACTCAAAGGTTTCCTCTTTGTATCTGACAAATTTATGACAAATTCAAATGAATGAATTTTGGATCAGACTACTGGCTACTATTGTGAACCAGCCCTTAGTGTTTCATATTGATGCTTGGATTCCCAAATGTATTGCCTGATTGGGACTCCAGTTGGAACATATTCTAATCTTGGGATCCCTACTCATCACAATGAGCTCTGGACAATGTAAGAAATCTGAAGTTCATTTTTTGTTGTATAGTCAATGGGGTGCCAGAAAGAGCTCCTGTACTTCAAATTTTACCACTGAGAGAAATCTATTCAGGGATGTTCAACTTACCCATCCAACACTTTTCTATTTCCTCTAAGGAGCTCAGGGTGGAGTCTATATTCACACTAAACATGTGAAGTGGGTTAGCTTGCTAGAACATGAAGGTCACCCACAGAACTTCATGTCAGATGGGAGACTGGAATCTTGGCATCCCCAGTCCTAATCTGGCAGCCAGAAGCTCTAGCTCTTTTAGTGTTATGCACCACTAGATGGTGAGCTAGACTTGTTTTTAAGGCAAGAGACATTTCAGAGGTGGTCTGCCATTGCCTGCCTTTTTGTCACGCCCATAATATTCCTTGGATTACAGAAAGAATGCTTTAGAATGGCCTCAACATTGCTATGTAACTTTAATGATAAATCAACTATAAGATTCTAATACAAGAATTTTTAAAAGGTGACTCTGCCATTTATTAACTGTCTTGTTTGTCAGAATCTCTCCTTATATATAATTGTCTCTTGGGTTCGTAAGATTCCATGTGCTCCCATTGGCTGTAAAATGCCCTCCCTCAGCCATTGGCCCATCGGCCACCACTCAAGAGTACTTGCGTGCCATTGGCCGGGTGCTGGGTCTGCTCCTCTTCCCCACCCACTCCCCCTTCAGACGCACTCTCCCAGAGCCTCTTTCTAGAGCCCGTTGTATTTATTTCCACAACGGGCCTTATTCCTAGTGTAACAATAATGTGAAAATAAACCTCCCCTATCAACACCATGCAAGTCAAATTCCATCTAAACCGGTAACTCTCCATGTTCCTCTCTTAAGAAAAGTATCTCTTTCTAAAGAGAAAGAGGCACAGGAAGTTTGTTGCACTCCCTTCTAATGAAGCAGGTTCATAGCTTGGGGGTGCTCCTGGACCTAAGCCTCCTCCTGGATAAACAGGTAGCAGCAGTAGCCAGGGGTGCCTTTCAGCAGCTTCAACTGATAAGCCTGCTGCAGCTCTTTCTGGACAGAAAAGACCTTGCCACTCTGGCACATACCCTGATAATATCTAGATTAGATCACTGCGATGTGTTCTATGTGGGGCTGCCCTTCAAGACTGTCCAGAACCATTATTAGGAAGGGTATTGAAAATAGATCAGCCAAAATCATAATGCCCCTATATAAATCAATGGTGCAGCCTCATTTGGAATACTGTGTACAGTTCTGGTCATCACACCTTAAAAAGGATATTATAGCTTTGGAAAAAGTACAGAAAAGGGCAACTAGAATGATATAAAAGGGTTGGAGAACTTTCCCTATGAGGAAAGATTGAGATGCTTGGAGCTCTTTAGCTTGGAGAAACGATGGCTGAGGGGTGACATGATCGAAGTTTATAAGATTATGCATGGGATAGAGCAGGTAGAGAAAGAGGTACTTTTCTCTCTTTCTCACAATACAAGAACTCGTGGGCACTCCATGAAATTGCTGAACGTTTGGGTTAGAACGGATAAAAGGAAGTTCTACTTCACCCAAAGAACAATTAACACTTGGGATTCACTGCCACAGGAGGTGGTGGCGGCTACAAGCACGGACAGCTTCAAGAGGGAATTAGATAAATATATGGAGCAGAGGTCCATCAGTGGCTATTAGCCATAAGGTAAAGATAAGGATTCTGGGGCAAGTGATACTCTGTATTCTTGATGCTTGGGGGGGTCAACAGTGGGAGGACTTCTGGTGTCCTGGCCCCACTGGCCTGATGGCACCTGGTATTTTTGGCCACTGTGTGACAGAGTGTTGGACTGGATGGGCCATTGGCCTGATCCAACATTGGCTTCTCTTATGTTCTTAACCTACAGTTAGTATGGACTGCTGTGGCCAGAGCTGTTCTGGAGCATCCTGGAGTGGGTCACAGGGTTCATATCACTTCAGTCTTGCTCCACCTACACTGGTTTCCAATTTGCTTCTGGGTGCTGGTATTGACTTTTAGAGCCCTGTATGTATGGCTTAGGACCAACATATGTTAAGGACAGTGTTCCCTCTAAGCTGAGTTAGTGTGAGCTAGCTCACAGTTTTTTAGCCTCCGACTCACACATTTGTCTTAGCTCAGGAAGAATGTCTCCAGAGCAAACTAATTTATGCAGTAGCCAAATCGCTTGCTCACAACTTTAATGCCAGTAGCTCACAAAGTAGAATTTTTGCTCACAAGACTCCATAACTTAGAGGGAGTATTGGTTAAGGATCACTTTCTCCCAGATGAACCTACCCATTCACTCCAGTCATCCTCAGAGGTCCTGCTTTAGTTGCTCTCCCACATCTGAGGCTAGATGGGTGATAACCCAAGAAAGGGTCCATTTGTGGCACCAAAACTTGGAACTCCCTCCCCAGGGAGTTTTGTCTGCCTCCCTCTATTAGTGGCTTTCACCAATAGGTGAAGACTTTGTTTTGTCTGGCATACCCTCAGTTATACTTCTTCCAGTGGTGTTTATGTGTTTTCAACTGGATTTTATATATTTAACTGTATTTTAATTGTTTAGCTGCTTAACTGTCTTTATGTTTGCTGCCTTGTGGAGCCTGATTGGGTGGAAAGGCAGCATAAAAATATTTTGAATAAACAAAGTTTGCAGTAAAATAAGCTAATAAAACAGCCACCAGGCATATCCAGTTGGAAGCACAGGAAGAGGAACATTACCACTCATTACAGTTCTGTGTCTAATAAATGCATAAGGTAAAGATAAATAACAGTGTTATCTTAGAAATGGAATTGCCAGCACTACTAAAAGAGTAGTTTTAGAAAGAGGATCAAAATCTGCTTATGCTATACTGACGGAAGACAGCAATATGACAAGGCTGCAGAATAGCAGAAAAAGACTTTTTTAAAAAACAAACAAACAGGCTTATAACTAAGGGGTTTTATCTCTTTTCAGCTGTTTATGATTTTAGGTCTGTTTTATGGATACTTTTTAAGGGTGCTCAATGGTTGTTTTGTGCTGATTTTTATGCCCTTGGCTTGCTTTTATATTGATCATGTATGATGTTTGTATTATTTTATGCTATTTGTTTTTACTTGTGAGCCACCTTAATAGGTGGCATATAAATTCCCTAAAGCAAGTAACTTGCAAGAATCAGCTCATATTCTCTATGCTTATGACAAATGAAATGGTATATAGTCTTTCAAGAACCTCCTATTATATTTATACCACACTCTCAGTAACTAATCACATCTCACAGAAGCTATGAGACGCATTCATGGAGCCATCTTGTGTTATTTTTTAAACCTTGTAAGACAAGCTGAACCGAGAAATAATTGTTCAAAGTCATCCTATGAGCTTTTTGATAGAGAAATATCTGCACCCAGGTTTCCATAGTCCAAGGTCTGGCATCTATCAACTACCACACACAATTTAACAGCGCTTACTGGGAGGGGAAATAAAAAAAGAACACCCAGCCAAACATATCCATCTCACTCACCGGCAGGTTATCACATTATGATCTTCAATACCTGCAAGAACAATGTGACCATCACAGCAGGTAAACTACCTTTAGAGCTTTCACTTGATTCGGGATGAGGTCTAATAGGTTTTGGTCATACTCAAAATTCTAACTGATTGTCTTATTTAGGTTTGCAAAGGAATCTTCCTTTGGGTCGGGTTGACTTCCTGTTTAGGAAAGGGGTTGCTTTCCTTCTTCAGCAGGTGGCTGCATATGCTACATGGTCCTATTTCCTAAAGTGCACTTCTTAGAGCAGGGGTGTCATAAGGCCTGGGGGCCAGATCCGGCCCATCCAGGGCTCTTATGTGGCCTGTGAGCAACTTGTTCAAGGGAGGAAGTGCTGCAGAGCCACTCTATTGTGGCTTCAGCACAGCAGAAAAACCCTGTCTGTAGCAGTCAAGCATCAAGGGAGCATCTGCCCAGTGGGCTTTCCTCTGCACCCCCCTTCCAGCCCATGGGGCCTTGCAGTGAGGATACACCAACTCAGAGCTTACCAGCTGCTGTCCGTTATACAGTTTCTATCTCTGGTACCTGGCACTACATTTTATGGCGCACATGTCTCGGCCCAACAATGTGAAATTTATGTCAGATCCAGCCCTCATAACAAATGAGTTTGACACCTCTGTCTTAGAGTGTATGTGGGTGCCTCCACTTGTGGCCCATTATAATCCGATTCTAGAAGTTAGCCTGTGGGAAGGTGGTGGGTGTGGATACTTTTGATCCCTTTCAACTCTGTGGTTTATAGACAGACGGTTAGACAAGGTCATCTAATCAGAACAAGGCTTGAAATCAACACAACTATTTATGCTGACCTAATTTGGCCTGTGGCCATCTGCATCAATTGAGAGGTCTGCTGTTGGGAAAAGTGTAATTAATCCCTGGATATGCCTGCATTGGGAAGAACTGAGTTCAGAAATCTGATCTGACATAAATGACAAGCCAAGTCACTGGTATTCAGCCTCAGTTTTCCCAGATGTAATGAAAGTATGAGACATTTTTTTGTGCTGATGCAAAGAGAAAAGAGTCTGATGTATAAGTTTTTCACTGGAAGATTTGTTAACTACTGCAAAGACAGAACTCAGGGACTTTTTACTATCATATTCCACATCTCTGCTTGCATTTCCAGAATCACAGGAGGGCATTTTAATTGCAAAGTTAGCACGTATACAACTTTAGTCACACTCTGCCACACCACAGAGGCTTTTTTTCTTGGTTGGGTGCAGATGAGTCAGACACCACTGCTAGTCCAAAGTGTTCTGGGTGTGGCTCAGCAATTCCTCAAAGTGTAAAGTTTGAACAGCAGTTGTTCAACTAGTATATTTGAATACTCAACAGGTGTTTGAGCAAAAAGAATTCCTTAGCTGCATAAGTGAAAATTTGACTATCTTGGAGATAAGCTTTTATATGCATGCATACTTCTTCACACACACGAAAGCTTATACCCAGAATTAAATTGTTGGTCTTAAAGTGCCACTGGACTCAAACTTTTTTCTATTACTTTAGACCAACATGGCTACCCACCTGAATCTACACTGAAATCTGTAAGGATACTAGCAGAATATGAAAAGCATGCTAGCAGAATATTAAAAGTGCAAAAATAATTCATTCTTTCACTTTCAGAAGTGAGTAGTTAGCTTATTTGCCTATTGCTTACAAGTATGGGGAGGGGGTTCACATGTTTAACAGTGATCTTCACATAAAAACTCCACTGGTGGAAAGCTAGAACATCAGGGAGAAGGCTAAGTGATACACCTGCCTTACAGACTAAATTTCTATCGGCAGCAAGGTATTTATATGGGGAGCATTTAATTGTGCCCCTATTGGATGTCTGAAGAGCTTATTCTGTGCTCTATCTGAACACGTGAATGAACTCCTTTGTCCTAGAGCTAAGGGGTAGACAATCCATAGGTTTCAATAGGTGACCCTGGGCCATTCTCCCAGCCGAACCCTACCTCAAAGCTGTTTTCAAGATAAAATGGTGGCGGAAGAGAACAACGTATGCTGTGCTAACATCTTTGCAGGAATGGCAAGATAAAAATGCATTCAATAAATACACAAACCAGGATTCTAAATCAAAGAACTGTTTATAGTCTTGTTTGCTTGTTCAGATGTTGATGGCAGTTGTTCTGAAAGAAACTGATCTCACAACTAAACAAGATGTGTTGATAATCAGAGGTGACTGGAATGCAAAAGTAGGAAACAAAGCAGAATCAAATATTGCTGGAAGATTTGAGCTAGGAGTACAAAATGAAGCCAGAGAGCAACTCACAGAATCCTGTGAAGACAATTTATTTATCGTGAACATATGTTTCAGGCAACCAAACAGACAACTGTATACAGGGACGTCACTGGATGGCCGATATAGAAATCAATATAGAAATGTAATAGATTACATAACTGGAAGCAGATGATGGAGAACCTGTACTTTGTCTGCTAAAACAAGACCAGGAGGTAACTGTGGTATAGACTATTAATTGTTAAAATTGAAAATTAGAATAAAGCTGAAGAAAAAATACCAAAAACATTCATAGTGCCAATACAATCTAAACAACATTCCTGAAGAGTTTAAAGACCCTGTAAAGAACAGATTTGCATTACTAAATTCAAGTAAACAGGAATCAGAGACATTATCAATGAAGAATGTGCAAAGACAATACCTGTATCCAAAAGAAATGAAAAGCCTTGATAGATGACTGATGAAACTCTTAAAATTGCTAAGGATGGATGAGAATCAAAAGTGACAGAAATAGAATAAGAAGGCTAATGCAGCATTCCAGTGACTTGCACACAGAGAAAAAACAGAACTATTATAATAACCAGTATAAAGAAAACAAAAAACAGAAGAACAAGAGACCTGTTCCACAAGATACAAGAAAACAAAGATAATACAAGATACAAGAAAACAAAGAGATACAAGAAAACAAACACTGTTAGGCTTGCTGAAAGATCAACATGTAGTAAATACACTAATTGAACAGAACAAAATAAAGATGGGAAAAAGGATTACAGCTTCCTTCCAAGAGAAATCTTTTGGGGAACAACCTGGAGTTTTAGAAAATGAAGTGAAAGCTATATTGAGAGCAATTGGGAGAAACAAATCACCAGGAAAATATGGGATATTAACACAGTTATTGCAAGCCACAGAAGTGGAGCCCATTGCAATCTTAAGGAGAATATGCTAACAAATATGAAAAACAAAACAATGTGCATAGACGGGAAACTTATTCTACATCCAAAAAAAGGAGACATCAAAGACTGCAGCAACTATCTGACATCACAGTAATTTCTCATGCAAGCAAAGTAATGTTCAAAATCAACAACAATGTGAATGAGAAATGCCAGAATGAAAAACGCTGGATTCAGAAAAGGAAGAGGCACTACAGATTCTATTGTAAATTTATGTTGGTTACTGGAGCATAGAAGAGAATTTCAGAAGAAAATCAGCTTGTGTTTCATAGATTACAGCAAAGCTTCTGACAGTGTGGATCACTAAAAGCTATTGTGTCACAGCATCTGATTGTTTTGATGTGCGACCTATACTCTGGACAAGTGGCTACAGGACATAACATGGAGAAACATGGTTTCCAATTGGCAAAGGTGTCAGACAAGGATGTATTTTATCTCTCTCTCTCTCTTCAATCTATATGCAGAACATATAAGGGAAGCTGGATTAGATTTAGATAAAGGTGGAGTGAAAATTGGTAGAATTTGAGATATGCAGATGACACCACACTACTGGCAGAAAATAGTGAAGCCTTGAAATGACAGATGATGAATGTTAAAGCAGAAAGTGCCAAAGAAGAATCAAGAAGACAAAAGTAATTACTGGGGAATTACAGTAGTCTGGGATTGAGACTGGGAAGGGCAACCATGAAGGAGCTAGCAGAGATTCTTAAGTGTACGGATGTGTTGCTGGTGACCAAGATCAAGATAATTCATGCCATAGTATTCCCAATTATGTATGGATGTGAAAATTGAAGAAAACTAAGAGGCATTTGAAATGTGGCATTGGAGGAGAGTTTAATGGATACCATAGACTGCCATAAAGACAAATAAGTGGATTCTAGATCAAATCAAGCCTGTAGAAGCTAAAATGGCTAAACTGGGGCTATCATACTTTATTGACACTATGAGAAGAGTCACTGGAAAAGACAATAATGCTAGGAAAAGTCAAAGGCAGCAGAAAAAGAGGAAGACCCATCATGAAATGGATTGACTCAATCAAGGAAGCCATGGCCCTCAGTTTGCAAGACCTGAGCAAGTCTGTTAATGACAGGACACTTTGGAAGGCATTATGTGTTTATTTGTTAGATTTATACCCCGCCCTCCCCGCTGAGGCAGGCTCAGGACGGCTTAGATTAAAAATTTAAAAACACAGTAAAATCATACAATTCTAAAGTGCGATACATAGATATTGCATGTCAGATGGCGAAACAAACAAATTTCCGAATATTATCCATAACAGGTGTCAGTAATAGCAATAGCTGATGGTAGAATTCCAGGATAAGGCTCTGATTTTAAATTAAGATGTTATATGTGGCTTCTCACTCAATGCCTGGTTGAAGAGCTCCATCTTGCAGGCCCTGCAAAATTGTGATAAATTCCACAGGGCCCCGATGTCCTTGGGGAGCTCATTCCACCAGTGCGGACCTGCCACAGAAAAGGCCCTAGCCCTGGTAATGGGCAGTCCAGCCTCTTTAGGGCCAGGGAGAGCCAGGAGGTTTTGTGGCTTTGAATGCATTAATTCATGGGTAACCATACCCAGAAGCAACTTGATGACACTAAACACACACATCATTTGCTGAGAAATCATAAGTAGTAAGTTATCCTGAAATATGCAACGGGAGAAAAGGAGAGACCTCTTAAATGAGACCAAAGCTCTTTTATCTGTGTCCTGTGTAATATTCAGCACACTTAACATTAAATAGCAACAAAACTTGAACTTTCTAGGTACTGGGGATTCAAATGGCTGCACTATCAATTGAGAAACTCTTAAAGCAATTATTCAAATGGAAAAGGATATAATCACCTAATGTCTCATCAGAACATTTTATGATCCTGTAAAGCAATTCAACAAACTTCCTGAAGAATTAAACTGAAAGCCTGCAGGCAGGGTATGTCCTTTTAAGATTCTTTAGCATTATGCAGCTATAGATTTTCTAAATAGCTTATTATTCTATCTACTCAAACACAAAGGGCAACTAATATGTATATATGCACTTTACATAAAGTTATGTCTTTGTATAAGAAAACACTAATCTATGATAACTGGATACCATTATGGTGCAAGGCCTTGGACAGGAGCTGAATGGCAAGAGCCACCCCAGTGAATCAGGATCCTCCCAGGATGTGTTTGTGCTTTGTTTGTTCATTTTTTAATTGCTTGTTTTGGATTTGTAAATTTCTGTACTGTTGTAGGTCCCTTTGGGGAGAAAAGTGGCAAACAGATGTCATAATAAATCAGTCAGATGGTATTACAACATAGTTGGGGAAGGGAGCGATATCTTGCTTCATTTATTTCTTGACATTTGTTTAAAAGGTACCTGCTACGTTGATAACATCCACAATTAAAGTATGAAAGATTGACAACTCTAAAGAATGAAGGACTGAGTCATGAGACCCCATAGTAAATATTGCAACCCCACAACACTTAAAAGTGTAGAAAGGGCCAAACTAGATGCTAATGTTTTGGTAAGTTGGGTCTCACTTTCCTCATAGTTGAACAGCTACTGCAAGAATGTCATTTAAAAGACTAGAGGGAGCCCCTCAGCTTCGAACTGTGATATCAGAAGGACCTCCTGCCTTTTCTCACACTGTTTCAGAAGCTGAAACAGCCTTGGCAGGAGCTATTTACATAACTACACATATGTAGTATGTGGAGTATTGAGCACATGGCACTTGAAATTATGTATATAACTCACTGCTGGGGCTGTTTTGGCTTCTGAACATGGTGTGGGTGGGGGAAGGCACAAGGCCCTCCTTCCCTCACACCATTTTCAAGCTGAAAATGCCTCCTTCTGATAGTTAAAATGACTTTCCCTGGAGGAGCTGTGAACCTACAGGGAAAATGAGTTAGGTTTTGGGGAACCCAGACCCAATTCACCAAAAAAACAACAACATCTAGTTCGGCCCTAAGGCTCAAGCTTATTTGCAGTGAAACCTCTCTGCAGCAACCATGGTATCATCTTAACAAACCTGCAACAAAGCAATACCACATAAGTTAAATCAGTTGAGTGCAACTGCTGGTTTTCAGCAATTAGCCACCTGAAACTTATAATCGATAAAAGAACAGCCAACAGTCTTTTGAATATTCAATAATCACATGGAAGAGGGCTAGAACATGGAACAGATCTGAGTAGAAAGGAAACACCACACACATACAAATCCGGAACACATTGGTATTAGCAACCTGGCCATTCAGCTTACCATGGCAACCTGTTTAATGGACACAGAGTAAACTAGAAATAAGCCCAACATCAGCATTTGGAAGTGTGTAGATTCAACCACTTGTAATTAACCAATCAGAAAGTGGTCATTGAAAGCAGTGACATAAGCAGCCAGAAAGCTGCTGTTCTATTCAAATAAATGTTATTAACTAGTAAATGTGATCATGTATTCATACATTTTAAACATATTTTAAATTTAATCTACTCAATATGATGTCAATACATTTTAACTCAACAAACCCCAATTTATGGGAGGGTTACCCCACAAACCCACTTCAGCTTTAATACAAGTACTCTCAGTCCAACGTGTCAGAGGGGCTTTCCCAAGAACTGCTATATCCATCTTTGGGACATTAGAGGGCTGCAGATACAGAAAGGAATTCTTTCCCTCTAAGCAGTTAAAAAAAGAAGAGGAGGAGGAGGAAAGCGGCTGAAAAAGGGTATCATATATACACTGTCTACACACACAGGCTATACATGAAACAAATTTTCTGTCAAAAAACCTAAAGTTTTGTAGTCCTATGATTCTAGAAGATTTCCCCTGCCTCATTACTTACCTTGTCACTGATGGTATGATCTTATACTGCAGAAAAGTATTAGAATTATTCAATTTTATGTAAACCCTTTTTAAAATTGGTAACAGAAAATTCTGAGTTAGTATTTAAATACTTCATTTTAGATGTCACAAGATTAATTGTATTTATTGAACATTAGTCTTAGGGACAAAGTACACAGTACAGGGAACTTGCTTACTCAAGCAGTACAGGGACACATTTGAATTAGGAACATGACAATGGGGGAGGAAGGTCTCCAGGCTCCCCTCCCACCAGTTTCCAGAGCTGTAACAGCTCCAAAGGGGGCACTGTTTACCCACTGTAGTGAATAATGCCCATCAGGGGAATTCTGGCTCAGGAAATAGCAGGGGGGAATAAGGATAAGGCTGGAGGGCCTCCTCCCCCAGCACTGTAGTCCTGATCCAATTTGGGCCCAGTGGCACTTGGGTAAATCCCCGGCAGCTGCTGTGTAGCTGAGGGGAAAGGGGCCTGGTCAGGGTTTCCCCAACTTCTCTCATGGCCAAATGTATCATGTAAGTTGGCCCTTAGGATTCTGTTTACTGAAAGAAATCCTTACTTTATATTTCCCACTAAGTAGCCACTTGTGTAAAAGCATAACTACCAAGCAAGTCAGTTTAAGATATCAATGGCGTACTTCTGTTTGACTGGCTGGAACAATAGTTCTGACTGGAAAAGTTTTATAGCACTTCCAAGAGACAGAAACGTTTTTAGAACTCTTCCAATGAATAATTGTATTAATAGGACCAATAAAGATGTAATGGGTTTTTACTTCTTTACCACAGTTGAAAGATCATGAGTGGATGCTCTCCCACTCCACCCCCCACACCTCTTCCAGGCAAAAAGAGTTTATTGAATGGAAAATGCTCAGAACTTTATTCCACTCATACTGCTCCACAATTAAGGCAAACGAGGGTAAGTGAATAAGCCAGTATGTAGAACTAGGTCTGTATTCGAAACAATATCATAAGTGAAGGTTAGTACACCCCATTTGAGTGCTTTAAATGCTATTAAATGAACAACTAGGAACAGATGCCTAGGACTGAAACATCAGAATGTACAGAGGGCAGAAACGAAATAAAGGCCAGCAGGCTTCTATTATATACATAGCCAAGAATACAACAACAACTATATCTCTACTACATATTCATTGACCAATGAAATAAAAGAATTGGAAAGAAATGTTATTTGGGGAGGTTGCTTGCCTTCAAGCATACAAGTAACTACTAGATATGTAGAACTTTTGAATTACCTGTTTCTTCAGTTCTTCCAATTTACGTTCTCTTGCATGAAGAGCTTTGCTTGGAAAAGCCCAAAAGTAATTCGAAGTCCCAATCCTATCAGTGTCCACCATACCATCATCGACTAAACTCTGTAAGACCTCTTTCACTGACATTGCAGCTGTCAAAGTCATGAACACCACATTTTATTTATGTGCCGCCTCTTCAAGTCCTGCTTGAGGCAGTTTACAGTTAACATTACCACAATGTTAAAAAACAAGCCATTAAAAACAAATGATTGGACACAAGCAACATAAAGTTATCCATAAAACAGAAGCAGATCATTAAAAAGGCTGATAAGATAAAAAACCCTAAGCCTGGGTAAAAAGATGTATTTTGGCCTGACATTTAAAAGAAAATAAAGCAGGCACCAGATGAGCCTCAAGGGGGAAGGCATTCCAAAGGCAAGTTGCCATCACGGAAAGTCATCTGTCTCTAGTCATCACCCACCTCACCTTTGAAAGTAGGGTATAGAAGTCAGGGCTTAAGAGACAGATCTTAATTGATGAGCTGGATAGTATCGCCTGGTCCCAAGCTATTTAGGGATTTAAAAGTAAGAACCAGCACTTTGAATTGCACCTGAAAACAGACAGGTAAGCAGTGCAGATCTTTCAGCATGGGGGTGATATGATCCCCGTAACCAACCCCTGACAGCAGTCTGGCCACTGCATTTAGGACCAATTGAATTTTCTGAATCATATTCAAAGGCAGATCCACATAGAGAGCATTACAGTAATCTAACTTGGATGTAATCAGAGCATGGATCACTGTGGCCAGATAACACTTTTTGAGGAATGGCTGTAGGAAGTGAACTGGAAGTGATAAAAGGTGATGTGTACCACGGTGCAGTTCCCCAGCACCACGTCCTGGAATTGTTTGGTCAAGTAAAAGCAGAACTACCAAAGCGCAGTGGCCCCTTTGCTGCCCAGCCAGCCTCTCCAGGATACAATGAGGATACCAAGAGGTCCAGGACAATCAACAGGGATGCACTCCCCCTGTCAGTCTCCCAAAGAAAGTCATAGGTTAGGGCAGCCAAGATCATTTCTGTCTTAAAGTCAGGCCTGAATCCAGATTAAATTGTAAAATGAACCATCGGAGGATGTTGTGATGGCCAGAGCATAGTTTTAAGAGGTAATAAGAAAATTCATAAAGGATAGGTCCATCATGATTACTAGTCATAGTGACAACTGAACCTCCGTATGCAGTAAACTTCTGAATAATGATGCTGGGAAGCAGCACCAGGAAAAGGCCTTGGACTCTGTGCCCCAGTTGGTTGGCCCTCCAGGAAACTGACTTGCCACTGGGTGGAACAAGATGCTGGACTAGATGGACTAATGGTCTGATCCAGCAAGGCTGCTCTTAATAGGATCAGCAAAAATTGCTCACTCTTCCTTCAGCAGAAACGTGCCGCAAGATTCAAACCACTATTTTTACATTATATCTATTTTATATGCATCCAGAATAGCGGAGTGACATAGCTAAGATATATTTACCCAGATATCTGACTCTTGGCATTTTTACAGCTCATCACTGAGGATAATCTTTCAAAAAATCAAAGATGAAGCACATAGATGCTTCACAAAATGAGAATTTATCTCTGGTTATCAATCTGGCAAATACCATGTATTATACAGCTAATCATTGGTAAAGATTTAGATAATCTGCAGAGGACATAAGTTCCAAAATGGTGGGTCAATCACCAAAAATGTGTAGGTCTGTCATCCAAACCTGACACACAGATGATTTTAACAAAGACAAGTATATTAATCTAATCTATTGTGAAAGGACATTAGTGCACAGATGATCTCTTTGATACATAGTACCTAAACAATTTCATGCAACTAACGTAGCAATTCAATGTTTAGTTTTGTAAGCAGGTATCTATTACAGAGGTGGACATGGTGTCCAGTTTTTTTCACTTTACTTGATCAGAAGGAAAGCATTTTTCCATTTGTCCTCCAAAATGTTCAGAAACAAAAATCTTGTATGTTGCAACTGGCAACATGGGCTCCAGCTCAGTAAAGCTTATGCCACAAGGTTAGTGTTTGAGGAGACACATGACTTGGGGAAAAACAAGCACTCACTTATTCCTTTCTCTTTGGGAGCAATTTTCTCAATATCCTTTAACTGGAACACATCTTTCTGGCAAAAAAAGAAAGACATCATTATAAACACACAATGACTTGAAAAGTAGAGAAATTAGCACTGTCTAGGACTCCTTCCTCTGCAAAGAGGACTTGTAGATTCAGGATGACAGCCATGAATAAAAAAAACACTTGAAATTTGCATGAGAAACTTCATCAGATCACCTTTCTGGTTTTCACAGGCACTGGCACAATGGCCTGCCCTTTGACACATTTCAGATCTGCACCCTTCTGGCAGCAGGATGAATGTTCCAAGAGTTCTCCAGACCTGCTTCAGTAATCTGTGTTATTATGTAGCCAAGAGTTAAATTCTCCTTCTTAGGCAAAAATTCATTGAAGGTTCTAAACTACAAGAACCTTTTAAATGGATCAAAAAACACCATGTTTTGATTTTTCCTTTTCTTGTTTTGCCACATTTATCAAGTAACTTGTCAATGGTCCCATCCTTCTAATTCTCCTAGTCTGTTGAATTGGTAGCAAGCAGTTGAGTATTCTGTTTTGATTTGCTTCAGAACTTTCTGAACCCACTCCAACACTAATGATTCACAGGGCACCTGTTCAATTTAACTAACACACCTCTAAATCTGCTTGCTCCTGTTTTTACAAATGATTTAAAAAATGAAATTTTCTAAGAGACACTTCCATTTCTAAAGTTTGAGCAGTCTGTATCATGGGATAGCTAAAACGTACCTGATATATACAAACATCAGTAGGCATTACTGAAAATGGAAAACCAAATTTAATACTTTCTCATTTTAACTGTATTATTTACACTCAGACTTGGAAGTACATTATAGCATTAAATGTAAAGCCTTTTTGATTGGCACTTAGTAATCAAGAGACATGTTTACCAAAGTTGGGTGGAAAGCATAGCTGGATTCAAACTATACAATGCTACTTTACCACACCCTTTGCCTGTCAGCAAATGAAACTTCCAACAGAACACATGGCTCTCACGTACAAATTCTTTTAAAGCTAAAACAGTTTAAAGTTCTTGACTGGAATATTTTTTACTGTACACTCTTATAATGCCAAAAAATTCAGAAGAATTTACACATAGATTTCTGAAAACATTCTACTAGAATAAGATACCAGTTTATACGACCCTTGTGTTCAAAACAGCAGAGCCGGGCTGGCTCAACCTGACAGACGGCTGAATTCAAGAAGTATCAAACATACTAGCAACAACATGCAAGTCTAAGGCAATTGTGCTGCTTCTGGCATAGCCATCTCCCTACGCAACCTGACAGGGCATTCCAAGATATTGTCTGGCATCACAGGAGCTTGTGGGACACATTCAGTTTGCAGCAAACTTGCTCTGAGCCAGGCATACACATCAAGCTCACTTTTTAATCTATTAAAATATTTATATTATACTTTTCCCCTTTGGGGCTCAAGTGGGCATAGTTAAAACAAGGATTTGAATAAAACCCAACAAAATGCTGGTAGCTCTAATACCATTGAATACTTTTGCAAACAAAACAATCCTACAACACTTCCAAAAACCTGCAATGCCCCTCTCATCTCTTCGGGGCCTATCCCATAAACCCTAAGTGGGCAGCCATAAGTGTGTGTTTGGGGTGGGGGGGGAGAGAACAGTAGAAGGAGGCAACTGAAGGAACATAATGGATACACAACTGACCATGGGAAAGATGGTCCTTCAGATATGAAGGCCCTGGGCTACAAAGGGCTTTTTAGGTTATAACAAGCACCTTGAATTGTACTCTGATAACTATGTTATGGGCTGTAACATTCTGATTCTGCTGAAGTTTCCAGGCTGTCTTCAAGGGCAGTCCCATATACATCATGTTACAGTACTCCAACTGCAAGATTACAAAAGTGCAGATTAGCTTGGCCAGCTCAGTCAAGTCTACAAAAAAGACATATTTTAAACTAAATGCAGCAAATAGAAGGCACTCTCAGCCACTACAGCAACCTGCTTTCTAAACAGCAAGACTGGCTCCACAAGCACTCCTAAACTCTTAAACTGACCTGTGAAAACTAACTCCACTGTGTCCAAAAGAAGAAGGCTTATTTCCTCAAAAATTTCAACTTTCTTAAACAGAGTCGTCTCTTTCTTAACTGGCAGAACAAATTTAAAATAGATCACTTGACCAGCCAGTTTGGTGTAGTGTTTAAGAGCGGCGGACTCTAATCTGGAGAACCAGGTTTGATTCCCCACTCTTCCACATGCAGTCAGCTGGGTGACCTTGGGTTATTTATTTATTTATTGTTTCAACTTTTACCTCACCCTCCCCACCGAAGCAGGCTCAGGGCAGGTTACATAAAACCAATAAAACAAGATACACATCACAATAAAAATACATAAAACATAACATAAGATCGTTAATATATCAATGGCGGTACACTATAATAAAGTGCATTCATGAACACGTTCAGCGCTGGATACTGTTCTAGGTAGCTTCCAGCTCTAGGTCGGCACTGGGCTTAGCTGATAAAATGCAGCTCCTATCAAAATGCCTGCCGGAAAAGCTCCGTTTTTACGGCCCTGCAGAACTGTGAGAGGTCCCACAGGGCCCTGATCTCGCCAGGAAGTTCATTCCAGCAGGTCGGAGCTGCCAAAGAAAATGCCCTGATCCTAGCCAATGTCAACCTAACGTCCTTCAGACCAGGGAGGCCAAGCGGTTTTGTGATCCTGATCTCAGTGCTCTCTGGGGAACATGCGGGGAGAGGCGGTCTCTCAGGTAGGCAGGTCCCTGGCCATAAAGGGCTTTAAAAGTCAAAAACAGCACCTTGAAGTGAATCCGGTATGCTATTGGCAGCCAGTGCAGTGTCTTTAGCACAGGCTGGATGTGCTCCCGCATAGGGAGACCCATCAACAGCCTGGCCGCCACATTCTGCACCAGCTACAGCTTCCAGAGTTGCACCAAGGGCAGTCCCATGTAGAGAGCGTTGCAGTAATCCAACCTTGGCCGGTCTCCAACCTCGAGGTGACCAAAATAGGGCAAACTGGAGACCGGCCAATAGTTAGTCAATTCGGTAGGATCCAAGGTTGGTTTTTTCAAGAGAGGGCGGACCATAGCTTCCTTGAGAGCTCCCAGGAACAGCCCCTCAGTAAGGGACTCGTTGACAATATCCCGGAGAGCCCCTCGAAACCCGTCACAGCTAGCTTCAATTAGCCAGGAGGGGCACGGATCAAGGCTGCATGTGGTTGAGTGTACGGTTGAGATCAGTCTGTCAACTTCCTCTAGGCTGAGTGGATCGAAATAATCCAGAATGGGACCAGAAGAAGCACATAGAGACTCGAGTTCGCTCACTGTCTCAACTGTGGCAGGAAGGTCACGGCGGAGCAACAGTCACAGTTGTCTCAGAGTAGCTCTGTCAAGAGCAGTTCTCTCAGACCCAGTTTGGTGTAGTGGTTAAGTGCGTGGACTCTAATCTGGGAGAACTGGGTTTGATTCCCCACTCCTCCACTTGCACCTGCTGATGTGACCTTGGGTCAGTCACAAGCTCTGGCACAGCTGTTCTTGATAAAGAGCAGTTTCTGTCAGAGTTCTCTCAGCCCCACTTACCTCACAGGGTGTCTGTTGTGGGGAGGGGAAGGGAAAGGTAGTGAAGGGCGGCGTATAAATCCAATCTCTTCTTCTTCTTTCTCAGTCCTACCTACCTCACAGGGTATCTGTTGTGAGGAGAGGAAGGGATGGAGATTGTAAGCCACTCTGAGACCCTGAGTGAAGGGCAGGGTATAAACTCAACTCTTCTTTTTCATTACTTCAAGGAACTGATTAACAACTGAAATTACTGTATTTATTCCTGTCATTTATACCCCACCTTTCTTCTCAATGGGGACCCAAAGTGAAGTGTCTTATGTTGTTCTCCTTGCCTTCATTTTATCCTCAACAACCCTGTAATGTAGTTTATACTGAGAGTATGTGACTGGCCCAAGGTCACCCAGCAAGCTTCCATGGCAGAGTGGAGATCTGAACTTCAGTCTTGCAGATCCTAATCCAACACTCTAACTATTGCCCCATACCAGCTCTCCATGCACAGGGAGGCTTAGACAATAAAATATGGCACTCAGCATTCAAAGGACAACCAACCTCTCGCTCCAGACAAGCATAAGGTACAAAACTGGCTTTTGAGGCAACACAAAAGTCAGGTCCAAAACCACTGCCTCTCTGAAGGAAACTGTGTGTCCAATCAAACAAAACCACTAAAGGGCTACTCATTTCATACCAAGCAGAAATTTTAATAAGAATGGTGTGATCCACCGTATCAAATGCTGCTGTCAACTGTCCAGTTTAACCCTGAAAACACAGATCATTCAACAGCCCAATTCCAAAGCCTGGCCTCAAAATGAACTGAAATAGGCTGAAGGCAGATGCGGCACTGACATTCTGGAGTGGCTCTAACACCATACAGTTCATTGCCTCTCTCAGAAAAGATAAATTGGAAACAAGCCTCTAAGTAGCCACATTATCCTTGAGCTTATTAAGCAAAAGTCTTATGTTTGATTCCTTCAGAGGCTCAGTGGAAACAAAAAAATTCTCATTAGAAAGCATGCTTATGGTGAAACTACACTACTTATGACAGTTTGCAATAGCAAATGCTACTTACTGATTCAAAAAATATTTCCATCATCCGAGTTCTCTTCTCTTCAATGCTCAGCCCCCTTTTCTTTGACTAAACAGAAAAAATGCAACAATCTAAATACTGCTGTCAAACTTAACATACTGCTTTGTTAACTCTACAGAGATGCCCTTCATGGGACTTCTCACATGACCCATCCTCAGTGTTTAAATAAACAAACTAGCAAATAAAAGTGCATAGATTCAGGTGTGTAGCCCTGTTGGCCTGAAGCAGCAGAACAAAGTTTGAGTCCAGTGGCATCTTTAAGACCAACACAGTTGTATTCAAGGTATACGTTTTTGTGTGCAACCACATTAATTGCTTTTAACTTTAAAATGTGCAGTCTTATATATTTTAAAGAGAGTACAGTAATAGCTATTACATCTTATGCAGCATATTTCACATCTTTCTGGGATAAGTGCTGCTCAATATATACTGTGCATATAACTATGTTATACCTGTTTCACCTGGAAGATAATTTTTGTAGACTTTTTAGATCACAACAGTTTGGTCTATTAAACATGCTTTGTGATCTTTTGCTCACTCTTAGGACGAATCTAGATATTTTAGGTGAAGGTGTTGATTATCTCTGTTAAGGAGGAGGGCCGGAGTTCACGAACTGTGTCAGAAAGCATGGAAGAAGGCTGACATGATAGTCCCAGGTTTTGCCAAGACAGGCTTGATAGAAATTATATACTTATCACATTCTTGGGTGGTACAATGTGATATCTGGCAAGAATACTTCCCATGAGCACTGATCATTGCAAATGTTAATCTGCACTGCATGGTGTAAGGGATTGGAAAAAGTTCCCCTGGAGTTTCAGAAGTTTGTTATCCATTAAGTCATTTCAAGGTTCCTAAAGGAAAGCCTCCTTCCTCAAATTATTATACATACCTTTCAAATGCCACAGGTCAAAAAGATCATGGGACTGTTGAGGTGGATTTTTGAGGTGGAAAGCTCAACACACCAAATGCTGGTGGTCTTATACATAAATAAATATCATCTAGACTAAACACAATATACATTTTCAGTGAGGTAAAAATTCCATGACTTAGTTCAACCTGGCTGTGGGATGGAAGGGCAGGGCTATTTTACTGCAAATGGTCACTATCTTAGCAAAGTCTGGGACTCTGCACTCATTGAAGGTCTTTAAACAGTTTAGCACAACTAGTTAATGGACTGTATTTTTCTGGATTAATTTGAGTTGCCTGTAACAACACTTCAGGGGATGCGGTGGCTCAGAGGTTAAGACGCTGAACTGCAGACTGGAAGGTCTGCACTCACTTTTTCCCCACCATAGAGAACAATGGAGGGAATGGGGGCAACCTGTTTGGGGGCTCATAGAATTGGACCCCCTGGTCCAATGTTCTTGAAACTTGGTGGGTATCTTGGGGAGAGGCTCCATCAGCTACTCTGTGAGTTTGGAGCCTCTCCCTCAAACCCCTTCCCCTCCAGACCCCAGGATATACCCTATATTTTCACCATTTATTTCAATGGCCCATAGGATATAATGGAGCTGAAATTGACATTCGGCTGCCTGAAAGACTCTGGGGACGCTGGCCGGGGCTGGGGCTTGGCTCCTGAGCTGCCGGAGCTACGCTCTGGTGCGCTCCGCCCCCCCCCCCCCAGACCCCTGGTGTCAGATATCATGACAGAATTAGATATTTTTAGCCAACAGAGTGCTACTAAACTTTCCTGGCAGTACTGACTAATTATTAATTATCGTATGGCTTTTTGTGTGGTATAACCAGGAGATCCAAAGATTGTCTGGCAGCTTTAAGTTCTAACTCTTTTAGTGAGCTAATTTTTTGGTGGGCTGAGAAAGCTGAGAGCTGTGACTGACCACCAGGTCATCCAGCTGGTGTCATGCAAAGGAGCTGCTGAACTGAATCTGGTTCTACAGATTAGAGTCCACTGCTCTTTTAAACACTATACCATGTTGGCTTTCACAATACTGACACATATAAATGCTATCCTATTATGGTTTTACGTGTGGTTAACAGAATACCATAGGAAGTAAGAGGAGCAATGTCTCAAGAAGTCAGCTGCATAGCAACTACCTGAGCTGCAAACAACAGGACTGAAGAGCGTTTGTTGACCTCTTCAAATAGTGGTTTCCAGCCCACTCATTTATATATGTGGGCTAGTCTACAGTCTAAAAGCAAGGGCCTGGAGGTGCATCTGCAACTGTACTGACTCTGCTCACAGAAGATTATTTGACTGCTACACTGGGGCAATTGCAAGTGTACAGAATCATGTCCATTTCAATGGAACTTGCAGATAAGGTAAAGGTAAAGGTGACAGTTCCTTTGCTCAAAAGCCAGTCAAATCCGACTCTAGGGTTTCAGTGCTCATCTCCGTTTCCAAGCCGAAGAGCCTTGCTTGTCTATGGCTAGGGTGCAAGCAGATTTAGCACACCCCCAGACCAAAGGCTTAATGCAAATTAATTTCCTCTAAAAAACTCACTATCAGTTATTAGGGAGTGAAAAACTAAGGATGCTTTTAATGTCATAGTGATATGGACATTACTAGCACAGAAAACTTTTTCTGGCATAATCCTCCATGTTTAATGCCTATATAATACACAAAATTAGCAAGTAAAGCTTCTCTTATCACTGCACCCACTCTGATGAATAAAGGTTCAGATGCTGAATGACTGCCTTTGTGCAACTGTTAAAAGCAGTAGAAAAAAGGCACAAAAAACATAATTGAAAAACCTTGATACTGTAAGCACCTAATAATGCTTAAGTGGTAAGAATGTCTTCCCTGCACATATATAACCAATGTAATATGTCATAAATGTGGTTTAAATTAATTTTGAAGAGTTGTCAGATACATAGTATACAAGTCTAACAAGAGCTACTCACCAGTCCCCAGATGTGAGCACAAACAATAAGAGATAACCATGGCCACCAGGTGCCCTTTGCAGGCCACATAGCTGGCCACTGTTAGATACACAGCCCTGGATTAAATGCACCTTCATCTGATTTAACAATGCAATCTTTTTGCTCTTAGTTTAAGGATAACAATTACTCCAGTCTGAACCTATGAATGTTTAACGGAGAACTAAGCTCCACCGTTTGTAAAGAATTGCATCTCTAGTACACAGGGATGTGATTTTATGTACCCAATGCAGAACATAAGGCCTGCTAGGTAAAACAAAAGTGCAAAATCCTATTTTTACACTGTCCAATCAGATGCCTTCAGAATACCCACAATTATGAAGGTAATAGCAATTCTCCACTGATGACCCTCACAAACTGGTATACAGTTACACAGCCTCTAAACATGGAAGTTCTATTTAACCACCATGGATGCTGAATTAGATGGTCTGATGCAGTAGGGCTCCCCTGGACTGAATAAGACATTGCCTTGCTGGGTCAGATGAAGGCCCATCCACAGCCCACAGAGAAGACATAGTGGCAAACAATGCACCCTCTAAGCTGTGGAGTCTTGTGAGCAAAAATTCTACTTTGTGAGCTACTTACATTAAAGTTGTGAGTGAGCGATTTGGCTACTGCATAAATTAGTTTGCTCTGGAGCCATCCTTTCTGAGCTAACACAAAAAAGTGTGAGCCAGAGACTAAAAAATTGAGCTAGCTCACACTAACTCAGCTTAGAGGGAACACTAGTAGCAATTTATTTTCTGTTATGCATCCTGACTGTGGTGTAGGTGTGCAATTATCTAGAGAGAGAGGCATGTTGTAGGGTGTGGGATTCACAGTAGTGTCACAGACATGACTTATGCCCAGGTGAGTTTCTTAACACTTCATTTAACAGGCTGGAACTACCAGTCCTCAAGTTATGTTCTGGAGCCCTAAGTATCCCAGCCTGCTTGGTTGTTGCAAGGATAACACAGAGGAAGGAAAAACAACATACACCAACCTGAACCCCTTGGAAGTAGAACTCCCTGCAAACAGAAAACCAGCACAAGGAGCAAATAGAACAAGTCGAGGCCCTCTCCTGCTATACTAGTTTTCTTCTTGCATGGACCTCTTTTGCAAAGGGGCACGTTCAAAACTGACATCCACCCCCCTGAATCCTGGGCCCATCCTGCCATCTCATCGTTCTGCAGGAAAGGGAAACTGGCCCCAAGTGCTCACAAGCCAGGTTGCGAACAGTCCGGGAGAAAAACGCCCTGTCTTTCTAAATCAGGCTTAATGCGCTGGAGGACAGCCGAACCTCTACATGCCATGAAGCCTCTATCAAAGGGACGGGTCATTTTCTCTCCAGGTTGTTAGCAACCCTTCCCCTCCCCACCCCAGGTGATGTCCCCCTGGCCAAACGCTCGCCTCTTCTCGGCCAAGCCCTCCATCATCACGGGGTTCACAGTGCCCGTGCAGAAACGCCGTCCCGTGAGAGGAATTCCCCCGCAGACACTCCCACTCTCCTTCCACTTCCCGCTCGTAGCACCTCTTTCCCCGCCACCCTTCCAACGAGGCGGGTGCTGAGGAAAAAGGGCGGGCGGGCGGGCGGCCGCAGCGACCCAAACGAACACGGCTCGCTTACCATCTCGCTCCCTGACCGGCGCCAGGCGGGAGTTTGAGAGGAAAATGCCGCGCAAAAATCAAACTCCACTCCACGTCCCAGCCAGCAGCGCCTCCTGGCGGCCTTTGTGGGACTCGCACTTTGACCGACTTGGCCGAGCTCGTAGACTCCGCCCTTTTTTCTCTCTCTCTCTCACACACACACGCCCTTCCGCGCTACCATAAATACAGTACTATGCTAGACAGAACACAGCCGTGACTTCCGGTGGCAATAGGAAGGCGCCGTTTGGCCTGCGTTGGGGGCTCGGAAGCGTTGCCGCTCTAGGCCTTGGTATTTCTGTCGTGGAAATTAAAAGCCAGTTCAACTTTAGCCCGGAAGTACAATTGAGAACTCTGTATGTGTGATTCTAACTTTCCTCTTCTCTATCCTTCGTCCAGTTTGTTACGTAACTTCCGTTTTTTTTAATACCCTCGGCAACTGGGTAAGCCTTCAAAATCTACGAAGTTGTCTCAGCCCGTTTTAACGTAATCTTTTCCCCGTGGTCCTAGAGTTCAAGGGTGGTGTTAAGTAGCATCATATTATAGCGCTCAAGTTGCTTGCCAGGATGTCACTTTTTTAGCAATTCAAATTGTAGAAGAACCATGTTAGATTATTCATCAATTACAGGTGGTACGAATGGCCATGCTGCTTACCTGACACGTTCATGCGTTTTGCATAGAAATTTCGTACGTCGTGGACTCTTAAATCCTTGCCCTTTGTTGTAAGCGTGTGTGTTTTTATGGAGCTGAAGTTTCACTTCCTGCGGCTGGTGATGTGGGTTCTGGCTCTGAACGTTTGTGCTAGAATATTAAAAAGAACTTTTGTGACACCTTATACTTATTAAAAAACACAGCATATAAACAAATTTATATGCACAGCATATAAACAAATTAAGCTTGGCTCAAACAAGAATCTAGGCAGAGTTGAAGCAACAGCTAAGTGTAGAGGAGAAGAGGTGGATGGTAACTGGAAGTAAATGCAGAACATGTTAGCAAATCTTTCCATTAAACAGCATCAGTTAGCTAAAATTCTCAATCTGCCTTAAAAAGGAAACTAACTAGATGAATAAAAGCCAGTCGCTGCCTTGAGCCAGTTTTCTGGCTAGGCGGGATATAAATCGAAAATAATTAATAAATAAATAAATAATAAGATCCCCAAATCTTGAAAAAATATCACTATTTTAGAATTTTTTTTTAAAAAACCCTGTTTTTGAAAGCATGCAAATTTTAAGTTAACAGCATGTGTTTGTCAAGAAAACAGGAATGTATATTATGCTCATTTACAAATTTGGCTCTGTAATCTTTATTGTCATTAGCATTTGTATAATGCAGTGCAGTGTCTAAAGTACAGACATTACCTAGTACTGTAAAACAGTAGAAAAGAGCAAGAGTCCAGTAGCACCTTAAAAGACTAACAAAATTTATAGTAGGGTATGAGCTTTCATGAGTTACTGCTCATTTCTTGAAGACTAACAGAATTGAAGAAGTGAGCGGTGACTCACGAAAGCTCCTACCCTGCCACAAATTTTGTTCGTCTTTAAGGTGCTACTGGACTCTTGCTCTTTTCTACTGCAACAGACAAATCCATCTTGATGTATCTGACTGTAAAGCAGTTCAGCATTATTTGCTACACTTGTGACCAATGCTCCCAATGTGGGTCTAGTGAGCAAAAATTCTACTTTGTAAGCTACTGGCATTAAAGTTGTGAGCAAGCAGTTTGGCAACTGCATAAATTAGTTTGCTCTGGAGCCATCCTTTCTGAGCTAAGACAAAAATGTGTGCGCCCGAAGCTAAAAAACTGTGAGCTCGCTCACACTAACTCAGCTTAGGGGGAACACTGATGAGCACAGCAATGAACCTGATTGCTGACAATTGTGTTTCAGCAACTATGTTTACATTTTTGCATACAGATCAGCACTTTATGTGTGGTATATACCTGAACAGCTAAACAGAACCTGCAAAGATTCACTCCATCTAGAGGCCCACTGCAGTAGTTGTTAATAGCTTTAACCATTTTCACAGCTGTTGAATAACCAGAGTCAAAGATCATTTTAAGCACTATTTCCCATTAACAGTCACTCTAATGGGGTAGCATCCAAGATCAGTGTCATGAGTAGGTCTGTGTACTATAAAAGGAGAACATTTTGAATTTGACAGAGACTACTGTTTCATTGGAACTGGACTACACCTGGAGCAAGTTTAATGTTTGGTCTGTCTCCTGCTGAGACCTATTTGCTTCTACTTTTTTGAGCCAGTTTGGTGCAGTGGTTAAGTGCGTGGACTCTAATCTGGGAGAACTGGGTTTGATTCCCCACTCCTCCACTTACACCTGCTGGATGACCTTGGGCAAGCCATAGTTCTGGCACAGCTGTTCTTGAAAAAGAGCAGCTTCTGTCAGAGCTCTCTCAGCCCCACCTACCTCACAGGGTGTCTGTTGTGGGAAGGGGGAGGGAAAGGAGTTTGTAAGCCACTCTGAGACTCCCTTGGGTAGTGAAGGGTGGGGTATAAATCCAATCTGTTCTCCTTCTATGTTTGTAAATAAAGACCACATAAAATCCCAACAGAAGCAGAATTTCCCAACTGTGAGAATTTCTTACACAATTCTTTATTTTTTTAGTTGTCATGTTTGCAGATGAAAATGCATAGCCAAAATGCTAAAAGGTAACTAGGTAACTAATCAGCAGTTAGTGATTTAATATGTACCCCTACATACCAGTGTGGTTGTAGTGGTTAAGAGTGTTGGACTACTATCTGCGAGACCTGGGTTTAAATCCCCATTTGTGCCATGGGCACTTTACCTCACAGAATTGTTGTGAGGATAAAATGGAAAGGAGAACCATGTATGCCACTTTGGGTCCTCATTGGGGAGAAAGGCAGGGTACAAATGAACTAAATAAATTCATCAGTTTCTAAACTAAATCAGAGAAATTGATGATTTCTCAAAATATTACTTCTACAGACTCTTTGCCTTACTTAGGTAAACAAAAATACAGATTTTACAGCCTTGCACTCCCATTTTCAGAGGTTTCTGCACATAAAGTGTCATGAGAACATAAGACCAGTGGTCCATCTAGTCCAGCATCCTGTCTCACACAGTGGCCAACCAGTTCCTTTGGATGACCAACAGGGCATAGAAGCTGGGGCCTTCCCTTGATGTTGCCTCTTGGTTCAGGGATTCAGAGGCTTAGTGCCTCTGAATGTGGAGGTTATCCTCAGTCACCACAGCTAGTGATGGACTTATCCTCCATGAATCTATCTAATCTCCTTTTAAAATTGGTTATTTCTGTGGCCATCACTACATCTTCTGGCAGTGAATTCCACATTTTAATCACTCTGTGTAAAGTAGTATTTTGGGAGAGAGAGAAAATTCTCGTTGTCAACTGTCTCCACCCCATTCATAATTTTATAAACTTGTATCATGTCCCCCATTAGTCGTCACTTTTCTAAACTTTAAAGTCCCAGGCTCTTCAGCCTTTCATCAAAGGGAAGGTGCTCCAACCCCCTAATCATCTTGGTTGCCTCTTGTGTACTTTTTCTAGCTCTGCAATGTCTTTTTGGAGATACAGTGAGCAAAACTGTGTTCCAAGTGAGGCTGCACCATAGATTTCATGTCATCTGCAAACTCGGCTACTACACTACTCACCCCTCATTCCAGATCATTTATGAACAGTGACGGCCCCAGGTTTTTTCACCCACTAGGCAAGGATACATTGTGCGGGGTGGGCACTGGAACTGCAGCAGGCAGGCTGAGGAGGTAAGCTGCAAATGCATGCAGGGGGGGCGCTGTGCCAGGCTGCAAAAGGAGCTCCAAAGAGACCACGGGGGTGGCAGAGGGTAGGCAGCACTTTCCTATTATCCCAGGCGGTTCCTCACACCTGTTCCCCCCCCCACCTTCTCTTTCTGTCTTGGGGACTGCAAAGAGGGGAGTCTCTTGCCTGGGATGGAGCAAGAAGCCGGCAAGGGAGGCTTCCTGTGCGGGGCGAGGAGGGGACGAGGCCGGCCAGAATGACGCCCTCGTAGAGCTGTCGCCTTTGGCGACAGTCTAAAATTTAACAAGAACGGGCTGGCCCTGTTTATGAATAAATTAAATAGTACCAGCCCCAGTACCGATCCTTGTGAGACCCCACTGTTTACTTCCCTCCATTATGAGAACTGTCCATTGATTCCTGATCTTTGCTTCCTGTCATTTTACCACTTTTTAATCCATAGGAAAAGCCGTCCTCTTATCCCATGACTGCTGAGTTTTCTCAGGAGTTAAGGAATAATGACCATAAGTTGGATCCAATGATCCACGTCCACAAGGAAAGTGTATTTTTGTGTAAAGGCTGTGGATCTTCTCTACTTTCCCCAACCATCCAGCAATTTCTAACTTTGGGACACAAGCAGTGATAGCGAAGTAGGTCAGTAGGCTACAGTGGGAGGAGGGGTGAAATCACTCCTTCCTCCCTGTTCTGTCTGATATCTGGGTTGAGAGGCGGCCTACCATTCTGTAGAATTTTCTTCACCAAAAATGTTTATCATTTATTGTCTTGGATGGCAGCGGAAGAATTTTTTTTAAGTGACCTTTCATGATGGAAGGATAGTCTAAGCCAGGGGTCCTCAAACTTTTTAAACAGGGGGCCAGTTCACTGTCCCTCAGACCGTTTGGAGGGCCGCCGCGTTCGCCCCTCCCCCCACCAGCCTGCTCACCCCGCCGCCGCGTTCGCCCCTCCCCCCACGACCAGCCTGCTCGCCCCGCCGCCGCGTTCGCCCCCTCCCCCCACGACCAGCCTGCTCGCCCCGCCGCTGCGTTCGCCCCTCCCCCCACCAGCCTGCTCGCCCCGCCGCCGCGTTCGCCCCCTCCCCCACCAGCCTGCTTGCCCCGCTGCCGCGTTCGCCCCCTCCCCACCAGCCTGCTCGCCCCGCCGCCGCGTCGCCCCCTCCCCCCAGCCTGCTCGCCCCGCTACCGCGTTGGCTCCCTCCCCCCACCAGCCTGCTCACCCCGCCGCCGCGTTCGCCCCTGCCCCCTACCAGCCTGCTCGCCCCGCCGCTGCGTTCGCCCCCTCCCCCACGACCAGCCTGCTTGCCCCTTCCTCCTCCTCAGCTCCTGGGCGCTCTTGCCGCCCAGGGCTGCTGGAGGAAGAAAGAGGCCGCGGGGGGCGGCTTTGAGGGGGCGGGGGCAGCAATTTGCCGCCCCTAAGAGCCTGCCGCCCTAGTGAGCGAGCCGGCAGTGCCTCTCCCAATGGGGCTACTCGGGAGGAGGAGCCCGGCAGGCGGGCGGGGGCGCTGCTGCTGCGCTCCCGAGGAGGAGGAGGCTCCGGGCGGGGGGGGCATAAACACTCGGCAGGCCGCATAAATGTCCTCGGCGGGCCGCATGTGGCCCGCGGGCCGTAGTTTGAGGACCCCTGGTCTAAGCTAAACACTGGAAGTTCCTCCATCAGCGAAGGAACTCAGAATGACAGCAAACTTTTTAAAAACCTTCTGTGTGCATTTGTTGAAATTTGTGAGTTGGGCCCAGTCAGATTTTTCACTTAATTTCACCCAGTTGCCTTCCTTATTACAGCCTGTGTTCCATGTGGATTTTGTCCTTGGAGAACCCATGAGCCCCAGCATAGTCTTTCTAGTGGCAAAGTATGACTTGCAGTGTAATGTTTTCTGCCCTCACTTTCTCCCCTTACCTCTAAGTAACAAAGGAACATTTTATGAAGACAATGTGACAAGCCAAAAATAAAATCTTCCAATTCTGAGAATTAAGAGGAAACAACTTTTATTTTTAATTTTTCTGTGTTCTGTGCATGGTAAAAGATAACACATTTTATTCTGGAGTTTCCTGTCATTCCAGCATGGAGTAAGTTTTAAAGCTTCCTTTGTCAGATAAAGCATCAAAATTACCATGGCACACATGAAGCTAACCCTACACACAAACACTCTTCAATGAACAGCTTTCACCCTCAGCCTTAACAAGACAGAATGTATATTTCTTCTAATTGGAGATGGTGTATGACAGTAACAGGGAAAAAATAAATGACTAAGATACTTCAGTATCATTTTTAGAGAGTGCAAGACTTTATAGCATTCTTTACACAAAATGTATGAAACTGGCATACAAAGATGGAATGTACAAAACAAAAATCATTCGCTCCAAGAACTGGAAAGGTACAACATACTAATTTGATTTCTAGCGCAGGGACATTACAATACACGATGCACATTATGGAACATTCCCATGTCATAAAGCAAAGAAGCAAACCATCAGGGTTAAGGCTGTTTTGCTCACAAACATCCACTTAAGTGTTGTACATTCATCAGAAACGATCACCATTTGGGATTCATTCTATACTACAGTATAAACATTTTCCATACATACTTCAAGCACAGACCTTTTAAATCGTTGGTCACAGTTCATCTTCATCAGCATTTTTGGTGAACATTATGACTTTCTACCTTGCTGCCATCCTTAAATCAAACATCATTTCCTCACACAACAAGCATAACTTAATGGGCACTTGTTTTCATTATGGCAACACTAGGTCCTTAATTATCAAAGAAAAAAATAACTGTAAAGTTGAAAGCTCTGCACTGTTTGCAAAGGTCAACAACATTAGACAATATTTTTCTTGTTACTTGGCTGAAACTTTAGTCAGTGTAAAAACTTCACTAGTATTTAAGTTTTCTTTTTTTACATTTAAAAAACCCTTCAATATACAGTTTATAATTTACCCAAAAATGAACCAGTGAATGCCTGACAGTATTTGTGAGCTTCTTTTCAGCAAGCGTTTCCTTTGAACAAACACATGCACACCTGCACTCATCTTGATATGCTACTGCTCATTATTCATTGCCACAAAGAAAATGTCTCTACTGCAAACATAATTTAAAATTACTTTTAAAATATTGAGCAACCTATGGCTAGGGCTGCCATCTCCCTGGTTGGGGCAGGGAATTCCCTAATTTCAGAGCCCCCAATCCACTACTGGCCAGCTGGCCAGTGGGAAAGCCCCACCACTGAACAACAGTGTCCCATGGGGACACCGCCAATGTGATGACATCACCGGTAGTGATGTCATCATGCTGGGACCATCGCACAGAAACATTCTAGCATTCTGGGGGAACTCAATGGTTACCACAGAGTTTTTGCCCTGAATGCTAGAGCGTTGCCATGCAATAGCACCAGTGTGATAACATCACCACCAGTGACATCATTGCACAACAGAAACATCCCAAGGAGGAGCCGAGAGCCCCCCGCTGTGGGAAAGGTAAGACCTGGCAACCCTACCTATGACTATTAATCCAATTTAAAATTGCAGTGCAGTAGTGTCCTAGGCTGCACCTGTGGGGTTTGGCCATGCAGCAAGTTTGAATGTAACCTGCATGTACATAACCCTAGATATTAATTCAGTAAGGCAAACACTGTAATTCTGGTAATTACTGGTCTGAACCAAAAGTAAAAACTGGCTTTTTCCATTAAAAGAACTACTTTTATGGTTGTAGTTTTTTGGAAATTTGTAACCCAATTGTTTCTTGTTAGATTCCTTGTTACAAGCAAATCAACCTGATGAAAATCACACATCTTTGTCAGTCTATTAAATGAAAACTGGGGCTTGTTCAGCCTCAGAACCATGCAGAGAAGAAACAGATTTAATTCTTCCACTCAGTTTTGGTAACTGAAACCAGCTCTCTTGTTATTAGAGAGTCTAGTTTCGATTATAGAAAATGAGTGCAAATTCAGGCTTAAACCTGTTCCTTCTCTGCATGGCCCTGAGGCAAATTGAGGCTATATGAGCCTGCTGCTTGCAGAGGTGTGGTTTGCACCTCCTTGTTTTTGCCCTGTTGCTGAGCTTTTAAAGGTGTTCTCCAAAGATCTGACATTCATCAGGGATCCAAACTAGCACCAGTTTACAATAGTGTGCATCACTGTATCATTTTACAAATTCTTAACAATTTAACATGGAAGAACCAGGATCTAAAGGTATTGGAGGGAAGGCCACATCACTCTTAACATGTTATTGTTGTAAAGGAAAGAAGCAATAATTCAAATGTGAGTCAAGGTAGTAATAGTTAATACAGCATTCCTGTTACTTATTCAAGTTAAGAAACTGTTACTTAAAAAGAATCATTTTAAGGAATGTATGGAACATGACGGCATGCATGAAATGGTCTCCAGATGTCAATTAATAACATTTTTAATGATTCCCTAACATAAATCAACGGAAATTGCTCTTACACATGTTCCATTGAAATATGTCAAGTTCATAAAAGCACAGATCTTCACTGGTGGGCAGTGCTCGTAATCCCTCTTTACACCGCCAGTGTAATCCTAAAAAAAGTTATGCCCTTCGATTGAAGTCAGTAGGCTTACAAGGGAGTAGCTCAGTTTAGGATTGCACTGCGTGTGAGTTATTTCAGTACCTATTTTTAATTCCTACAAATATTTCTTTGTTGTGAGATTTTTTATTTTTTTACAAAAGCTTAATAGCATCACAAGCATAAACTGGATTGGTTGACAATGTGCACTGAATTCAGTCTGTAGTAATAATACACTTAACAGTGTGTGAGTTCCTTTACATTATACAATTACTAGACAGCTTAATGTTTGTTGCTGTTGTTTACATCATTAATAAATACATCTAAAATTACAAATAAGATATCCCTTTTCTCAAAACACTTAAATATCGTTAAAGGTGGTTCAGTGGCCAAGATTAATGGTGCCTAATGTCTATTTTCTTGGCAGATACTTCTTTAGTCATCTAAGAACCATAACATTAGATTCATTTTAAGAAGATAACTTTACAGTACAGCTGTTCTGTTAGTCTATCAGAGAAGCAATTAAAGCATGAAAAAATTAACTCTGCTGCTTTAATTAAATACAATGTATCAGTTTTCCAGCTAATGTGTTATGGGCTAGCTAGGCAATTACTTTAAGTTTTCCCAACATCATCTTTTGAACTCATTAAAGAAGGACTGAAGCAAAATATTGGGCTCTGCCCAAACTTGAAGAGGGGATAAACTGAAATGTTACAAAAACAAATAACCTTCCATTCTGCAGGATGGTAGATATTGATGCCAACCTGACTGAGCAAAGCAAAAACAAAGAAGAAATGCAAGATTATTTCAGCTAAAGGAACTATTCTGATCAGTTGTACACTTTTATGCGGTTGGAGGCAGCACATGATCCCGCATGGCTAGAATGGGTATTTTTTATCACTTTATGTAATGTGTATAAAAATGTATATATGCTCCTTAGTATTACTGGATGTTTTATAAAAAAAAATAATCCTTTTGTCAGAATGTATATAGTTCCCAGAGTTTTAAGTTGCATGACTTGCATGTCAGCTATGTATTTGTAGAACAGGGGAGAGAGAAAATATAGAATATTCTCTTCCAGAAAAGGATGATGCTCAGATAGTCTACATGCACTTCTTATTCTTGATGCTGAAAAATTATGAACTGTTTTGAATCATCATTTAGTCCTAGCGCACACTCACTAAATGTTAAAGATTTGTCCCACAAATACTTAACTTTGTTTGGAGTTTTATTTTTTTAAAAACAACCACCACGCTGCTTTGGTAACTCTCTGTTTTACCTTTGTCACCCCCTAAACATCCTTTGGCTGTTCAAGGTAGGTCCTCCACTGGGGAACCTGCGTGGCTTGTTATCCTGTGTGAAAACTGGACTGCTTTTAAAAACCATGGGAAGTACATTATACATTCTGCAATAACATATCCCTATTACAGTTTCTTTCCATAGAAATTTCTGGATTCTGGATAATCCTTACAACACATTGAGCAGTAGGGAAGTAGATACACATGTATGTTAATTCCACATCAGGCAGAAAATTTGCATTGATTCTTGTAGTGCTAAAAGTTAAACTGTGTTAGGTTGGACAGCTAGAACAGGAAGGTTTCTGAATGACTTGACCATATATCTTTATTACTAAAAGAAACTACTTACTACAGTTTCTAAGACAGAAGAATGTTACAAATGTAATACCTACTATAACAACACGGTCTAAAAGTCTCCCAGACTTCCTGCTGGGATAAATAATGCTTAACAGTAACAATTTTCAAATTTGGAAGCTTTAAACAAGAGCTCCCCATTCACATGTTAAATAAACCCCTTTAAATCATTTCACTTTCCCCCCTCCCTTGCAGAAAAATTAGTTAGTTACATAAATGCCTGATCTACAAGCCACAGTTCACATGTCTATTATTCCACTGACTTCATGTCTGTTATTCCACTGAATTCAGGAAAAAAGAGAGGGTCTTATTTATTAATCCTTAGGATGACTTCAGTGCGGAACATATGAGGTGCAAGTCCTATGTAAACAAGGTAGATTTGGAAATAAAACATAAAAGTGAAAACTCCTTCTGTATTAAAATTGAAATATTTAAAGAAGTAGACATCCTACACAAAAAGATCTACACTGGCCCTCAGAGACTAGTAACTTCTTAAGCATGATCCAACTGCTACTGTAAGTACCGATAGACTTTGAAGCAGTGATTTCCAGAGTCAGCAACTACAACATGGCCATCAGAAGTTAGGGCCAAGCCTTGGGGACCATAAAGCGGATCAGCAGATGTATTTATATAGGATAAAAAGGATCCACTTCCATCAAAAACCTGTGAAAATGTAAAGAGAGAATTAGTTCAGTTCAATGAAAGAAATAAAACCCCCATAACATCTACAGTGGAGCCACAGCAAAGTGATTGGTGAGTGTGCATACCACCATTGATAGGGCATGTGCACATGAAGACTCATAGAATGTGCACAGACTGAAGTAGTAGGCAGGTTATCTTACACACTGCCCAGTGATGGGTGAACTTACCAGAGCTTGAGCTGGAAAGGGTCTAATAAGAGAGTGACATCAAAGAAAACTCAGGAAAAATTCTTCTCTTGAACATCTCTACACTTGCTCATAATTTGCCCAGCTATCCCCACAAATACCCACAGCAGCAGCTACAGGCAGGTAACTAGGCAGAAAAGAGGAAGGAAGAGTTCCACTCCATCTTGTCTGTTTCCCCCTCTGCTCTAGTCTGCAGAGGCTTGAAGCTAGATGCATTCAAGGCACCCGTAGGAGTAACAGATGAGGAGGAGAAACGGAGAAGGACCCTTTCCTCTCCCACCCACCTCTGGCTGCCGTGCACAAGTAAACCTGAAAGTGAGATGACAATCAAAGGAAGAAAAGAAACATAAAGTTGGAGGAAAACTCCATGTTGTAATGTTTGCAAGCATTACAAGCCACTGGGGTTCATATTTTGTGTAAGGTGTACCAACTTGGTTAACATCACTAGTGTGGCTTATCACCAATGAATGGCAGAGAATATGAATTAGCTGAACCTATTTCATACATTGACCATTTAATACATATAGCTTCCACATCAATTTTCAACAATGCCTAGAATCAGAAAATGCATACATTGTTTCAGCAATGTACATGCTTTTAAATCAATATTCCGTAGTTCAACATCACAGACTATTAGGGATGGACACGAACTGGTTCACAATCTAAAGTTTGTGATGAATTTTGGCTGGTTTGTAGTTTGCGAAGTGGAGTTTGTGGTAGGTCAACAGTCAAGAACTTTCCATAAACTTTCCAGCTGTTCAAGATGGGTAGCCATGTTAATCTGTCTAGCAGTTGAAAAATGTAAGAGTCCAGTAGTACATTAAAGACTAACAAAATTTGTGATAGGGTATGAGTCTTTGTGAGTCACTGTTCACTGCTGTATCTGAAGAAGTAGGCAGTGACTTACAATATTTTGTTAGTCTTTAAGGTGTCATTTTGACAGCTGCAGGTTCAGTAGGTTTAGGAGTTAGAAACACCAAATTTGACAAATTTGACAGACGACCATTTCCCCAGAACGCACTTTCCTGGGGTACCTTCTTTGGGGGGCTGTAACTCCAATCCTCACCAATCTTGGAGGGCAGTTAGAGGAGAGTCTGCCAGAGATTGCCTGTGAGTTCAGTGTCTCTAGCACACTGGGGGTTGTTCTACTTAGCCACAAACTGAACCAGTCCACTAAAGGTTTGTGATAGTTTGAGGTTCATGAACCAAGCACATCACGAACTGAACAACATTTCCCCAGTTCGTGCCCGTCCCTAGAGACTATACATGTTGATCTGGTGATGTGTGAAAACCTTGTATCATTTTATGCACATTCTTCATGAAGTACATTTGACTCTTTTTGGCAAATTTATCTGTATAACTCAGCACTTCCTTAAGCACTGTGTTATTAGCCATGTTCATACGAATTTTCTTTGTTTGGCTCTTATTAGCAGAGTTCATGGATCACCCAGTTTTACTATCACTCTAGAGCCCATGGAAACATTTTAGAGATGGTGTGAGAGTCAGCCATGAAAATGTGGTTAAAATCATGAGCCATACAACACACATCACATTAAGATAACTGATTGGAAAAAAGAAAGTTTCTGTCTACCTGTATTCGACTGTTTCCCCAATCAGCTACAATAATATTTCCATTCGAATCTACAGCTACTCCTGTTGGTGCATTAAATTGCCCATTTCCTTCCCCATTAGACCCAAACTTCAACATGAATTCACCTTCCTGGTTAAATACCTGTGGGAATTTAAAAAAATGAGTCACATGTTATACTACATAGTGTTTGCTTGATGTTACAAGCCTGCAAAAAGAAGCACAACTACTATCCTCAGACATATTAATGAACACATCCATACACATAAAGCTGCTTGTACCAAGTCATTGGTCTCTCAGTTATGTGTATTTTGACTGACATTTCCAGGGTCTTTCATATAATCTATCACTTAATCCCCTTGATTGGAGGTGCCAGGGATTGAATTTGGGAACTTTTTTCACGCAATGGAGATCTTCTACCATTCAGCCATGGCCCCCTCCAAAAACTTGGCAAACAGACATTTGCTTTTTGGAGGGAAAGATGACAGAAACAACATGCCTTTAGGGTAAGACATGCAAAATACAATGTTATCCTAAGAAGATATCTATAGCAAGCCATAAAAAGAACCAGAATTTTAAAGAAAAATATAGCCATAACCTAAGACTATACTCTTCCCTCTCCTACACTGACAGAAATTCCACCACTAGTTGCAAAACATAGGATTGCTTTCCCCTTCATAGCTATCAGCAGGAAGTCTCACTTGCATACAGCTCTGCTTGTCTTATAATGATGGCTTTCAAATTATGTTGAATTTGGGGGGTTCTTATAAGCTTATTATGGGTTCCACAATGAAAAGACCAACAACGGTACTCAGACTTCTCTGGCAGACAACTCACCCCTCATAGAAACTTCTGCAATATTTAGGTGGTCATGGGCAAACAACATCCTAGCTTCTGCTCTTCTGTTTTTAAGCTCTTCTTGCTAATTTTTTGTGTTTTATTTTGCTTCTTTATAGTTTTGCTGAATATTTAGCTGCTTTTATTATTGGGAGTAGTAGTTGGAGAACAGTGACTGAGGCCAGGTAACAGAAGCCAGAGGACAAAGCAGAGACCAAAGAGGGAATTTCCCCATGAGTTTCTCATGAGTCCCTGCTTGTATAGATATAACTGAAAAGCTGAAGCACTAATGTTTGGGACATAGTAGAAGATTCAGAATGTAACATCAGAGCTACATAACTTAATAACCATAGGCAGCTAGCTTCCATATGGCTCAAAAAAGACCATAAAATGGGACCACCCAAACATAATTTCTGCAGAAACCCAAGGTTTGCAGAAAAATAGGAATCATTTAAAACAAACAACAACAAAAAAGATGATGAAGTAGAAAAGGAAGTAACCTTCCCCAAGAAGTCCACTGAAATTTATATGCCTCCTCCACTAGGGTAGCCTGAAATGGGGCCTTTGGTAGTCAGAAATCTGCAAATGTCTGAACTGCCAGATTCTGAATATGAAGATCAGCTCACATAGACATGTTTCATGCCTAGGAAATACAACTGGTCCTGCCACAAGAGGCCACAACTCCTTGCAAAACTTCTAGAAGCAAGGGGCTTCCCTCATGTAATGTAAAGTGAAAGGTACATGGCTGTTAGACATGCCACTTATAAGTGCCATGTAAGAAATTTGCAGTGTTAATGGGGTCAGCAAGAACTCTGTTACCATAGGATTGCTTTACCATTACAGCCACCAGAGGCAAGTTTCTCCAAGCATTAAGTGCATCCCTTGACACCTATAATCTCAAAATGAAGGTGTAAAATGGTCCACAGAAATGTGTTATACAAAACAGCACAGAACTTTTTGAACCAACACAACTGAAGGAGTATAGCTCTAATTAAACAGGAAAATCAAATGACTCATCCAATCAGTTCCCTACCTCCAAACTGAGCAATGGCTAATGTTGAAAATTTAGCTCTTTTATGAGAACATATGAACAACTTCTATCCGTTTCAACAGGAATTTACTATGTCATACCTTGACAGAGTGATTGTGGAAATCTGTAATAATAATTTCATTATTGTGGTTGACAGCTGCAAAATGAGGACCTGCAACAAACAAGAATTAATCAGTAATAAGCCGTCTAAGGGGAAGAATGAATTACATCATTGCAATGATCTGCTCAGTTGTAAAATACAAGAATCACCGGTTCTCAATTTGGAACAATTTAAAATTGTTCAGGGGACCGTTCTTACAAAATAAATAAAATTGTAGCTAATGCCTATGGAATTTAAGGCAGTCTTCATTGAGCTTATTATGATGGATTTTGTTCTCTAATTTGTTCCCTCATTTTGAATTTCAGACCGGTGCTGCAAAAGAATAAAGAGGAAAGAGGAAGGAGGAGGAGAAGGAGAAGAAAAAGTGTTGGATTTATACTCCGCCCTTCACTTGGAGTCTCAGAGTGACTTCCAATCTCCTTCCCTTCCTCTCCCCACAACAGATACTCTGTGAGGTAGGTGAGGCTGAGAGAACTCTGAGAGAACTGTGATTGACCCAAGGTCACCCAGCTGGCTGCATGTGGAGGAGTGGGGAATCAAACCCGGTTCTCCCAGATTACACCAAACTGGCTAACTTGTTCATTAATGATTTGGAGTTAGGAGTAAGCAGTGAAGTGGTTAAGTCTGCAGATGATACTAAGTTGTTCAGGGCAGTGAGAACCAGAGAGAACAGTGAGACGCTCCTGAGGGATCTGTCAAGGCTGGGTGAGTGGGCATCAGTGTGGCAAATGAGGTTCAACATGGGCAAGTGCAAAGTAACACATATTGGAGCCAAAAAGCCTAACTATAAATATACATTGCTGGGGTCTGAACTGGCAGTAACTGACCAGGAGAGAGATCTGGAGTTGTGATAGATATCTCACTGAAAATGTCAACTCATTGTGCGACTGCAATAAAAAAGGCACATGATACGCTGAGAATTATTAGGAAGGGGATTGAAAACAAATCAGCCAGTATCATAATGCCCCTGCCCCTCTATAAATCTATGGCACGGTCTCATTTGGAATGTTGCATGCAGTCCTGGTCACTGCACCACAAAAATGATATAGCATTGGAAAAGGTGCAGAAAAGGGCAACTAAAACGATTAAGGGGATGGAACACCTTCCCTATGAAGAAAGGTTAAAGAGGTTAGGGCTCTTTAGCTTGGAGAAACAACAACTGAGGGGTGACATGACAGAGGTTTACAAAATTATGCATGGGGTAGGGAAGATAGAGAAAGAAATACTTTTCTCCCTTTCTTACAATACAAGAACTCGTGGACACTCAACAAATGAGCAATTAGCTTAGAACATATAAAAGGAAGTACTTCTTCACCCAAAGAGTAATCAACACATGGAATTCACTGCTGCAAGAAGTGGTGGTGGCTCCAAGCACAGACAGCTTCAAGAGGGGATTGGATAAACATTTGGAGCCGAGGTCCACCAGTGGCTATTAGCCACAAGGTATAGATGGAACACTATGTCTGGGGCAGTGATGCTCTGTATTCTTGGTGCTTGGGGGGCAACCATGGGAGGGCTTCTGGAGTTCTGGCCCTCCTGGTGGACCTCTTGATGGCACCTGAGTTTTGGCCACTGTGTGACACAGTGTTGGACTGGATGGGTCATTCGCCTGATCCAGCATGGCTTCTCTTATGTTTTTATGACTTTAACCACCAAATAAGGCTGGGCCAAGGATCATGTGGACAAAAGGAGCTGTAGTAAGGCAGAGAATTAGCTGAGACTGGTTGAAAAAAAAACTGCTGGATCCAAAGTAAAAAAATAAATCATCTTCTTCTTGTTTAAAAAACTTAGAATATTTTTGAATCTTGCCAGGTAGTCCTTCTCTAAATTTGATGAGAGAGGAATCTTTTGCTTGTAAACTGGGTGTGCCCTTTTGCTTAGCAGACAGCAGCCTGGATCCAAAGAAATACACAAGTAGTTCTTTGTGCTCAAGGGAGCTTTGGACTCCTGCATCTTGAACAGCAGCCTCCCAAGCTGTTTGGCAATCCATTTTAAAAATAATTTCAAAAGCAGTTTGTGATGTACTTCTTCACTGAGCATGTACGATTATGAAATAGCTCTTTAAAGTTTTAGAACATTTTCATCAAAATTGCTGATATGTTTGCATTTTTTCCTAGTATTTTAATTATTTTAGCCTTTATGCAAAACTATGTCAACAATTAGTTTTATTACCAAGTATTTTTAAAAATAAATTAATGTGTTAAATAAAAATGGAACGTATGAAAATGGACCCACCCACTTGATCAGCAGGATATTGTGAGCATGTAAATACTATGAAATCTAACGTCATGAAAATTAGTTGTGTTGGGGTGGGAATTCACCCTCAAGCAACTAGCCTCCCTCCCTCCCTCCCTCCCTCCCTCCCTCCCTCCCTCATAATCATTTTTTTTTCTTGAAGGAAGTTCAAGTAAAGTTGGAAAAGTTGTTTGGTGTCAACCACCAGTTATACTGTGATTTGCTGGGTCTTTTCCATTTTATAGCTCATATTATCCTGCTATTGTCATAAAACCTGACTTTGTAGCATGAATTGTTGGTAAATAAAGATTGTGAATTGCAATGATGAGGAGTGTGTGTCTGCAAGTTTTAACTCTGGACAAGCAAGAACACTGAGAAAAAAATTTCAAGTTGCTAGGTCAGTGTTGAATCAACCAAAAGGGAACAATTCATTTTCTTTTTAATGCTAGGATATATTAAAGAAAAATCATGACCTTAAAATAAGATTTGTTTTCAAAGGCATACATTTTCAATTACAAATCTAGAACGCATCTCAGGATTTTAATATTTATAGTAAACACGCTGGGGAACCACAGAGAATCATAGGAGGAAGGGGTTGGAAAGTTATTATTTGAAAGTCTCCCCCTGAAGGAATATCTCAGAGACTTGGGCCGGATAATTTTTTCACCCTCACTCTTTTGTTTCCATTGACTGTTACACACCATTCCATGATTCCTAGTGCACATTCAGTTGTTCTCATTGCCTTATGGTATATGTGTGTGGGAGGTGGTGGTTCTTTTATTTAATTTACAAAGTCATGTTTTTCTGGATGCCTGGGAAATTATGTAGAGACAGCAGCCTCTTCTTTGGGTGGCCCATTTTTTGCTGCTTTTTATCAGAGACCAGCCATTTTACTATTAGATAAAATGATACTATGTAAGCTTAGAACTAGATATTGGGCAGCCAACACATATCTGACTTCCTGCTTACTGCTTGTGTACTACTTAACACCAGATACTTCCCCACGGACCCATCTCCAGTAACTGTTAAGGTTCACGATACATGTATACTGTGTCAAGTAGTGGGGGGGAATGGAACATATATACAGCCTCCTGCCTAGACATTTTTGCTGAAGATCTTTCCCTACCACCAAACCCACCAGTGGAGAAGTTGAAGAACTTTTGAGATGCACATTGCCCGCTGAATATCCAATTCTGGCCAAAGCATCTGATAATATAACTACTAGGTAAATGTGAATTGCATATCAAGGGTTTATATTCCATTTGGATAATTCTATTAACAGTGAATCAGGAAGGGCAACAAGTTCACAAGGGAAAGCTGCAGTGTATAAGCTTGCCAGCATACAAAGATACATTAACTTAGACAGAATATAATCAGCAACAAACACAAAAGCAGCAAAATGAACTTAGACAACAGTACATGGAATCTAGAGAGCAATAAATTAAAAACTTGCTACTTGGCTAGATTTGAACTTGTTAGACCGGCTCGTCTTGCTTAGATCTTCATTTTTAGTGCAATTTCGGTGTAAAGCAATAAACCATTTAAGATTCATCTGACATGTAAATGAACGGTGTGTTCTTTTCCCACCTCACAGGATTTTGCAACTCTAAAAACAAGGATTTATCTTAAGAACATAAGAACATAAGAGAAGCCAATGTTGATTCAGGCCAATGGCCCATCTAGTCCAACACTCTGTCACACAGCGGCCAAAATATACCAGGTGCCATCAGGAGGTCCAGCAGTGGGGCCAGGGCACCAGAAGCCCTCCCACTGCTGCCCCCTCCAGCACCAAGAATAGAGTGCATCACCTGCCCCAGACTGAGAATTCCCATCTATACCCTGTGGCTAATAGCCACTGATGGACTTCTGCTCCATATGTTTATCTAATTCCCTCTTGAAACTGTCCATGCTTGCAGCTGCCACCAGCTCCTGTGGCAGTGAATTCCATATGTTAATCACTCTTTGGGTGAAGAAGTATTTCCTTTTAATATCTTATCAGTATTAGGGAAATATCAAAAAAGTAGACCATTAATGATCATTGCCTACTCTGTACGTTTAGGTTGTAGTGTGTAGATGTAGGATGTAGTGAGAAAAGCAATGAAAAATTATTAAAAAAAAACATAAGGATTTATCCTTCTTATACTATTAACTCATCAAGGTCTTAAGAAATTAAGGCTGCAATCCTAAAAAGACTTTCCTAGGAGTAAACCTGATTGAATAAAATGCTGCACATTTCTGAGTGTGTCTGCTTCGCGTTGCTCGCTAAGTGGCAAGGCGCAGAGCAGGAGTGTGTCCCTATGGCCACATTCATACATCATACTGATCCACAATGAAACTTCAGTTTGTCTTGTTCATTGTCTTGTTCACTGTGCCTGTTTGCTCCCCTTGCCCTCCCCTGTTCTCATACAAAACCCCAAACCAAACTCCAATTACCCATAATGCCTGGGTGAAGGTGCCCTTGCCACTTCATAAACCAGAATTCTAAACTAGAGTTAAATCCTGACTTAGGGCCAAACTAGTTGTTATGTCTGTAATATCTGTGAGATACTCTTGGGTGTGGAGAAGAGGGTTGAGAGGGTGGAAGATTAAGCTATTACATTTGCCCAGAATCAGGACAGGATTTCCTGACATGTTTTATAGTCAGATGCAACATCAGGGAATTAATGCTTCCAAGTGCTCTGGGACCTGAGGACAGCATGGAGCAGAGCATCAGCCTTCCCCCCCCATGCCATTTTCCTGAGCTGAAACATCTATGAAGAAGGAGGAGGAGGAGGAGATTGGATTTATACCCCACCCTTCACCCGGAGTCTCAGGGCAATTTACAATCTCCTTTCCCTCTCCCTCCCCACAACAGACACCCTGTGAGGTAGGTGGGGCTGAGAGAGCTCTTTCGAGAACTGCTCTTTCAGGAACAGCTCTCACAAAACTATGGCTTGCCCAAGGTCATCCAGTAGCTGCAAGTGGAGGAGTGAGACCTGAGAACAGCATGGAGCAAAGCATCAGCCCCATGCCATTTTCCTGAGCTGAAACATCCATGAGACACCCTGTTTCTTGCAGCAGGTGGAGCCCCAGAGCAAGGTAAATCATACCCTTGGCTTGGCAAAATTGCTTGGGTGGGGGAGGGCTGAAGCTCCTCCTAGGGACGCCAGCCTCCAGGTGAGACTTGGAGATTCCACAGAATAATAGCTCATCTCCAGACTACAGAGATCAGTTCCCCTGGAGAAAAAGGATGCTTTGGAGGGTGGCACTGCACACCATTGAGGTCCCTGTCCTCCCCAGTTGTTTCCCAACCTGGATCTGGCAACCATACCCCCTATCCCCTGCTGGTGGCTGGGGGGGGGGCTGGCAACCCTAGCTCCTCCTTCTCCTTTCACACTGCACTCCCATGCCAAATTGGGTCCCAGAGCACTTCAGAACTTTAGTTCCCTGGCATCACATCTGTCTATAAAACAGGTCAGGAAACCCTGACATGACTGATGGCAAATGTAACATCTAGTTCATCCCTTTAGAATTTTTGTCTCTGGGGGGCAAATAAGCTCCTGTTTACCCAGGCATTGCAATCAGTTGCAGCAGGCAACTGGAGTTTGTTTTGGGGTTGGAGGGGAGTGTGCTGGCATGATAAAAAGCAGGGTTGCCAACTGGCCTGGAGAAGAATGCCCTGGACTCAAACTTTGTTCTATTGCTTCAGACCAAGATGGCTACCCACCTGAATCTATTTTCATAATTAATATGTGGAAGCAGGCAGTTGAAGCTTTGAATGGCATCGAGGTAAATAACATCATGAGGTATTTGCTGGAGAGCAAAGGAATATTGACTGTTTCCACATGGATTATTTGCTCTGGGTTCAATGTTGTTGGGAAGTATTTTTTATCCCCCTCACTTCCCTGCAGCAGTGCAGTGCAGTTCTGCACCTCTCAGGTGTTCTCTCTGATCTTTCCCAGACCTGTTTTGCTATGAGGTTTTGGGAAAGATAGCAGCAAAGTCTGGATGGCTGCTGTGTAGGCAGGAAGTTTTGGATTTTCCAAGTCCTGCCTGCACAAGTCATTTCCCCTGTCCCTCTTTCTGCAGGGGCCACACCTACCCACCCACACACCATAGGAGGGGATTTATTGAGGATTTTTTTTTAAGTGACATATCAATATACTGATTGAATGGTATGCCAATTACTAGGGAGAGATTCCACAGCTGGCATATGGGAGGAATAACTGTAGGGACTGTGGCATGAAAAAAGCAGGGAAGTCCAGCTTCTGGAAGCCCTCTGGCCAACAGCACTGCCACCAGTGACAATGAAGCTTCCAAAGGAAAGTACTGCCATGTGGATCAGCTTACTAAAGAGACAGTTAGAGGGACCAGTGTAACCCTATAACTAAGCTGTGTTCATACCTGTTGTGGCAAATTAACATGTCCCTTAATACAACATCTGAATGTGACCAATGGCTCTGCCTAAAAGTCTGAGCAGAATACAGACTATAGTCCTGCCTAAATGACATGGATTGGATAGGAGAGTGGTCTAGCTGCACACAGTTCTTCCTGTCTTAAGCAGAGTCTGCACAACTCAAAAGTGTATCCTCCTGAAAAGTGGGCCAAAGGCATTATTGAGACCATTTTGGATCCTACTTGTATGTACAGATGCACCCCTTTTTCTAAAACCAGAGAAGAGTCAAACAGCGACACATTCCAGTACTTAAGCAAACAGTATGTCAAAATAAAATGAAATGTTTATTCATACAGTTATATGGAGTGTTGCAATTTTTTTCTCCTTTGAATGTTTTTTAATCCCAAACTAAGACTCAGATTAGAGGAAAGGAGGCTACAGAGGAGCTGTTTAGCTTTTTTTCCCATGGTCCCCAAAGCTGCCCCTTCCCCAGCTATGTCGGGAAAGATACTTAGGACTTCTTGTGAAAAACCAGCTCAACCGCTGTGATTCTGAGCTTGAAAACTACCAGAAGTAAAATGATTAAATAATCCCCCTCAACCAGCGCAAGCTGAGTTTAGCTTTTAATAAAAAAAACACACATAAGAGACATGAAACTACACGTTGCAAATAGTGTAAACATGTATAACACACAGCAATGTGGATCAAACGGAATTCTACTAACTAGCTATTTTCAGCTGAATTCCCTTGTGCAACTGTATGCCTGATTCTGCAGAGCCATTAAACTGTCTGCAGACTTCATCTCATGAGCAAATGGAAACCTGCTCACTTGTCTAAAAACACAACCAAGCACTGATGAGTACCTCTACAGAATAAGCATGGAGACTTCATGGGTAATTATGAAAAACAGGCAAGAGCTAGTTTCTTTTGGGTCACTGGTCTGAACCCTTTTCCAGGCATAGGATTATATCTCATCAAGACCAATACACTCTCTGGAACAGAACAAATGTTCTTATTAACTGGATTGGTTAAACAGTAACCACAACCATAGCAACAGCTGCAACAGAGTTCAGCAAGACATTTTAAAAAGGAGCAGAAAATATTATTTTGGAATACTATCTTAGATTCACTGACAGTGTGAAGAATACATTATGAACAGTTCTCTGAAGAACAATGTACAAGCATTAAAGACTATGTTTATGTCCTGACCATCTGTAAATGAAAACCAGTGATTCTTTTTACTACCATATGGTTACTGTGGATGAGGGTCACAGAACAAAAATTTGAGCAGTCACAAGCCTGCAAGCCATACAAAAGCAGGACAAACAATGTTATTCAATTAATTACCTAAAATTTATATCTCTACATATATCATTCAGCCTAGTACCTCAGACAATGGGAAGTATTAGAGATTATAAGAGTAAATTATAGGGATGGCACAGACCTGAACCCAAGCCAAAGTCCAGGCTAGACTTTGCCCGGTTCGGGCTTGTGAAACTCAGTTCGCAAACAGCGCCTTCCCCCGAACACTCACCAAGCTACTGCTCGGTTTGTTTCAGGGTTCAGCCTCCCCAACAAACACACAGCACTTCCGGGTGGTGTCCGGCCTCGGCCCTGGTGCGCCCACATCACCCAGAAGTGACACGAGCATGCTGCCCGACGTGCTTGTGTCACGTCTGGGTGCCGCGAGCATGGCAGGGGCCTGACACTACCTGAACCAGTTCAGTTCAGGTGGGGTTTTTGCTCAGGAGTTCAGTTCGGGGCCTGGTTCAGGGCTGTCCAGCTTGTGAGCCCCAAACCAAACCAGGCTTTCCTTGTCTGTACCCACTCCTAGTAAATTATACACAAGATATTATCTTAGCTCGTATTTTCATAGCTGAGGACAGAAACTCAGCTACTTGTACAGTGAAATTTGGGCTTCACCAACATGATGAAATGTTCCTAATTGTAGGGGAGGAAACATCCCACCCCAAAAACTCCACAGTGATATGAATGTGTTTTATTTCTTTGTAAAAAATTATGAAGCCCGCCAATCTCCCCTAAAACTGGGACCTATTAAGGGTACCTGCAAATTGTTTGTCTCCATTGCCTCGGCTTCCAAACCTGGTTACTATTTTCCCATTTGGCTGAAAGATGAACACACAACATGCTTTGTTGTCCACTACAATGATGTGTCCATTGCGATCCACAGAAACACCTTTTGGTCCCATAAGTTTTCCAGATCCAATTTTTGTCTACAGAAAAAAAAATTCTTTTGAACCCACAAACAGTGCAAATTCAGAAACCACATGTAATAAATTCACATCTGAAGCACTCTCTCAGGGTATAGAACTTGGTATGTGTCTCAAAACGGTGTCCCATTAGGGACAGATCAAAATTATACATGTGACTGGATATATTTTACATATATACATGTTAGTATAATACACAATTTGAAATCAAATCTAGCTCAGTTATCACAGCAAAAAATCCAAACAGACTGATTTTTATACACAAATGAATAACCTTAGAATAACCTGGCTGGCTGGGGCCTCAAAGCCCCATTGATAATTTACATCCTGTCATTTTAATAAATATTTATTTTAAAAATGGATTCTAACTGCTGAAAGAGATGAGCTAGTCATAAAATATTGACTGTGCATGCAAATACTGTGAAAGAAGCAGAAGACAACTAGGCCAAGGGGAAAACCAGGTGAGTGAACAAGCTGAGCCTGAATTAAACCTCCTGGCTGCAATAAACACTTTTGTGAGTGTACAGTATAATTTCTTCCCATTTATTTCCCAAACACAATGGCTCGTTTGTCATCTCAGGAAAGTGAAGCACACAGCATTAGGACTTCAAGCTTACCTTAAATTTTCCATCAGAGGAGAAAATGCTAACCCATTTATTATCATAATCAGCAATAATAATGTCACCACAAGGATGCACAGCCACTCCTGTGGGCCGCTGCAACTGGCCAGGAGATCTTCCCCGGATACCGAAGCGACTCTTGAACTGACCATCAGTGGAAAAGAGCTAGAAATTTTTAAAAAAGTAAAATGTAGTAATTCATTCTCATGATTTAGACAGGACCCACGATAAATATTCATGAGGACTCAGTGCACACAGGGACCTCCTTATATGCGCAAGGACTTCTCCTCCTCCTCTATGAAAAAGGAAATATTCCACACCTAACATAGGGAATCCCTTGTGAGCACCAAGAATGCAGACTTATTATGGTGAATGGGGTCTAGTCTACATGTTATGCAGCTTGGTAAGCACGTTTGCCATCATGCTTCTCTGTGGTGAATAATCATGGTAAATCACTGGCATACCATCTATAGCAGTGGTATTCAATTCAGAGTCCATGACCCTGAGGTGGATCATAGAGAAGAAGAAGAGAAGAGATTGGGTTTATACCCCGCCTTTCACTCAGAGTCTCAGAGCAGCTTACAAACTCCTTTCCCTTCCTCTCCTCACAACAGATACACTGTGAGGTAGGTGGGGCTGAGAGAGCTCAGAGAAATGTCCTTGAGAGAATAGCTCTGACAGAACTCTCTTTGCATGGATAACGAGGCATGGTGACTCACTGGTACAGTCAATTTCTTTTAGGACAGGAAGTTTCAGAGATCCCCCTCCCTAGCAAAAATGTCTCTCTAGCCTCTCTCTCAGCCTGGTAATCTCCACCCTCAATAGTCAGTCCAGTGTTCCAAACACACTTGAAGGCCTGAGGCTCCCTTCACAAATGAGACAGTAACTCTGCTCCTTCCATTCCTATAGTATGAGTGTGATGTTACAAGACTTCCTGTCACGTGCTTGTAATAAATTGGGTTCCATGCTGCCATCTAAAGTGTATCCCAGGTCTGGAAATGTCAAAGACCACAGATCTACAGGATGCCCATTACCAAATACTCAGCCTTGCCACCTGAGTGTACAATATGATTGTTGTGCCTCTAATTTAATTTTCAAAGATTTTGGGGGAATCTGTGGTCTCTGTGTTGTCTTGCAACTATTCTTAATGCATTCTAATTGTATGCCTTCCATTACTACGATACAAAACAGCCCACAGATTCTACAACTTTATACATGCCTAATTCTTCTGCACCTTGGATACATGTAGCAAATGTAAAAAGCTAAATAAATATTAATTTCAAAAAGGGCCTGAGAAACTCACAGGGGGATCCCATCCCCCCCCACTTGCTCACTGGGCCCAGCAGGGCTCCAAAGCTCTGCTACATCTGTTGCTGGGACCACCATGGCACCTGGGTTTTGTTGCAACTGTCACCAGGCCCAGAGAGGTGCCAGGCCTCCATGGCCACCACCAGGCCCAGGAGCCCAAGAGCAGCTCCTGATCAATGCTGTAGCTGCCACTAGTCCTGGAGTGGCTCCCAGGCTCTGTCACAGCCACCTCTGGGTCCAGAACAGCTGTTGCCAAGCCCAGTGCAGCTCCAGGCCTCCAGGGTCACCACCACAGAGTCTGGAGCAGCCCCTGTGTTCCACTGCAACCACCACCATGCCCAGAGCAGAGCTGCTACCTGATTCCAACAGAAGACACAAGAGGTAAGGTGCATTCTCTGCACTTGTACAGATAATACTTTTTTTATTTTGGGGCGATTTAACCCCCCCCCCAATGTATTTTTTAAATTTTCAATTTTTTTCTGCAAACCTGGGGAGTCCCCCAAAGTTGCAGGAAAATCTGCGTTGTGTCAGTATGGCGCTGATCTGTGTATTTAGATATCTCTAGATTGGGCCACACTTGATTATTAGAATATAAAACAGTGTTTAAACTGTCTCTCAGATTTAACAAAGAAGTAACTATGAGTAGCATTATCTGCTGTGAATCATAACAGCTGTTGTTTTTCAAGATAAATATTCCTGGTGTTTCAGGAGTATGTGTGCTTCATTCATCTTTCCATGAAATCTTATGATCCCTCCCATAAAGATCTGTCAGTTTAAAAGGGAGAAAAGACACCTTACCTGTACACACTGGTTATTGCTGTCTGCAATTAATATTTTTCCATTTGTTGATGCAGCTACTCCCTGAAGATTTGTAAATTCTCCTTTGTTTCTGCCTTTGGTACCTTGAAATGGATTTGAACACAAATCAAACAAATCAGTAAAAGTGCATGACTGCAAAATATCCCATCCCAACCCTTTAAGACACCTGGCTTTAAAGGTATTTTTGTGTTATCATAACAGACTAACAATGCCATTTAAAACAAAGTTACAACATCCCAAATCCATTTAAGTCAATGAGATTAGAATTTTGTACCTCTTTTGGAGATTGGCCTCCTAGTTCATACAGAGTGTATGTTATACATGTCACACTTCACATGTTTATTTTATTCTGCATACACTAACTTCCAAATGGAAGTTATACAGGTCTTTTCTGCTATAGCATCTATCCTTTCTCTCTACTGAATCTCTGGGTATGGTTCAAAATTATGAGTTTTCACTGTTAGTCTGTTGAGGCCTCTTATCTGTTGCCTGTTACAGCATCTTTTATATCCAGTTAAACTGGCAAAAAAAATGGAAATAATTAAAAGTTAGTGTAAAATACAATGTTACTCCACAAAACTATTCCACCTCATGGACAAGTAATAATGGATTGTTGATTTGCACTTCTATCAAGTTCCAATTTTAAAAAATTTTGAAGCTCAAAAAAGTAGACCAACAATTCACACTTTGTGTTGCACTCTACAAGATCTTCTGTAACAACGCTGTAGCACCAGTTCTTTTATACCCTTCAATGGTCTCTTCCCTCTGTACCACTTCACCCAGCTTCTTTACTATAATGGTATAGTTCTTCAAAGAGACTGCCCATACAGTCAATTTACTTTTGTGCTGAATACCAATGCCATTTGACAAGTTTGCAACATTTCAATCAATTACCTAAAGCAATAAAGAAGATACTCCATGCTCAGAATTTATGCTGTCTAAATTGGCCTTTGCATCTTCTTGAATATGGCTGGGATCCAAAGAGTCGCATTAAGGTGTAGCTTAGTGGCTTGGGTGCGTTTAGAGAGTTTTTTCCCATTAAAGAACAAACCCACACACTCACTCATTTGACTATCCAAACTGGATTCATTCCTGTGCATTCTGTTCCAAGGGACATTTTTGGGCATAGATGAAACCTGACTATATATGCTTATGATTAATCATTATTATGCCTTTCAGCTAAATGGCAAGGAGGTAGCTGAAAGTTTGGAAGCACACTGCCTCTTCCTTCTATCCAGGGAAAGGAGATGGACGTTTTTCAGAAACAGCATTAGACAATGAAACATTGTAAACAGAAGTTCTCAAGACTATAAGACCCCTGAGGGGGGAGGAAGAATTACACATAAGGGAAACTATTATGTTTATTAGAAACTATGTGGAACTTGCCATAGACATGTTTGTACCCAAAAGTAAGTCAAAATCACATACAGACAGGGTTAACAGCCTAGTATTGGCAACCAGCGGGAACCTTTTGGGGGCAGGAGAGCAATGTCGTGTGATAATGACATCGCTTCTAGATTGCACGCAGAAGCGATATCGTGATGCTCTAAGAATTTGCTCATCTCTGTGGTGATGTCACTACCCACCTCTGCCCCTTGCTCTCACTGGAGCAAAGAGGACTGGCAGGTCCTGGAGGTGGGATCTTGCCCATCACCCATAGGAGAATGGCAGCCATATATACATACTTTTTACACAGTGACATACAGAGACAGAAGTTGGAAGAAGCCAAAATGGTGTCCCTCTCTGGAATCTGCTAGTTAAAGTAATTGCTTCATAAGTGTTTTCCACACAGCTTACATTTTCAGTAATTAACTCTCCAGCTCCTTTCATTGGTGAGATATGCCTTTCCCTATATCTCTGAAACAAAAGGGGCTGGAAAAGTACTTAAAAAAAAAGAACATGGGGAATTCAGAGAATCTGATACACAGATTGTTATATCATTATATCTAATTCTCAACATTGCCCATTCAGCAGATACCTAAATCTGTTGATTTGGGCCTTGGGGCCAGAAAACAGATTTTCCTGCAAAGTTGGTAGACTCCTCAAGTTTGAAGAAAAATCTGAAAGCTTGAAAAAGGGAGGGAGGGGGGGTTAAATCACCCAAAAGACAAGAGTGTTGTCTGTGCAAGTGCAGAAAATGCACCAATGCTCCTCTGTCAGCTGGTGGCACTATGGGGACGGGAGAGAACAGGAACCGCTAACATTCCCAGCACAACGATGGCGAGGGGGCAGGTGTGCAAGACACAGTACTCTATGGCTGCCACTACCCACCCACCCTGCCACTGAGGCTGCAAAACTGCAGGCAAGCAAGGGAGGAGAAGGAGTTGCCCCACCACAGGGTACAAAAGTGTGGGGGAAGAAGGATTAGAGGAAGTTGCTGATGCTCCCCGCCCCCTCTTTACCTGAGGGGTGGCTAAGAAAACAGGGCATCAGCAGATGCCAATGCAACCAAGAATCCCCTCCCCCAGCAATTTCTTCACAGGTCTACACTTGCAACAATGAAATGATATTCAATTGTTGACTTTTAAAAAAACAAAAAGCCCCTTGGTGTTTGTGTGTGTGGGTAGCCACCGTAGGGACAAGAGCAGGGGGGAAAATTGCTGTTATGAATGCACCATGATACATTACTGTGGGGAAACTGGGTGGGGGAAAACCACTTTTTGAGAGCATTGAAACTGGCAAATAACCCATGTGGAAATGGCCATGGCAAGACCAGCCCCAATTGTACAGAGAAGCAACTTGTGTAGAAAAATTATCTAATACAATGCCTCAGTGTTTTATCTAATTTCTTCTTTCAAAGGTGAAATGGGCTACTATTTCTGCTAATGTGCTTCTGTACTTACAGCTTTCAATGGTACTATTGTTTGCATGATAAATTATTCACTCAAAGAAAGTAGAAGAGAAATTATTGGGGGGGGGTTGGCGGGACCAGAATGTTGGAACACACTATTGCACTAGGAACAATACAGACCAATAAGCCAAAGACTGTTCCTGTCTCTGAAGGCAGTTAAGTAGATGAACACCAGAAAGAAGTTCAACATAAAGAGAACAATCAGAGGTTGTAGATATTAACAACAATATTACCGTAATGGAAATAAACCATTGCACAAACTGAGCCACATTATAATGAGACTGACTGCAGCAGAGCCCTGCTAGATCAGACCAGTGGTCCATCTAGTTCAGCATCCTGTCTCACACAGTGGATGGAAGATGCTGAAAAATGAAGTGCTTAAGGCACAATCACAAACTATTCTGGTAAGAAAGAAAGGTGGGAGACGGGCAATGAAGCCAAGGTGGCTGAACAAGGAACTCTCTGAAGAGCTGAGACTAAAAAGGGAAATGTACAGGAAATGGAGGGAGAATCAAATTACTGAGGGTGAGTACAAGAGGCAGGCTCAAATCTGTAGGGATGGTGTCAGAAAGGCTAAAGCACAGATGGAACTGAGGCTTGCGAGGGATGCTAAAAATAACAAGAAAAATTTCTATGCCTATGTTCGGAGCAAAAAGAAGAACAGGGATGGGGTAAGCTCATTGCTAGGGGAAGACAGTCAAGTCTTAACAAAGGATGAAGACAAAGTGGAATTACTCAGCTCTCACTTTGCATCTGTCTTTAATCATAAGGCAAGCTGTATACAAACTGAAGAATGCAGAGCATATGAAAGAAGGAGGAACTGCCAGTCCAGAGTAAGAAAGGAAATGGTTTGAGAGCATCTAGCTGCCTTAAATACCTTCAAATCTCCAGGGCTGGATGGCTTGCATCCCAAGGTGCTAAAAGAAATTGCTGATGTTATTTCAGAGCCTCTGGCTCTAATCTTTGAGATGTCCTGGAGTACTGGTGTTGGTCCGGAACACTGGAGAAGAGCGAATGCTGTCCCAATCTTCAAGAAGGGAAAAAAGACGGACCCGGGAAATAACAGGCCTGTCAGCTTGACATCAATACCTGGGAAAATTCTAGAGCAGATTATCAAACGCTCTGTCTGTGAGCACCTTGAACAAAATGAGTTAATTGGTAGTAGCCAGCATGGGTTTATCAAGAATAAGTCATGCCAGACCAACCTTATCTCCTTTTTTGACAGAGTTACTAAAATGGTTGACGCTGGCAATGCTGTGGATATGGTGTATCTAGATTTCAGTAAAGCATTTGACAAAGTTTCTCATGATATCTTTGAGGATAAGCTGGTTAAGTGTGGGCTGGATGGTGCAACCGTTGGATGGATTCATGGTTGGTTGAAAAATCGTACCTAATGAGTGCTCGTAAATGGCTCTGCGTCTACGTGGAGGGAAGTCTCGAGTGGAGTGCCGCAGGGCTCGGTCCTGGGCCCGGTGTTGTTCAATGTTTTTATAAATGACCTGGAGGAGGACATAGAGGGGATGCTTATCAAATTTGCAGATGATACGAAGCTGGGTGGGATTGCTAATTCTAAAGAAGACAGAGTCAGGATTCAAAATGATCTAGATAGGCTGGAACAGTGGGCTGAGGCAAATAAAATGAAATTCAATAGAGACAAGTGCAAAGTCCTACATCTGGACACAAAGAATTAAAGGCACAGATATAGAACGGGAGGGACTTGGCTTGACAGCAGCACATGTGAAAGGGATCTAGGTGTTCTGGTTGATCACAAGCTCAACATGAGCCTGCAGTGCAATGTGGCTGCGAAGAAAACTAATGCAATCTTAGGATGCATTAATAGAAGGATTGTGTCCAGATCATGGGAGGTGGTAGTTCCACTCTATTCTGCTATGGTCAGGCCTCACCTGGAGTACTGTGTCCAGTTTTGGGCACCACACTTTAGGAAGGATGTTGACAAGCTTGGGCGTGTCCGGAAGAGGGCAACCAGGATGGTGAGAGGGTTTGAATCCAAGTCTTATGAAGAAAGGCTGGAAGAGTTGGGTATGTTTAGCCTGGGAAAGAGAAGACTTAGAGGGGACATGATTGCCATCTTCAAGTATTTGAAGGGCTGTCATGTAAAATATGGAGTAGATCTATTCTCTCTTGCTCTGGATTGCAAGACTAGATCTAATGGGTGGAAATTACAAGGGAGTCGTTAACGGCTAGATATCAGGAGAAACTTCCTAACTGTAAGAGTGGTTGAACAGTGGAACAGTCTGCCTTGGGAGGTGGTGGATGCTTCTTCCCTGGACGTTTTCAAGCGGAGGCTGTAAAACCATCTTTTGGGTATGTTGTAGGTGTGTAGGGCTATCTTTTGGCTGTGCTCCTGCAGAGTGCAGGGGGTTGAACTAGATGACCTGCAAGGTCCCTTCCAGCTCTAACATTCTATGATTCTATGACCTGGCAACAGTGATCCATGCTATGGTCACCTTGAGGTTAGACTACTGCAACGCTCTCTACATGAGGCTGCCCTTGTCACAAATCCGGAAGCTGCAGCTAGTGCAAAAAGTGGCAGCCATGCTGTTGATGGGTCTCTCTATACGAGATCACATCCAGCCTGCACTGAAGGCATTGCACTGGCTGCCAATAGCATACCGAATTCATTTCAGGGTGCTGTTTTTGACCTATAAGGTTAAGGGCCTGCCTACTTGAGGGACTGCCTTTCCCCATAAGTGTCTCAGAGAGCACTGAGGTTAGGATCGCAAAATTGCCTGACTCTCCCTGGCCCGAAAGATGCCAGACTGGCCATCACAAAGGCTAGGGCCTTTTCAGTGGCAGCTCCACACTGGTGGAATAAGCTCCTGGAGGACATCAAGGTCCTGTGGGACCTTCTACAGTTCCGCAGGGCCTGTAAAATGGAACTGTTCCACCAGGCCTTCGGTTAGGAGCCGCCAGTGGAGTCATCGGAATCTGAACATGCTACGGCCCTTATGTTACAACATGAGTGTATGGCCTTTCTCATTGGACCATGTATAGTAACCACTGTCATCTGTATTTATTAGCACTTATGTAATTTGTTGGTTTTGTGAATCTTAATGTATTTATTGTTTTACCTATTTTACCATGTACACCGCCTTGAGCCAGTTTGCCCCGGCTAGACGGGATATAAATTGAAAGTAATAAATAAATAAATAAATAAAATATTTCCAGCTCTGCAATGTCCTTTTTGAGATATGGTGACCAGAACTGAATCCTTTTATATTCAGCATCATTATAATTATGCTCTGAGAACCATGACACATATACTTCATCTCTGTGTTCACCAAACTCCGGTTTGACACTTTTTCAGCCTCATTTTTTCTTTCCCCATTATTGCATTATGCAGCATTACCCTTTGTGTTTTAAGTTAGAGCTAAGCTCCACTGAAATCAACATGGCATCCTCCCAATTTATTTATTTATTTATTAGATTTATAGCCCTCCCTCCCCTGTACAACAGGGCTCAGAGTGGGTAACAATAGTATTCATAAATTAAAACTGTCGCGCTCCGCATCCAGTCTGTGGGGCCAAGGGCGTCCCTACGGGGGAGGCGACGGTCGAAGGGTGGTCCAGAGTGGTTCGGCCTGGAGCCTCAGATGTAGAGAGGGCCTGTGGTTGCGTCACCACTCTAGGCGGCTCTCTAGGAGTGTCGTCTGACGAGGAGTCAGCCTCTCTCTCTCTCCACATGTAGGCTACTCCCTTCTGCCTCCAGTATCTCTTCTCCCTGGCTCTGGCCTCCACCACTCTTTTATTCCCTTCCACCAACACCTGTCCCCTCCCTTTCCTTCTTTGTGCTCTCCTGTTGGTTCTTCCCGTTGTTCCTCACTCCTTGCCAGCCCTCCTACTGGTTGGGACTGAGCCCCTTTTAGAGCAGGGGTTAAGTCCCGCCCCCCCTGAGACTCAGCGCTGGGCATTGGCTGCCACTCGGCATGGCTGTGTGGACTGTTCCTCCTTTGGGGCTCCTCTTGTTGTAAGTAACAGGGCTTGTGGTGATGCTTGCAAGCCCTCCCCAGTGTTGCCTCTCTGAAGTGCCTCTCCTCCGGGCTCTTTTCTGGGGTCTCAGGCAGCTCTGCCCACCCGGCCGCCCCAGGCGCTCCCCACCCCTTCCGCGGCCTGGGCTTGTTCCCACCCCCAAGCCTCGGGTGGCAGAGTTGCCGGGGGTGTGCTGCCACTTGGTGGCAGGACAGGCAGGGCCTCCCGAGCCATCCCGCCCCAGCCTTTCTGGGCTCCGCCCGCGTCCTCCAGGACTGGGAACCCAACTCGGGGCTTCCCCGGCTCACGACAGGGTTCTCCGCCATCCTGGCTCCCCGGGGCAATGTTGGACCCAGACCATTTAGGGCTTTAAAGGTTAATACCCAAACCTTGAACCTGAGCTGGTACTCAACCTGGAGCTAGTGCAGCTGGCGGAGCACCAACTAGAAATGGGCTCTAAGTGGGGTTCCCATAAGAACACGTGCCGGTGCATTCTAGACCAGTTGGAGTTTCCAGGTCAGCCTCAAGGGTAGCCCTGCATAGAGTGAGTTACATAATCTAATCGGGAAGTGACTGTTGCATGGATCAATGTGGCTAAGACAGGAAGGGACCAATTCCTAACCTGGCACACGTGGAAAAATGCCAGCCTGGCCCAATTTGCGATCTGGGCCTCCACTGAAAGGAGCAAGCAAGCACAGAAAGCCACCTTGACTGGAGTGCAATAAAGAGATAGAAAAGTCAATACATCTATGATAATTAACAACAGTTCAATCTTTTCCTGTACTGATTAAAATCATCCAAGGTGTTGATGTGCAAGACCTCACTGAGGTATCTCATTTTCTTCTTGCATCCTTCTCCCCACACTGTTCCCTCTTTCCCTCTGCTGGCAAGTCCCCATAATCTCCCCTTTCCTCCCCTCCCTCCCAACCACCAACTTTTATTTGCCCCTCTCCCTATCTTTAGCTTTCCCTCCTTCCCTTTCCTGGCAGGTTTTCACTCTTCTTTCCTCGCTGTTTTTTTTTTTTTTTGGGGGGGGGGGTGAATTTTTTTCTGCTCCCCCTGCTTCCTTCCTCCTCTTCTCCAAGGTCTTTGACAGAAAGTATGGAAGGCTCAGTAGTAATATCATTGCGGTTGCCTAGGGACTCCCAAAATGGCCACTGAAATCTCAGAATATAGAGAGCCAAGTTGGAATTTAAAAATGAAACATAAAATGCTGTCCAGAATGTGCACACACCAACTTTCATTCCAGTATCTCTTTCTTTGTTTAAAGTACTTATTTATTTTGAAAATTTATATGCTGCCTCTCCGCAGACCTGCTCGACATGGTTTATAACTAATGTAATAATACAAAACCATTAAAACAAACCATTTAAAGCAAATACTTTAAAAAGCCACTGGAAAACACCATTAAAACAAGCTTCTAAAAACAAGCCAATGCCATTAAAACAAGCCACTAAAAAAAAGCCGATGCCATTAAAACAAGCCATGTAAGTATGTATGTCATATGCACATAGAAGGGAGCAGGACATTTCTGCCAGCCTTTTCCTCACATCTGTGTATTCAGCCAAATGGCAGCAAAGAGCAAAATGTAGGGTTCCAGTCCCCTCTCCACAGAGAGTTCTCTGACGACAGTGGGAGGCAGGGTCAGCATGTGTAATCCCACATCTTTCTACTCACAGTGTATGCACTTTTAGATATTTGAACAGTCCATGTCAGTTTTATATTCCTCCCCAGTGCAGAGTCAAGCTGAAATTTTAACTTGAAACACACAATTGTGCTCTGAGCATATATATATAAATGGAATACACCAAACAGGCAAGTTAAATTAGAAGCCTCAGTTTACTCAATGACAAGGATCTCTTATCGTCTTTGCAGAATGGTTTTTCTCTTTCATTCTGGACAGCCACTGATTCTCCAAGTGGCTCCATCCCACACTCATCCCACAGTTATCAAATGCCTTTTCCACAGAGACAATTTCAATTTCATGTAAGCCTCTAGAACATTTTAATTAATACATTCAAATAAACAATGATTATTTTGAGAAACCAATTAATTACATCTCTTATAAGGTTAATAATGCATTATTTACTATTGACCAATGCTATCTTCACCATTTGATGAGTTATTCCCCTTCAGTCTTCATGGCTTGCTAAAATCAATGAAATTTTGAACTGTGGGTTTTCACATTGGAGTTAAAATCTCAAGACCTTGAACTGCAACACAAGACATCCTTAACTGCTTCCATGTAAAGCAGTGATTTCAGAGTAAAATTAAATTCAGATCACTATTTTGAAACCCGTTACATGTGTTATTTTCACAGCACAGCTGAACTGTAATAAAGCTACAGAGAAAATCAATGCTAGAAATATTTCCTGGTTGTCTTTGAGTCTCAATGTAGCTGTTGTATACGAGAGCCTGAACTCTAGAAGTAATGAGAGAGGGGTGAATTTTTCATTCTCATTTGTGGCACCAAAACTCTGGACCTTTCTTCCCAGGGAAATTCATCTGTCTCCCTCTATTAGTGTTTTCTGCCAGCAGGTGAAGACATTCCTGCTTCGTTTAGCATCCCCCCAATAATGGTTATTGGCCTTCTCTCTGGTTCTGCTGCTCTATGTTTATGTGTTTTTACTGAATTGTTTTATAATTTAAAATGTTTTTAATTGTTCAAATGCTTTAATGTTTTCATGTTCACTGCCCTGAGGACCCTAATCAGGTGGAAAGGTAGCATAAAAATGTTCTTAATTAATTAACAAGGGACCCTTATTGTGGGTCCCCTAAGGCTGAAGTATGTGGTGAGTGGGAGATATGCAGCCAGTTCTCTGGATATATTCTTACAGGGTAGAAAGTAGCCAGTGGGAATACCTGATTTGGAATAAAGCTATAATGCTGGGAAAATAGGAGTTTAACCCTTTTCTGTTTTCTGGCAGAAATGAACTACCTCCCTCAAGTTCTGGTGGAAACAAATATGGATTGCCTATTGTGTATTTTTCCTACCAAAGCTACCAGCAACTTGGGGATGGAGGGGGCTAATTTCCACTGCAAAAATGGCAACAGAGAAAGTGTTAAACCTCCTGTTATCCAGCACTATGGCCTTGATCTCTGTACAGGCACTGGATCCTTCATGTAGCGTGAGCCCTACAATTTCTAAGAAAATTCAATATTCCACTTCGAGTCAGTTGGTGTAGTGGTGAGGAGCATGGACTCTAATCTGGGAGAACCAGGCTTGATTCCCCACTCCTCCACATGCAGCTGCTGGGTGACCTTGGGCAAGCCACAATTCTCTCAGAGCTATTCTCTCAAGAGCAGTTCTCAAAAGAGCTCTCTCAGCCTCACCTACCTTACATGGTGTCTGTTGTGGGGAGAGGAAGTCAAGGAGATTGTAAGCCGTTGTGAGACTCCAAATGAAGGGTGGGGTATAAATCCAATATCTTCTTCTCTTATTCTTTTAATTCAGTTTTAATGTTAACATTCTAAAAAAGCTTTGACTGTAATCAAATACCACAATACCCTGAATTTACAAGACAGTCGCATTTCTTACCTACTCGGAAGATTAGGTCATCTTCAATAGGGTTCTCTTTCCTTTTGCCTGTGCTGTACATACTGGCTGGTCTTTTTACCGCCTTTTGTTTAACATGGCCACTGCCAGGAGACTTCACACGCCTCTTAACACCTTCAGTTGTAGGTGATACATCTGCTGACCTGATCACCTTGAGTTTGAAAGGGCTGCCTCTAATATGCTGATCATACAGTCTCAATGAGAGGGTGAAGTCCCCCTCTTTTTGGACAGTATACAAAAATTCATAAGTGCCGTTTTTATTGTCAAGTATTTCTCCATCTGCTACACTTCCATCAGGGGTGCACAGCTCAGCGGTGAGGTAAGCATTCCCAGTTTTACAGAGTTCGCCATCCTTGTCCTTGGTTGTGATGGTGACCGACATAGGCTGTCCAATTACGGTCTGCCGCAGTCCTTCACCTGTGGCCACCGTTTCGGAGGCAACAGCGTTTGTGGTTAAAATAGTACCAAGGTTATGAATGGACTTCTTCAACCCTTCCGTTTCCACTATAAAGTCCAACTGATCATTTTCACGGGGCTGCAGTGGGAAGTCTCGTACAGACAGGTCGTTCAGCTTGTCGCTCATTTGCTTCTTAACCAGTAAGACTTCAGTTTCTGTTCCATGGTTGAGTGCCTGGGCAGTAAAGTTGCTGCAGCTCTTAATATTCTCCTGTCCTTCCAGCAGAGTATCAAGCTGAGTTTGCAGGACCTGGACAGAGAATAAAATACAATGATTGTGCCACATATGAACATGCAAAGCTGCATGACATTGACTCAGACCACTGGTCCATCCAGGCCAGTATATTCTACTTGGAATACACTGCAACTCTCCAGGATCTCAGACAGTACTATTTCCTAGTTCTACTTGAGATCCCATCACTGGAGATGCCAGGAACTGAACCTGGAACCCCTGAATTGCTTGTGTTCTAAGACAAAGCTAAAACTCCCCAAAGGAAAACAGAGGCCATGCTGTAAGAATATATCCCTCCTGGGAAAGGCAAGGAGGACTTCCAAGACTTATTTTCTGGGAGAGTCTAGTCACATAACTCGAAGCTTGCTCTTTATTGAGAAACCCAACAAAAGATATTGGAAGGTAATTCATATGTCCTCTTTCTGAAATAAAGGAATATAGGGCATTGGTATAGTTATACAGGATGGTTTAGAGAATTTTAGAAATGTAGATATCCATACTTTCATAATCATAGTTCTGTAACACTTAACAATTACTCTAACAGCCTGATCCTATTTATTTGTAACTGTCCAACTTAATTGTGGAAATCATTCACAACAAAGGATACATAGGACTGCAAACAAAGCTGTCTGTCCTTTATTATCTTAAAAATTACTGATATACAGGATAAACACAAACATCAGAAAATGAATCCAAGCCCATGCAAGCTCAATCTCGGAAGCTAAGCAGGGACAACCCTGACAAGTATTTGGATGGGAGACCTCCAAAGAATACCAGCGCCAAGAGGCAGAGGTAGGCTATCAAGCCACTTCTCTGAATATCCTCCATGCCCCAGTAGGGGGTCACCATGACTTCCAGGCATGGGCATACACATGCACACACACACATGCACACACAAACACACTAGGCTTGCCAGTCCCCAGTTTGGGTGAGGCTCCCCCACTTTTGCTCCTCCCTGCTGGAAACCTTGCCTGAAAATGCCCCAGAACATGAAATGATGACATCACCTGGAAGTGATGCCATCACGTCGCTGCTGTCACACAGCGACTCTAGTTTCTGGGCAAAACTCTATGGTAAATTTAGGCACAAACCATAGAGTTTTGCCAGAAAACTAGAGCATCACTTCATGGTGATGTCACCATGCTGCACGCCCCCAAAGATCCCCCTGCCGGGAAGAAGGTAGGACCTGGCAACTCTAAGACACACACACAAATGCAAAAATAAAATAAAATAAATTCAAGGATGTTCAGTGATGACAGGAATACACAATAACCTTTATTAACATTTATTTAGCACAAACATCCCTACTCAGCAGTGCTTTTACATCCCATCGAGTAAGATGATTTCCATATGGCAACTGATTGTTATTATATCAATAAAACAGTATTCTATTGCTGGTTTTTAAAAAGCCCCTTGGTGGCAAGAAGTGGGGGAATGGCCGTTGCAAAGACAGAATCTGGGATTTGTCACTGTGTCAGCACGCCTATAGACCACTTAAGGTTCACTGCTCAACTCTCACACAGGCCGACCTAATGACACTTCATTTTCGGTTGCATGGACATCCAGATTCCCATTAGCTGTTTTCCCAAATACATATATATATATTAGTTTTCAACCAAGCTTCTATAAATCTTTGGATGACTATGTACAAAGGAAGGGGGAGGAAATTCTTAAATAAACAGTGAACAATGAGGCGAAATAACAGGGTTTTTTTTTAAAAAAAAGACACACAATTAAAACTTCTTTGGCCTACATATTACTTTGATCACATTTTGTAAGAGAAGTCTTGCAGGTTGGACCTTCTGATAAAATAAGTCAAGGAACCATTTTTCCTGTTCAGTCATTCTTCAGGGACATGGCTGTATTAAATAAAGAGTTCAACAAAAATTCCCAAAGTGATCACAGCCTCCTAAAGTGATCACAAAAATTCCTAAAGTGATTTATGGGTTAAATGAACCAAATTTAAGAGGCAGGAAGAATTCACTAAAAAGAAAGGATGGTTTAAACAGGGAATACACATATTTATCTGATTTTTCCTTTCACTGCACAAAAGGGAAAGCTATTTTACTATACTAATAATATGACAATTTACAGGGAGCTGGAATTTAAAACATTAAGAATACAAATGACATGCTTAAAAATGTAATAACTGTCTGATTTTTATATGTCCGCAGCTGGCTGTATTATCACCAACTTTGTCTAATACAGTACCGACATCTTTAACAGTCATATTTGCTTTTTATTGCAAACATTATGGATAATGAAACCAGATGACAAAATTTACCATGAATTGTGGCAATTGTTTAATTTCCAGTATTCAAAACTGTCAGTTATGTGGATATATTAATACGTTCCCTGGGGATCCAACAGGGACTGGCTGTTCATTTAAAAACTGCTTCCAATTACTCTTCCTTTCAAACAAATTTAATGGCAATGTTACTGAAGCTGTTTGTTTGCAGAAGTCACTCAGTTCTACATAATCAAAACCAAAGTGGAAAATGCCCAGGTAGATTATAACGTATAGGGCACACAAGCCATTTTTCATATTTCTCAGTAGATGAGATCTGAGGCATCATTTCCTTCCCAGGGGTAACCTATAGTTAAAAGAGAAAGCATTTTGCTGACAAGAGCCAGGGTCTTACTTTATGTTTAAGGCCATAATTCACTTCCAGTTCCATAAGCAGCACACTCTTGCGGACGTTTAATGTCTTCTGGAGTTCGTCAAAAGTGGAATGAATTTCATCTACGATGCTTGTCTTTTGACTGGTCAACTGATGTATAATTTCTGATACGAAATGAAGTGCAGAATCTATCTCTGGAAGCCTGCAGGAGATAAACAGTAGTGGACGTTGATTTCAAAGGCATTGCCACAGAGTTCTTCTTTTTTGAATTCATACGACTAATATATTTTTAAATTTTTAGTAGCAGAATTTTAATATTAAGGGATTTTTATTCACTGGCTAAATCATGGTAAGGTACAAATGATGCTCAGGTTCCTAATCTCATTTGGGGAGATTCTATCCAACTGGCTTCAGGCACATTCAGGCATCAGAGAACAGTCCCATTTGTCCCCAGCACTAATACAGCTTGTTGTCTTTCTTGCACACTGATTCTCACTCCCCTATTTTCCACTCCTTTTGATAGCAAGCATGACTGAAGGCTTCTTGGAACTCTAATTTGCCCTGGGGTCCACATTCAGGCTTCACAGTGAATTGAAGCTTGACTCAGGGCTTCCCAGACCATGAACTATGAATTGCTCTCAACCTGCATGGGTAAAAAAGAGGGGTGTGCACGAGCTAGACAACAAGTTCATCATAAAGATGGCCATAGGCTGCATTCAGATGTTATGGTAATATATGGAAGCAAAGGAAACAGGAAGCATGAGGCACTACCTGTCCTACCACCAATGTTCAATAACTCCTCATGCACTTCTTTCAAGGGATTATAGAAACAAGCTTGCTTAAGTTAGAAACCAGCTTTGCTTTTGTGGTCAGACTGCCATAACCCCTGCAGTAAGTATTACAGAGGGAATTTCATACCTTTTGTTGACAGCATCTAGCTGAGACTGAAGTGAAGCCTTATGTTGTTCTACTACATCTTTGAGAGGTACTGTGGGGTGTTCTGCATGCTCTCCTTCTGTACATTCCCTGCACATGGCTGTCTCACAGGACTGGCAATAAAATTCCATCAGCTGGTTACAAAGACGGATAGAAATCCAAAAATAAGAACAAAGACCATACAATAGCTTTTATTAGGACTAACCAATATGACACAAAACAGTGTGCAAGTTCTGGAGTGCACCCAGAATTCTTCATCTGGCCAGATATAACAAACAAACAAACATACATAAAGGAGAAGGGAATCATGTTTCAGGTCACATTCTTGTTGGCGGCTTGTGTAAAATCCTGAGCAAATGTGTAAATTTAAAAGAGAGCTGGTGTCATACAGTACCTGGCATTCTGGGAGCAAGAAGAGAAAAAGTTACTATCTTTCCAATACCACTTTCCCTTTTACACTTGTAGCACCTCTCTGATCAGAAGCATATTATTTTGAATACAGTATCCAAATCCTGACCTCAAAGTGTCACTGCCACAACTTAGAGGAAGGGACAGTCTACACCAGTTTTGGCCAAGAATAACTAAAAATAATTTTCCGTGGTACTCCTAACAAGCAGATGTAAGTGTTTTGGTCACATTAAATTGCACTTTTAAGGCGAATAATGAACTGAATAGTTGTTTGTTCATTCATCTTTCAATTCTATTAGCCCTAGGTCTTTGAAAGTGAACTCAATTTCAGTAGCTTTACATACTACATTCCCCTTTGGAGTGTTAGTTGGACTGTGATCCACATTTGAAATTCAGAGCCAGTGTGCTGCAGTCATTATAATGCCACAGATTATGATTGGAAAGACACAGGTTCAAATGCCGTTCTACCATTAATCTCAACAGGTGACCTTGAACCAGAAAGCATGACTTATTTTTTTTATTAAACTTTTAAAACATGACTTATATCACAGTTATGTGAGAATAAAATAAACATGGAAAATAGGACTGCCAGGTCCCTCTTGAGAACTGGTGGGGGATGGGGAGGACATTCCAGGAGCAGGAAGGAGGCCCAGGCAATGTTGCTGGTGATGTAGCTACATCAGTTCCAGCATGTACAGGAAGTAATGTCATTACACTGCAATTTTGTGATGATGCTCTGGTATTTGGGTAAAAATTGTATGGTAGAAATGGCTTCTACCATAGAGTTTTTTGCTTAAATACCAGAGTGTCACCTAGATATTGCCGGCATGATGACATCACTTCTGGTGCACAAGTAACATCACATCACTGGCAACATAGCCTGGGCCTCCCTCTCTCTCTTAATAAGTCCCCCCCACTAGCCAGCTGATCGGGGGTAGGGGGTGGGGCCTGGCAGCAGGGGACTCCCACCACCAACACCAGGGTAGCTGGCAACCCTAACAGAGGACTATGTATGCTGCCTTGCAATTGACAGATTTTATTAAAATAACAAATAGCCCCGAAGTTTAATGTTTTAGGGTTCTACGAGGGTTGCCAGCTCCAGGTTGGGAAATACCTGAAGATTTTGGGTTGGAGCCTGAGGAGGGTGGGGTTTGGGGAGGGAAGGGACTTCAATGGGGTATAATACCGTAGAGCTTTCCTTCCACAGAGGCCATTCTCTCCAGGTTAACTGATCTCTGTCACCTGGAGATCAGTTGTAATAGTGGGAGGTTGACAACCCTAATTTCTACAGATATTATATTTAGGAACAAAGACACTGAAAAACACACTGTTTTGATGAGGATAAACAAATGTAATTTATAATACTTGAAATTACACAGACACGCTTGCAGCTGTCATTTTACATTATTCAGTTAGAAATAATTCTGACACTTCTTGTACTTTAAGACTCTTATTACTGCTCAAAAATGCCTAAAGCATTACAGACTCTCCACTGAATACAGAACAGGCCAACATCAAGTTTGATATAATGAGAGCCACATTTTTGGCAAAGTTTTAACAGAGAGTACTCTGTACTGCTTAATGTTTACCAGAGACAGAAGAAGAGAACAGGGTTTTTCCTCTCAAGTTAGGCAGAAGCATATTAAAGGAAATTATACAACAGGATCCAACAAGACCAAGAGGTTTGTTCTAATTAGGATGAAGAAAGAGAAGCAAAATTTTCATTCAACAAAGAACAATATGTTTTCCAGTAACAAGCATTTTACTCCTTTGTGGCATCCTTTCATATTACAAAAAGGCCCCAAGTAACTGAAGAGGTTTTAGTCTTAAACACAGAGAGAGGGAGAGGGAGAAAGAAAGAGAGAGAGAAATGGTTGGATCCAAAGGTGAACTCACCCATGTGGAAGGCATCTTCCAATCAAGAAAGAACAACTTTACATGCCAGAGTGTTGCATGAGAAATGTGAAAGCTTATTTTTCTGCACAGGCAGAACAATTTATTTAGACATCTCTATACATTTCTCCGAAACAGGGACTCAAACCTGTTTACAACATTCTCCTCTCCTCCATTCTATCCTCACAACTATCCTGAAAGGTAGGTTAGGCTGATTTGTGCTGCAGTCCTAAGAACACCTTCCTGGGAGTAAGCCCCATGGAATAAAATGGGGCTTACATTTGAGTAGACATGCTTAGGATTGCTCCTAAGTCACCCAATGAGCTTCCACAGTAGAGTAGGGAACATAAACTCTCTTTCCAAGACCCTAGTCCAATAGGGCTGTCAGGTCTCGCACTCTGGGAGGAGACCTCATACCCAGCAGCCTCCATTCTCCACCACCTGATCACTTCTGGTGCTAGCCCAAAAGTTACAGCAATCTGTCAGGGCAAGTGCTCTAGGATTCCACCAAGACTCTATGGTAAAATCATAGATGTCTCAGTGCTGATCAATGCTCCCTCTAAACTGTGGAGTCTCGTGAGCAAAAATTCTACTTTGTGAGCTCCTGGCATTAAAGTTGTGAGTGAGTGATTTCGCTGCTGCATAACTTAGTTTGCTCTGGAGCCATCTTTCCTGAGCTAAGACAAAAATGTGTGAGCCAGAGGCTAAAAAACTCTGAGCTAGCTCACACTCACTCAGCTTAGAGGGAACATTGGTGCTGATGGCAATTTACAGGTCCCAAGCTCCCTAAAGCTTCCATTGGTTGCCAGTGTTGGGATGGCAGTCCTTATATTCCAACATCCTACTCTATCAAGCTGAAATGTAACAACTCTTGAAGGGTCTGTGCCTACAGCCAGGTATCATGTGGAAATCAGAGTCAGTATATAATAATCTCAAGCCTGGTTTACTCTTGTGGTTGTGAACTCCCTTGAATCTAACCTTAGTTTGTTGTGACATGCAAATTCAAGGGTTTCAAAAAATGGGAATTTGCCTGTGCTTACGACAAGATCAATTAAAAAAAAAATCCCTCTCTCTCAAAGGGCAGGAGCTCATAGAGCTAACACACCCCACAACTACCTAGCTTCCAGATCACTGCAGAGCTCTAGCACCGCCCCCCCCCAAGTGGTTGCTAGGCTCCAATAGTTCAGAATGAAGAACTCTTAATTGGCTAAGTGGCACCAATCAGATATAGTTCTAATATACTCATAGCAGTTACTTCATGTATAAACCTCAAACATTTCACTCTATTTTCCGAAGCAAAGGATTTCAGTACACAGACTGAGAGATTCCACTTGGCCTCCATAGACACTGTTCCCAGCTGAATACCAGAAATTCATAGTTTTTGAGTGATTCTGGTGTTTTTCTGTTGTGAGCAGCTTTGCAAGTGGAACAGTGAAAGGAATAGCAGGAAATGTTTTGCAGAGATAGCCATCTACTAGATTTTGCTAACATCCTTGCAATTCTGAAATTCTGTTCTGTGCCAAATTGCTCACAAGCTACATTACCTCTGGTCACGCTTAAGGATTTTAGCTTGCCATTTGCCAAGCGCTGGATTGTGTTTCTACTTGTATAGAAAGCTTCCTAATCATTAGAGGCAACGATTGCCAATATGGTTCATATTACACTGCCACATTCTAAAGGCAGCATGGCACTCACTGATGTACCCGCAGTGATGCCAACCTGCCAATTCAAGTGGAATGATGAAATAATTCAGGCCATAAGCTCCATTTACTCCTGAGGTCCCCTGTTAGAACATGTGGTTTATGCAGACTCTTCCTCTGCTGGATCCAATGACTGTTACAACTAGTGAGGTAAGACTGCATAGTATAAAGTTTAATCTGAACTTCATCATACCCAGCTGAGCATTATGCCTGGTGTCAGAAAGGAATGCTTTCCTGGGCAGTATCCACAAATTATTGGACACTGTGCTATCATTGGGCTGCAGCAATAATTCACAACTGGATTGTCCTATGCAGGAAACCCAGTCCACCTGGAATGACTGCTACAATGTAACAAGACTGCAATATCCAACTATGTGCAGATACAAGCTCTATTCCCATGAAGTAACAAATGGGTATCAGGAATTGGTGGTAAACCTGATTTTTTAAAAAATCTCCCCAACATATATATTGGTTTCTTACCCTGATTCATCTGCAGGTGTTTGCTCTGCAGGCACCACCTGCGATTCACCCACTTGGTATTTGTAACACATTATGACAGACTGAAAGTAGAAGATGTGGCAATGGTAGAAGAAGAAATGGACTTCAGGTGGAAGCATCTCAACAATTGTGTAAATGTACAATAGGAAGAAGCAGGAAACCATTCACAAGAAAGTCTTCTGCTTAACAGCATAACACTGAATAAGCCTTCTCTTAACAGCATAACACTTCATTACCAGGCACTACCATACTTGGGAAAGAACACTCCAAGAAGGACCCTCTTCTACCCAACAATTAGCAAAACACGGAAGATGGTGCAACCAGTCACCAAACTATAGGCAAGTATTATAAGCCATTGTTGCACTTACGTTTCCTTCATGATTGGGGCAGGTGAGAGGTTTCCCAGCAGCAACAGCTGTGACTGTCTCCAAGATGGAAGACTCCTCAATGCTGTTGTCTGGTGTTCGCTGCAGGACATCCATTAGGTTGGTGATGAAGAAGTTATTCTGGAGTGCAGAAACCCCTTTCTCTGGCAGGATGGAGGTTTGGCGGCACACTGGGCAAGAAAGGGTTAAGCTGTGGGCAGGAATGTAGTTCTGTAGGCACCTAAGAAAGAAGGTTAAAAAGAGAGATAGAGATCAGGTATTGGAAGCTAAGCAGGGCTGACCCTGGCAAGTATTTGGATGGAAGACCTCCAGAGAATACCAGGGCCGGGAGTGGCTATCAAGCCACTTCTCTGAAGGTCCTCCATGACCCAGTAGGAGTCGCCAGAGGTCACCATGCCTTCCAGGCATGGGCATGCACACACACGCGCGCATGCACACAAATGCAAAAATCCCCCCTCCAAAAAAAAGAGAGAGAAAGGCTGAGATTAGTATAGGAATTCTTTTTTAATATCTGAGAGAGGTAAATTGCTAGTGTTGTTTGAATGTTTCAGGGATTGCAACTCCTGTCAGATGGGAGAATTCTGTATGCTTAATCCATTTAAATAGTATATTTTCCAGTAAGCTACCTAGAGTGGCAACAACACCGGAAGATATGTGGAGAAAGTCTAAACAGTAGTTCTTCATAGCCCTGATGTTAATATGATTAAAAAATATTTTCCTAAATTCCATTTTCCTGCTGTCAGTTCCAGTCAACGGTGTTTTTAAGAACTTGAAGATAGAGATAATAATGTACACACAATGGATAATGATATCTCTATCCACTGTGTCACCTCAAACTTTCCTCTCCATAAAACTGCCTCTTTGTGGTTGAAGCTTTCGAGCACAGGAAGTACCATTACCTCAGTCATAGTTTAGAAATGCCTTACATCTTGGACCAATGGATAAGGAGGAAAGGGGATTCTGTAGAAAATCCCCTGTAGAAAAGAGGGGATTCTGGCAAGTGCATCTTTTCTTTCTCTTGTACGAGAAGCTGTATTTGTTGAAATTTCCTCCTCTTCAGCACTAAAAAGTATAGCAACTGTCTTCCTTTGCACCTGGTTACTCTAATTCTTTTGCTGTTTCAAAACTTGGTAGGAAATTACATGTAGTACTACAAGCACCATTAGGAATGTGCAGGGTCAAGTCATTGCATTGGATCCAGCAGTAGAACTCCACTAATGGAAGAGATGGTGATTTTCACTGATTCTTCCTTCCCACTGCAGATCTCCAGTTCACCCCTCTTGATGTTCTTTAGGGTTCCCCAACCATCAGGAGCAGCATTTGGGGGAGCATTTTGATCTGCAACAGGAGGAGGGAAGTGAAGAAAGCCTGTTTCCGAGTCCCATGATGGAAACTCCTTCCATAATGGAAATTGTTGCTAGGTTCTCATGGCTGTATTTCAAGAGTGATTTAATAGTTGAGGGTCTCGATCTAAAGCACGCTACTGCACATTAAGTATCCACTGATCCACTGGCTAGTATTTAAACAGCTCCTCCAGTACATCGGTGTATGCATATCAAGGAAGTATGGTAGGACTGCCAATAATTGTTTCCGGCTCCCAGTCCTTATACTGCACTTAATGCTCCTCTGGAGAGCCTCTGATCTTCATGAACAGCTTTCTACAGACATGATGGACTCCAGTCAGAGAGGGGAAGGTTAAAAGGTTAATGCATGTGTATCTTCAGATTCCACCTACAGACATATGATCCTCTGAATTCTACCAACAGATTTAACAGTAGAAGAGATCTCCTTGTTTATCAGCACGTCAACCACTTCAGAGAAATGTCTCTTTGAGTTTCTTCTGGGCCAGTGCCTTACTAGCAACCTTTTGGGGATTTTGTTTATACTATACCAAACTAGTGTCAGCATTTTAAAGACCGACACCAGCTATCTACATCCATAAATCTACCAGTGTTTTAAAAATGTGGATAATCTCTCCTTCATCAACCTAGAGCCTGAAACTATTGTTTTTCATTCATATCTTTGCCATGCTTCCCAGCCAATCATGTCCTTCAAAGCAGCTTAGTTTGTTAGAGCATCAGCCTGCAATGGTTATCAGAAATAGCCCAGGCTGTGTCGACTTCCAGCAGCTTAAGCCTGCGGTGAGGCAATTGTGTGCGTCTGTCACCACAGGCTGTGTTTAGTCCAGTTTTGGCTTTTGGCCCATAATTGCAAATGCTGGCGGTTTCTAATGGCATGCCAAAAAACTGAATCTAAATTCAGCCTATGGAGGAAACAGATATATATATGTGCACTTCAGGCAGAATCTCTAATATGCCCCCAAATGGCTATTTTTAAAATATCTAGGAAGACAGAGTCATTAGTGCTACTGCATTTAAAATTGCCCATAAAACACTGTAGACAAGATAGTTCTATAAAATGAAATGAAACCTGTAGAAAAAAAGTTACTGCAAAAATGGTTGCAGGACATTTCGCTGTCAGATGGGGCTGCACTTCTGGCACAGAAATGCTGTTTCAGGGAAAATATCACTCATTACAGCTTTCAGTCCTGAAGCAGTTAAAGATACAAGAGCCTGCCCCCCAAAAGTATCGATGTACATCCATGAAACATTGAAATCTTTTTGCCACTAAATTATATGTGCCAACATAAAAAACTTGATTTCTGAACATCCTCACTTCAAACTATATTCTTTGTTGATGTAATCTGTTTCCAGGTTAAAGTGCTCGGATTCTGTTTAATGAGTGGACAGCACACCATGACATTTCTCCAGCTCCAGATTAGGAAATTCCTGGAGACTTCAGGGTGGTACCTGGGGGAGAGCAGAGTTTGGGAAGGGAGCTCAGCAGAGATGTAGTGCCATAGTCTTGGTCCTTAAATGCTGCCATTTTCTCTGGGAGAATTTTTCTCTGTAGTCAGGAGATTAGTTGCAATCCTGGGAAAACACCAGCCTACACCCAGACGTTGGCAGTCCTACAAGGAACTCACGGCTGTATATATGGTCTTCCCCTATGCCATTTGCTTCTATAGGCTGAAAGTATGACTGGCCTAAGGTCACCCAGCAAGCGTCACAGCTGATGGAGCTTTGGCCCTGCATCTTTAGCCACTATAATATACAGACTGCCAGTGACTGAAATCACTGGTTCTACCTAATGCATTGTGCACAAAGAAAGCATTTCCTTAAAACAAAATAAACACACACAAACCAAACTGGTTACCAAAACATCAGACTGAGATTCCAGGTTAATTTTGCTACCTCCTTCTTAAGAATCAGCTCTTCCTCCCAGCTCAAGGGCATTTCAGCCTCTCATTCATTAAATTTAGTTTTCTATTTCAGGAAAACTTTCCAACTGGATGCATGGTTCATTGTAAATCAGTGTAACTCTAGATTTCTGGGAAGTGATTCCCTGCAATCATCCAGAGAGACCAGCCAATTGTAAACACTTTGGTTGGGGAACAGAACTCAGGCTTACCTCTCACAGAAAGTATGCAGACAGGGGAGTACTTTGGGGTTCTTGTAACGGTCCAGGCATATGCTGCAGATCAGAAACTGTTTGTCAATCTGACGCACGACAGGACTTGGGATGTTGGAGCCTTCACTGGCCATCCTAGACCACTGACATGTGGGTCCCGTTCTTTTTTACCCGGCACACTGCTGCAAATTGTTTAACAAAGAAACCTTTAGAATTTTTTTTAAAAAAAACCTTCTTGCCAATGTGCTTTGTCCCAATTTAAGGACTATTAGAATGAGAATGCAGAATTTTATTTTTTTTTTAATGGCAGCCGCAACATGTGGTATGTAGAAATGCTATACTACTAGGGTCAGGGGGTGGAAGGGAGCTCTCTGGGAGTGGGGGGGCATCATCATGTCGGGACATCCCACAGATTCATGGCTGTTGGGGGCAGGGCCTCCCCCTGCCAGCCAGGAGCCTGCAAAACTGGAGTATTCCCTTGCTCCCACCTGGGAGCTGGCAACCCTATCAAAAACCACGGGGCAGATGTTTACAGTTGTGATAGTTTATTTTTAAAATAATTGCTTATATCTTCTATTTTGCTCACAGAACATTTTACATTCTCCCATCTAGGCACTGATCAGACTTATACCTATGTCACTGTAACTAGCTGAGATCATCACATGCCTCCAGACCACTGAACAACTGCTGCCCACCTCCACGTATTTATTTAGTACGCTTGCAGATTACACTCTGCAGAGATCTTCTCTGAGGAGGATTCCAATGAGAATATAACATACATTTGAAATCAATTAAAACTACTTGAGATACTAAAAGCGGCAAGACAATAAAAGCAGTGTGAAAACCATTTTTAAAAAGCATTACATGCATAAAGCAGCACAGAGGCATTAAAACTTTATAAAAGACAATATAAAGCATAAAAAGTGGCATACATCCAACAAAATGGCAGCAGAGTTCATCTCCAAGTAGGCAGTATTCCATTAATGCTAGAATTGTTGCACAAGCAGCAGAGGCACACTGAGAATTTAAAATTGCACTGGAGCCACTCCCTGATGGGTCATTGGCAGTCAGGAACAAGCAGAACTATGTGCCAGAGCTATGTGCCCACTCATCTCAGACTTGGCCAATGGCACTAACAATAGGCATCAGGTCACCTATTGCCAGCAGTGCAGGCAGACACAACAGTAGGGTTGCCATTTGCCCACTAAGTACAGGTAAACCCCAGCCTGTACTCCTTGTCCCCCAATTTCATTCAATGAAGCATTGGGTGGAAAGTGTGGGGGAATGATGTTGTATGTACAGCAACATCATTTCTAGGTGAACATCCAGAACTGATGTCACAGTGTTGAGGGACTCACTAGGAATTTCCACAGTCTCCAAGGTTTTTATCAATGGTCTTCACCCAGAAATGACATCACCACATCATGAAATGCTCTTTTTCTCTATGCCATGTCCTACAAGCTCCCACAATTCCAGATCTGTGTCTGGCAACTGTAGGTAGTGGGGTAGCTGACACCCATCAATGGTATCACTGGTCCGGTTTGACCTGAAGGTCAAACTAGAATTGATGGCATCCCAGGATCCGACCCATGGATGCTGCTGCCATTTTAAAAGCCAATGAGATTATTTTAAAAAATGCTGCAAGGGTCTGATCCTGACTGGGCCCACAGCATGGCAGGATGAGGTTCTTGTGTTCACCCCCCACACCTTTTCAAGTGCTACTCCCCATCCCTTATAACTCCTCCCCCCCAGGGGAGACTAGGGTTGCCAGATCCCCCAGTCCAAGGGGGGTTTCCTGATTTGGGGGGGCTCTTTCCCGCCCCCAGCCAACTAGCCAACAGGGGGGAAGCCCCACCCCCAAGAATAACCACCCAGCAACCCCCTGCTACAAGATTTAAAGGGCCTTTCAGCTGGCCCTTTAAATCTTGAAGAGGGAGGAAGTGGGGTAGCCGTGCCTGCCTGCACCCCCCCCACCTCTTCCCAACAGCATTCAAAGAGATGTTGTTGGGAAGAGGCGGGGCTGCATGCCCAAAAGTTGTTGGTGGCTCAGGGCTTGCAGGGTTCGCATGAGCAGCACCTGTTCTTTTAAAGCAGGGACCGCCCATGCTTGCCCTACAAGAGGCAGGATTGCAACTTGCAGGGCAAGCATGAGTGGCTCCTGGTTCGAAAGAGTGGGAGCTGCTTGCACTTGCCTTACAAGCAGCGTTATTTTGAACTAGAAGCCACTCTTTTGAAGTGGGAGCCACTCGTTCTTGCTCTGCAAGTGATCTCGTGACTCCCAGAGCAGGCCCTCTCTTTTGAAGTGGGGGCCGCTCGTCCTTGCCCTGCCAGCTGTGACCTCATGACAAAGACTTGCAGGGCAGGCACAAGCAATCCCACTTTCCTCCAACCATTTACACAGACAGCGCAGCATCCCTGATGTGATGACAGCACTCCGTGTGATATCATCATGTTGGGGCAGCCCCTCCACCTCCCAACATGCCCCCCAAATCCCCCCGCTGGGGGGAAAATATGTCCCGGCGACCCTAGGGGAGACTGAGGAGTCAGGATTTCTCCACCATCCTATATATTGTATACACACTGTTTTTACCTACTAGTATGTATTGGACTGTTTAATTTGGTTTTATATTGAGAATGTATATTATCCTGTTGTAAGCGATCCTGAACCCTACTTTAGGGAAGGGTGGCCTAGTAAATCCAGTTTAATAAATAAATAAATAAAATGGATGGCTGCACCCCACCACAGTTGTTCTGGCACTAAAAAGCCACAAGAATGCCTAATCCCACTCTGCTGTAGACCTGATCAGGATGGTGTCTTTGTGGCATTTTTAATTTTCCACACTAGGTTTTAAAATGGCAGCAGTGTCCATGGGTTAGATGCAGGAATACCATCACATGTATTTTGGCCCAGAGTGTTTGGGTCTTCACCCTGCTGCACTATCAGAGTTTCAAGGGTTTGGCTCTGCTTGCTCCAAACTGCTAGCCACCCTCCAGTGTAGTGGCCTACCAGGACAGTGTAGCTAACCTCAAGGTGGGCCTGCAGTTCTTCCAGAGTTATAACTGATCTCCAGAACATAAAGGTCAGTTCCCTGGGAAGAAATGGCAGCTTTGAAGAGTGGTGTACCATGCAGTCCAGGAGTAATGGAAGTCCCAGAGTGGCATCATCTCCTTGCTGAGCTCCCTTCCCAAATGTTGCCCTCCCCAGGCACTGTTCCCAAATCTCCGGGAATCTCCCATTCATGTTAAGTGACCAGAACACCCTTGACAGTAGAGCTAGACTGCTTTATTCTTGTGCAGTCATGAGCACTTGCCATGTCCTGCTTTGAAAATGCATTCTTTAACAACACTACTCCATTCATTCATTTAAAACATTTCTATGCCACCTTTCCATCCAATTCAGGGTCCCCAACATGGCAAATATTAAAACATTAAGCACTGAAAATGAACCTGCCCAACGACTACAGTCATCTTCAGAGGCCAAGTTTTAGGTGCCCCTGCCCTCTGAGGTTAGGTTGGTGGCAACCCAGGAGACAGCCTTTTCAGTCATGGCCCCAAAGATATGGAACCCTCTCCCCAGGGAGATTCATCTGTCCTCTTCTATTGCCAACATCTGCCAGTGGGTGAAAACTTTTTTCTTTCTTTTGGCATTCCCTCAATGATCCCTCCTTCCTAACAAAAGCTTCAGCTGCTGTTTTTATGTTTTGTATGTATTTTAACTGTATTTTTAATTATTTTAATGCTGTGGTTTGGGTGTGTGCATGCTGATTTTATTGGTTTAAATTTGTGATTTTTATCATGTATGCTTTAAATTGTTAGCCACCTTGGTGGCCCTTGTAAGGTGGGATACAAGTTTTGTAAATAAAATAAAATAAATAAATACATTTAAAATACATATATACATATAATATTTTAAACTACTAAATAAAACATACTATAAACTCATGAAACATATAAACACATAAAAACACACACAAACAGAGTGTGGCCAATAACAGTTAGTGAGGAAACACTAAACAGAGCAAAAAATCTTTACTCACTGGCTGAAGACAGTGATCGTGACAGGCAGCTGAATCTCCCTGGGGAAGGAGTTCCAAAGTTCCACATCTTTTTTGTTGGGACTAATTATAAATTAAAATAATTGTGGAAACCCACACTCATACTAACATTCCTTTATTAGTGCTATGCCTAATGCCTTGCACAAGCAGATATAGGTTGTTGGTTACAATGCAGTTTTTGTTGCATAACAAGTTACTGCAATTTTATTTTTAAAACTTTTGCTAACATAATGGCTTTTACATTAGTGGAAATGGATCATAAGATACATGCTGATATACACAGCATAACAACAAACAAAAACAGGCCAGTAGTAAAAAAAATCATATAAGCAAATAAGAAAGTCTTAGTTTACAGACACCTGAGAAAACAGCAAGGCTTTTGTACAGTGCCAGTAGGATAACAGGTTTGAGTTCAGGCAGAAGGTCAGAAGGAAGCCATTCCACAGTTGGAGATGGGTGATTAGGGTTGCCAGACCTCCCCCCCGTGGAGATGGGGGTCCCCTGCCCCGAGGCCCCCGCACCAATCAGCTGGCTAGCAGGGGGATGTAGCAGAAGAGAGAGGGAGGCCCAAGCTTAATCACTGGCCATGTGACAATGTCACTTCCAGTATGCACTAGAAGTGGTGTCATCATGTTGACAACATATTTGGGCAAAATTCTATGGTACACAGCAGAAGTGATGTAGACACTTCACTGGCAACATCGCCTGGGCCTCCCTCCTGGTCCTGGTAAGTGCCCTCATCCCTCACTGGTTACCAGGAAGGACCCAGCAATCCTACGAGTGACACAATAGAGATTGACCTTTGTGGCCACCCACTTCACTTCAGAAGAAGCAGTGTCTCAGACAAAGTTCTCAATATTCAGGCAAACTTGGTCCTTCAGACAGTCTGGTCATAGCCCACTGTGTATTGAAAAGGGCCTTTATAGCTTCCATGCTAGCCTGTGAACCAGCAGCTATCTTTTCAGAAATGATACTACCAATATTATTTAACACAAAATACAAATGGAGGTTTATAAAGCATACTGAAGTGACATAAATTCATATGCATGCAAAATTCAGTTTCCTGTGTTAGTCATTTTCATTTAAGTTAAAGAGCAGATTGTTTTCAATTTATGGTTGCAAGGATAAGAATAAGCATAGGCATTTTAGATACTAGATTTCCACTGGTCAAGCCATGACTCTTCAGCTGCACAATTCTTTGTGTAACTCTGGACAAAAGCAGGCAGAATCAGCACACTTCTACAAAGGAATTACATACTACGAATATATACAGGAATAGTCTTTCGATCTGTTTTTAAGCACAGAGTTCTGGATCTTACCTCTGTCCATAGTTTTAGTTATAGAATTTGCAGTTACTGTATCCTGCAGTTTTAGATATAGGGTTGGCTCTTATGACTTCCCCTAAGTCTTCCTCCGACAGAGAAAGCCTTCCTTCAACAAAGACTTCTGTAAGAAGAAGAAGCAGCTTTCTTCATTAGAAAAAGCCACTGGAGGAAGCCTTAGCACAAGAGAATCCTGGGATCCAACTCAGTGGAAGGAAGTTGTAGGATCCACACAGTTTTTCTTTAAGGAGTAATGCTTTGTTCTCTTTAGCCACATGGCAGATGACAGAATGAAGTATGGAGGGGTAGCTGTAACCATGCCTCCTGACTCCATCCTCACCTTCCATGCACTGATGAGGTGGCCATCTGCAGTTGTAAGAATTTGGACATTCAGGGGATCCAGGCCAGACAAGATTCCTTTCAAAAAGGAAAAGCCCATTGAGCTGGAGTAGTTTCTGTCATGAGACATCTATTTAAATCTTTATACCCCAACCTTTTTTCATCACTCACAATGGCTTACAAGCTTTAATTAAAACATTACCATTTGAAACCACTAGACTAAAATGCCAGATACCCCTCCTTCATTATGACCCATGGAACTCCAAAATTCCACATTTTCACCAATTGAACTACTGAAAGGAGGTGTGGAAACCAAAGCAGAATGGATAAGGTCACCTCTTCTACCAGTGGCCAACACATGGCGGATATATTTTAGGCTTGACCCTTTTAGCGACCAGGGCAAATGGAGGACAGGATTCCTGTATCTTTAATAGTTGTATAGATAAAGGGGGATTCTTGGCAGTTGCAGCTTGTGATACAATGAAGGAGTTAGAAAAATGTGTACCCACAGAAATCCCCTGCCTCACATTGTTAAAGGAACCAAGTCCTTCTTTGCATATGGTCACCCTAGGATGTAGTTATGTGTAAGTAAACGACATGTATTTGTGCCCAAAATCTCATTTTTATACATATATGGTTCAGGGCAAAATGCATTGACTTTATCAAATATGTAATAGTAGCTCAATAACAGTTTGCAGGATGGCATGAATTATGCAACAAATTTTGTAACAGAATAAGACTGTTACCACTATTAATCATTTACAGAACCTTTAAATACTACTGGTGATTTTTTTTCTACACAGTTGTCTTTGCAACCACTCTGTTACTATATCACTGTTCCCATTTCATAGACGAAACTGAGGTAAACTGTATGGGCTTCAGCAGTTCGTTGGCTGTCTTCTTACAAACACTTCCCATTGAACTCTGTGGGACTTACTCCCTTCTTTGCAGCCTGATCTCACTTAACACTATGCTCAACTGAATTAATGGTCTTTACTCCCAAGGAAATATACATGTGATCTCAGCCTGTGAGTAGCTACACAATGCGTCCATCAAATAGCTAAAACTGACATCTCTTGATCCAAGTCCTTTTAGACCCTATACCACATGGGTGCGTATAACCAATAGAGCATATCTTATGTGCATAATGTTTCAAAACTAGTTCTTTCTTTTTTGGGATATAACACAATTTCCTAGTTACCTGAATATGACATATACAATGAAAATGCAATTGACTCAGGATGATAAGGCTGTGAGAAAATGAAGGGTTGAAGCAACTGTGTTATCATTCATTGCAAAGCCAAAAAAACAGGACAACAAACCTAAGTACATCCTGACCATTTTAGCCAAAGTCCCTCTCTAAAAAGGGTCAGGTTGGCTAAACCCAATCCAAAGTAGGAGCCATAATACTGACAGGGTCTTTTGATAAACAGTAAGAGCTTATATTAAGAAGCCTTCCAAAAAATGACATCATCCTCTTTTCTTCTTGCAAGTTTTCAGATTGTAATATATACATACATACATAGCAATTCTCAATTTATAATCAAAGGGGTCTTTAGTTCATAGGAGCAGGACATGTGTGTGCTGCACATAGAATGAATGAACCCTAAGAGCGAAGGCATACTAATGCAGAAAAATCAGCATGTGCAGCCACACCCATCTGGAACAGAGCTCTAAAAAGACAAACCATTCGGGATCTAGAAAGCTTTTTATATGATCTTGATGATGAATATTTTTATCTCCATCTATACTACGATTCTACTGCATGGGCCAACATATAAAACTCATGAATAGTAGCCTATTCAAAATGTATAGGATTTGTAAATAAAGGCAGTACTCCACCCACCCACCCACCCACAGCTCTGATTAGACTCTGAAAACACAGATTAAATTTCCAACCAACTATCAACGATACGCAGAATCCAGAGTCTAATCCATGCATTATGAATGAATCCAGAGAGTATCATACATAAATTTCCAGTGGCAACATTTGCAATGGAACTCTACCACTGTACAGATGTTGCTTTAAAGGCAAGATTCAATACATGTAAAGCCTGACACTTTACATACTTGGGAGAAGCAGCCTTTTAAAAATTCTGTTTACTCCCACAATCAAAATAAACATACATTTAAAAACAATCAGTACAACATCTGATACAAAAGATTTTTCCCCCCTTTCACACCTATCTTTCCTCTGATTTTTGAACCAGTGTGGTCTTCTATTGTTTAAAGCCCTGAGCTAACCCTAAAAACATGCTGTACTCCTCAACCCCCCCCCCACAACCTATTTATTTTAAAAATCAGGGAACCACAAAGAGGGAGGGAGAAAAGCTATAGCTCACTAGCTCCCAGGCACAATAAGGAACAAATGAGACATACCCATCTTCGCAGGAAAAGAGCTTAATCAATGCAGTACCAAACACAAAATCCTCTCCAGGATGGAGCTGTGTCTTGCAGTAGTCCAAACGAATCGACCATTATTATAGTAATAGGTTTTTTTTTTTAACTTTGAAAGCCTCACGTGTGACACTGCTCCTTAAGAATCCCTGAGACTACACAGTCTGCTGTTACTGGGGATTCACTGCATTTCTTGCTTTAGGTTAACAATGCTCCATCCCATGCAGAGAATAATGGAGGAAATGAACAGAGGCCCAGTCAAGCAGTCATTCTTTTTCCCCAACCCCAGGTCACTGACAAGTGGGAGACCCCCAAAGGATTGCAGCCAATCAGTCTTTATTTAGTACATCTTTCTCACTCAATCCGTGCTGAAAGACTGCAGCAAAGCATGCAAGGGATTGTGGGATAGGGATGCAGCACCAAGCTGCAATGAGATTCGCTCGGTGGATGCCCCCCCCCATTCCTAGTCAGCAATCAGCTGTTTCAAGGCTCAGTACTAGCCCGCTGAATCTGGTCACTGGAATGTTGTTATGGGATTAGCAGGCAGGAACAGTGACCACGCTAGAGATGGCACAGCGGCGCAGCAGCAAAAGGCACATATAAGCGTGTGCTCACTATGCGTCTCCTTGATCTTCAATACAACGTGCTTTCAAATCAGTCAGAATGAGAGTGAAGGAAAGTCACCCCCTCATTTTATAAACATCATATCCTTCCCCCTTCATATTTTGTGCAGCAGCCAATAGACATCCCCTTAAAGCACAATTACTGAAGGTGATGGATTTTCCAATCCCTCCGGAGCTGCACTAAATCTCTCCTCTCCTGCCCCCCCCCCAAAGCCCAAACCCATATCAGAAATCACCTGCATTGCCATTAACGGGCACCCCAAACCTAGGCAGTTTACTTTGCATATTTTTGCAAATTGTTTGCTAACTACACAAATCAAGCGGGGGGGGTACGCCACAAAAAATCTGAGTTAGAAAAGCCATAGAATTACCTTTCTCCCCTGTCAGGAAAGAGCTGGTTACTCTCATCTCCCTGGTCTTTCTTGTCTGAGAGTAAATCAAAGCTCGTTTTAGAGGGAAGTGCCGGCTTTTTTCTGCTGCTTCATATATCACTAATTAATGCAGAAATTAAAGCTCCAAAGGGAGTGGCCAGTTCTTCTTTGAAGTCAGGCATGTATAAAAAAATGAAGTGTGCAGATTTTTTCCCTGATTAAAATAAAAATGGCATGCCCTCTTAGTCAACCAGTAGAAAGCTTAGGTGCCGTCAGTCTACTTATTTATTTTCATTACGTTATCTGTAGTCTGCCTTTCTCACAGGGACTCAAGGCAGATGACACACAGTAGTCCATCCTAAACACAATTTCTTGAAAGTCAGTCTCACTGCTTTCAATGGGAGTCAGGTCCGTTGATGATAGCAAATCATCCAGGATTATGAAAACCCAAACAGAAAGCTCAAGAACTCTCTCTATATAAAAAAAGTCCTAACCTGTGTTATGAGGTTACAAAAGGGCAAATAAGGTTCAATGTAAACAGAGACAGGCAGTTTGAAATTTACTAAAATCTGACCTGAACATATGGCAATTTGTAAATACTGAAATCATTCCAGATCAGAATACACATGCCCATATCAAACCAGGTTTCCAGAATGTTTTTGTAAAACATGTTTGTGCCACCTTTCTACCCAACTTAGTTACATACATGTGTTACAATACATATATATATAACAACTGAAATAACAACAAACATAAATAGGAGGGAGTAGAAAACCAAACAAAACAGAGAAGTCTTTGCCTTCTAGCAGAACACAACAACCGGGGGGAGGGGGAGGCAGATGCATCTTCCCAGGAATTTATTTATACCCCCCCCTTCTGTTCAAAAGAACACCCAGGGCAGCTAATAAATATGAAACATCCTGTTGTAATATACGAAGTTCAGCCTAGATGGTAAGGTCTTCCCAGGCAAGTAGAAAGCTTTGGTACCATGACAAAATAGGCCCTTTCTCAGGTTGTTACCCATTTCAGCTCCAATGATGGGGGTACCTGAATCAGGGACTCTGAAGATGAGTCATAATTAAATAGTTTCATAGGGGAGTGGGTGGTCCTTAAGGTATGCTGGTCCCAAGCTGTATAAAAGGTCAATACCAGTGCCTTGAACTGGGCTCAGAAGCAAACTTGGAACCAGTGTAGATGGAACAAGATGTCCCTACATCCCACTCCAGTCAGCATTCTGGCCACAGCATTCAGTACTAATTGTAGCTTCCAGACATCTTCAAGGGCAGCCTCATGTACAGCACATCACAAGTAATCTAATCTAATCTAGATGTTACCAGGGCATGCACATCAGCAGCAAGATCTTTTTGCCCAAGAAAGGCCACATCTGGCTCAAAGCACAACAGGCCACTGCTGCCACCTGCTCATGAAATAGGAGGGACAGGGACAGTAGTTTGCCCAAGCTACAAACCTGCTTCTCAAGGGGATTGTAACCCCATCCAGAACAGGAGACACCTCAGTTCCTGGGTCAGTCCTTCCAACCACCAATAGCCCCTCTGTTTTGTCAGGATTAAGTTTCAGTCTATCATCTATCCCAGAAACTTTCTCCAGGCACTGGTTCATAGTTTCTACAGCCATTCTGGGACCCACTGGAAGTGTGAAGTTGAGTTGAGTATCCTCTACATACTGGTAACAACTCACCCCAAATCTCCAGATAACTTCTACCAGCAGCTTCATACAGATGATAAAAAGCATAGAGAACATGATGGAATCTTGCAGGATGCTGCAGGCCAGAAACCAAAGGGCCAAGCAGCAGTCCCCCCAGTGCCACCTAGCACTCTCTGGGACTGCTTCAGGTTGGTACAATGACTTAGAGGTGACAGATGAACCATCTTTTCCATGTGTGCTATGGTCATGGTCCTAATTAGGGATCCCAGCCCCCTGGTCCTAGAGACCCTAATTGCATCATTACTACAACAGCACAGCTTCCTCTTCCCAGACACCACCTGGAGTCAAGTGACCTCTCCTCAAAGCACTAACTCTTTCGTGACTGTATCATCCTTTACAGCTCTGATAATATTAAAGGCTGTGACTCAATATATGATCTAACCCTGAACGCAGCTTTTTTAAAAAAAGTCTTGCACAGTTGCTATATAAAGTGATCCATATCAGGGTAAGAAACCCTAATATTGGGAGGGAAGGTGACATGGTATAGCCCGATCTCATCAGATCTCAGAAGCTAAACAAGGTTGGTACTTGGAAGGGAGACCACCCAGGAAGACTCTGCGGAGAAAGACAATGGCAAACCACCTCTACTTAATCACGTGCCCTGAAAGCTCCTTTCTGTGGTCACCATAAGTTGGCTGTGACTTGACAGCACTTCACACACACACACACACATCAAATGTATGCATTTGGGAACTGTTTATGAATAACCGGGGGGAAATCATGGTGAATAGCTCATTGAAGAAATCAACTCTGTGTGTCAGCAATGAAAAACCATTGGACTTAAGAGATGGACTGAAAGGATGACCTCCAGTATTGCCTTTATATAAATCTATGGTGTGGGCACATTTGGACCGTGGTATACAGTTCTAGAGCAAGTATAGACAAGGGAGGCCAAGAGACTGCGGGAAGAAATGTTGAGGAACACGATGGGGATCTACAAAATTATGTGTGATATGGAGAGAGAGATTTTTCTCCACTGATAACACTAAAACTTGGTGACACCCAATGAAAGTGAAAGCTAGTAGTTCCTGTTTGAATGGGATGGGATGGATCAATGGGATGGTAGCCTTCCTCCAACTTGTGGCTCTTCATCCATAATGACCAATCTGCCCCTGCTTCAACCCTTCTAAAACCAAATGTATAAAATTTGATACAGTAAAGGAAATTACCCTGCTAAGTATGTGCAGGCTGCAATTCTTCTCCGCTGTGTTAATACTTCTGAGGACTTTCTTTTTAAAGACATTACTAACCTACAGGGAAACACCATCTGACTCTGAGACTCAGTCCTGTATCCAGTAAAATTCTTGCCCACTCACTATTAAAAAACACATAACAACCTTGTACGGATGTATTTGCCTTTCCTGAATAATCATTTAGTTACTAAATAACTAAACAACTGTAATGGAAAAACAAACATATCTGTGTGCTATCGCATTTCAACCTAGGGGTCTCCTTCACTCTTGTCACAGCTTAAAACAAACTAAAACAAATACAGTTCCATGAACTGAGTGCAGCCTATTCTCTAGCCAGGAATCCATACCTCTCCATTTCATATGAGCAGAGATTACCAGAGAAATGAAAAAACTTCATCCTTTGGGATCTCTGTTGATACCAGTCAAAGCAGCAGCGGCAGAATCCTTCTACATTCAGGATAATGTTGGCTTTGGAGAGGTGTTGCTGGCTATGACAATTTAACTACATTTACCTTTGATGAAATCTGATGGCTGTTCTGGGAAGGGGGCTACCTTTGCCAAAAGAAAGTGGTTGTGTGTTTTTTTACCAAAAAGAACTGAGTAAGTAATGGGCCCTTCAGACTATATTTGATAGTTGCTGTGGCCTATTTTCCTCAGCCCACACTGGAAATGTGGAGACCATAAACTAGGTAGTTTTATCACTAATCCAAAATGTCTTCAGCACAGTGGAAAGGACAGAACTGGAGTGGATTGGGGGCAATGTAGATTGCCAAAATATCACCTCAAACTAAGTTTATCATTCCATGTCCAAACAGCTCTTACATATAGACCAGTTCTAAATAATTATGCACACTTCTAAAACATTGGATCAGATTTAGGAATCTCAAAAAAACAACAGATATGGTCCAGTCACTTTTAAAATTTAAATCCTAAACAAATTTATTGTAGGGTGTTCCTTGAACTCAATGGGCCTTACTTTTGATTAAACATGATTAGGATTATGGAGAGCATTTCGCTGATTTCAGAAGGCGCATTAAGGATGTCCTATTACTTCTTTCCCCTTCTCCTTCTTACTAAAATCAGTGTGACCTAAATATGATTAACTGGGTGGATCATACCCATTATTTAACAGTCATAATCATAATTCTTTATACTATGTTGGTGGAAAGTACTGTTAAGTCACAGGTGACTTAAGGCAATCCCTCATAGGGTTTCAAGGCAAGAGATGAACAAAAGTGGTTTGCCATTGCCTGTCTTTGTATAGCAACCCTAGACTTCCTTGGTAGTCAGTTTGGTGTAGTGGTTAAGTGCGCGGACTCTAATCCGGGAGAACCAGGTTTGATTCCCCACTCCTCCACTTGCACCTGCTGATGTGGCCTTGGGTCAGTCACAAGCTCTGGCACAGCTGTTCTTGAAAAAGAGCAGTCTGTGTCACAGTTCTCTCAGCCCCACCTACCTCACAGGGTGTCTGTTGTGGGGAAGGGAAGGGAAAAGAGTTTGTAAGCCACTCTGAGACTCCAAGTGAAGGGCGGGGTATAAATCCAATCTCCTCCTCTCCTCCTCCTCCTTCTCCTCCTCCTCCTCCTCCTCCTTGTCTCCCATTCAAGTACTAACTGGAGCTGGCCCTTCTGAGATCTGACAAGATCGGGCCATCCTGGGTCATCCAGATCAGGGTGAAAACACCAGTCTTAAAAACAAAAAATGGAACATTTCCAGTGCACCCATCACACACAATGACTGGGCATGCTTTTAAAGCCTGCAGAGCAGAAACACAACACAAAGAGATCTCCCATCCTTGGCTTCCAAATAGTGTTTACATCCAAAATCATTGGGAGAGAGACTCTAGAAATATATGGCAGATGTGGGCTAATTATATTAAGGGCTATATTATCACTTCCACTGATGAGCAAGGTATAAGGAGAGAATGTTGCTGCATCCAGATGCCAGTGTTTCTATGAAAGGAAGCCACTGTGGATATAAAAATCACATTGCCCCTTTAGGTTACATGGGCAATTTATCTAACCTCCTCTCCCCCCAGCACAATGAACTGTTATTTCTAGTTCTGTGAAGTGCTTAGAAAGCCGTAGAAAATTCTGCCTGGTACAAAACAGCATATGAACACATGAAGATGCATCATATTGAGTCAGAACATTCCACTATTAAGGTCAGTGTTGTCTAGTCTGCTGCTTACCTACTACCTGACTCTTTTAACTGAGGATGCCAGGGATTGAATTGGGATCTTTGGCATACAAAGCAGGTACTCTACCACTGAGCTATAGCCCTCCATGTTGAGAGAATCCAAAATATGAACAATTTTCCCCAGTACAAAATCATGAAGTTGTAGTGGAGCCACACAGTTTTGAAAGTTTGTTAGAAAGCAATTTGAGCTCTCCAATTAATGTGGCCAAAACATCCAAAATGCTTTGTCATGGAGTCACCTGATGCAGTTTTACTAGCATACTACCAAGTAGAAACTTAGGGTTAGAGAACACTATGGTCTTAGCTTGGACTTGTGTATAGGCTTAGGAACTCTTGTCACATGGTATATTCATGCTCTGGGATATCTGAACAGTCATGACAATCCAACCCAATCAACACAAGTTCTACACTGATCCATCACCATTTTAATAAAGCATTCCCCAGCATTGACGTGACAGCTGATACTGTTTACTAACAAGCTTCCTGCTCTGTTTTACTGCAGGTTTCATTTCATGCTCTGTCACTGTGACACATGATAACATGGCAAGGACTAAATTTGTAAGCAGTGCTCAGAATAGAAGATTCTTTGTTGTGATCCATGATGGATTGCAACACTGCATCACCACCTTTTATTTGCTTATGTTTTTAAAATAAAAAGAAAGGAAGAAAAACAAAAGTGGTTCCCATTTTGCAGGATGGAATTAAAGGTAGATCCAGGGGGTTGGATCCAACCATGTTTTCTAATGGAGAAAAAGGGATATGTGTGTCCCCTTTGACCTCCCAAAAGGCTATACTGGGATCTTGGGACCTCTGTGGGCAAAAGCCATGTGGAATGGGGCTGTCGTAAGGAGACAAATTAATTGAGACTAAGAAAAGTAGCTGGATTCAATGCACTGTTTGAAAATGCTGAATACTGCTGGGCATTCAGGTGATTTCTAATTCAACCATTCTCCAGTTTTTCTGTAGTGACCAACACATAAACCTTTTCTGTCACCTTTTATCAAAGTATCAGGTGTCCTTGTTTGTAAACTCAGCCAGTGGCAAAGGCGGCTAGAACAGGAAGTTCTAGTGCACACCCAACATATTCCACATGGCTGAGATTAACTCATGTCTTAATTTAGCTATGCTTGATTTAACTTTGTTTCATATGACCAGCGTTAATGGGAGATAAAGTCTGGTACTCACTCATTGGGTATAACCTTGTGATTCAAGGCTCAGTTGGTTTTAGTTATACTTGAAAAGGCTTTGCTAATTGATTACTCAGTTTAGAAAGGTTTGATATGACAAAAGTATGCTTGCTTATAAGTAGGGTGGACAACTGTCGGTTGGGAAGCTCCTGCAGATTTGGGGGATGGAGACTGGGGAGGGTGAGCTTTGGGGAGGGGCATGACATCAGTGGGGTATAATGATATCTGGTCCACCCACCAAAGCAGCCATTTTCTCCAGGGGAACTGATCTCTGTCATCTGAATATCAGTTGTGATTCTGGGAGATCTCCAGGCCCCAGCTGGAGACTGGCAACCATACTTAGAACTGAGTGCTACTGAGATTAATATAATTCAGGCTATGCCTAAAAGCATTGCTATTCCCACCACATTGCTGATAACCTTTTCCACTGATCCTCCAATGGTACTGGATGCAATTATACCAGCAGTATGTCAAGATGGCTGCCTATATGACACCTTGGTAGGACTCAGACTGGACCTTCTAGCAGCCAAGCGCCAGCACTTTACACTATGCACCAAAGGGCTAGCCGAATATAAGAGGCAGAGAGAATTTTGAATCTGTGAGATCCAACAGCATCATCTGGAACACAATCTACACTCCATCTTCAGGGATCACCTGACCAGACCTCAGCACATGTCAGCTGAAGCCAATCAGTATATCTCAGTATCTATAAAGCCATGGCTTGAGCTTCTTCAGACTGGACAGCTTGTCAGCTATGAGTTTAAGTTTACCTTTCCTAACAGCACCTGTGCCTCTCAAGAAAGCAGACCTTACCTCCTGGTCCTTGGTACCTCATCGGCCTCCTCTAGGGTTGCCAGCTCTGGATTGGAAATACCTGGAGATTTGGGGGGTGGAGCCTGAGGAGGGCAGGGTTTGGGGAGGGGAGAGACTTCGACGGGGCATGATGCCATAGAGTCAGCCTTTCAAAGCAGCCATTTTCTCCAGGTTAACTGATCTCTGTTCCCTGGAAATTTATTTTATTTATTTATTATATTTATACCCCACCCTCCCAGCCATAGCCAACTCAAGGCGGCTTACAAAAGGATAAAACAACAATGATAACAATAAATAGTAAAAGTCATAAAGCCATATAAAACAATTACAACATCCAGATAAAACCATTATACAGGTACTGATTTAGTATTCCATTTGGGATAGCACGCAACTTTCATGCCATCCTGGTGGACAGTCAGATGTAATCTCAGGAGGTCTACATCCACCACTTGGAAGTTGGCAACCCTAATCTCTTCAGTATACCACTTCCTGATTTAATCTAACCTCTTGCCTCTGGACACTTAGCAGCACTAGAACCCAAATACTACCAGTCTATCACAGCTTACATGTACTGGGCGAATAACTGTACTTAGAATTGTGGATTTATTCCCATAGTCTTCCCCTAACTCATCATTCAGAAAACATTAAGATGATTCTTAGCATGCCAGCACCCAGTCTAAGCAGAGCAAGCAGCCTGTGACAAGCTTATCATCACCAACTTTGGCTCCCAGAGATGGGAATTAATTATGTGATAAGAGGAATTGATACCATGACCAGCAGTGATATAGTTTCACATAGTCTAGTTATCGGTAATTAACATTTGAATCAGCTTCAGGACAAAAGAGGTACATGCATATACATACCCTCTGCACATGTTTCAATGTTAAAATGTACACACAGAATTACTCTTAAAATTATTTTCCTGAAGACTTCATCCCCTGGACTGAACAGAACTATGCAAAAAGTTAAGTAATGGTCCTGTGGATGCCAACTGCTAGGGACTGCCAAAATAGTTTTCCACAGGAAACAATGACAATCACCCATGGGTGGATTATCAGCATTCAGCAATGAGCGCCAGAAATTCTCAAGTTGTTTATATTACTACTACTAGAATAAGACTATGTCCTAGGTTCACAAACTACACCAATGCTACACAATGTGATTACATAAGATTTTTAAACTTTTTTGATCCAAACTGAATTATCAAAACTTTCTTTTTTCTTTATACCCATTATAAGGGTTTCCAACACTTCTAAAATCTATTATGCATACTATTTGAGAAGAATAAATGGGAAAAGATGAAGCTACCCAAGTAGTATTAATAAATCCAACCAATTCTCTAAGAGTTTTCAACCACCATGGAATTTCTGAACAAAAAAAGAAACATTAATTTAACATCAAGGTGCAAGCTTACCTTCTCTGTTGGATGTCTTCTGTCTATCAAAAAAACCCCAAACCTTTGGTGGTTAAAAAAACACAGAAAATGGCCACGTATGAACAATTCTTTTTTAAAAAACTGTGACAAGCTTTGCTGAGAAAAAAAGAATTGCTGTTCTGTTATAAAGATACTTTTTCATATTTAATGCGTACAAATATCTGGCACTGGTTGAGGATTTTTTTTTTAAAAGCCGGAAATATTAGCTGTTCTTTGCCCTTGCATTTCCTGCTTACGCAGCATCCCACAGTCTCTTTGGGCACTGGCAGCTAACTTTTCCAGCCAATTTCTGACACACAGAAAGCTGAGCAAAATCCATTTTCTTTCTACAGTCTTCCAGTTGGTATTCTGATCTCTACAGAGAAAGTAGGTGCTTTAAATGTTCTCAGCTGAAGTGGCTGAATTCTAAAATAGAACAATTAAATCATCTGATATGGAAAGCTTTCCAAGTGCCAGCTGCTGACCTCCCACAGGGCCATCTCACCCTTCTCCCAAAACAGGCTTGGGGAAGGGCTGTTTTCCACCTCTCCCCCCCCCTTTACACTAATACTAACACAGCAGAATGCCTGTTAAAAATCTCAGCAAAAGTGTTTTTTCCCACTTTCATAGAAAACTTCTTAGTGAAAATTAATGCATGAACTTTCAGTATTTAGAAAGATCATGGTGAAGGAACATTAGCTGCTAGTTTTGAACCTGAAAGCAACAGAACAATTTTCTTACAAATATATGCTCCACAATTCTACATTGTGGCTGATGTCTGATATGTTAAGACATTATCCCTGGATATTTCCAAATTAAATTACTGTCACCATTTTGACACATACCAACGATGTAGTAAAATCAGCTGGAGGGGAAGGGGAATAAGAACATAGTTTGAGGCTTAATATTCCTAATCCCCAGTTTTCTATCAGACCTTCAGCATATTCCACTTTGAGTTACCTTCCAGACCGTGCACACATCTGGTCTTCATAAAATGAAGCTAGGAGCCTATAGCTGCACTCTGCCCATTTGTCATAGAATCCCACAAGCTAACTAACAGGAACCACAAAGAGACTGAAAATACCCAATAGCCAGCTAAATTGCTTAATGTAGCTTTTACAAACCTGACTGATTCTTACAGATGTCACCAATGCAAAATAAGTATTCCCGCAGACAGTCTTAAAACAGATCCCTGACTTGTTTTATGAGCCTTTGGTCCACTTCCAATGTTGCATCAGTGTACAAGTCCATATACCTAGTAAGTCACCCTGAGAACAGAGTAGCACTTATTTGAAAAATGTCTACCATACCTTTTTACCATATTTGGGATTCAGGGAATTAGAAGATATCCAATCAGATCAACACCCAGCCGGGTTCCCTGTACCATATACACAATTAAAAAAAAAAAAAAAGATTGGTCAAGATGCCAGGATGACTGTAGTTTAGTAGTAAAGACAAACCCTGCACACCCTCCAATCTGGCCTCAGCTGCCCTGATTTACAGTCTGATGTAATCACAAGAAAAAGAGAATAAAACATGTGAACACCACATTCCTGGAGCAGATCACACAATTCACCGCAATTATTACAGCAGACCCGGGTTGGGCATTAGGACTGCCAGAGGGAACACTGTCACAATATTATTTCTTCCAGCTGGCCGGGTGCACAGATGGCATGCAAATCTTGACACAGTTCAGAAGGTTCCAGTTGCTAGGGTATTTGGTGATGCAGTGACCAAACAAGGCCCACCCTCTAGCCACAGGAGGCCTGTGGTCCCTGTGCTGCTGCATGACAGTTCCACTGGCAGAGGAGAAGGGGAATATCCACATACCTTGAGGCTGATTCTTCTTAATCCCCAGTATAGGCTCACCTTTATAACTCCACTGTATTTTTTTCTTTCAGAACTCTCTCACACATGTGGATAACCTTACGAATACATGGAAATTCCAAGGATCTGCCTAATAATATTCTGAACTCACAGGGAGTGGGGAAAGAACAGCTGTATTTCCATTGTGCAACCATATTTCACATTGTTTTTTAAAGGCTGCCTCACATATTTATTATAGCATCATTTGGGTTGCATACTGACCACACAAGATGAAATTAAACTGAAAGCGGCACAAACCCAACTTATTATTGGTATCACACACACCCCTCTCTCTTCTTCCTTGTGGAGAGCGTTGCCAGCCAGCAGCTGGCAAATGGCAGGAGTCTGAAGGGATGGGGACATGAAGGGGTACCATCAGCACAATGGTGCTGTACCACTTCTGGGGAAAACCTGGAAGTGATGTCATCCTGCTCTAGGAATTGCCAGAAACTCAACAGTCTAGCTTAGAGTTTCTAGTGATTTCTAGAACAGAGTTATGTCACTTGTGAGGTATCCCTTGTTGTATGTTGTTGTTGTTGTTGTTCAGTCACACAGTCGAGTCCGACTCTTCGCGACCCCATGGACCAGATCACGCCAGGCCCTCCTGTCTTCCGCTGTCCGCTGAAGTTTGCTCAATTTCATGTTGTATACTAAGATGTAAAAGATGGCCATGGCTGGCTAGCCGGGCCACGCAGTCAGGCAGACCCTTGGACCTTTGGTCCTAAAGACAATAGCCACCTTGGATCCTAGGGCACGCCAATGGGCTTGCCTGGATCCGACTGAAACTAAGATTTGTAAATAGAGCCAATTAAGGGTGATGGGGGTGTGTGGGTATGGTACTTGGCTATGCATATTACCTGGGCTCGGCCCAGCTTAAGGCATGCTTCATCTGCTATGTAATCAATAAACGTCTTGCTGATTTCACCACGCTGAGCTTCCGGCCTCAGTACTTTTCACTGGTGATGAAGGTGGGTTCCCATGAGCAAGCCTGACTCCTCTGCACCCAAGAGCACCGCATCAGCAACCACCATGGAGACCAAGGACTCCCATCCCATGCCGCCATCCACCGGCGATCGACAGGTTGCGGCCACCACATCATCGCAAACGGCCCCAACTCCGCTGGATTGAGTCATGGCTTCAGCTCCAGGACAGCACCTCTCAGCCTTCGACCTGACCCATCCTGAATACTGGGGAGCCTGGGTCGCTCAGCTGAAACACTTCTTAAACACACAAGGAGAAATCAATGAGGAACTCAAGAAATCATGGCTGCTGAGCATGTGTGGCATCGCCACAATCCAGCTGGCATAGAATCTCATTGTGTCAAAGATACTGGAGACCGCCACCTATGATGAGCTTCTCACCACACTGACCAATTACTACACCCCAAAACCATTGAAATGGGCTGTCAGGATGGATTTCCTGGGACACATGCAAAAGCCCGGGGAGTCCACTGCTGAATTCCTCGCCGACCTCCGCCACTTCACCTGCGAATGTGAGTTTCCCTCCCCAGCAGACACTTTGCTGACTCAATTCATCTGGGGGGTCAGCAAACCGAAGCTACAGCGAAAACTCATTGCCCAGACCAACCTGAAGCTCGACTCGGTGCTGCAAACAGCCACTGCGTTTGAGAAATTGCTGAAAGACTGACAAACACGCCCCACACACCAGACCACGGCTACTCAGGACTCTGACCTTTCAGAGGAGGAAGGAATAGGAGCCCATCAGGTTCGTCATCACACCCAGCCTGATGCCCACAAGAGCAGAGCATCAGCCAATCACGTATCATTACAAGGGTCCACAAAACAACCTGAGTCAACTCTGTGCGCTAGCTGTGGAGATCCCCATGAACAAAGATCCTGCAGATTCCACAATGCCATCTGCCGCACGTGTGGCAAAAAGGGACACATCGCCTGTGCCTGCCATTCACGAGGGAATCACCAGAACACCTCGGTGCACCACAGGATACCGAACTCAACTCCACCATGGTCAACCAAAATCAGGTACATCACTTGCCCCAGGGGTCGGCCCGCAAAATGACTGTGACTGTGTTAATTGAGGGGACCTCATTGAAATGGGAGTTAGATACAGGATCATCCCTCTCTATTATTTCTGAGGATACCCTCAGGAGACTTTGCCCAAACAGGGGGACCCCCTCTCGGTAACACCAGCTAAGAGACTTTCAGAGGAACCCAGTGGATATCAAGGGGGTGGGCCAGTTCTGCATACAGTACAAGACGTTTGACAGCCTCTTAGAACTGGTCATAGTAAAGGCTCCCCTCACCAGTTTGTTGGGCCTATCCTGGTTCGAGTCACAGTAGTAACTGGGATCAACCAGGTGAGGTGCTGGGACTACAGTCAAATGTGCCAAGAATTCCCAGCCGTCTTCGGTGGGGTACTCAGACATTACACTGGGCCGCCAGTAACGCTGGCCCTGGATCCAACGGTGCGCCCCGTCCGAGTGAAAGCCAGGCATCCCCCATTAAAGCTCCAGCCAAAGATAGAGGCAGAACTGGATTGCCTGGTCAGCCAAGGGGTCTTAGAGCCCATTCTGCACACCATGTGGGAGACACCAATAGTCACTCCAGTGAAATCCAACGGAGACGTGAGGATCTGTGCAGACTACAAATGCACAGTAAACAAAGCGCTACAAGACCACGCATACCCAGTTCCCATGGTCAGCCATGTCCTCATGTCCCTGGCTGGGGCAAAAATTTTGGGGAAGTTGGATTTGGCACAGGCCTACCAACAGTTGCCGGTGGATGACGCCATGGCCAAGGCCCAAACTATTGTGACGCATCAGGGCACCTTTAAAGTTTGGAAATTACAGTTTGGGGTGAGTGAGTGATGGACTGTTTGCTTAAAGGGATTCCCGGGATACAGCCCTTCAATGGCCATTGTCGGAGGTCTTTGCCGACTGTTTGAGGGAGGCTCTACAGCGATTTGCCACCACTGGGTTGAAGGTAAAGCACGAAAAGTGCCTGCTGGGTGTCCTAAGTGTGGATTTCCTGGGATTCCAAGTAGATGCGAGTGGAATCCACCCCATGTAGGAGAAGATTGCAACTATAATGGACGCTCCAAGGCCGAACTCCAGGCCTTCTTGTGCCTGCTTAATTTTTACCATGCCTTTCTTCCCCACAAGGCAGCAGTAGCAGAACCCCTCCACAGGCTCCTGGACAAGAATGCCCCCTGGATATGGGGCCCTAAACACACCACCGCCTTCCAAGCAGTCAAGGACTTTCTGGTTTCAAATGCGGTGCTGGCACATTTAAATGAAAATTTACCGGTCATGCTCGCGTACGACGCATCGCCCTACAGGATGGGGGTGATCTTGGGACACAAGTTGCCAGATGGGTGGGAGGTGCCAATGGCATACTATTCCAGAATGCTGTCATCCACGGAGCGCAACCAGTGTTCCCTCTAAGCTGAGTTAGAGTGAGCTAGCTCACAGCTTTTTGGCCTCCAGTTCACAATATTTTGTCTTGGCTCCAGAGCAAACTAATTTATGCAACAGCCAAATCACTTGCTCACAACTTGAATGCCAGTAGCTCACAAAGTAGAATTTTTGCTCACAAGATTCCATACCTTAGAGGGAACATTGAGCGCAACTACGCCCAGATCAACAAAGAAGCTTTGGCCATCATAGTGGGTGTTTGCAAGTTCCACCACTACCTCTACAGTCGTCCCTTCTCTGTCATCACAGACCATAAGCCGCTCCTGAGTCTCCTGGCTCCTGACCGCCAAATGCCCCAAATGTTGTCACCGCGGGTGTTGCGGTGGTCAATCTTCTTTGCAGAGTACCAATACAGCCTGACGCACTGGCTGGGAAAGGCCATGGGACATGCTCACACTCTCAGCTGCCTTCCTCTTCCAGGCTGTGACCTGGCCCGGGCCCACAAGATCTTGCTCCTGGAGGCACTCCCCAACCAACCTATCCAAGTTTCTGAGGTTGCCAAGTACACCAGGAAAGACTGTGTCCTCTCCCAGGTGCTGGACTGGGTGGGGCGGGCTGGCCCACAGGAAAAGTGGCCTCAGAATTCATAGCCTTCTCATCCCACCAGGAAGAGATGTCCTCCCACAAGGGATGCCTCTTGTGGGGTAGCTGGGTAGTCATCCCTGCTCCCCTACATGCATGCATGCTAGCAGCGCTGCATGAGACCCATCTGGGAAGAAAACCCTAGCATGCAGCTACATCTGGTGGCCTGGGTTGGACGAGGAGATAGAGAACCTAGTCAAATACTGCCAGACCTGCGAAGAATCAAGGCCAGCCTCCCCCCCCCCAGAGCCTCTGTACATCCCTGGGAATTCTCTGGCAAACCCTGGGCTCACCTGCATCTTAACTTCGCAGGTCCATTCCAGGGGCAGATTTTTTTATCCTTGTAGATGTGTACTCCAAGTGGCTGGAAGTCATCCCGGTCTCCTCCACATCATCCCAGGCCGTGATCAAGTCCATGTTGCAGATCTTCAGTACCCATGGGATCCCGGAAACGTTAGTATCAGATAACGGGGCTGCCTTCACATCCACAGAATTCGGGGATTTTGTACGGTACTACGGAATTCAGCACATCCGCTCGGCGCCCTTCCATCCGGCCACCAACAGGCAGGCAGAATGGATGGTGCGGATGACTAAAGAAGCACTTCGGTGGATTGTGCAAGGTGACTGGGACCACAGGTTAGCCGCATTCCTATTCAGTCAAAGGATGACTCCCCACACCACCATTGGCCGCTGCCCCATGGAACTATTCATGGGCAGGCAACTGACGACCTGGCTAGATTGCCTGCACCTGGATAGAGCACCCGAACAAGGGCTCGGAACAACAAGACACACCCAGAAGACCCCGTGTATGCCCGAAACTATGCACGTGAGCCAACATGGATCCCAGCCCAGGTAGTGCAGGTGACGAGGCCTCTATCGTACAAGGTCTCAATGGAGGATGGCCAACTGCTCCGCAGCACGTGGACCAGATACACCACCATCTGCTACCCTTAGCCGAGCCACAGACGGGGGAGGCAGGAGACAGTGAGACTGAACCAGAACCCGAGGGACTGATCGGAGAGCCCATAGGGGAGGACACAAAACACAGACCAGCAGTCAAGAAGCCCCAGATGCCCAGCATTGCCACAGAAGAAATGCCGGCGGTACAGGCAAAACCAATGGCCCAGCCAGAGGTCATCCGGCACACCCCAGACCAGCCCAGAACAGAGCCATTCAGATCAACTCAGGAGCAGCAGCCACCCGGATATTTAAAGGACTACATATGCTGATACGTTTGAACCATGGGGGGAGGGGTGTTGTATAGTAAGATGTAAAAGATGGCCATGGCCAGCTAGCTGGGCCATGCGGTCAGGCAGATCCTCGGACCTTTGGTCCTAAAGACAATAGCCACCTCGGATCCTAGGGCATGCCAATGGGCTTGCCCAGATCCAACAGGGAACCTATTGAAACTAAGACTTGTAAATAGAGCCAATTATGGGTGATGGGTGTGTGTGGGTGTGGTACTTGACTATGCGTATAAACCGGGCTTGGCCCAGCTTAAGGCATGCTTCGTCTGCTTTGTAATCGATAAACGTCTTGCTGATTTCACCATGCTGAGCCTCCAGCCTCAGTACTTTTCACTGTTGTGCTGATGGCAACTTTTAAATTTACAATAAAGATGGTAGCTTAGCCACTAACAGACCTGTAAACAAAGTAGAACATATGTGGCTGTAGGGTACAAATATAGCATTAATAACCAATTTATTTATACATATAAATATTATACAATAACAAATATGTATTTCAATCCATCAAAATTCAAAGTTTCCCCTCCTCAAGAATGACACATCAAGTGTATCAATTGCACAAATTTCTCCCAATGGGAGAGAACCCGAAGGCAATGATAAATCCAGTTCATAACTCCTCTTTCAGATAAGATGAGCAGTAACAAATCCAGTTCACAACTTCTCATTCAGATGAGACGGGTTTGCCAGCTCTGTTCCCATTTTGAGTTAATCTTCATCAGAGTTACTCTTATTTTCCAATCCCCAATACAGCACATCAGTAAATTTTCAAGCTTCAAATAATTTATTTTTCTCCTGCTGATCAGCAGAGTGGTGGCAAGTGGCCAGGGCTGTAGCCAGGAGGTCTCCTGCTATAACAGGAGACTTGTCGACCCAAATGGGAAAGGGAAACTAAACCACAGATTGTAAACTAATGTTTAAAATGGTCCAGTATTGCAGTTTTGAGGGGCGGGGTTAGCTTTGGTTGAACCATGCCTGCATTCATATGTCACAAGTAAACAAACTTAGTTTGAAACCAAGATTCTGTCAACAAGCTCCATATGAGAGGAGAGCAGCAGAGATTGCAAGCCTGGCAAAAACCCAGGTGTCTTCATAGTCATGATGGCTGAATGAAGCTAAATGACTCAGCGGCTCCCAGCCAAATGTTTGAATTGCCTTAATATTGTGTCTGAGATAATGCCAGGGGATAATTTTGGGGGGCCTTTCATTCATGCACTGGAATTGCACATGCAAGTCAATGTAGTGTGACTGTTAAGAGTGCTGGACTAGGATCTGGGATACCCAGGTTGAAATCCCCACTCTGCTAACAAACAAATCCCCACTCTTGGACCAATCACACTCTCTCAGCCTCATCTACCTCACAGGGTTGTTGTAAAGGTGAATACAGATGGGGAGACTGGTGTGCACGGCCTGAGCTCCTCAGGGGGAAATTGGGATTAAAAGATACTACATAAATAAATAAAGCCATCAGTGAAGGCGGATGATAATCATGCATGCATGAACTCGGTTTATAGGGTTGCAAGGTCCCCAGAGAATTTTGGCCCAAATACCAGAGTGTCATCCCCTGACACTAACAACATGATGACATCACTTCTGGTGTATGGCAACATAGCCTGGGCCTCCCTCCTGCTCCTGATAAGTTATTCACCGGCCAACTGATCGACAGTGGGGAGTGGGGCCTGACTGCAAGAGATCCCCCCGCCGCCACTGGGGGCTGACAATTTTATTTTATTTATCAGATTTATATCCCGCTCAAACCCTATCTGTTTATAAGTTACTTTGCAAAGCTCAGTAGCGAGTGTATCTACAACAACTATGTTCTTTATTAAGTCCTGACTATTCTGAACATACCGGCACCTGGATAAGTTCATCTACAGCTGCTGGAAGTTCATCTTCATATAGATTACTCTACATACCCTGAATATCAACAAGGAGCAGAGAACAGGTCAAGATAAAAGGGAAGGCAGAGGAATTCCTTCCTAGCTGCTGACTCATCCCTGACAAGGAAAGAGAATTTGGAAACTGGGACAGAAGTTTTCTTGTATCCTGAGAAGACCGTCAGTTTTTGTATCTTCCCGAACTTTGGCATGGATAGTTGCAAGTTGTCAAACAGCAGATGCCAGGGAAAAATCCAACAGGCTACTCACAGTCTGATTTTAAATGTAAATAGCCCAAATGGAAAACAAAATTGCCTGTTATTGTTTAGTGAGAAGAGCATTAACAGCTGCACTTTATGCACAGTGGAGCCTGATGGCAAGGATGAACAGTGGATCTGTGGGGGTTGCCCTTTTGACCCCTATCTTGGCAACAGCTTCAATGAATGGGTGGGAATAATTTTCCTCCCATCACATCATCTTGTAGGCCTTAATTGAAGCCTCTGATGCTGCTGTGGAAATGAAAGGGCCAGGCAGAGAGCTCCGCTTTCCTCCTCCCCACCACCATCTTGGCCTGAAAACTATTGTTGAGGATAAGGCTCATCAGTGGGGCCCAGAAGTGGGGCTTCAGTCCTCAGCCACACCAGCGTCTTTGGTCACATTGCCACGCAACTAAGACAGCCTGGCCTTTTCAGTAATCCAATTCCAAAATGTATTTCTCCCAATGATAAGAAAAGGACACCCTGCATTGATTACCCCCTGTAAGAAGTGCAGCTTCAAGAGCTACTACTTACTAGAGGCCAGCCTCCGTAAAGCATAGAAGTGAGTGCTTCTGCCAGAAGGGCCATAATTGATTTAAAACAAGAGTGAAAGCTAAAGGCAAGCATTAAGGCTAAGTCCTCACAGCTGCTGCCTTCATTCAAGACGAAGACAACCAGGAGCACAGGAAGCGTCTTTTTTATAAAACAAGACCTTTTACTCTAGGATACCCCAAATAGGAAGCTAGCCATGGGCAGGGTGGCTCACTTTTGAACTGTACCTTTAATTCTCCTTTTTAGACTTCTGCTTTGCTCTGCAACCCAAACTCCATTTCACCGTTTACTGAAGCACTCATCCTGTTGACTGTATTGACTCACACTGTGTAATACACCTTGAGTCTCACTGTCTCAGTGAGAAAGGTGGATATAAATAATGTATGTAAATAATAGTATCTGTTTTATCTGCAAGCAATTACCAGGTGGTGTTTTTTCACTTCCAGTGACGAAATGCTTCTCAGCTGGTCATTTCCATTTATTAAACCTTGATTAAAGGGCCACTTTTTTCCTGTCCTGTTGGCATTCTGTTTGCCACCTGGGAGCACTGGTGGGTTGGGACATGGGGGGCCCAGAAACTGGGGAAAGAGTATTGTCCACTGCTGTCCCCTCCTACCCTGCCCTTGTTTTACTGCTACTCTTCACCACAAGGCCTGTACTACAATTCTGCCAAGGAGATGGTTTGCAGAATTCCATAAGGTCAAACTACCTGGGATGATGGAGTGTCATAACTGTAACTACTAATATGTGATTTGGCCCAAGCATCCAGGGACGGGCAGGATCTCAATTAAGAGATACAGAACTAGGAAAAAGGAGTGTAATTCTCCCTGTAACATTTACCCAATTTGCCCACTCCCCCATGGAAAAAAAAAGAAACTCCCTGTTGTATTTATCTTCTCCCCACCATTAGAAGCCTGAAGATGCCATCTCTAATCAAAGAAATGGCCTTGGGGGTGGGGGGTGAAGTCTACTTCCTTCCTGGTCCAGACTGGGCCATCAGGCTAAATTTTTGAACCAAATTATGTGTTCTAATCAAAGAACTCCAGTGTTATTTAGCCCAGGGTAGTTCTGTTTGCCAAAAACTTGCTAAAGTGAGGGGCTCTGGGGATTTTGTGGCATAGGGAGAGGGATGCCGCATTAGCAGTTTTTCCAGGTGATGCTTGCCCTTCTGCTTTCGTTTTCCATCTATGAAATCAGAATATTAAGGATGGATCTCACGGAACCTTTCTACCAGGGCTGCCACCTGCCTGGAGAAAAAAAATGTCCTGCTCCTTTAATTATTTATTTACCATGCCATGAAAAGCTGCAGCAGCCCATTTCTACATCTTAAGCCTCTGTGAGAGGGACATGACTGTTGGTAATCTTAATTTCCATCTGCAGAGGTTAACTCTCTTACCTCTTCTTCTTGCTGCTGTAGCCCAAAATGGCCCATGAAATGCCGCTTTTAGGGGAGGGGGGGCCATTGTGGACAGCAGCAGAAGGAAAGAGGTGAGAAAGCAATGCTTCACTGGCAGAAAACCTGCTATCCATGGAAGGGCTCCGTGAAATCCAGCCCCCAGCTTATATTGTTGCAAATGCAGATCACATACCAAGTGAAATAACAGATTAATAACATTCACACTCCAGACATTTAAAAATAGAATTTTTAAATAAAGCTAACCAGCTGCTGCCACTAGTGCATTCTGAAACAACCCTTATCAGATTCTTTCTTCTAGTTCACTCTCTATTCTCATCAATATAAATATTTAAATACTTTTCTGAGTAGTAGCAGTAACAGAAGTTTTCGATGACCAAGAGAATGGTCCAGTTCCTTTGCTGTAGCTGAACAGGTCTTGCTTTGTAAATCCCTTGGATGAAAATAAATAAAGGAATAAAACATGTGTTCCTTTCACATATATTGAAATCAGTTGCCCTTTGTAGATAAGCAATGGCTACAACTAGTCCCTTGATAAAAGTAGCAATGGCAATAACAAAAATAAGTGTTTTCAACCAGAAGATCATTTAGTTCTTTCTTCCATAATCCTCTATCCTTCCAGCTTCTTATATGATTATATAGCATAAGTGTCATTCTTAAATGTGTACCAGAAGGGGAACATTTAAAATTCTGTGTCTGCAAGCAATTACCAGGTGGTGTTTTTTCACTTCCAGTGACGAAATGCTTCTCAACTGGTTATTTCCATTTTTCCACTTACCAATTTTTTAAAAAGCAAAAAAATACAGTGGGGTGTCTGGAAATTCAACAGATGACATCCTCTTATTAGAAGAGCACAGCTATTGAATGCCAAATTGCAAAGCTGCTGTGAAAAGCAGAGAACCCCTTCCTGACCAAAAGATGGCAACCCTGTGCAAGAGTCTGCTCTGGTTTGCTCTGATATTTTGCAGATTTTGCAGGATTCTGTTCAGAAGGATTTTGCAATAAAATTAGAAAGAAGTTGTCAGAGTTGTTTCTCACATACCTTGCAACATGGGGAAAGCACCTGAATTATATCTTTGGTAGATTCCACATGGGGATTTCCCCCATATAGAAAGCAGAAAGCAGATTAAAAAAAGGGAATATCTACATGGTGTCATGCTCATTCCAAACCAGTGTTTGGCATTCCCAGGGCTTTCCCCTTTAATCTGGAGAAAAACAAAAACTGCTGGAGCAGCTGCCACCATGCCACTAAAAACACTCCTGTCACTACTATGACAAGGGGGCCGCGCTAAATTCCACTTTGACCATGATACAGGGCAGCATGTTGCTGCCAGCAGTCATTCTCTCCCCACCACTTAGTTCTTTAATGGATTTTCTCCCCTTTCCCTTATGAGCCATGCTGTAACCTTACAGTGTTGCTCAGCAGGGAAAGGGAGACGAAGGGCATGCATGTCAGTGTTGTGCAGTGACTAGTGTCAGACTAGGATCTAGGAGACCTGGGTGCAAATCCCCTCTTTGACATGGCAGCTCACTGGGTGATGTTGGGCCAGTCCCTCACTCTCAGTCTGACATACCTTGCAGGCTTGTTGTTGAGAGGCTAATATGGAGGAGGGTGGAAAGTTGTAAGATGCCTTGAGTCTATTGGGGAGAGAGAAGCATAAATATCCAAATAGGTAAATATATATTTCTGGGCTGCAGGCAGTGCCACCATGACCACCATTGCACCTGTGCTTTTGTGAAGGCTCAGCAGGGGAGGAACGGCATTTGGGGGCAGGGGCAGGAGCAAATGGAGAAGGACAGGGGGTGGGGCTGCTGTTCTCATTTATTCCTGCACTGCTCACCGCTGCAGCAGGGCTGCATTTTTCACCTCAATCCCAAAGCAACCTTTCTCTGTTTGGAAGAGCCACGAAAAACAATTAGAAGTTAAGGTCTAAGTGTTTCATATCAATTCCCAGTTGGTGCTGGTATCACAATCTGGATCGGCTTGGCAATGTATTTTAGAGTGCTGCACTAGGACTGGGGAGGCCCAGGTTTAAATGCCTGCATGCCGTGAAACTTACCAGCTCATTATGGCACATCTGAAGAAGCTGCCTGTGATGCATGAAAGCTCATGCAGGAATGAATATCATTAATCTTTTAGATGCCTCGGGACTTCTGCTTTATTGCGCTACAACAGACTGACACAGATGCCCCTCAAAGCCAGCCACTATCTCTTAACCTAACCTACCTTAAGGTTTTTGTCAGGATAAAATAAGAGGTAGGGAGATCAAGGATACCCTCCAATACATTAAAAATAAAGTCTCTAAATCTTTTTAAAGATCATATAAAATCTATAAAATAAGATCTATAAAATATTTTGTCTATGTTGATTAACTTTACATTGTATCTATGTTGATTGTATCAATAAAACATTTTGTCTATGTCAATTAACTTTACATTGTGTCTAAAAGCCAGAAATTTGCACAGCGAAAGTATAGAGATTTTCAAAAATCTCTTAAGGCTCCAGAAAGCTGTGTCGTTTCAAACCTCAATCTACCACTCCATGAAAACTGCAAGTGCTTTGCAATCACAGGCAAAGGGGCACTCTCATTCTGCTGACAATGCTTGCTTTACTACTAGAAATAAATTTGGTACTCTAGAGCAACTTCAGCATTTTTCAGAGCACTGTTTTTTTACAACATGCCATCATCTCAGAGCTGTCTATAGTTTTATAAAGGATAGTTTATGTCCTACAACACACCCACCTCCATCCCCCAGGCACACCCTTTGATGTATTACAGAGCGTTCATACATTTTAAATCTCTTAAAGCACTTGATGCCAATTAACTCACGACTTTTCTTTTAAAGTTTAGACCTTTCCAGTAGTTCTTTGTCCTTTTAGTCTTATCCTGCTGGTTTCTTTCTAGCTCTGTGCCTATTATCCCCTAGGATGATCTCACTCATTGGAGGTATGAATGGAGAAATCTCCAGGAGCGTGTCTCTGCATACAAAGTAGCTGTTCTTTCAGAGGACAGGACTTCCTTCCAAGGGGAGGGGATGTTTAGCTTCCATCCAGACTTCTGCTACTCATAAACTTCTCACCACCTCCGCTAGGAAAGGATTCTTGCATAACCCCAGAATAAATTTTAAAACAAACAAACCTTTCCCTGATGGCACAGTTAGAAGTTTACTTACAGGCACTCCATCATGCCCTTCCCGAGACTGAAACCCAGCGTCTCTGAGGAGGAGCTGCAGCTCCCTGCAGCATTCAGACAATTGGTTCCATTATAACCATCAGGAGGCTGAGTTAAAGGGTGGCCTTGCAAAAACATAAACAGCCTGTCAGCGCAACTGAAGAGGCGGGGTCTGCTGTATCAGGGGACAACGGCAGCCAATGATCAGCCTCTTTAGCGGCTGTTTGGTGAAGATACTGAGTTTCATTCTTAAGACGAGGAGAGTGGGGGAGTGAGAAGAGGCTGTCGCTTCACAGAGGAAGAGGGAAACGAATGCTTAGAAGAGAGGGATGGATTGATAAAGTCATGGCAGGAAAAGGGCGTTTTTGCGTGGTGTATGAAATGAAAACCCTCAGGAGAAATGTAATACTCAACCTGGACTTGTTTCTGTGTTAAAATGAAAAGCAGGTGTTTGTAGGCAAGCTATAAGCCATGCTATATTTTGGAAAGGATCAGTTGTTCTTTTAAATTCTTGAAAAGCCTTTCCGTGCCCAAGGATGTGAGTAATTGTTTTCAATGTGGAGTAAAAATATTTTACCTGAAAGAAGAAAGGATGCAACTTTATTGCTGATAGGTCATGTATACTTTTAAGGAGTTTATTGGTGGAGTGGTGACAGTGTGGGACTAAGATCTGGGAGCTCCAGGTATGAGTCCCCAGTCTGCCACAGAAGCTTGAATGGGTGACTTTGGGCTAGTGACACACTCTCAACCTCACCTACCTCAAAGGGTTGTTGTGAGGATAAAATGGAGGAGAATCAAATTATGTAAGCTGCTTTGGGCTGCCCATGGGGAGAAAGCCAGGGTATAAATGAGGATGATAATGATAATAATAATAGCTATGTGGCAAACAAATGCAGGAGGTACAGATTGCTATGGCATCCAGGTGCCGTATTTTTGTCATGTTCCTTCTGAAAGCAACACTGTTGCTCACATGGGGGGGGGGCTGTCTTTCTTTTTTTATGCTAGACTTCTGGGCATCAGATGTTGTAATCAAGTCAGGTTTGTCAGTTCTATTGAAAAGGTGAATATGCTTTCAGGACAATCATCCCAGTTTCTGACATGCTTTTCTCCACCCCCCTCCTGAGACATGGGAGAATATTCAGATAGTCTATGCATCTTTAATCTTAGCCAGCTGCAGAGGCGCAGCAGGGTATCAGGACAAGGGAGTCTTGTCAAGATGGAGTGGATCTCTGGACAGTTGCCCAGCAGTCAGCACTGTGCCTGCTTTGATGTCGTTGTTAATAATAATAATAATAATAATAATAATAATAATAATAATAATAATAATTTGTATCCTGCTCTCCCCCACTAATGTAAACATATATCCATGACTTAACTTGAATATTTCAGGAACATAAACTGGTAATCTGTTGTCTTTGACTTATATGGAATTAAGGGGATTATGGCATTAGTCTAAGTGAAAGTACAATTTTGTTGCAGAAGCATAGATGTGGGAGTCATTTGATTAAAATTGGTTTGCTGCACACTTAGGGAAGCACATGTATGCAAGAGCAATGGTACCTATTTCTAAGTAAACAGGCAGTTTGCCTACATATAAAAACATAGCGATATTTCTTGACTTACTGTATACCTGTATCACAGTGCACTAAAGATGTGCTGTCGAAATGCATGATAATGCAATTAGTAGGAACACAAATGAAAAGGTCATCTTCATGACCTAGCTGTCAATGCATTGATCAAGGTCCTATGACACTGTTTGCTTTCAAGTTCTTTTTTTTCCTGACCAGTGAAAGATCTGATGGAGAAGCTGGAAGGATTCAGGGTTTAGAGAAATTGAAGCATATGGTTCTTTATCTGTTGTTTAATCAAAACAAGGATTTAAAAGAAAGCCATCTTCTGTCTATGCTAACTGCTACGTGAGGATGTATTTCTCCTAAATCTAAGCATGCATACTGTAATGTTTAAACCACCAGGCAGAGTCAGGATTCACAGCCAGCCCAAAACCACTGGTGACTTAGGATGTGATCTTACATATGCTTAGTTCAGAAGCAGCATGTTCCTTTGAAATATTTCACATTACAGCACTGGCAGCTAGTATGTATTTGAAGGATAAATCAAATAGAAGGAGGACTTAGGTTTTCCTCGGGCCCTTATATTGCTATTTATTTGGGCTGAAATCTAAAGCTTGCATTCTGCACTTTGAACACTAAAGGAGGAATAATTAAGAGAAATTATTTAAAAAAATAAAAAGAACGTCTTCTCACTTGTACTAGGGTCAGACTGGATGTTAAAATGGCCCAGGAGTAAAATGACTTCAGTGGCCTTTGTGCTGCTGGCTGCTCAGCTTAGACCTAAAGGGCTATGACAACAACAGGTGAAAGCTTTCCTGTTCTCTCTCCTTCCTTCTGCCAGCACTTGGCTCTGAGCTGATTGGCCCCAAGCTCAGACTGTTGTAAAGTTGGAGATCTGGGGGGTGGGGCCTGGGGGAGGCAAGATCTTCAGCAGAGTATAATCCATCCAGTCCACCACTCTCCAAAGAGCTGTTTTCCAGGGGAACTGGAATCTCTCACCTGGAAATCAGTTGTAATTTCCAGAGATTTCCAGGCCCCACCTGGAGGGTGGCAACCCTAAGCTTCTGTTGTGGGAAGGAACGCCTATATCCATTGCCATGGCACTAGACAAGGTTTAGTTAAGCAGCCCCTTGCTTCTCCTGGTTGCCAGTGGCCCTCAGGGGTAGAAGGCCACCAACCAAAAACTCTCCGTAAGTTGAGGCAAGTCCACTCCCACCTGTTCTGTGGGAAACAACTGTGCAAAACTCTGATGGATTTTTTCCCCTATTTACACTGTTCTTATAGTATGCAAGGTGTTTTGCAATGCTTTCTCTCACATTGTTCCCTGAGAGAGTCTGTATCACTAGACTCTAGAGAGGTAAGGTGTATAAATATCTCACCCACAAAGCTTGACAAAGCCCTCATAGGTGGCTTATACAATACATAAAAACATTACAGGTTGTATGCTGCAGTAGTGGAAGCAGATCTTTCCTCACCTTCCCCTTTTCCCAGTAGCTTGGGAGGCAATGCCATGGGTTAGGGCCCGCCGGGACCTCGCAGTCAAGAAGGCCGGTGGGTCAGGGGAGGGCAGCAAGGAGATGAATCAGGCAAGGCTGCCTCTCCTCCCTTCTCCTGTTAACAGAACAGCTGTAGGATATGACCCTGGATTAAAGGAATTCTACAAATGCAACAAAAAATCAGGGTCAATTAAAATATCCACTATAACCATAAAAAGTCCTTATAAAACTATAATAAGATTTATATAATAATGTTATTCTCACATGTTCATCAAATTAATGGCCTTTACTCTTTTCCAAAACTCAGCAAGTGTTCCAGTCTTCACTGGGAAGGAATTACATAACACTTGTGGTTGTAGATAGCTGTGGAGATCCACATACACAAAAAAGCAAAAATTCTGTAATTCCTTTTATTTGTACCAGCTGAAATATCACACAAAAAAACTGGAGGAGAAAGAATTTCCCCCCCAAGATATAATGGCATGACCTGGAGCTTCTTGTAACTTATTAGTACATAATAGATATATTTATCAATTCTATATTAATTTCTATTTTATGAGAGTATCTACAAGCACTAAAGCTGTCTAAAAAGTTTTATGTTGTAATAAAAATTGGCTATTTTGCAATGAAACAGAAGAAAATAGGGCAAGGAGTTTTACAAGGAGTTTATGTTGCAATTTTTTAAAGTCCCATAAGTTAATTGGGTAAGTAGCAGCTGATAATATATAAATGAGGCAAGCAAGCAAGACTATTTGAAAATTAAATTAGTAGTATTTATTGAACATTTTAACAGAATCTCTGGACAATATTTTTCAAAACAGAAAACTAAAATGTCTTCCTAGAATTTCTTGTCATGTATTTTAGTATAATCAACTATGACTACTGTTCTGATGTGCCAGATTACAGAAAATAATTCTTAACTATCTGTATTGTTTAAAATATGTATGTATGGTATGTATAAGGCTGAGCTAAGCAACTCTATAGAGGTAGCCCCTCCCCAAATGAAGCCTCTAGAGTGCATTGGGGAATCCAGACTAGATTCTGGAATCCAGTCCAGAAAGTCCTGTAAGGTTCCCTTTTTAGAATTGTCTTCATCTATATTGAGAGCTGGCTGCTAGTTTGCTTTTGTTTGGCAGTGATCCAAACACAATGCTTTGGATTCTGGGGAGAAATTAGTGACAGGAGTGTGGCTTTTGCCACATCTTCCCCCTCCCAGCAGATAAGTTGATTCCTGGGGTCACAGGATTTCCCTGGACTAATGTTCTATCATGGAATGGAGGCTCTGGCTTCAAGAAAGCACATGCCCACTTCTGTTTGGTTTCAAATATGAGCTGGGATGTGTGTGTGTGTGTATGTGTGTGTGTGAGAGAGAGAGGGAGGGGTGTTTTTGTATACATTGTTGTGATGTACTATGTGCCATGACATAAATGTGCTATGTCATTATGTGACAGGCTATAACTATGGTTTGCATTCTGTTTGTAAGGGGGTGTTCCATTTGGTAATGGTTATATCTTTGACGGAAAGCATGCAATATATATGGGGGAAAGTGAACATGCTGAGTGGGGAAAAAGAGACTCCAGTGTCTACTTCTTTGTGAAAAAGCCAGTGCTTGGTTTGGCTAATGACCAGCAATTGTTAAGCACTACAATGAAATCTTTCAGCATATATTTTGCAAAATGTCATCTGGAGTTTCTGGTACCATTCACATGCCATTTGTGTTTGTTATCTATTCCTCCTCAGTTGAAATTGCATGACTGCAGTGTTTGTTTGATACACAGAAATCAAAATCACCAGATAAGACTTGCCTGTATATTTGCTATATGCAGAAAGCAAAAACAATGCCAGTCTGTCAGTACACCTTCTCAAACCCCCGTCCACCACAGACTTCTTCTCACAACCTTCTCCTTCCTGAAATAATGAGTTTGGACTACAGAATTCTAAAAGTTCTATGAGACACATTGCATAGAGGACAAAGTGGTACTACAGCATCTCCTCTCATTCCATCCCTCACCTACATATATGTTTCGTGCTCTAGAAATTAAATTTGTGAGATTAAAGGAAAGTCCATATTAGAACAGAACCCATTTTTCCACTGGCACAGAGCACAAGGAGGTTCATGTAATCTGCATATCCTGCAGATGCTTCTGCCCTGCAGCCATCCAACCTATTCTCTGCTGAAGCTGTGTTCTGCAGAGTAAGATATGGCTGGGGGAGGCATGCATCCTCTTCACCCTTGATAATCCTCTTCAATAGCAAAACAAATGATTGTTTAGCAGGAGGCCCATTGCATTCACTCACTCAAATAAGGCCTGCAACTCCCTTAAAGACAACTCAGTTGATTATTTACATAAGTTTAGAAAACTCTGCATACATTTTTACATGAGAAATGAAAGCAGCCTTTTTTAGAGGATGCACAGCAGGAATCATTAGAAGAGGCATTCTTTCTTTTGTGAGCTGGAAGACGGAATGACTCTTCTAAGATGGTGCTTGCCAATTGTAGCTGATCTAAGTACTTACATTAAAAATAGGACAGACTTAATTCTGAGATTTGATCAAGGAACTGATCTTTTTTTCTATTTAAGCTTTAAATACCAAAGCCCCATGTAAAAACAGATGTTTCCAGGGCTCTGTTAAAGGCAATTATTAGTTCTCAGTTCTTATGGATCTCACTAAGCAACCAGCTCCAAAACTTAGGTGCCATTACCAAGACTGCATGCTCAGGACCAGCCCTCAGTCTGAAACAGTCATGAGAATGAAATAACTATGTACAAGGTTAGAGACTCTTGTATGGAAATATATGAGAATCCAGCATTGCTCAGGGGCTTGACACAACAGACGAAATGCTGAATCCCTATAAAGCCAAGCAAATTGGGATATAAAGTGCAGCAGTGGCAGTCATAACTGGTGTTGCCAGCCTCCAGGTGGGGCCTGTAGATCTCCTGCTTTTACAACTGATCTCCAGCTGACAAAGATCAGTTCCCCTGAAGAAAATGGCTACTTTGAAGGATAGACTCTATGGCATTGTACCATGCTGAGGTCCCCCCCCCCCGGATCCACCACCAAAGTCTCCAGATACTTTCCAACCCAGAGATGGCAACCCTAGAAAAGACACAGAATGAATCCCCTAGTTGTGCATCAAAACCATGTGCCCTAGACTCCCCCACCCCCAGAGTCCTACTGAAGAAAAACAGACGGGAGAAGCAATGTTAGCAGCAGAGTGGGGAAGGGTTTCAGTACTTTCTGTACTCCTGCTGCTGGGGTGCCTTAAGGCCTTGGTCAAATATGATGCTGGCAAGGCCAAGTAGCCTGCACATATACCGTATCTGCAAGCTCTTTGGCCTGCAAACAAAGCATATGTAGCTGCTTAATATACAACACAGTTTCAGTTATATGCCAGGCCTGCAAAAAGTAGCATAGAGAAGCTATTTGCATGATTAAAAGCACTCATGAGAGACAGAAGAGGGAGAAAGTTCTGGAGGGCATTTTCTCCCCCACTTGCTGCTACCCCAACCAAGACACAGAGAGTTCTGAGGTTCCAAAGGGAAGTTCTGGCCCTCTCCCAGTTGGAGCACCTACAGCAGCAGACTGACATGGATTGAGTTGCTCAATAAATCATAATATAGAATTCATATAGTCTGACAGCCACAGCATGTAGCATTAGCCTCTAACCTGAGATGGCTTTTAAAAGGTTTCAACAAACACATAGAGGATAGCTGGTTGATGACAGCTACGATGACTAAATGGAACCTCCATGTTCAGGGACATGAATATCAGTGATGGTGGGAGGCAACAAAAGGGCCTCTATGCCTCTCCAGGGCATCGGGTTAGCCACTGTGGGAAACAATAAGAACTAGATTAACCATTTGTCTGCTTCAGCTCTGCTGCTTTTTATTATTGGGAGCAGCTTTTCTGGGGGACTGGGATGAAATGCAGGAGAACAGGCTGTGTTTTTTCCTCAAAAAATCAGACAGAACCCACTTTAAATGTGGGTTGCTGCTTCTGAGAGAAAGCAGACGGGTGCACGTTTTTCTGCTGCTCCATACAAAATTGCTGAATAAAACCCAAGAATGTTGAGGTTCCAAGACAAGGAATCCAAACTGATAATCTGGCAACACTGACACTAATTTACCATGGAAGTGTATCCAAGAGGTCTTCTCATTTGATAGAAGGCTGGAATGCCTGCCCAATTTGCACAAATCATAACAGTGATATAAAATACAGGTTTGATTCTACAAATATGGCTGTGCAAAAATTAGCTATTTAAAAACAGCATGCTAAAAGTTTCCTTAGCTCAATTTGTTGTGTGTTCACGGGTCTGGTGAAGAGCCACTAGACATGATGAACTAAAGACTCTGTGAAGATACCTGGTATCTCACCCAGTGGGTCCCAGGGGCAGGTGCAGACAAAACACCACAAACTTGGTTTTAAATATATGCAGATTCAAGCCAACATAGTTCTAAAAGTCATACAAGAAAAACATCAAAAGCTACCTTAACTGCCTGGCTTACCAAACTCTTCGTCAGGCAGCATAAAACTTTGGTTCAGAAGTACAGGCCTCTGTGTAGCATGGTCTATAGTTCTGGCAATTGCAAAGCAACAAGATGGGCCTTTAGACACATAGAATCTCAGGTAGCTACTGGTACTAGTGACACATTACAGTTATATTTTTAGGGTCAGGAGGTCGGGTGAGAAGAATGTCAGCCAATCAATGCCCACTGCTTCAGGATGGTTCCAGAACCTTATGTCATACATCCTGCTCCTACCCCTCCCATCACAAGGAACATGTCTCATGTGAAACTAATTTATGGCTGTGGTGTTATGTCCTTGAGAGATGATAAGGAAGCAGGTGGGTTCGGCCAATTAACACCACCTGCAAGGGAGACCATAAGTATTAACATTAACCCTTAAGTGTATGACGAAATTCAGCTTTGCCTCACAGACCCTTATTTATTTTCTGTGCTCAAAGTACCAAGGTCAGCATAAACTGAACTGCCACCAGCACCTCAGTAATTACATTCTAAATAATTGCTTCTTTTTTCATCAATAATTATTGATTCCTAAGTACTGGATTTCATGGCTGATGAGGCAAAGGCAGGAGTGATCACAATCAGCCTCACACACAAAAGCCATGCTACATGCCACAGTCTGCTGGTTTATGATTGCCTTTTAATCTATTTGAATTTTATTAATGGACTGGAAAAAAATATGTTTCTGCACACCATCAAACTGCAGCATCTGTTTGTAGTTTATGGCAATGTTGGTGGAGAGGCTTACTGGTCATTTTACTTTGCAAAGAAATAGAAGGTAGTTGGAAATTTAAGATAAAACTGCTTCAGATCAAGTAAGGATTTGTACACATCAGCAGAATTTTGTTTGCAATTCAAGCAAATTGCATCTATATCACATCATGAACAAGTTAAGGTTAATCCATATGGGCCACCGGTTGATCTCACTGTTTAACCAGGATTAAGCCTCATTGCTTGGGTTTTTGCTTACTATTGCTGGAACATTAACTGATTAATGCTATACATTTTATCTGAAGGGGGTGTTACAAATCCATGAGCTGTGGTTTTCAAGTTTCACAGTGTTGCCAAGTACAGGATGTGAAAAATGACTTACTCCAGAGACTTAACATCATAACTCAAACAAATGAAGTATCCTTTTGTCTTTTCTTTCTTGGAATTTCCCACTGGATTTTGTATTCATATTAACATTGGGTGTATTAGGGCAACATTTGTGGCACATAAGCTTCATCAGGCCTTACATGCCTTCAGACAAAAGAGCCCAACCAGGTATGGGGATCCAGGTACAGAGGGGGAACCAGAGAGGCTTCTGTCCACGCTCTCATGTCCTCAGAACAACACGGGAAACATATCAGCAAAAGCAAGTTTAAGAAAAATATCTGTTTTGTCTGTACATGATGTACATAAGGATGTAAGTTGCCAAATCTATAGGGCTACAGCTGAAAAGGCCCTGTTGCACAGGACCAGCCTAAGCACTTCTGGCACCCTAGGTGAGCTCATCCTCCCTCCCACTGAGACATGACAAGAAGCTGCCACCCCTCCTCTGCAGCAGAAAGCTGTTGCCTACTCCACTCGCCCCCTAATTAATAACTAATTATCATATGGCATTGTGTATAGAATAGCCAAGAGATCCTAGGATTGTCTGGCAGCCACAAGTTCTAGCTCTTAAATGTTGTGTGTGGTGAGCTAGACTTGTTTTTAGGGGCTGAGAGAGCTCTGAAAGAACTGTGACTGGCCCAAGGTCACCCAGCTGGCTTCACATGGAGGAGTGGGGAATCAAACCCAGTTCTCCAGATTAGAGTCTGCAGCTCTTAACCACTACAACAAACTGGCTCTCACTGGCTTGCCCCCCTACCTGCCCTGCAGTGAGTTGCCATGGCAGGGAGGTAGTGAATGGAGGTGATACTGCAGTGCCTGCCCTCCTTCCCTTCCCAAATTTCCTGGAGTTGCAGCAAGACATCACCCACTGTCCTCACCCCTCTCCATATTAGACACACAGTGTGACACTGCACTTCCCCCCACTTACCAGAGGCACAGCAGCACCCCCCTCCTTGCCCCCCCCTTGCCATAGCAGGACAGGGCAGGAACACATCATTTGCTGCCCTCCTCCTCCAGTGTGGTGACAAGAGAAGGGAGAAGACACCCAGCCAGGCCCACCACCTTGCCCTCCATGGAGGGAGGGAGGAAAACAGCAGGCTCCCTACAGCCACCCTCTGGGTCAGGGTGTGCCTCCTGGGCTACCATGTGCCACAGCAGACCTGGATGTTGCAGGCTGGGGGTCCCAGGGTTAGTTGGCAGTGTTCCCTCTGAGCTGAGTTAGTGTGCGCTAGCGCACAGTTTTTTAGCCTCTGGCTCACACATTTTTGTCTCAGCTCAGGAAGGATGGCTCCAAAGCAAACTTATTTATGCAGTAGCCAAATCGCTCGCTCACAATTTTCATGCCAGGAGCTCACAAAGTAGAATTTTTGCTTACAAGACTCCACAGCTCAGAGGGAGCATTGGTTGGCACTCCTCTGGCTCTAGCGCCCTGGGCCAGAGGACGGGTGAGTGTGGGTGGGATGGGGGCTGGAAAACTTTCTGTTTCTGTGAGCACTTCTGAAAAAGGTCAGTGTCACACAAAACTAGACCTCCAGTATTCAACTGAAAATTGCTATTGGTTATTATTTACTATGGATCCAAGCTTAATTTCCCATCAGCATCAGAGAAAGTTCCTGCCTCCCTTCTTGCACTGCAGCACATTGATCTCCACAAAATGTTATTTCTAGGGGATTGGGGGGTGGAAACTGCCAATTTAGTCTGGATCTATTAATTGTTATTGATTTTACAAAATCTATACCTCACCTTTCCTCCCTCATAAGGACTACCAAGGTGGCAGAAAAAACATATATAATAAAATCACATGGTTAGAGGTGCCAGGGCAAGGTGTCACAGACTTCCCATTTTGGGGAGACATGGAAGTTCAGGACCAAGGGCTTCCAGTGGTTGCCCAGTTACCTAAACAAAGAAACCTAAACAAACAAATCTGCCTAAAAAGGGAGAATTCTGATATGAATTAAATCTCCCACGGAAAATAAAAATATACCCTTTTTCTAAATTTTATTACTAAAGGATAGCAGGTTAAAAAAACAAGCTTGAGAAAAGCAAAGCAGTCTATTTGGCATCATTTTCAGCCTCTCTACCTTTCACTTTCCAGACCATCCTTTTTGTGAGCAAAAGTCAGAGAGTATTCACAAAACATCCCAACAGTGTTCAGCTTTGCTGTGCCAGCAGGCTTCTGTGTAAACAATTTCATCAGAACAAGGTTGTCTCTTGAGTGGGCATCCTGACTTCAAGGACATATGCTGATATCTGTTATCAAAAATGTGAGCAGAGTTCAAGCTGAATCAATCTGTCCCAGTTCAAAATGGGAATTTCTTAAGGCCTAAAAAGGCTTGGAAGCATGGCTGCCACAGGGGCCTGTTATAAATATCTCTCTAAGGAAAGGCAAGGTCCTCTGGCATCTAAAGAAGAAACCTACAATAAGGTATTATCTAAGAGGCCATCTCTTAACCTGTTTTATGCTGATAACTTCCATATAGGCTTCAACATTCTATTCTTGAATATGTGAGGGCAACACCCTTCCAGAAATTCCTGGATGATAAACCTGAAGGAGGGTGTTGTACTTTTGTTGTAAGGGTTTATACATCTCGAGTCAGGTTTGGAAGCACTCTTGGATTTTCTGCTGGTTCTGGATGGTGATGGGTATGGCCCAAAGGCCTATAACCAGCTTGGACTGGTTCATCAGCTGCCACCTTTAATAGAGAGGAGATATATGGCCACAGTGACTTATGCTTAAGTCCCATCTAGACTGGACTACTGAAATGTGCTTTACGTGGGCTGCCCTTAAAGAAGGTAAGTAGTCTAAAAATGTAGATCCTAGAGTTTAGTTAGGGCAAGCACTGGGACCATATTACTCCAATCCTGTTTAATCTTCATTGGTTGCCAATGAGTTTCTGAGCTCAGTTCATAATGCTGGTTGTAAATTTTAAAGCCCTAACTGTTCTGGAACCCAAGTAGCTTCCTTTCTCTCATACAGAGAGAAGGCCACCCAGAGAAACCTCAATGATGCTTGCACTGTCCACACTGGTCAGCTTCACTACAATTTATACCCCCGCATCACTGCAAATCAGATCAAAGACAAGAGAACAAGGAAAATACTAGAAGTACAGGTAATTTTATTTTAAAAGTAGGGTTTGGACAGCCCTTGCCAAGTTACCTACCACCAAGATTAGAAGAGCACCAGAAGATGCCAAATCTACACAGCCACCCAGAAAGAGAGAAGATGCCACTTCTCTTCTATAAAGATGAGTCATAAGAACATAAGAGAAGCCAATGCTGAATCAGGCTAATGGCCCATCCAGTCCAACATTCTGTCACACACTGGCCAAAAATACCAGGTGCCATCAGGAGGTCCATCAGTGGGGCCAGGACACTAGAAGGGTAAGATTTCCTGGGATTCCAGGGCAGAGCCTCAGCAACTGCCCTAGACATACCCCTGGCCTGCAGCAATATATCACTGTGAAATCTGGGAACAGCCTTGCCATGAGAGTAAAAGGACTCTCCTTGAATAGCAGGATGTGTTCAGTATATGACAGAGAGCAAACATGCTTCAAAGGTTTTTAAAAAGGGATTGTGAAATAGTTAGCAAAATAATTAGTGAGAGTTAAAAACTATTATTAAACAACTGGGGCATAATCTGTTATGTCTTCAGAGACATAAGTGGCAGCATAAGCTGAGCAGGTGCTCATTATGTGGATCAGAAATACTGTATTGCATTGCCCAATCAAAGGGCTTATGGAGGGAACATCTTTGATTGGCTATTGATATGAAATATGATTGGACATTATCTGTTAGATGTGATTGGATGTTATGCATTAATATAATTGGACATTGTTATGACTGAGGGCATGGCTACCTCATATCCCACTGTATATAAACCACTGTGTTTGACTGTATCTTTCTCTAGCTGGTCTAGCCCTTAGCTGATCTAATCTTGGAGCTAAATAAAGCTGAATCACTTGTTGAACTTACCTCCTGCGTTAAGTCTTATACTTAACAAGTGGCGACGAGGATGGGATTTAGCGGGTAGGCAGCCCCGCTAAGAGAATCACGGAGGAAGTTCTGATCGACCGCGAGCCTCTGAGGGAGCCGTCCGCTCCAGAAGGCGCCGCGATGAGCTCCAAGTTTCGTTTCAAGCCGTTCGAGCCGGCGACGGAAGACTGGGAAGCGTACCTTACCCGGTTCGAGTTCCACCTCGAGAGCGGCGGAGTGACGGATGCCGCGAAGAAACGAGCCGCGCTACTTAGCTCGTGTGGCAAGGAGGTGTTCGACATCGCCCGCTCACTTGTCACACCTGATGATATCAAGACCGTGCCGTACGCCACGCTGACGGAGAAGTTGAAGGCCCACTTCGCGCCGCAACCCTCTGAGATCGCTTCCCGGCACGTGTTCTACGAAAGGCAGCAAGGCTGCAGCGAATCCGTAGCCGAGTTTGTGGCAGCATTGAGGAAGTTGGCAAGGGTTTGCAATTTCGCTGATCTCGAGACAGCCTTACGAGACCGGCTGGTCTGCGGTCACCGCGATGCCAAGCTGCAACAACGCCTGTTCGCCCTCAAGACGCTGACATTCAAGGTCGCGTTCGAGGAAGCCATCGCCGCTGAGGCTGCTGAAAGGTCAATGCGAGAAGTGCGACAGCGGCCTGCGGCAGCCGAATCCAGCATTCACCTACAGGTCGAGGACCGTGAGCCAGCGCCCGCCGTGGATGACGTACAAGAGCTTTGTTCCAGCAGCCAGCCGCGAACCCAAGTGAAGACTGCGCCAGCGCGTCAGTGCCTTGGTTGTGGCGGGAAGCACGAGCGCGACACCTGTTGGGCCAGAGGGTTGGTTTGTCGGGCTTGCGGGAAATGCGGGCACATCGCCAGAGTCTGCAAGTCGAAAAGATCACCGCCTACCTCACCTCCGCAGCGCTCTCAATTCCGAAGCAAGGTCAACACAACCTGCTCTTCATCCCTGTCATCCCGAAACCCGACCCTGTCGTCCAGCCCCACTTCATCGTCCGTCCTCACCACGGGAGCACCCCGGAGGAAGAAGATTTTCGTCACCTTGTTCCTCGACGGAGTTGCCTGCCCTTTCGAAGTCAATTCTGGGTCGGCTAGAACAATCATTTCAACGTGCACATTGGATCGTCTTTTTCCGAGCCAAAGCCGCCGCCGCCTCCTGCCCACTGACGCCTGTCTTGCAGATTTCCAAGGGCACCGAATTCCATTGGCAGGTGAGGCGGAATTTGAAGTCCGTTTCAAAGAGCGTAAGGTGGCTCTGTCCCTGATTGTTGCCGAAGGGGACAGGATAAGCCTGTTGGGGCTCGATTGGTTTGAGCCATTAGGCATTGCTATTTCTGGTATTAATACGGTATGCTATGATAAATGGAATTGTTTGTATGACGAGTTTCCTCAGATTTTTGCAAAAGGGCTGGGAACTTATACGGGTTCCCCGGTTTCATTTGAGTTGGATCCAAATGTTAGGCCTATCAGGCTAAAATATAGGAAGGTGCCGTTAGCATTACAACCAAAGATTGAAATGGAAATTGACAAGCTCCTAGAGCAAGGGGTCTTGGAGCCAGTTCCGTACAGCAAATGGGAAACGCCCATCGTTACTCCTGTCAAACCTGATGGATCCATACGTATTTGTGCAGATTATAAATGTACAATCAATAAGGCATTACAACAGCATTCCTATCCTGTGCCTGTAATAAGCCATGTACTTGCATCTCTAGGGGGAGGCAAGGTTTTTGCAAAATTAGACCTTGCCCAGGCATATCAACAGTTGCCCGTAGATAACAATGCTGCGGAAGCACAAACCATCGTTACGCATAGAGGTGCGTTTAAGGTTAAGCGCCTACAATTCGGGGTTAATGTCGCACCTGGGATTTTCCAGGGTTTAATGGAGGGGTTGCTCAGAGGTATCAAAGGAGTAATTCCCTATTTTGATGATGTGCTTATTGTGGGAAAGAGTGATGAAGAATTGCTTGAAAGGGTCCGGAGTGTTCTGAAGTGCTTCAATAAGGCTGGGTTGCGAGTAAAACGGGGAAAATGTGCGATTGGGGTCTCAAGTGTCGAGTTCCTTGGGTTCAAAATTGACGAACAAGGTGCACATCCAACCCCTGGAAAGGTAGCAGCTATACACAATGCACCCAGACCTAAGAATAAAACAGAGTTACAAGCCTATTTAGGGCTAATCAATTTCTACCACTCATTTCTGCCCCACAAAGCTTCGGTAGCCGAGCCATTACATCGGTTGTTAAATAAAGGCGCAAAATGGGTTTGGGGACGGCTACAGGAAAAGGCATTTGAAAATGTCAAAGCGTTACTGACTTCTGACAGCGTGCTGACTCATTTTGATGAGGGTAAAATGTTGGTTTTGGCGGCTGATGCGTCGCCATTCGGTATTGGGGCAGTTTTGAGCCATGTAATGCCTAACGGGTCTGAGGTGCCGATTGCATATTACTCGAGGTCATTGAGTGGTGCGGAAAAAAACTACGCACAAATAGACAAAGAGGGTTTGGCACTTGTAAGTGCGGTCAAGAAGTTCCATGACTTTTTGTACGGCCGCCATTTCATTCTGGTGACTGACCACAAGCCGCTACTGGGAATCTTTGCCCCTGACCGCCCCACGCCCAACATATTGTCGCCCAGAATGCTGAGGTGGGCCTTGTTCCTGGCGGCGTACGAATACGACTTGGAACACAGACCCGGAAAATGTATCGCGCACGCTGATGCCCTGAGCCGCTGTCCTCTACCTGAGACTGGTTTCGATCTGGCTCCTACAGCAGACATCTGTGCTTTGGATGAACTGTTGCAGTCCCCACTTCGGTCCGAGGACATTGCTGCGTTCACCCAGAAGGACTTAATACTGTCCCGTGTTTTAAACTGGTTGTGGAGGGGGTGGCCAAGTGTTTGTTCGGAGCCTGAGTTCAAGGCGTACTGGGGCAGAAGGTCTGAACTGTCCATTGCCAAGGGTTGTATATTGTGGGGGAATAGAGTCGTGATTCCCCCCAAACTAAGAGAAAGGGTTCTTGAGTCCCTGCATGCCGGGCACCCAGGGATTGTACGTATGAAGGCCCTGGCCAGGGGATACCTATGGTGGCCTGGACTCGATGCTAACATCGAAGAGCGAGTTCGAGGCTGTGTGAGTTGCCAGCAATCCCGGCCTGATCCTCCACACACACCACGGGCAGCGATGGATAGAGCTGAAAAGCCTTGGTCAAGGCTGCACTTTGACTTTGCGGGGCCAATCAATGGCCAAATGCTCCTGGTGGTTGTGGACTCTTATTTGAAGTGGCTGGAGGTAGTCCCCATGAGGTCCACAACTTCGGCAAACTTAATAAAGGCTTCGCGCCAACTTTTTGCCACCCATGGGCTACCGGAAGTACTTGTCAGCGACAACGGCCCTCAACTGACCTCTAGGGAGTTCACCAGCTTCCTAGAGGGATACGGCATCTGGCACATCACCACAGCCCCATTCCATCCCGTTTCCAATGGCCAGGCAGAGCGGATGGTTCGGACGGCGAAAGAGACCCTCGCCCAACTGCCTGGCGAGGACTGGGACCATCGTGTGGCCGATTTTCTCCTGTGGCAGCATGTCACACCGAGCTCTGCCACAGGGAAAAGCCCGGCCGAGCTGCTTATGGGGAGGAAGCTAACAACCCTCCTCGACCACCTGCACCCGGGCCTGGATGGCAGCAGAGCTGTACAGGCCGAACCGCCCACGCCATCCAGGGAGTTCCAGCCTGGGGACTGGGTCTTTGCCTGTAACTATGCTGAGGGGCACCGGTGGCTTCCCGCCGAAGTCACCAACCAGTTGGGGTCTAGGATGTATGTGGTGAGGCTATCTGACGGCCGAAAGATACGCCGCCACATAGATCAGCTCCGGCAACGGTGGGCTCCTGCGGAACAGGAGCGAGAGACCGGAGATCCATATGGGCCCAGGGAGCAGTCCCACTTGCCTCCGGTCGAGGTGAGTGCTGCTGGTTCTCGGCAAGAACCTGAGTCAGGGCAGAACCCTGGACTCTCGGATCCTGGCGAGCCTGTCAGCCCAGCAGTGCCTGGTGCTGAGCCTAGTGCAGACCCTGAACCATCTGTAGCCCCAGAGTTAAGGCGGTCAGAGCGAAGTAGAAGAGCCCCTCCCCTATTTGTCAGATTATGAGTGTGTTCCATCTAAGGGGGGAGGAGTTGTTATGTCTTCAGAGACATAAGTGGCAGCATAAGCTGAGCAGGTGCTCATTATGCAGATCAGAAATATTGTATTGCATTGCCCAATCAAAGGGCTTATGGAGGGAACATCTTTGATTGGCTATTGATATGAAATATGATTGGACATTATCTGTTAGATGTGATTGGATGTTATGCATTAATGTAATTGGACATTGTTATGACTGAGGGCGTGGCTACCTCATATCCCACTGTATATAAACCACTGTGTTTGACTGTATCTTTCTCTAGCTGGTCTAGCCCTTAGCTGGTCTAATCTTGGAGCTAAATAAAGCTGAATCACTTGTTGAACTTACCTCCTGCGTTAAGTCTCATACTTAACATAATCCAACAATCATTAGTCTGAATGTAAACAATGAAGTGGGTAATGCAGTGCCATTTCATGCACATCTGCTCAGTTCCACTACATTCACCGGGGCTTCCAGATACATATGCAGAAGACTGCAGCCATAGTCACAAATATTTGAAGCATCCAACGGTCCACCTTTCACACACACTAGCCTGTCCGAGCATAGTCCATGCATAGTTCTCTGCTGTGGGAGCTGGCCTTACCCAAAATCAGATTGGCTGGGACCTGAGGAAGGGCTTTTTCAGCCACTGTCCCTGACTGTGGGGCTCCCTCACATACAAAACTAGAACACACAGGCTTCCTATTAATGGTACATGCTCACTCTACCTATATTTAATACATAAAAGGCTAGAAGTGGTGCACACCAAGATGTCAGGAATTTTAACTTGGCATTTTCCTTCCACAAAGAATAGCCATTGAAAAAAATATATGAAAGATTGGGTTTTTTAAAAAAAAAATCCATGCAGACAGTATGGATCTTTCTAGCAAAATGCCAAGCATACTTTCCTGACTCTTAACACAGGATTTTCTCTGACTACTTTTCCCGCATAGTCTTCTATTGATGAAAAATAATATTCCTGGGCAAGCATATAAAACAGGTATTCTGTCCCCAAAGCCTTATTTTACATGGTGGGGAGGATGGAGCATGAGTACTGCAAGCAAAGGAGCATGCACACAATGTGACAGATTGGGATTAGATCACCAAAAAATGTAAGCTTTGTGGTTTTCCTTATGGTTCAGCCTACCACATGATGCCCCTAGAATGGCAGTGAGTTTTTTCCCATTTTTCCTGTCATCCTTGTAGCTAGTGTGGTCCAGCCTTTTCAACATTCCTAGTAGTCATTCTTCTCTCTGTCAGGTTATTTAGGCTCCTTTGTCTGCATGAATAGTCCAACAAACTCAAAGAATGTGACAGAAAACAAAGTGCTGTTATAGAGATGCAACATTAAAAACATTTGGGGCATCATTTCATGCATAAGCAGGGGTCATTTCGTAGAAAAAGAGGTGCAGGAGCTCATTAGCATAACTTATTTGCATATGCCACAGCCCCTGACATCACTGGAAGTGTGTCAGAAGGCAACACCCACCACTCAGGCTCCACTGGACTGTTTTGAATTGCTAGCTATGGTGGGGAAGCACGCAGATCTACCCTCACAGAGGAGGGAGAGCTTGTACCTGAATAAACCTTGGTCTTAAAGGTGCCACTGGGCTCTTTTAGATGGCGGCAAGCGCAGGAAAATGTGTGGCTGCTCGTGGGTCGAGGAGGGTGGCGTGGAGGACACGCATGGCCTTAAGCAGGTAGAGGGCCAGGGCAGAGGCACAGGAGGAGGCAGAGTAGGTGCAAGAGGCCAGAGCGGAGCTCCTCGCAGGCCTCGCAGGAGTCGCCAGACCCGCCATGCAGAGGCACCAGGCCACAGCCGGCATGAGGCCTGGCAGAGCCTGGGCGGGCTGGGTGCTATGGCCCAGACAGTGGTGGAGCAGCTCGAGGGCCAACTCATAGCAGCACTCCGCTGGGTCAGCCAGTGGGCCAGGAAAGGTGAGGGGGAGGCTGCTGGAACAGGGGCGGGACTTGCTGCATGTGCCTGCCCCCTGGGCTCCTTACTGCCAGAGCTTCGTTCCTGTGCGCTCCTTCAGGAAATGAGCACTGTGCATAAGTACACATGCATGTTTAGGTTTCAGCAGGCCCATAATCAGAAAATTTTTATTGGTACAGTGGTGGTGAACACATCATTATTTATTTATTTAAATAAATAAATCAAACAGAACTGGGCCCTTTGATGATGCCACCGGCAAGCACAATTGCTAGCAAATCTAAACAGTGTTTAGTGTCTGGTGTCAAGGCTACCCAACTCCTAGGAAGTGGCCAGCCAGGTGCCCAGAGCACTGAGCCCAGACTCTACCCATCCCAAGGACTCCAGTCCCAACTGCTTACATGCTGGTGAGGCGGGCGATGAGGGAAGTGTCGGGGAGGCAGTGATGGCAGAGCTGAAGCCTCACTTGTCACCAGCGCTCCCAGGGCAGGCAAGCCAGCTGCACCTTCACAGAGCAAGGCCAAGCCTGGTGGCCATGGGGGGCCATGGGACAGGTGATGCAGGCTGGTGTGGCTCTGGTGCAAAGTCAGGAAGGGCAGACATGCCAGACATTTCCAGCACAGCTCCAGCTGTCTGCAAGAGGCTCACCTACACAGGCAAGGTGCCTGAACCAGGAGGAGAGGCAACCAAGCAGGCCCTGCCACCCCGCTAACAAGAGAGAGTTCAGCCCTAATTGACAGGGCTAAAAGCCAATAAGAGGGAGGGAGGAGTCAGGAATAGGGCCGGGAATAAAAGGAAGCTAGCTGGCCAGGGTTGGAGTGGAAAAGCTGGTCAGGTACTGCAGCTTGAATGGCAAGGTAGCCCTGTCAGAGAGGGGAAAGTTGTAGCTGTTTGGTGAGGGGGCAGGGCACATTCGTGAGGAGGTATCACCCTTGTCAGCCCCCTTGTGGCTATGGGCCTGGGCTTCAGAATTTTCACACTTTTGTCTCACACCAAACTTTATTTAGGCTTTGTCAGCATCAATTTGCAGCCAGAGCTCAGCAATGAAGCTTATTTGAATACCAAAGGGCAAGCCTGGAAGAAATCAGCTAGTAACAGAATATATCTGCATATGTATATTGTTGAGTAACCGCACCCAATCCATGTTCATTCAAAATTATGAGTCGGGTTTCTCGTTGAGAGGAGGTTGTTTGAAAAACAACACCCTATTTTTTTGGAATCAACTACTGGCTAATAGATTGGTTATAATATAAATATTAAATATAATATAATATAAAGATTGCCTGAAAGGAATGCATCTTTTAATGCATCCACAAATTTGGAATCTGCAATACAGGATCAAAGAAAGGAAGCTCCTTTATGGAGTTTTGAAATGTCTCAATTTTAAACCATCTTCCAAAAACTTCATACAGGAACAATCAAAACTAAATTTAATATAGTTACAGAACATCCTTCTGAATTACTCCCCCCCCCAATATTTCTAAATGTGAATATTTAATCTTGTTAATTCTAGATTAGATTTCCGAATTTCCTTCTCCTCCACCACACTTAGTGCCTGAGGACATTGTCCTTGTTTCAGCAGTTAAGGTTGTTGCCAAGTCATCCTGGAGAAATTAAATCCTGATCAACTGTGACCAAATATAACCGTTTTCACAGAAGGTCAGACAAGGTGTGGCTGCATTATAAAAGAAGGCCAGTGCAGAATCCCCACCCAAACATACATTGATGCAGAGTCTGCAGCATTTCTTTACAGCAGAACCAGGGATGTACTTATTGTTTTGCTTTTGGTAGCAGAACACAGGCTCAACCTTGACATGCTAAGATACGTGCTGTCTTCTTCCACATGGATTCCCATCTCCATTCTCAAATAGTGATAACTATTACTATGCTGTCTGAAAAACAACAATCAAACCATTACTTGGAAGCTAGTAACCATAGATGCCCAAATCAGAGATCACAGCAGAAAATGGTTATTGTAGTCTGGAAAAGGATAAGAGAATCAGCACATGAACTGAGGTAGAAGGTAGAGCACACGCCCTTTGGTACATGCCTGATGATCCCAAGCATGATTTGGAAAATCATCTGAAATGATAGCCTCTTCGTTTCAAGCTCCCTTCCTTTTAATAATAAGCATGCGAAAGAACTGCAGTGATAAAATTACTACACAGCTTCCAAGTCAGATGCAGTGTCTGAACCCACAGTAAATAACACATCCTGTAAAACAAACAAACAGGACATGACAACTCAAACAAAACTGGAAATGGCAGGCACTTCTCATGCAATTATCAGAGATGAGAACAGACAGGACCAGTGATGCCAATTGTTCTCCCGTCAGTGTTTGATTTCATATGTAACAAGATTTTGCATCTGCCCATTGAAATCTCACCCCACTACTGTAGCCTTATACAGAAGACTGCAAATACCAAATTACCATCAAGTATAGACTTTATAACTGGAGTGGGGGGTGGGGGGGTAATCTTTCTGGCTAAGCAGCACTGAGAGGAACTTGTAACTCCACTGTTTCCCAAGGACCATCATTCCTCATTTACTCTCCTCCCAGGCAGACATTTAAACACTGGAAAAGATTTGATGAAAAACAGCCATTGCTCACCATTCTGTGGTCATGGTTGTGTCCCCCACCCCCCTTCTGATGAGGCTTTAAAAAGCATCTCTTATAATGACTGCTTCAGGTTTCCCCAACCAGATGAGGCAGAATTCCTCAGTCACAATTCTGGCATTTTGTTTGTAGCTAGAGATTGCACATCATCATCATCAACAAAAATCCCTCTTTGTTTTAAGGAATAAATATTTCCTCTTTAGATCTAGCCATTTTTAAAAAAAGCCCTCTCTAAATGGCTTGAAGCTGATTTCTCCTCATGAACCAGCATTGTCTACTCACTTCAAAACACAACTACATGTTCCATCAGGACCAAAACCTATTTTGTTTAATTGCTCACATTGAAAGTCAGTTCAATATTGCAAATATTGCAATATTTTGCAATATCTTTGGCTTTCATCTTATTTCTCTTTTGACAAGAAACACTAAAGTTTTTTTTAAAAAAAACCACCAGCCTTAATTGGTAATCTGAAAGTAGCAAACAAGCCAGGAATACTTACATCTGCAATTGTTTGTGATATTTGCGCACTGATCCAGCGATTAGTGATTACAAAGGAGAGAAAGAGCCTTTTGAACCGGCTTTCAAACCCCGAAGCAGCGAAGAGGAGGCTGTGTGCTAAAAGCAACTCAGGATTTTCTATATATGCTCTCAGCTCCGCTTGTTTCCCATGTGCATGCCCAGCTGCCAGATTTAATAACCACGTCAGGCTTTTCTCCCCCCCATACAGAGGAAATGGGGTGACAGGAGAAGATGAAATAGCCAGCATGTTAATCTGCAGTTCTGCCAGCACTAAGCCTTCGGTGGACGTCACAGAATATCCCCCCTTGAACTAGAAAATAAACCAGTGTGGTTTTGTTCCAATGAAAGAGTTATGCTAATATAATCTTACAAGCATTGTTAGACACACTGAATGCAGGGCCAGCATCACACACAAACACAAACGTGCCTATCTGATGAAGTGAGCTTTGGCTCATGGAAATTTATAGCCTGGAAAATTTTGTTGGTATGGCCTCCAATTTGGTTCTATTATGACATACTAACAGGGCTAGCCAACTGACATGGATGTGCCTATGTTGGCTTTGTTTTTTCCTAATAAATACATCTAAAGGATTTCTGGATCCATCCTGTTTATTTTAAAGTTTTGATTTAGATTCAGACCCTCCCCCCATGCCCCAATTTCAATATTCCCCCTTTGCGGGATGTTTAGCTAAAGGAAGTAGTTAAAGTGTTCTCATTTACCAGTCCAATGCTCCCATGCAAAGCGATTCTTAAAAGGCTGCACCTTTGAAGTAGAAGGGGTCGGCTTCAGCTTTCTCTGGACGAGTGGCATTTCCAGACCACAAGCTACAAAACCACCACCATAGGTCCAAGAGCCCAAGAGTTGTAGTTGACAGGTTACAGGCAACCCGATAGTCTTGCAATTAAAAAGTAAATGTGAATGGAGGCAATATACAGTCACATTTGCTGCAACGTATGAGTGCTGCAGAGAGCTTGTGATTCCTTTTATTGCTTTTCACTTCCTTTTCCTCCAAGGCACCTGTCTCAGCAGGGAGCAGTTTCTGTGGAAACTGCAAAGAGCTAGTTTTCCCCTCAGAGAGACTGTTACCATGGACACCTTACATAATGTATATGGGCCAGATTATGAGTCTTCTCTGAAATGGATGTAACATTTACATCCTAATGGTGTGTCTGCCCCCAATCCACTAGCCATGTTGTTCTGGCAGGCAGAATTAAGAAAAGCAATTTTAGCATTTAAACACTGGTTGAAAGCCATCATATTAGCTGAATGAATAACAGGTTCAGTCATCACCACAGAATTTCCAAACACTCTATTCTGAATAAGGCTGCGGAACAGTTTGGACATACTCACCGGACCACTTAAGTTTTGTGAAGTTATATTTCTATATTCCTTGTAAATCTGTAAATGAAATAAAAATTAAGAAACTTCATTTAATTAAATATGCCCTTGCAAAACTAGTCTTTAGACATTGACATCTTTAAAAAATGAAGGATTATATCTCTGAGGACAGAATAGCCAATAAAGTCTGTTGGAAAGATCTAAGATTGGTTCATACTAGAAGAGGTGGCACCTCTCTTTTTCCTCATGGGAGCTTGATTAGAAGTAAGGACTAATCTTTTCTCTAAACATATCCTAGGACTGCAAGCCTGCAGGTGGGACCTGGAGATCTCCAGAAATTACAATTTATCTCCAGACTACAAAGATTAGTTCCCCTGGAGTAAAGGGCTGCTTTGAAGGGTCGACTATATGGCATTATACCCCACTAAAGTCCCCACTCTTCCCAAACCCTGCCCTCCTCGGGCTCCACCCCCAGTTCTCCACAAATTTCCAACCCAGAGCTGACAACACTAATTCCTAAACTAATATATAAGACTTCAATCATGGTTGTCGCTTCACTTGAGAAGTGAAATGGGTTGGTATTGGCAGGGTCTTGTCTGTGATGAATGTTTGACTGTTGAACTCCCTGCGATCATAAACCATATCAGATATTCAGGCAAGGTTTGAGCTGATTGTCTTCAGGCTTTTTGTTCTAGTGACTGGAATGCCAGTGCACTGAATCCTTTAAAATGTTTTATTCAATGCTATTTTGAATCATACTATACAAAAAATTTAAGGGTCAGTCAAAATGAAACACTGCTATTTATGTCTATATTAAAAGCCTTCCTAACATCGAAGTCAATAGCAAATGCTTCCTCTTTTCTGCAGCATGTGCTGAAATTGTGTAAGCCAGAGAACCACACAGTGCAGTGGAGCATAAAACCAGCTTGACACACAATGGTTTTCTTCACTGCCATCCTCTCAACAAAGAAATAAAACATTTATCCTGTCTTTGAGTGAAGGAGATAAGATTTTAAGATCCATTTGATTAGGTAGCAGTATCAGCCATGTGGAAATATGCTTGAAGATAGATAACTTGATTGATTGATTGATTGATTGATTGATAGACAATTTAGGTCACACGACAAGATCATTTACTTTTGAAGTAAACACAAGTAAGTCAAATTCTAGTCAAACGAGATGGAAAGTGTAATCATCTGACAGGTGTTCAGTGACCTATGTGGTAATGCCTTGTGGTACTCTCTCTTTCTCTTAGGAACGCATCACATGAAAAATATCTTCATAACTTGTGTCCTTTGAGACTCGATAAGTAAAAGATGGAAAGAGGTGGATAACACTTTCAGTCATACAAATGATACCCAGAGAAACTGGAACTGTGTCCACTATAGATATAAATTCAGCAGAGATGTAGGAATATCCAGCCAAATATGATATAATAGGTGTATTATAATATGATCACAGTTTTGTTATAACTGAATTAGCTGGTATATACCACCCCTCACTGCTCTGCAAATTAAACCACACTGAAAGGCTTGAGGCGGAAGAGCCAGTTCAGTTTGGTGTGAGAGTCAGTCTGGTGTGGTGCTTAGGAGTGAGGACTCTAATCTGGGAGAACAGGGTTTGATTCCCCACTCCTCTATATGCAGCTGCTGGAGTGACCTTGGGTCAGTCATTTCTTTCAGAGCTGTTCTCTCAAGGACAGTTCTTGGGAGAGCTCTCTCAGCCCCACCTACCTCATAGAGTGTTTGTTGTGGGGAGGGGAAAGGAAAGGAGATTGTAAGCCACTCCAAGACTCCTTCAGGTAGTGAAGGGCAGGGTATAAATCCAGTCTCCTCCTCCTCCTCCTCCTCCTCCTTCTTGTAATTCTTTGTAATTCAATAATATATTTTGGAGAATATTGAAAATATTTTAGGGAATACTGAGAATATGTCATTAGGCATATTCTGCTACTTCTCCCTGCAGCGGTTGTATTTTTACCAAATGTTCCTTAACATAACCACCAACTTGCATCAAATTAACCTATAAAATTATAAATATTTTTTTGTCCCAGAAACCTAGATATTTCAAAGACAAAAAGGTAAGAGATTCCTTAAGGAGGTTAGAAATAGTTGAACTGCCACTTAGACACTGACACTCTGACAGATTTCTAGTATAACATCTTAAACTTCAAAGGTGCAGGACTCAAAAGCAGAAATGGGAGCAAACCGAAAAAAATGAATATTATATCATACAAGGCACATTCAGAAAAGGCAGGCATGTTATTGTCTAGCACAAGACATTTCAAAGGTTCGGTCCCACCGCTGTGTGGCTGCATGGCACTAGCCGGGTTGACCAGATCAAGTGCTGGAGATTGAGCGACTAACGAAGATACAAACAAGGTCAAAAGTGGCCGACAATGAAAGTGTGTTTGATGTAAACGAGTTTTGAAATAACTGAAGAATTCCCTATCCCCCCCATACCAGTAAACAGAGAGAGGAGGGGCCCCTCCCATGAGCATGTCAGAGAAGCTGAAAAAGAGAGGGGGGGAAGGGAAAAATCAATTGTTTGAATTGTTTTGAGAGACTTACCAGAGCAGATTTAAATCATAAGTGATTTTCAGAGGTTGCGAATCAGCAGTTGGCTTTTGTAAACAATTGGCAAAGATGTCGGGTGTAGGGAGGAAAGGAGCGAAACCAAAACTTACGGGCAGTCAAAGTCCGAGACCGGAAGAAGAGGGAGTGGATGTCATGAGGCTCCTAGCAGATATGCTCAAGCCGGTGATGGATCAACTTACTGGTATTAACCAGCAGTTAACCGCACTCAATCGAAACTTCGCAGTGCCACAGCTCCAGCTGGCGGAAATGGTTAAAAGGACAGAGCAAACGGTGGAAGTAGTGAAAGAGATGCACGCTGAGAACAAGGTTTTGAAGAAGCGGATGGACGAATTAGCGAATAAGCAAAAACATCAGGAAAATAGACTATTGTTTCTACAAATGGAAAAAGCAAATATGATCCTCAGATTTCAGGGAGTGCCTGAATCACCGAATGAGGATTTGAAGAAGATACTCAGTGATCTCATCGCACCAGTAACAGGCTTGAAAGTAGAAGAAATAATGAGTGACATGGAAGCAGAGTACAGGGTGTATTCCAGTTACACCAAAAAAAAACCCAGCCTGCCTGGAGAGATCTCAGTCAGATTCTCAAGAAGACAAATGAGGGATGCAATATTAAAAGCAACATCAGTAACTCCACTGAAACTGGGGAATACAACTATCAAAACTTTAAAAGATATTCCATTTGAAATTCACCAAAAAAGAAAGAGCTACAAGGGCTTAATCCTTCTTCTTCAAACTAATCCGCATATAAATGGGCGGTATCAGAAGGGGTCATCTTTAAACTCCACGAAAAAGAGAGAAGATTGACTCTGTGTACAAAGCTAAAGAGTTTTTGAAACGCCAACTGGGAGCCAAAGAAGATGATGAAACTGGTTCAAGTGGCTCCACGCCCTTGGAGACGGACTAAGACTTGGCCGCGGAAGAAGGCGTTGCTGCCTGCAAAACAACTTATGGTCTTAGAGATAGAAAGCCTAAGTAAAGGCAGAAAAATTTCCTTTATGAAGCGAGCTATGGGAGATGCTCTGGAATTCTCTCTTAACAAGTAATTAATTAATGATTTAGCAGAGATAGACAGGAACTCACAGTTTGCATTGTTTACTAACATTAGTGTACTAGCATAGATTGTAACTGGGGTATGATCTCCTACTCTTGGGTTTTTAGTTTAGTGTGGGTTTGCTTTTCTTTCTCTTTAGTTGTTGTTCCCCCTCCCCCTTCTTTCTTTGTAGTTTTAGTTGTATAATAAAAAAGCAATAAAAAATCCCCTTCAGGGGGCCAAAAAAAAAAGACATTTCAAAGGTTCACACAGCCACCACACCTTATTCAAAACTTTTAGCAAGTGTCCGAACTTAAACCTAATCCTTACTCTAACACTAACCTAACCCTAAACCTAATCTAATCCTAACCCTAATGCAACCTAACCTTAGCCTAACCCTAGTTATATCCCTAATCTAATCATAATCCCAACCCTACCCTTAAAAAAACTAATTCTAATCCAACCCTAACCCTAACCTAACATTAAACTTGCCCAAACCCTAACCCTAACATAAATTTAATATAATCCTAACACTAAGCAAATATTTACCCTGAACTTAATTTAACCGAAACCCTAACTGAATCCTAACCTAACCCTAACATAACCTTTACCCTAACCTTAACCCTAACGCTAACCTCAAATAATACTAATGCTAACCCTAACCTAACCCAAACCCTAACCCTAATCTAACCCTAACCATATTGTCATCTAACCCAAACTTTAATCTAGGCCTAACCTGAACATAACCTTAACACTAACCCTAACCCTAATTTAACCCTAGCCTAATTCTAACCTAACCCTAACCTTTTCCTGACCCAGACCCTAACTTCACCTAACCCTAACCCTAACATAACCATAACCTCACCTAATTCTAAGGCTAAACTTGGGTTAGGTTAGGGTTTGAGTTAAGGTTAGAATTAGGTTAGGGTTAAAGTAAGGGTTAGAATTAGGTTTATTGTTAGTGTTAGGTAAGGGTTTGGGGTAGAGTTAGGTTAGGGTTAGAGTTAAAGTTAGGTTATGGTTAGGTGAGGTTAGGATTACCATTAGGCTTAGGTTAGGTTAGGGTTAAGGTTAGGGTTAGATAAGGGTTAAGGTTATGTTAGGGATAGGGTTAGGATAAGGTTAATGTGAGGTTAAGGTTAGGGTTAGGTTAGGTTGGGTTAGAGTTAGGATAGTATTGGGGTTAGGGTTAGATTATGCTTAGGTAAGGGTTAGGATTCTGTTAGGGTTAGGTTAGGGTTCGGTGAGGGTTTGGTTAGAGTTAGGATTGGTTAGGGTTAGGAAAGGGTTAGGTTAGAGTTAGATAAGAGTTTGGGTTAAGTTAGGTTAGGTTATGATTAGGGTTTTGTTAGGTTTAGGCTGGTTAGGGACGGGTTAGGTTGGGTTGGGTTAGAGTTAGGGTAGGGTTAGGGTTTGGGTTGGGGTTTGGGTTATGGTAGGTTAGGGTCAGGTTAGGTTAAGGTTAGGTTTACATTTAGGGTTAGGTTAGGTATAGGGTTAGGTTAGGGGTAGGTTAGGGTTATGGGTAGGTTTCGGGTTAGGGGTTGCTTAGGAATAGGGTTATGGCTAGTTTTGGGGTTAGGATTAAGATAAGGGTTAGGGTTGGTGGATAGGATTAGGTTAGGGTTTGGTTAGGTTAGAGTTATGGTTCTTGTTGAGTTATGGTTTTGGTTAGAGTTAGGGTTTGTTTTGTGTTAGGGTTAGGGTTAAGTTTGGGTTAAGATTGTGTTAGGGTTAAGTTTGGGTTAAGGTTAGGGAAAGGATTAAGGTAAGGGCAAGGGTTAGTTTTGGGTTAGCATTAGGTATAGGTTTGGGTTAGGGTGAGGATAGGGTTAGGGTTTGGCTATGTTTAGGTAAGGGTTAGGTTTCAATTAGGTTTGGGTTAGGGTTAGGTTTCGGGTTAAGGTAGGGTGAGGGTTTCAGTTAGGTTAGGTTTGTGTTAGGGTTATGGTTAGGTTTTGGCTAGTTAGGTTAGGGTTAGGGTTAATTTTAGGGACAGAATTAGATTTGGGTCAGGGTTAGGTTTGGGTTAGGGTTAGGTTTTGGATAGGGTTAGTGTTAAGGTTTGGGTTGGGTTTGGTTAAGGTTAAGGTTAGCTTAGGGTTAGGCTTTGGTTAGGGTGAGGGTTATGGTTAGAGTGAGGTTTAGGTTTGGGTGATTGTTAGGGTGAGGGTTAGGGTTAGGTTGGGGACAGGGTCAGGGTTAGGTTATTTTTAGTGCCAGGGTCAGGTTAGAGTCAGGGTCAGAGTACGGGTTAGAGTTAAATTAGGGTTAGGGTTAGATTAGGGTATTGGTCTTTCTGGCCCCTATCCTTGTATAAAGAACCAGGTGGATTTATAAGCTTTGTATGTGAATTGAATATCTCAGGGCAAGGTCATAAGCAAGCTGACCTTGAGATTTTTAGAATTATTATCTCTTCACCAGCTACATGGAGCTAATTATTCTCCATGGAAGCAAGTTTGACAGTTCCTGTGGCAACTGTATTTCTCATGGCACTAGCACTAAATTAGGGTTAGATTTAAAATTAGGATTAGTGTTAGTGTTCGGGTTAGGTTAGGATTAGGTTAAAGTGAGGTTAGGATTCGAGTTTGGGTTATGGTTTGGTTTAGGGTTAGATTTATGGTTAGGTTTGGCTAATATTACGGTTAGTGTTAGAGTTAGGTTAGAATTAGGTGTGGTTAGGGTTAGGTTAGGGTAAAGATAGGGTTAGTGTTAGGTTAGGCTTAATTTTAGGTTAGGTAAGGGTTAGTGTTAGGTTTGGTTTAGGATTAGGTTATGGTTAGGTTAAATTTAGGGTTAGGTGAGGTTAAGGTTGCTGTGCTTACTTTTCTTCCCACACTGGGAAGCAGCTTGCTTGAACAGAAAGCAGGCACATAGGGGGAAAGGTCCAGCTAGGGCTGCCAGGCTTCCCCCTCAGACCCCAACCTTCATCACCAATCAGCTGGCGAGCAAGGGGACTTACCAGTAGCAAGAGAGGAATAGCCTTGCATCTTGGCAACACAGTGATGTCCTGTCCAATGCATACTGGAACATCCATCATCATGCTATTGGAAACTCAGGGATACTCTGGTGTTTTAGCAAAAACTCTATGGTAAAGGCTGCTTTTACCATAGGGATTTTGCTCAAATACCAGAGTGTCCCCATGTTGTCAGCAATACAATGATGCACTGGAAGTGACAATGCTGGTGTCGAGCTCCCAAGCTAGGCCTTCCCCACTGCTGGTAAGTCTACCCCCCACCAGTTGCTAGGGGGTACCTGGCTACCCTAGGTCCAGCAGCTCCAATCCTATTCTTCTACCCTTGCCTGTCATCTGCTTTTAACTGGAAAAAAAAATTACGAAAAGCTGACACATATCGGGGTGTAATGTTTACCTTGGGTGTTTCCACATGGGTTATTTGCCTTGGGTTATTTGCTGTTGGGAAGTGGGGGGGGGGGGTTCTTACTTCCCCACAGCACTGTGGTGTAACTGTGTGCCTCCCAGGGTTTTCACAGCTTTTCTTCTATCTTTCCCAAACCTGCTTTGCTCTGAAATTTTGGAAAAGATTGCAGCAAAGCCTGGGTGGTTGCAATGTGGGTGAAAAAATTGATCTTTCCAAGTTACACAGTAGCCAGTTCTCCTCCTTACTGCCGAGGGTCTTTCTTCTCTTTCTAACTGGCAATTTAACAGCATTATATTGCTTGATCTTTGTACTAAATAGAATTGATAGAATTTTGTACTAAAGCATGCATCAGGTTCTCTGAATTCCCAGCATTCTTTGAAAAAGTCTTCAGCCCCTTTCCTAATGGAGATATATGAAAAAAAACATATCTCCACAACTAAATAGTGAGCACTTATTTTTTTAAAAAAATGAAAGCTGGGAATTCAGTGAACCTGATGCATGCTTTAGTACAAAATTCTATCAATGTAGCACTATTAAATTTATTTTTTTTAACAGGGCAGTATACAACAATAAAATATACATATATATTAAACATAAAACAAAAGAAATTCAATAAGACACATTAAATAACCTAAAAGATGGCATTAAAAACTATCAATGACGCTACCAGCCGGGGGGGTGGGGCAGAGGCAGGAAAACAGGAGTACCAGATAGAATGAAAACTATCACTGCCCACAACCAAAGGCCTGGTGGAACATCTCTGCCTTACAGGCCCTGTGGAATTGCATTAGATCTCACAGGGCCCAGATGTGATTTGGCCCAGAGTTCCACCAGGTTGGGGCTGATTTAAAAAAATACCAGGGAAACCTGCTGGATGGAAGTCCTGTTGCCGCTGCACTGTATTAGAAGCCACAGGGAAACTACAGAAGCCTGTCCTCCCTTGTCCACAACATCTCTGCATTTTCTTCTTATCTAATCTCTTCAGTCTTTCAGACTCCTCCTCCTCTGTCTCTATGCCTACCTTGACTGCATTAAGGTAACTGATCCCACCAGAGTTGGGGGGGGGGCAAAGCTCACCAGAGCGAGGCAGCTCAGTGCTAGGGGATTGGAATACCGAAACCCATAAGAACTCTTATGAAATTAAACCACACTGTCAGTGCCTCAGGGCTTTCAAATGACACCTTGTAAGTGTTAATTAGTATCTCAGCCTTGTGCTGAATCAGATGATATTTGCGGGTTATTTATGCCCTAATAGAAATGCTCCAATCATTCTACGGTCTTATAGTCCAAAGGGCAGAGCTGCCAAATTCAATACCACTCTCTGTGCTGCAACATCTTTAGTGCAAACAAACTGAACAAAGAGAACTAGAATGCAAAATCATTAGCATTTTCATTTTTGAGCTGGCCTCAGTCAGGATTTCAGGTCCTTTTTGGAATGAATAAACCTCTTACTGTATTGAAAGGGCAAGAAGGATGGAAAAGATGAAACCTCTTTATTACCACTATTTTCCAAATGTTCAGCTCAAACTAGCTATTTTAGTTAGAATAATAACTAGCTTTTTCAAGGAAAGGCATTTAAATAGTGCAAACATGGATGTGAAGCAGTATAGTCTCCTTTACTTGCCTTTCCAATAGGAGGACAATGAAAGAGGAATGAGAAGGAAGCTATAGCTTACTACAAAAAATGAGACCATCTTTAGTCAAATTACTAATATATGTTGGGTGTACCTTTGATAATATGCCTGTTTTTGGCACCATATTGTAGAATTGCTATTATACTGGCAGAATTCTGGCATTCAGAAGTGGGGGACCTGAAAGGACTTACAGGGGACATCTCATTTCCTCTCCCTGACTATTTCCTCTTTCCCTTTCCTGAAGCCTAGCCTCTCCCCCTTTCCCACTTCCTTCTCTCCTTGCCACCCACCAGCCTATCAATGTTTATATGTTCCTGCCTCCAACTTTCCCTTCTTCCCTCCCCCTGGGCAAACTATGGCCCAGGTGTGTGCTGCCAGCCACTGTGCCAGGCCCAGTTGTGCATTTGGGAACCTACAAGGACTTTTCCTCTGTATTCCCCTTCTCGCACTTTTTCCTCTTTCCTTCCTCCTAGCAACTCCTATATCTTCACTTCCCCCTGCTTCCTTCTCTTCTTCCTACCCACCAGCCAACTTACCTCTTATCTGTTCCCCATTCTTACCTTTTATCATCTTCAGCTATATTATTCATTTATACCCCACCCACAGCAGCTGACATAATTCTCCTTTCTTCCATTTTTCCTGACTAAAACCCTGTGAGGTAGATTAGTTGTGTGTGTGTGACTGTCATGTTTGTTCAGGGCTCCAGTCTCCAGATGTATGGATCCACAGATTTGGCCACAATGAGAATTAGATATATTGATTAGGGGAGAAGCTGTCTTCTAATGTGTTTCCAACTGAATTTTTATACTTTACTAGAAGTCTTATTCCAGACTGTCAGAACTTGTGAAAGAGGAGTGGGTTGGATAAACACTTGCATATGAACTGCTTCTCACAGAGTCTATCAAGATCAGTATTGTCTCTCTGACTGGGGGCAGCTCTATAGGGTCTGAGGCAAAGGTCTTTCACATTAATGATTTATGTAAAATTGTAGACATCACCTACTATTTTGTCCTGTTAATTGGAGAGATCACAGATTGAACTGGGGCTTTCTGCATGCAAAGCAGATGCTCTACCACTGAGCTACTTCTCCTTCCATAACATTAATCTAATCAGGATTGTTTCTCATGAACACATGAAGCTGCTGTCTTTTGTGACATTCCATTGGTCTATCAAGGTCAGTTTTGTCTGTTCTCATTGTTGGTTGCTCCTTGGGATCTTGTGGGACCTTTCACATTTATGATTCACACAGTATTGGTTGGATTATTTGGTTCAGTTTGTGGTAATGACTACAAATCTCACAGCCCATAATCTTCCCTTTTCTGTACTGTCTCCTCCTCCACCACCTGGATTTTGTTTACATCTGCCTCCCTTTGCCAGGTCTCCTCCTCCCTCGCTTTTCCTCGCATAGTTGTGCTCGGCTGCTGAGAGGGTGCAGGAATAGTACGTGATTGGTACTTCGTGACCGTTGGCTAATTTGTGCCCCAGGACCACCCCCACCCCATATGGGGAAGTGTTGCAAGCCAGAATCACCGGGAGGTTCTCGTCGAAATACGCGAGGACCGCATTTGAGGACAACAGTTCCTGTACAGCCTGGAAGGCGGCAGCGTGCTTGGGACCCCAGGACCACGGAGCGGACTTGTCCAGGAGCTGGTGGAGGGGTTCTGCAACTGCAGCTTTGTGGGGCAGGAGGGCATGGTCCTGCAGTGCTTTATTCAGTTTATAGTCCACGCAAATCTGGATGTCACCATTCGGCTTAACTGGGGTGACTATGAGTGTTTCCCATCAGGCATGTGGAATAGGCTGTAGCACTCCCTGTGCTACCAGGCGATCTAATTCTGCCTTAGTCTTGGGCCACAGCACAAACGTGGGTTGCTTGGCTTTCATTCTGATGGACCTTACATTGGGGTTTAAATCAAGCGTGACCAGGGGACCGGTGTAGCAGCTGAGCGTGCCATCGAAGACCCCCGAGAATTCATCACAGACTGCGTTAAAGTCCTGCGGCTGCACCTGGTTAACCCCCATGATTCCAAACCCCAGGGGCCCAAACCAAGAAAGTCCCACTAGGCTCATGAGCTGCCCTTCCACCACCAGCAGATCCAACACCCCATCGAAGCTCTTGTATTGGACCCTGAATTTGCCCCAGCCCCTGATGGCTACTGGGTTTTTTTGGAAGTCCCATAGAGGCAGGCCCAGTGGTTTCTTTAGGAGGGGTCCCCCCCTCGAGCGTTGATAAACGTTTTAATATATTATGAGAAAATGGTATAATATTGAATGGGTTGTTATAGTGGTTTTTAAAGTTACAATGTTATATAATTTTCCTAAAAATTCAAGTATTTGAATCAAGGATTGTCCTTTATATTTGCCAAAAAAAAATGCCCTTTATACTATATTTTGGTAATTTTACCTTTTATTCTTTCCCCTTACCCCTTACCCTTTTTTTTATTCTGTATTCCCTCAAAAAATTCAAATAAAAATTGGGTGGGTGGGTGGGTGGGTGGGTGGGTGGGTGGATAGATAGATAGATAGATAGATAGATAGATAGATAGATAGATAGATAGATAGATAGATAGATAGATAGATAGATAGATAGATAGATAGATAGATAGGATAACTTGGTTGCTATTTCAACCAGCATGAGCCAGTTTGATATAGGAAGGAAAAGTTCTCACTCTGAATTGGCTTAATTTTCCTTCAGAGATTCTCTTAGAATGCAATTGCCTCTTTGATGCTATACATTTCCAACATGGTCCCTGATTGGCTGGGATTATATTGATTATATTGAAAAACAAAAACAGTCCTGTGGGATTTTTTTTAAAAAATGCTAATGATAACTGCTGGAAAGATAATCAAACAAATAGCTGTGAAAAAATAAAGCTTTGGGGAGATTTCAGAGAGCTGTTGGGGCTCTCTATGAACAGCTTTAGATACATTCAGGTCTGGTTTAAAACAGCCAGTCAATCTGTGATCAAGGAAGGTGTGAAGACAAATGCCCGCTTATTCAGCATCAGAAACCAGGATAATGCAAAGCCATTGGAAGATAAGTGAGGGTCATTATTTCAGCTAATAACTGTAAAATGATTTGGGAAGTTTGTGAGCAGCTCACCAAGACCCACAGTCTGTGGTTATTTATTGCATGCATTTGGGCTATGAGCAATTCCATTTAAAACACAACTTCCCCCCTTTCATAGTTTGAAATTATTCTAGTTAAATAAGCAGAGAGTCATCATCACCAGCTCCAAAAACAGTGGGGCCAGATTGCAAGTCACCAAAGATCTCTGATATACTGTAGCAGTCAGAAGAAAATAAAAATGCATTTGTCACCTGTGTATTTATTTTATATGTTATTCATAGTCTGCCTTCCCCACAGAGACTCAAGGTAGGTTACACAGTGTAAGTCAATGCAAGCAACAGCACAGGGCATCTAAAAAGAATCTATGATCTTTTAAAAAGCATGACTCATCTGGTCATGAGATGCTCCAAGCATAGGTGCTGTTTCCAGGAAGGGGAAGCAAGAAGGCTCACTAGTTTATACTTCACCCAGGGTCCACCATGGCCTTAACATTCCCCTGAATATGACTAAAGGTCCCATCTTTTCTAAGTCTCATCAATTACATCCTGTTTTCCAGGTCTCTTAAATTACATCCTGTTATCTCTGTCAGGGTGCTAAGAAGGTTTAAACCATAATCCAAGGATCTAACAATAGAGGACCAAGGCCATTCATAACAAATAAAATATGTAGCAAAAAGACTAATGCACATAATATTAAATAATATATAATATCAATTTCAACCGCATATTGGGATCATTCATTCGTTTCCTTGATCCCTTGATTGGATTTATATTACTAGCAGTATGTTGGTTCTGGCATATGAGCACCCACAAGGCACAGCTCACTTTTGTTTTGAGACATCACAGCAAGTAAATCAGCCAACCCATAACAAATACATGCCAGATAACATTATGAGATAGATGTCCCCTTCAATATACACAGCGGTCAGAAGGAAACAAAAATGCATTTGTCACCTAGATACTGCCACAAACGAGAATCTATGCTATGAAAAGCATGGCTAATCCTACTATGAGACAAGGTGAATAGAAGCTACATCCCCCAATGGCATTTTTTGTTTGTTTTTTAAAATATGCAAAATGAGTAGATGCTTATAAGTACTCATGGACCCAGTGTGTGGGGGGGGCACCACACTAACCACTTCATGGTCACCAGAGGATTAAGTAAGTACACCCCTGAGCAGGTTGCTCAGTTCTGAATTCTTTCTCCAAAACTCTATGGCTATATTTATCTATCCCTAATATTGCATCCTCCTGCCAACCTAGCATTTCGAAAGCAAGATATTGCAAATAGATAAATAGGTACCACTTTGGTGGGAAGCTAACAGCATTCTATGTGCCTTGGTGTTTAGTCATGCTGGCCACATGACCACAGAAATGTCTTTGGACAGCGCTGGCTCTTCGACTTGGAAACAGAGATGAGCACCGCAACCCTTGAGTCGGATTCGACTAGCTTTCGAGCAAGGGAACCTTTACCTTTACCTTTAACATTGCATCAGCTATATATTTAGAAAGAACACAATAAGAAAACATTTCTCAGTTGATCAGTAGGTTTTTGTACCACTTTTATACTTCCACTGCTGCAGCTGTTGACATAGTTTTTGACAGACAATTGCAACTTGCAATAAGAGGTGACACTATTTCATGAGGAATACCCTACTTTGCTATCATTTCCTTTGCAATTTTCAGCCGTGCAACATTGCCATGCTGTTATCAGCCATGCAGCAGAAAATCAACTGATATTACATTGTGACAGCATCTTGGCCTGCCCGTCTGCGTAGCACTGATTTATGAGTAAACCAAAAAAGGGATCATAGTTACAAGGAAAGATCAAACAAACAAACACTGTGATTAAAATGACAATAAAATTTAATAAATCTTATGAAAGTCAAATTATATTACAAATGAAACTTTTACAATATTACTAAGGAAATTCTAACATTCTCAAGAAAAAGTCCATCATCCTCAATGAGCACCCAGTTATAAACTCATCTCACCAGTCTTCCTCAGGAGTAATCCTATTATATTGAAAGGTGTCAGCCTCTTGATACAGCTTAACTTCTTTTTACTTTCTTCAAATTTATATAGCTTAACTTCTTTTTTACTTTCTTCAAATTATCCTGGAACAAACATGGTTATTTAGAATGGAAAGAAACATGAAACTGAATGGAATATTGTTTTGTTATAATCCTTAATTTTTGAAATTATTGATTTTTTAAACTTTTAATTTACTTCTAATTCCATTTCAAGTGTTTGAATTAGGAGCAAGCCAGTTAATTTATTTCTGGTAGTAGCAACCAGTCCTCTTTTCTATCCAGCTAGAAGCCTCCATTTTTTAAATTGGATGGCAATTACTCTCTATCTCAAGTTGCTGGCTCAATTGCTCTCTAGTTGTTTATAGAAGTAGCACATCAGTCCTCTTTTCTACCCGGCTAGAAGCCTTTTTAAACAGGCTGACAAATGTTCTCCACCTCTCAAGTTGGAACTCAAACTAAAAACTATTCTGATTGATTCCATGCAGCTGCATGTTGAATATCCTGAGGAAGATTGGTGAAATGAGTTTATAACCGGGTGCTCATTGAGGATGATGGACTTTTCCTTGAGATTGTTAGAATTTCCTTAGTAATATTGTAAAAGTTTCATTTGTAATATAATTTGATGTTCATAAGATTTATTAAATGGCATTGTCATTTTTATCACGGTGTTTGTTTGATATAGCACTGATTTATACCTGTAGACTTTTTATTTTCCATATATAGAGAAAAACAAAGAAACCCAAGGCACTGGAGAAAGCCAGACAGTGGATGAAAACACACTGTGTTCTCCAAGTATGTAGGATAGAGGTTTGTTTCTTTACTGAGTTGGGTGTAGGACATGAAGGTGTTAAGGCTAAGTGAGGCCAAGAGATCTTGTCTTTTGATAGGATTTAGAAGCAGGGGTCTTTTGGGGCTGGAGTGCACCGGAGCGCCACTCTGGCAGCCCACAAATGGTGGCGGCAGCAAGCCCCGCCTCCAGCTCCCCGCACCTAAGTGCTGCAGCTTGGGGTCGGCCTGAAGAGGCCCATCGCCAGCCTCCTGGGGCCCACACCTGAGCGCTGTGGCCCCAGGGCGGCCTGAAGAAGCCCTTCTCCGGCTGCCCGGGGCCCGCACTGGAGTGCTGCGGCCCTGGGGTGGCCTGAAGAGGCCCATCTCCAGCCTCCCAGGGTCCGCACTGGAGTGCTGCAGCCCCGGGGCAGCCTGAAGAGACCTGTCTCCGGCTGCCCGGAGCCTGTGCTGGAGCACTGCGGCCCCGGGGCGACCTGAAGAGGCCCGTCTCTGGCTGCCCGGGGCCTGTGCTGGAGCACTGTGGCCCCGGGGGAAGGCATTATGGCATCAGTAAGTGAGGGATCTGGGGGTGGGGGCTTGATGGGGTGGGTGGCAGAGCCTTCCTCCCTCTCCCCATCTCTTTGCCCTCTTTCAGTCCCTCCTTTCCTTCTGTCCTTTCCTTTTCTTTCTTTTCCTTTTTCTCCTTCTTTCCTTCTCTCTCTTTCTTTTTTCCCTCCACTCTTTCTTTCTCTTCTTTCCCTCCTTTCATTCTTTCCTTTTCCTCTTTCCCTCCTTCTTCCCTTCTCTCTCTCTTTTCCTCTTTCCTTCCCTCTTTTTATCCCCTTTCCTCCTCTTTCTTTCTCTCTTTCCTTCCTTCTTTCCTTCGCTCTACTATCTCTCTCTTTCTATCCCTCTTTCCTCCTTCTGTGGCCCAACTCTTCCCCCCCCCCCGCAGGCTGGCTGGGGATGGGAAGGGGAGGGTTTTGAAGATGCCTTCCCCCCCTTTGCTTCCCCTACTGACATCATCTGGTGATGTCAGGGGGTGTGGCATATGCTAATGAGCTATTATGCTAATAGCCTAGTAGCTCATTAGCATACCTTATGGTAATGAGCTCCTGCAGCTCTTTTTCTAGGAAAAGACCCTAGGCAGAATCAATAAAAACCAATGATAGGTTTGGGGAGTGGGGGGAAAGTAGCTAGTTCATCAGCCATAAAACATTTTAAATATGCATAGCTAATTATAAAAACACTGTAAGTAAATAATAAACCACACTGAAAAAAACAGGATAAGTGCATGTTCTCAGAGGTTTCCTTTATACAGGGAATCAGAAAATGAGGCTCTAAGGCTGCTTCCTGTCGTCAATAATGATCCCATCAATGTCCAAATTATGTGAAGAACATTAGGGGTCCCTTAATGAAATCTACCCAGTCCTTAACAGTGAATAGAATAAAGGAAGCTGAAACTAGTTCATCCATGGGGTTGAGGGTGTGGCTGTTTTTTCATGGAGCAGGTGGTTGGCATGCAGAACCCCGTGCATCTTTGGTAAAAAAGATCAAGCAACAGGTGATGTTAAAGATCTCTACCTAAGAAAGATCCTGGAGAGCCCCTTTCAGTAGTGGCCTTGGTAGACCAGTGGTATGATTCAGTATAAGGCAGTTTCATATGTATTTTTCTAAGAGTAATGGCCAAGCTTTTCTTTATAAGATTTTGTGGAGTAAATTCACAAGGACCCATAACACAGAACAATGCCAGGCAAACATTACCTGGCAATGATAAAAATTTCCTACAAAAACCGATTTTACTTAATCATCCTGAGAAAAAAAATCCACTGCCAATGATGATCGATCAAAGATGTTTTGAGTTGTAAAATTGCTTCAGTAGTTGTTGGTTTGTAATTCTAATCTACTACTGATATACGAACAGTCTGCTGTCTAATTTAATGGAAAATCACATTGATGAGGAAACTGGTCTGTGACCAGTGCTGGCTCACTGGAGCCTGCATACTATTTGAATTAAAAGGTTTTTGCTAATGAATCTGACATGCGCTATTGACAGAAAAGCAGAATACTGTGCTGCTGCGGAAAGCAAGCCAACAAGCTGCTGTCACTAATGTTCTAAATAAAGACTGAACTCTTACTGTAGGCTTAATACTGGAAAATCTCTGCTGAATTGCAAGCCTGGCCTTTGGCATACATTGGGAATGCATTCAATTAGAGGATGAAGAAGCCATGGCTACTCACGGAAAAGCAGTCATACCACTACACCAAAATGAAACATCTACAATGACTGTAAGGTTTTTGAGAAATGCAGTTTATGGTTTCTAGCAACCACACCTTGTCTCTTTCCCCTTGAAAGTGGCTAGGAAACAATGGTAGGGAGGATGTGAGGAGTTTAAGAAATAGAAAAGGGTACAAACAGAAAGTGGTGTAAACTGACCTTGAAACCAGTTGCACAAGAAACACTTGTTAGTAAGTGATTTCACAGCTGTGGTCAGATGTCTCAGAAGTGTTACCCAGGAATCACAGATTCTTGCAAACATTATCCCCTTTTGATTTCTTTATTTAGTTGCTTTTGCAAAGTTTTTTTTTTAAAGGCTTCTGCTTGAGAATGAACCACCTGTCACCAAGCAGTAATACTATTCCCCCATCTGTGTTGGTGTGAACAAAGCTGTTGTGCCTGAAGGCTTCCAAGTCCATGTCAATGTGTGTGTGGGGGGGGGAGTTCTGCACATTTCTCATAGCATGCATAGGGCTTCCAAGCAAATGAATTATGGAACAGGAGAAAGAAAACCTAACGGCACAATGGAGAGGGCGCACTGGAGGGGATTGGCTCAGTTTTGGTTACACAAATACAGACATGTTGATGAAGTCTTCTGCATTCATTTGTTGCTACTTTCATTGACTATTTGCCTTGAAGAGCCTGTTATTTAGAACCCCTGGTAACTTCAGAATGCTGTCAATTATCTTGATATCACTTACTGGGTTTTGTTTTATGAATCCTCAGTCCAGTACCCACAGTGAAGCTAGCTGGGATTCCCATCCTGCCTTTCAAAGTTCAAGGGGGCTTCTTCAGAATAGGCCAAGTGCCACCGTGAAGGAAGATCAACACTTCATACGTGTGGTTTGTTTCACAATGCTAATGAATGGACCAGGTGCATTTGCAGACAACAGCCTTAATAACTTCTGTGTGCTTAATTTTTCCCCTTCCTTTTTTTCGTGTGTGTACAAATATCCTCAGACTGTTTTTTAAAAATACAAAACCTGTTTTTTTTCCCAGTTTGACTCTGAGGCAGGAAGCAGCCTGGCTGCAAACAGAAATGGCGTTGGGGTGCCACGTGCAAGAAAGAATTAGTAGGTACAGGATGGACTAAATTCAAGGTAGGCAGCCTCTGAGTGCCAAATAAGAGCAGTCCAGATCATTGTCTTGGGCACAGTAGTCCTGTTGCTCTACACCTCTAGCAGGGAGACAGTTGAGCTGGCCTTGGATCCTGTCATGGCTGGGATGGGGAAGGGCAGACTGAAAACCAGCAGGATCCTGAACAGAGGTCATCTCCTGTACAGAAAAAAAAGTGTTAAGATTAGAATTTGAAGCATAGGCTGAGTTCAGACTGGCAGTTTGTCCCGAGATAGGTGCGTTTCAGCAATGTTTCACAACCGGATTAAAAGGGCCGTTCACACAGGCACATCTGTCCAGCGTTCCCAGCCGTACTCAACCCATCTTGTAACGCTTCCCTCCCGAGTTTAAAAGATACCTGATAAAAGTGGTATCAAACCCTGGAAAGTGTGTCTATCCCACATATATCCCGCACCAACAAAGTGTGAATGCTAAAATCCACGGTTTATGCTTTGTGATGAGCTGCACATATGCAGTCATGCACATAAGCGCATATCTCCAGATTAGCAAAACAGAAAGCTGTTCCTTACAGCCACACCTTCAGGCCAACAGTGTGAATGCTCCCTCATGCCTCCTCCCGATATGCTCCCGCATCAGTTGGCGCAGTGTGACCGGGAAAACCTGGAACAGTTTGTTCCAGGGCTTTTTTGCCACGACTCCCTCCTGCTTCAAACTGCCAGTCTGAACTCAGCCATAGTAGTTCTCTTCAGGAATGCTTGAGTATAAGTTCTCTCTCTAGTGCCACTGTGCCCCTCTATAGCCTGCTCACGAAGTATCTTTCAGGAACAGAAATCACATAGGTATTATTTTCATCCACTGTAGTCATATTCCTAAGTGTGCACATCACAAGCAAACCCACTGATGTTTCCTACTAACATTTCTAAAGCAGTCTTATTTTAGTCCCTTACTCCCATGGCTTCCACACCATGCATTTGCTGTGTGCCTGCCCAAGTACAACCCTCCTCGTCCTCTTCCTTCTGGTTTGCCAGCGCACCAATATCTTCATGTATACTGCAGGAATAAGTATGCTTTGTCCCATCTGCCAATTCTCTTCTCTTTGCAAATGCCCATTCTCTACTTCTGCATTCTCGTTACCACGCAGCTGGGAATTTCCCATACAACCAAGGTGAAAGTAACCGACTTTTCTTATTGGTACTGAAGCACAAGATGGGAGGAACTGCAGTGGCTACTTTAACACTATCCTGTACTGGCTTGCAGTGGCTTACTGTCATCCCTGCCTGTAAAGTGTAACTCTGTCCTTTCCATTGGGACATTTGTCTCCTCAGTCTAGAGAGCCCTAGAGCTGCAGCAGTTCATGTGGTATCTCCAGAGCTAAACTGTGAAAAATTAGAGAAAGGCCAATGTATATTAATTCCAGAGGAGTAGCCAAGTTTCCCTTTGTCACCAAGGAGACTTGTGGCACCTTAAAAAGACTGCAGTTACACACACTAAATAATCCACTTTCAGTGCACTTTCCAACTGAATTTTACTGTGTGAACTGGCAAAATCCAGTTGGAAAGTACATTGAAATTGGATTGAAAGGCTAATTTAGGGCCAATCTGCATTTAGCATTTTTACCAAACCCACACTGGAACAGAAAAAGATGCCGTTCAAAACCACATTCAACTACCCCAGGCCAACACCGTACTGACTGCAGAGTCACCCCCGAATGGCCATAAAACGGCCATAAATCTATGCAGACAACCACAATAAAACCAGAGATCAAACGAAGTGAAAACAGCATGCAGCCTGGACACTGTCATGAAATGCGACACTCAATCAAAGTGAAAGTGGCATGCAATGTAGATGGGGATTTCTCTTCCAGTGTGGGTTTGGTAAGACAGTGGAGCAAATGTTAGATGCAGATCAGGCCTTAGTGTGTGTGACTGCAGCCTAGCATAGCTATTGTGGCATAAGCTTTTACGGGCTCTGGTTCATGAAAGCTTTTGCTGTAATAAATGTGATAGCCCTGAAGGTGCCACAAGACTCTCTGGTGCTCAGTTTAGAGCGTCAATAAATATTATTGCTCCTTTAGAACTGCTTGTGAAGGTAAACAGGGAAGAACATAGTTGAGATCCATGAACCAGCCAGCTTTTTGCAATAAGAGCATTGTCCTAATTCAGAAGTCTCTTTTGCCACCTAGTGGAAATTGCAGTATGTCCACTCGGCATTTTTAAAACATGATACCCCCCTACCCGAACTACACTCAAATACCTTTCCCTGGTTGTGACCCTCACCCCAGAAAACATGTACTGCAGCTTTTCTTCTGACAGTCTGCAAAAATGACATCACAGAAACCACTAAACGAGGTCGAGAGCATGGATAGACCTCTATTGTTTCATGAAAAGGGTATCCATGATCTAACAGCAGCAGACCATACTGACCACCAACCTGTTTCTATCCACACTTTCACACAGGCTGAATAATGCACTTTCAATCCACAATAGTTTGCAAGTGGACTTTGCTGTTTCACACAGTTGCAGAGTGCAGTGAAAATTGGTTAAAAGTGCAGTATTCAATGTGTGTGAAAGCTCCCCACGTGTTACCATTTTCGGCAGAAGCTCAGAAAAAATCAAGCAAGAAGCCTGCCACACACTGCACAACAGTGAACTCAGGAGAGCTCCCTGGAATGTCTATATCAGGGGTCCCCAACATGGCGCCTATGGGCACCATGGTGCCCTATGATACCTTTTCTGGTGCCTGCCTAATTTTTTTAAAAGTAGGTTGGGCCAGGTGGGCTTCTCATTTGCCACTGAAGATCAGATGGGCTATGCACATTAAATAACTTTGTTTCAGTGGCAACTGCCGCCAGTGTTTATTTTGTATTCTCTCACCCCTCTTTCTGAGTGTATTTTTAAAATTATGCCTCTTCTCCCCTGCACTTGGGCTTCTTCTGTGTGTGCAGCTCCACCTCCTATGGCATCCATTTTGTGGTTGCGCCCACTGTACTGGTGCTCATAGGCTTAAAGGTGCTCATAGGCTCAAAAAGTCTGTGTACCCTGGTCTATATAATATACACATCAATATCCGTAGAACAATGCAGGTGATGTTAGATTTAAAGGTCACCTCTGAAAGCAGATCCAAACTACACTGAACCCCATAGGAAAATGTAGTTTCAATTTAAAAGTTCCTACATTAGTCAAGCTTGGATCCTCAGTAGGGGAGGATAACTATTCAAAGAGTGGTGCACATCTCGCGTTTCAGTTGGCTTCCCTCTCATTTTGTACATCTCCTATAGTCCAGCCACAATTCCAGGCAACAGAAGAGTTTTAAGTTTGCATTAGGGGTGTGCATTTGGGTCTACCTGAAGTGAAAATATACCCCCCAAAAAAACCTTATCAGCATTTTTTGGTGTATTTCAGCATAAGTATCCCATACTTATCCAGGATTTTTTGGGAGAACCAAAAAATCCCTGAAAAAATCCAAGATGTATTCAGGAATTACCAGCAAACCTAGAACAGCTATGGGACTGGAGCAGATTGCTCTAGCCGCTCAACTGTTTTGGGGCTTTCTTCTGCAGTCCCTTTTAAAAGGGTGTGTTTAAAGGGACTGCACAACAGCTGCACAACAGCTGCACAACATCCTGCACAACAGCTGCACAACAGCTGAGGGGGGCACTCTCCCCACCAGCTCAGCCGGGGCTCTTTTGGGCTGTTTGACTGAAGTGCTGAAAAGAGCCCCAGCTGAGCCTGTGGGGAGAGTTCTTCCCGCAGGATCAGCACCTTTGCGAGCTCTCTTGGGCAGTCCAGTTTAGAGGGTCCACCCAAAGGGGCCCAGCTGAGCCACCTCTCTCAGCTGTTGCCATTGCTTTTTTTCTCTGTATTTTTCAGTTTGGGTCTATTGGACCTCAAAAAACTGGGGATTTCTGAAAAATCCCAGATCTGAATGCTTTACCAATATTTGGATCCAGGTTTTGTCAGGAATCCTGAATTTTTTTCAGGTCCAATACACTCAAACCAAAAAAATGCTGAGAAAAAAAATTGCACACAGCTAGTTTGCATCCAATAGATGTAGGTGTGAATAGATGGCCATCTAACAGAAAAGCTGATTCTGTGAATTTAGGCAGATAATGAGAGGCAGGGCAGGAAGGGCGACATCAGTACTTAGTTCTTGTAACCCTTTCTTACATGCCAGGGAAACGCTGATCGCTACTTTGTGGTTAGGACCTCCCTTTTGTAGGCAGGAAATACCTGCATGACAGCTCATTGGTTCTAAGCTAACTAAGAAATAGCATATACAAACAGATTAACTCTTTCTTGACTGAAGTAATTGAACTTGCACATTCCAACACCCCTTCTCAACTTCATATGCTGAAGTCATGAAGGTTCAGCTTCTTGTGCAGGCATTCAAACTTCCCTTTTACAAGTGACTTGGTGAGTATGTCAGCAACCATCTCTTCTGAAGGACAATACTTGAGTTCAATCAGTCCTTGTTGTTGCATCTCTCTCACAGAATGGTATTTGACAGCAATATGCTTGTTTCTTGCTTTGATGTTCTCACTCTTGGATAAGGCTATGCATGCCTGATTGTCCTCAAAGTTATTGGTTTAGGCTCATCAACTCCAAAGTCTTTCAGCAGACAGATAATCCATTTTAGTTCACTGCAGGCATTTGCAGCTGATATATACTCAGCCTCAGTTGTTGATTTGGCAACTAATGTTTGCTTTTGACTTGTCCAGATGAGCAGGCTGTTTCCACAGAAGAAGAGGTAACCACTGGTTGATTTGTAGTCAGTCTAGTCTTCACCCCAATTAGTGCCCATGTATCCAACCAGTCTTGGGCTGCCACAAACTGAAACCTTTAGTTTCAAGTCAGCTGTTTTTATGTAGTATTTTGCCAGTCACTTTACAACATTTCAGTTATTATGATTTGGTGAACTGGTCTTTCTGCAAAATATTCCAATAGCTACATATATGTCAGGTCTTGACACTACGCTCAGATAGAGAAGTTTCCCAGTTGCTTCTCTGTACTGCCGATTGCTTTCTAGCAGTACTCCATATTCAAGCTCAAGGTAAGCTGGTTCAAGTGGAGTACTCACTCTTTAGCATTCTTTAGGCCCAGGGACTCTGCAAGGTCCATAAGCCTGTGTTTTTGGTTCAAGAGAAAACTTCCATTCTCAGTCCTTACAATCTGTATTCCAAGATAGTGGTTTAGTTCTCCCAGCTGTTTGATTTCAACTTCTTTGTTCAGGTTATCAGCAATTTCTTGAATATCTCCTTTGGTTTGGCCGCATAAAATTAAATCACCCTCACATGCCAGCACATACCGATATAGTCCATCTTTAAGTCTGGCAAATAGGCGGATGTTTGGCTTTCCTTGTTGGCAGTTTGGATTTTTTCAGTGCTACAGTTAAGTCTTTATTGAAGAATACTGTTTGAAAGTACAGGTACTTAAACATGCATACTTCTTGATACTGTAGCACTTAGTAGCCTCCTGAAAGTGGCATACTTGACAACAGGTGCAGGCTGCTCAATCACTTCCTTGCAGCCTAAGGATTCACTCTCAGGTTGCACATTTACACATAAGGTATACTTTTGAGGTGGTATACCCTTATTGCTTCTCTGTGACCAGCTCACAGTGGTAGTCTCTATCTTCTTTGGCCCAGCTTGCCCTGCCTCCCCTTCTGTGGTCTCTAGTTGACCTGCCTGTGGACAGGCAGTTTCTGCAGGTAGCCAAATGGCCACATCGCAAAAAGAGACTCCATCCTCAGCCTCCTGGTTGCTTTGCACTATGAACTTTATTTGTATAGAAGCTTGGAGCACATTACTTTCATCAATGTGTACCACATTGCACTTTTTAACCCAAAATGTTTCCTTATTCATAATTCTATCTTTTCATACCTCTAGCGTACCCAACAAGGATTCCCATTTCAGCTCTGGGATCCAATTTTCCCCTTCTTTCCTTGGGTACATGCACAAATACTTTGGCCCAAAACACCTTCAAATGTCTTAGGCCTGGTTTCTTTTCAAACCACAGTTTAAATGTTTTTCCAGTAATCTTTGAAGGTATTTTATTGTATAGATAAGCTGCTGTAGTTGCAGCTTCTGCCCAGCAGTGGTCGGGCAGGTCAACTTGCATGAGCAGGCAACATGCTATCTCTTGAATGCTCTTGTTAAGGCACTCAGCAGAGCCATTTTGCTGGGGAGAGTATGCCACACTTGTATTATGCTCAATCACCTCTTGCTCCAGAAACCTTTGGACCTCACTGCTGCAGTACTCTGTCCCATTGTCTGTAAACAGGACCTTTGGAACTTTATTGAATTTATTTTTCACAGCAGCTACATAGCCTTTAAATTTGTCAAGCACCTAAGTTTTAGAGCTTATTAAATAGACATAAACATAAACACAGCATCTAAGAACATTAGGAAATATTTGTTTCCTCCAAGTGAATGACAGAAAGGGCCAACCAGTTCTGAATACATCTCTTGTAAGTGTCCTTCACTGGGTACACTCTGCTGGGTGCAGTAGCTTTGGCTTTTAAACAAACTTCACAGCAAGCTTCCATTTGCTCACATCCAGTCACTTTAATACCACAGTCCTGCAGCAACCCTTTCACAGGCTGGAAGTTTCTGTGTCCAAGCCTCCAGTGCCATCCCAAGATGGAGTCTGAATAGTTGGATTTGCCTTGCCTTGTATGATACACAGGTTCAGCATCATGTCTGAGGTAAAAGAAGTCATCAGTCTTTTCTGCCACTATTTTAATATTAGATTCTGGGTGAAAGATATGGCATACACCCCCCTTTTATCACAAATTCACTTCCTCCTTTTACAATCCTTGCAATGAATAATAAATTTTGATCGTCTTGTGGTACATACACACATTCTTTCAGGAAAATTTCAACAGCTTCTCTAGCAGCATCCAAAACTCTAAATCTCACAACTCCAATACCAACAACAAACAAAGGTGTACCATCTGCCTGCATGAGATTTTTGCTTTTCTCTTCATTCAGTTCCACAAAATAACTTATCATTGCAAACATGAGAATAACATCCAGAATTCAGCAGCCATACATTTTTCATTTGTGATTCCTTACTAGAAACAACATAAACAAACTGTTTAGGAGTTTTCTGTTTAGTATCATCTCTTCTTTTGCTTTGAGTTCCATTGGTTGGCAGAGCACACCTCTCTTCTTGTGGCTCACCAGCTCTTTTCATTCTTCAGAATGTCGTGATGTTTCCTGTCCTCTTACAGTTAAAGCAATCAACAGCCCTTTCACTTGTGTGCTTCAGTTTTAAAACAGACATTGTTCTTTCAGTTTCTGTAACTGATCTTTTAATTCCTTCATCTCTCAAGTAGCTCAATGTAAATTCAAGGTCTGACTATTCTCGCAATTCCAAAACAGCGTTTTGATTTCTGAATGAGGCTGGGAGACTATTCAGGATTGTAGCATTTTCTCCTGGTGACAATTCTATGCCAACAGATTCTACCTCTGAGACAAGCACCATCATAGTATCAAGATGAATAGATGCATACCCTCCTTCAGGCATTTTAGAATTGTATGATTTGTATCTTAGAAATAAAGTCTGTTTTCCTGATCTGTGCCCAATTTTCATTTCAAGCTTTCCCCACAGCTCTTTAGCCATTTCACATTACACCACAAGAGGGCTCTCCTTGTCACTTTTTGAAGTGAGGATTATTAATTAGGCTTGTGTGTCTGCTTTTAAAAGCTATTCCTTTTCATTCTTCTCTCCCAGGGGATTGTTTTCAATAACATGCTTAACATCCTTCACCCACAGGATGCACAGAACTCTAACTTTCCAAATTAAATAGTTCTGTTCAGTTAACTTTGGCACTGGGAAGAGGGAGGGGGTTTGATTCATTTCACTTATAACCACTGAGCTGTTTGGCTTCTGCTGCTGCTTGCCAGGCTGTCACTGCTGCTTGCCTGGTAGTTCAACATCCTCTCTGGCAGGCTGGGTTTTTAAAATCCAGTTTGGCAATACAGCTCATCTTGCTCTGTAGACTGCAAGCCACAGAAATTATTCTTTTATCTGCACCGGTGGAACAACTCTAAAGAAAGATTCTTTGTTTTGTAACCCAACAGAGTTTGGCGGGGGAAAGGCCCAAGAAAACAAAAAATTGATTTCTTCTCAAAAATCCTTTCTACTCTGTTTTGTTGCCTTTCTAACTTAGATACTACATGCAGCAGAAGCATTCTGGGCTTCCATAGCCCTTTGTTGTATTTTAGCAGAGTAAAAGCAATAACGCAGCACACATGTAAATTAGATTAAAGAAGTTTACTAAGAAATTAGGAAGGGCTACATGAGAGGATAAAAACAATAAACAGAGTGACTGGCTACCTCTTATCCAGTCACTTGTTACTCCATGATGGATTCTTGGTTATGAACTTAGAACAAAGGGAGGAAGAAGAAACCTCCCAAATGCCTACGTGCAAGATCTCAGGTAATATCTCCAAATTATTGATCTAAAGGCCACTTCATTATGAATATGACCTCCCATCCACAGGTGGGAAATACATGCATGACACCTCATTAGTTCCAGGGTAACTAAGAATTAGCATATACAAACAAACAGGTAAACTCTTTCATGACTGAAGTAATTGAACTTGCAAATTCCAACAGTAACCCCATCCAAGATAGGAGAGATCTGAAATCCCTGGTCTGCCTTTCCACTAACCCAGAGAGTTTCTGTTTTGTCAGGATTAAGTTTCAGCTTCTTCACCCTCATCCAGCCCATTACTGACTTCAAGCACTGAATCAGAATAGCAGCAACATCCTCCAAATGTTGCTGATCATGGGGAGAGAGTGTATGCATAGACAATTCTTTTATACATAGGTGCTATTGCTCATGAACTGCTGATAATGCAGTGATGAGCTGCTGATAATGCAGTAATGCAGGTGAGTCCAGTGCATTCATGCCAACTCTTCCTCTCCGTGCATTCAGTCAACATACTCAGGGGTCATGTCTAGGGCTCTTGCCTTGGTAAGCTTTTGCTGTCCTGGACACAACCCCTACCTGAGTACGATCCATTTTTTTCTATCCCCACTTGTTATCCTGGTTTTGATCTCTGCACAGGTTTAACAACCCTTCTGGCTTCTTGATCATGGTGATTACCTTGATCTTAATCTAGTTTTAATTACACCCCAGTTTATAATTTTACTACCCAGGAACTAAACCCTTGCCTGCTTTCATCTACCTGTACCCAGCTCTAATGGATCTAAAAGTACTCTGGTTGTAGAACTGTATTGCCTGAAACCTGACTGAGTTAGAAGGCCTTATCCAGGTGTTTTTGTGGAAAAGATCCCAAGGGAAAATGCAAGTCTGGCCCTGTAGCCATCTACCATCTCCCAGAGACCATAAACAGCCTTCTGCTCTAAGTAGGTCTTTGCCTTCTGCCTCAGGATCAGTAGATAGGAGGACAACTGCTACTTGGCAAGCTGCAATTCTTATTTCAGATAATGAAACACTAATATTTCTGTGCTCTTCCCTGAATGGCCCAGGCTAACCTGACCTCATCAGATCCTGAGAAGCGAAGGAGGGCTGGCCCTGGTTAGTATTGTTGGAAGTTCCACATGTGATGTCCCCTGTCTCAGACCTCCAGACTGAGTGGCAAGAGATACTAGATAGCTAGACAGGCACACTGACCTCCCCCCACCCCCATATCTACTCTTCTGCCAATGTCCTCTTTGAAATGCAGATTGTGTTCTCAGGGATCAACTTCCCTTTCTTCTTTCTCTGGATGAAGACATGCTCTCTACCTGCACACACCAAGAGAGGGACATGCAGTCCTCTCTTGGCACCATGAGGCAGATGGGCCTCTCACCATCTGTTTCCAACCTTTAGCTAGTAAGTTAGTAATCAGTCTCTGCTCTTTCCTATCCAAAGAGTAGTCCTCAAATAAAGAGAGAAGTATTTCTCTTCTAAACTTGCAATGGGGCTCTGTGTAGCTTTGTAAGCTGAGTAACCTGATAAAGTGATGCACCTGCACCTGTAGCTTTATTTAATCACTCTGCTAACTAATGGTGACTGGACCAGGGGTCAGTTCGAGCTGGAGTGCACAGGAGTGTTACTCCTGCAGTTGACAAGCCCAGGCAGTGGCAAGCCTCACCCCCAGCTCCCAGCATCCCTTAGTTGGGCATGGAGGAGCTCGAAGAAAGCACGTGTAGCATTCCTGTGGGCAGGTGGGCCCAAGGAGAAAATGCCAGAGGCTGTCTCAGCCAGCCAGCCAGCCGGGGACCTTCAGCAGGCAAAGCCCCGCTCCCTCCACCCCCAGGCCCAGCCCAGGGTGAGCGAGCCCAATATGAGGGAGCCCAATAGGAGCAAAGAGAGTATGGTGCCTTTAAGGAGAAGATAAGTGGTGATTGGACAGGGGCTGAACAGGGTGGGGCAAACTTCGTGCAAGAGCACAAAGACCTGAGCTGCTTCAACTGATGGCTGCCCTATATCTGCTTTGGAAGGAACAGGGGAAAATACAGGCAGAAAAGCCCCTTCTCAGACCGCCAAACTTTGACCACTATTTCTGCAAAGAAAATTATGGAGGAGTCAAGGGGCAAAAGGAGACAGCAGTATTGCAGGTAGATTTGGGGAGGCTGACTTCTGGTGAGCTCTTGTAATGCAAATATGGAAATCCATGGGGAACAGAGTTCCCCCTGTCCTGTGGTGCCCCCTTTTCCTTTTACTTCAAATTCTAAAGCAGAAAGAAAGGTGGAGTGTGTGTGTGTGTGTGTGGACACAGAGAAAGGAGTAGAAAAAACTACAAATTAATAATATACCTTTTTCTAATCAAGCTTCTTACTATTCACGGTGCTCAAAAAGTTGGGGTGAAAATGTGGCTTCTGTATCTCTCCCTCCCCCCAGCAACGCGCCTTTGCCAAAATTTGTTTTCAACCAGCCTCTCCCAACTCCTTCTCTCCAGCGTCCTCTTTGGATTTCTCCTGCTTTCCCACTCTTAGTTTCTTCAAAGACTTTTTTTTTTTTTTTTTGCTTTTTGCTTTCTGAATCGTTATGCCAGGAAGCTGGGCGGTCCTCTCTTGCACAGCTCTGGTGAGACAGAGGTCAAGGCGAGGGATGTACTAAAAGGAAGGACAGGATTGCTCATTAGAAACAATGGGAGAGATTTGAAGGCCTATTGGAAATAATGGGAGCCAGGAATGCCAATTGACTTACATGGGTGCCATTGAAATACATTATAGCTCAAGAAGAGTTGCAAAGAAAACATGGAATGGATTTTGTGAGTGTGTGTGTTTGAGCTTGGATGCCTGGCTGTCCTGGATTGTATAGATGTCTTGTGGGGTTGCAGGCCAGCTGCAGCATAGTTGCATGTCTCCCACTTGCTCTGTTTGGGCCCCCTGGAACAAGTCTCTTGGTTTTCCTCCCCTATCTTTAATGACACCCAACTAAGGCAGATCATATTTCACCTGATCTTACCATAGGACTATCCTTGCTATAGCCTGCCTTGATGTGTTTATGGTAGATGGCAAACATGGGCAGCATTGTTCATACATGGCTGCTGATGTGATGTCTGTTTGGGATTATACCTTGTCTGGTCTTAATGTGTGTGAAGGTGCAATAGAACGCATGCTCCTCAAGACTGCTATAAACATTACCCTTTTAATTAATATCTTTCCCAGGCATGTTGTTGCCAGTATAATCTTTCGATTGTTTTCCTGATTCATTGCAGAAAAAGCAAAAGCATACTAACTTTTTTTTTTGAATAAACTCTCCTAAAGAGGAGAGAATTTTATTGCTTTTTATAAAAAGAAAAGGGGAAGGTATATAGTTGGATTAAGAAAAAGAGTGGAGTGAGTTTTTTTCTGTTAAAGGATTAGTTTTAGTTAGTATAATTACAAATTTTGGCAACCACCACGGTTGGAAGATCTTCTTTTCATCTTTCAAAAGTCCAAAATAACTCTGTTAATAAAGTTAGTAAAGTCCATTGGGGTTAGTTATTAATCAGCTCCTTTCTGACGTTCCACGAACTATTTCTTTGGGTGTCTTCCTTTTATATCTCTCAAGTTGTAAGATGGGCCCTCTTTAGGCTTCTTGTCTCCTGCTCCAGCACCTCCCTCCTCCGGATCGCTGTCTTCTTCGCTGCTTGAATCAGACCAAATTGCGAGTGCTGCATCTTCCTCTGTACTGGCGTGTCTCTTCAGAAATTCTTGTGCTTTGAAGACGGAGTCTATCTTCTCTCTTTTATCGTTATATTTAAAAATTAGTCCTTCGGGAATGCACCATCTGTAAGTTGTCTGGTGTCTTTGTAAGAACGTGGTCAATCCTTTATATGCTTTTCTTTTCATACGGATTTCATAGGGAACATCTTTCAAAGTTCTGATGGTCTGCTCCCCAATTTTCAAGGGCACCGCTGAAACTGAACGCAGAATTTGATCTCTAGTACGCTGCTTAGTAAACTTGACAACCACTTCTGCCGGCAGATTATTTTTCTTTGTAAAGGCTGAATAGGCTCTATAGGCCATATCCGTCTCTTCTTTCAATTCCAACGCTTCTCTGCCAGTTAGGGGTGCCAAGGCATTCGCCAATGTAGTTCTGAGATCCTCTTTTTCTTCTTCTTTGATGCCCTGAAAGCAGAGAGTCCGATTTGATTTTTCCATCTGTAACATTAAAATTCTTTTTTCTTGCATATCCTGATGTTTTTCTAATTTATTGGCCTTTCTCTTTATTTTCTTGGTGTCTTCCGTTGAGACCAAACATTTTTGCGCAATCTCCTCCATCTTCTTTGTTGTTTCTGTTAATTGTTTTTGTTGACTGTTGAGAACACTTTCCATGTTACACAAAGTTTCGCTGATTTTCTGCATTTGATCCAGCAGAGGGCGCAGTGACTTGCCTTTCTGTTGATTGACAGCTAGCTCCGGTGGGGGGTGCCCAGACTGGAAGTTCCTCCCCCTTCTTTTCCAGCTTCTGCGGGACCTTTTTAAATGCCGACATCTTTTTAATTGTTTACTTTATCAAAGTTCGTGCCGCGTCACTCAGGAGACCAACAAGTTCTTAATCTTCAATGCTTCCCCAAAGGTATTTTCACCAACTCTTTTTTCCCTTTACCCCCTCCGCTTTTCTTTTATAAGTCCCGTTTCTCAAGGGGGTGGGGAATCCTCCCTCCTCCCATCCGCTTATACGCTTGCGGGGGGTTTCAAATTTTCGCTTCAAAATAGATCTCCAACTCACGGTTCGATGCCAGATCTTTCCGTTTATATTTAATTCAATCGCTTTATTCACTCCTGGAAGTTGGTGGCGTTGCTAAGTCCCATTACGGGCACAACGCAGCGGGGCCGATTGGGGCAGGGAGAAAGCCTCAATTTCCCGGCTGTTTGCCGGCAAAGGTGGCTACTACCCAAGCGCCCCCGGTTCGGAGCCTTTAACTAAGGCTCACTAGGGCCTTTCACATATGCGAAGACCCCCCCAGACTGCGCGTGGGCTAACCATCTCCGGGAGCGTCCCGAGAGGTGGCCGTCATTCGCTCCGCCGAAACCGAAAGTCCCCAAAAGCATACTAACTTGATCTATATTTTTATGCTTGTTGTAGGGTAGTTTCCCTGCAAGAGCAAAAGAAACCTAAAGTGTCTTTAGTCAAAATGTAAAGCTGGCTTGCCAGCTCTGAGTTGGGAAATACCTGGAGATTTTTGGGGTGGAGCCTGAATGGTGGGTGTTGCCTTCTGACACACTTCAGATTATGTCATGGGGTGTGGCATATGCTAATGGGCTCCTGCACCTCTTTTTCTACGAAATGACCCCTGGACCGGACTAACTACACCAATTAACCTCAATAAGTATTTGAATGGGAGACCAACAAGGAGGTCCAAGATTGCTACACAAAGGCAGGCAATTGCAAAGCACCTCTGAATGTCTTGCCTTGAAACCCCTATTGGGTCACCACAAGACAGATAGCCAAAAAAAAAACACAACCCAAACAAAAAACCGTGCACAGGGCCTTGTAACTGAAGAAATGAAACCCAAGGTGTAAATGTTGTAAAACATGGTTGTCTTTTGCAGAAAGAGAGGATGCTTTACAATTTGCTCTTTCTGTTCACTTGATCTGAAAGCTAAAACTGTGCCCTGCATGTCACTGAACAGGAAGTGGGGGTGGGGGGGACCAGATATTTCAGAAGAGGTTTTGTGAAGTTTGTTCTCCAGTGAGGGTGAAATTAGCTAGGGACAAAATGGGTTGTCTCAGAGAGATTGTTAAGGGTCATAAAAATTTCTTAGGCAATGTTTTCACATTATATTACGTAATACAGTAGACTGTACTGTACAGTTTAAAGAAGCACAAACAGTTGCTTTTAAAAGATACCCTGTAATATGGGAACAGGCTCTGGAAGGGTTTATCTGCATGTTCCTATAAACTGTATCCAACAATAATTTTTCTTTGCTGAATACTCACACTCAAGGACCACAACACACTGTGGGATCCCCTAGGAAATGGGGAAAACTGGTGTGCTGAACAGCAGACAGATGAGGAGAGAGATTGAGTAATTATGCTAGTGCAAGGCTGGAGGAATGGGTGATGAGGAGTGCATCTTTCCATTTGTTGTCCTAATAACCCAGTCAGAATGCTGTGACTGACAGCTTTGTCCCTTTTCACTCCGTTACCAAAGTCAGAAGAGTAGGTTAAAGAGCAATTAACATCATTCACTTAGCACTGTGAGAAGGAAAAAGACAGCAAAGGATAATTTTTAAAAAGAATCACAGATACAGGAAAGCTCCACAAAATGGAAATGCATTGTTTTGTAGCTGTGGAAAAGAGGCAAGATAGTCTTGTTATGCATTACTTTTTCCAGCAATTGCATTAAATGAAGCTAGATGGGGTGTGTCGACAGCAGTAAAGCAGAGCCAAAGATCCTTTTTGCAGTTCTAAAATAATGTGGCCATAGAGAGGAGGGGTCATGTTATAGCTAGATCAGGCATTCTGCAGTGGGGACACCACAAAAAAACATGCCACACAGCCATCTGACAGCAATGAGTGCAATACTGGGAGAAAGAGTTTTCTCCACTAGCAAAATACTCCTGGGAGAATGGAGTGCCTGTACAACAGTAGCAATGCCTTGAGGGAAGACATCTGGATTCTTTGTAATGAAGTGAGCACACAACTGTATATTTATTGTGCAAAAAAAGGTGTGTGGGGAAAAGCCAACAGAGATGTATGGAAGAATTCCGTCTCAGCAGGTACTCTTCCCCACCCCCACCCCCCTGAGCTGTAAAACTGAATAACACAGCATCAAACTGATCTGAACCAAGAATTGAAAACAAAATGCAGACAAACAATTGAGTGTTGCCCATGGAATGTAGCTGTCAAAGAAATACCATTTACTTTCCCATTGCATGTGAAGAACTAAAATAGGAAGCGAGTCATTTTACTAAGCTACAGGCAGTTCCCGTGTTTCATAAAACCATGCAAATAAGAGGCATGGAACACAATATTTGTTTCCTTTGACATGCCTGCTTAGTTTTCACATTAGTTAGTTTGAAGATTGACTGCAACTTATTTTTACCCTCCCAACATCTGCTGCCGGGGGCAAAGTGTACACGAACTGAATTTCCACTGATTTATTTTCTGCACAAATGAAGAAAGATAGTGAAAATTAATTTGCTACATATATTTACAGTAACGGGGCATAATCTTCCCCTTTCCTGCAGTAACAGGCTCCCCCTCCTTGCCTCAAGCAGAAGGGTCTAGACCTGAAACAGTGCCATATAATTTTTTTTAACAAAATAGCAGCTGTATTTCAAGAGTGCCTGCCAAAGCTGAATATGGGACCACACCAGAAGTGGGTGTAGCCCCAACTCATAGTATTCTCTTACCCCACTACAGACATGCTGCATGTGTTAGCTGATGGCAAGTGGCTCTGAGGTAATCAAAAGCATGCTGTGCACATGTGACTCAAATCTTCCCTTAATCATTGGTTACAAATGAAAGTGACAATAAATCACTATTATTAATTTTGTGATCTTTTATATCATCCTGAAACAACGTGTTCTTGGCACCGAACTCTTGCATGCTGGTCCAACCATGTGTATTAAGCAAGATCCACCAGGAAGTTATTTTACAGAAAGACCAGGAATTCATGAGAAGTGTACCATCATCTCAAAGCAGAAATCTTGCACAGCTCCCATGCACTTCAGAGAAAGTTAAAGCGCTTGGGGCTCTTTAGCTTGGAGAAACGTCGGCTGAGGGGTGACATGATCGAGGTTTATAGGATTATGCATGGGATAGAGCAGGTTGAGAAAGAAGTACTTTTCTCCCTTTCTCACAATATAAGAACTCATGGGCACTCAATGAAATTGCTGAGCAGTTGAGTTAGAACAGATAAAAGGAAGTTCTTTTCACTCAAAGAATGATTAACACATGGAATTCACTGCCACAGGAGGTGATGGCAGCTACAAGCATGTACGGCTTCAAGAGAGAATTAGATAAACATACGTAGCAGAGGTCCATCAGTGGCTATTAGCTACAAGATATACGTAGGAACTCTCAATCTGGGGCAAGTGATGCACTGTATTCTTGGTGCTGGGGGGGGGCAACAGTGGGAGGGTTTCTAGTGTCCTGGCCCCACTGCTGGACCTCCCGATGGCACTTGGTATTTTTGGCCACTTTGTGACAGAGTGTTGGACTGGATGGGCCATTGGCCTGATCCAGCATTGGCTTCTCTTATGTTCTTAGGGTCTGTTGCTCAGAATAACTTTATGTAAGAACATAGGAAATTAGTCCTTCACCCACTGGTGTTTAGCTCTAGCTCTGTTCACATGTAACAGTGAACACACAAACATCCTACATGTACATATGTATACCTTTTTATAAGAAAACAAATGTTCACTTTACAAATGAAGCCAGGAACCAGTCGCTGGATAAATGTGGGTTTGAATGAAGTGTTCAGTTGCGTATGTAACATGAGAATTATTTGGCGTACCCATAAGGAAAAATCAAGTGCACACTGTACACAGACTGAATTGTGCATTCCCTGTAATCTTTGAACAGAGCTTCTGTGTTGATCTTATCAATACTGGCTACTGGCTTTATTACTTGCTGTTTTACTGTTTTGATTGGCTGATGTTTTATGAACTTCTCTGTGAATTGTTCTCTTAATTATTGCTTCTGGGTTTTCACTATCGCCACAAGTAAATCTGGTTGATCTACTTGTGATGGTCTGCCATTGGCTGCCATGCAAGTTGTTTGAAAAACATAAAGTCAGGACAGAAAGCCCAGACTATTGGTAGATTATTTGTTTCATGCATTTTGTTTAATCTCACCCTTTCTGGAAGGAGCTCAGGGCAGTGTACTTGGTTCTCTTCTCCTCCATTTTATCCTTGAAATTACCCATGAGAAGTAGGTTAGACTAAGGGCCAAATGACAGCTTCTTCATGTCGGACGTGCCTCTTCCATTCTTGAAATGGGTGATTTAAACATGCTATGAGGGAGCAGCTATTTGGGCACCTGAAAAAAAAGAAGAAGAGGGAGGAGGAGATTGGATTTATACCCTGTTCTTCAGTACCTGAAGGAGTCTCAGAGCAGCTTACAATCCCTTTCCCTTCTCCTCCCCACAACAGACCCCCTTGTGAGGTAGGTGGGGCTGAGAGAGCTCTCTCGAGAACTGCCCTTGAGAGAACAGCTCTGAAAGAATTTATGACATCAGTCATATCAGCCAGTCATACCAACCAGGGTCATGTCAGCAGCTGCATGTGGAAGAGTGAGGAATCAAACCTAGTTCTACCAGATTAGAGTCCGTGCTCTTAACCACTACACCAAACTGGCTGGGGGTGGGGTGGGGGGCAAGAGGTCTTGGTCCTGCAGTGAACCAGTTTCATAGCAAGCTTGCATTTGAACCCAGAGTACTAGTCCAATATTCTAACCACTCACTGTACCATTCAGACCAATGGTAAATGTACTCCAGGATCCTGTTTTCAACAGTGGCCAATCAGATGTTCCCAAAAGCTTACAAACAGAGCATAAGGGCCAAAGCCTCTCCCCTGTTATTTGCCCCCCAGAAAATGGCATTTAAAGGTATACTGCCTCTGAAAATGAAGATCCTATTTAGCCCCTGATCATTATATCCTTCAAAAATACATCTACTTTGCACTTAATGGGTTATTTCCCCCTCAATTTTCTAAAAATAGCCTTTCTTAAAAAAAAAACTGTTTTGAAAAAAAAATCTGTAGTCAATAAGGCAAGCAAACACTACACAAGTACCACATCTAAAAATGTCATTATTTTAAGTCAAGCTTCTAGATTGTAATCAGTTAATTTAAAATGTTTATGCCCTTAATTTGTGTTCTCTTGTGGGCACAGGGCCTTTAAATAGCCTAGGATCAGCGTATTTTGAGGATACCTTGCACCCCTATGAACCTGCCTGTAAGCTGAGATATTCATTAGAGACTCATAGAGACATTAGAGTTAGACAAGTTACCAAAGGGGGCCTTACTCACCTGTGGTGGTGCCCCTGCTGTGGCTAAATTTACTGGCACCTATATTTAGGTTCCAGTTAAAGTCCATCCTGCTTATTTGCTGTCTAGCCATATAATGTTTTTATTTTTAACAATATATCACCTAACAGCTGTTTTGTATTGTTGTTTTTAAGCTATTAGGCACCTTAAGGGTCTTACAGAGAAACATGGGTTATACTTATTTTATATCAACAACAGAGAGAGAAATGGACACACATGAACACATAAACACACCATATTCCCCAACAGGACATTTAAGAGAATGGGGCAGTTTGCATTTGGTGGAGATATCCATCACAGATATCTTCTAGTTGTTTGTGTGTGTTCTTCATAAAGTTAATTATTTCAGTACACGCCATATGCTTAGATCACAGGAATCTGTTTTATTAATTTACCAGTCTGTCTAAAACCAAGGAGGAAATTCCCATCTAATTATGCCAAACTGCATTTTTATCAAAATACTATTTACAGAATTGTTCCTACCACATTTAAGCACAGCCTTGGCAACTATTAAATTCTGCTTATTTGAGGTCAAGAAGGTTCTATATAGATTTGAGTTCATAACTATCTGTAAACATATAAAAAAATATTCCAGACCTGTGTGTTTTGGAAAAGAAGTTGTGAATATGGGAAAGGGCAAATACATTTAAAAAAATAAAAACAGATTTTCAATTTAAATTGATTAAAATTTCAATTAAGTATTGTAGAAAATAGCCTTCATTGAAAAATCAACTGCCAAGTGACTGTCTGATAATTTCTTATTACTGAATCCCTCACCTGCTGTCAAGCATTCTCCAGAGGAGTAGATTGAGGCAGTAATAGTAAATAGGAATCTTGTGGCACGTCAAAGACTAACATTTTTAGCATAAATTCTCATGGACTAGTGGCTTTAGTTAATAAAAGTTTGTGCTAGAATTTAAGAAATGTCTTTGCAATACCATAAGATCAAACATACTGAATTAAAGGATGCATTTTCCATGAAAAATAAAAAATGGGAGAAACATGTGCCTTCTGAGGTCAAACATTGTAAACACAATATGCCATGTACTACATTGATTATTGTTGCAAATGTTTGTAATTTGGTGAATCTATCAGCTAAACAGCATTCATATTTGCTTTCCATCTCAGGGCAAAGACAAGGGGCCAAGTAATGAGCATCCCTTGCTTCTAAAAAGTTCTTGGTACTTACCATATAAATCAGTACACTCTGGGACCCAACCAGTCCCTTTATATCTTTGTACATGTTAAGGTGTGTGTGTGTGTGTGTGTGTGTAGGGGGAGGCTTATTTTAACAGAAGATTATATGGGAGAGGTGTGCTGAATGCTCACCTTTCTCACATCTTACCTTCCTGCAGTCTATGGTATCATCTACTGGTTGGATACTGGAAGGAGGCTAAAATGGAGAAAACTGCAGCAGTGGGATGAGAAAGTTCAACAACCCTCTTCTGTACAGCTCTTTGGCAATTTATGTAAGACATTTCCCTTCATATGTGAATGAGACATACACATGAAAAGAAACATGGCAGCCATGGTAATTTATAGTTTGTCTTAAAGCAGAGTGTACATTGTCAACACGTCACCTAGCCCAGGCCAGTGCAAATGCCTTTTGTTACGGGGCTGCAACACAAAATTACAAAACCCTGGAGTGTGACTGTTCACATACCAGTCCGGTAGTCTGCCACCAGCCCCATTAGTAACCCAACAGTTAGAAACCAAAGGGCAAAGATTCTAACTCTCCTTGGTCTAAATCAGAAAGTCCACCCTGTTAGGTTGGCTTAGGGTTGCCAAGTCTTACCTGCTGAATAGCGGGGAAGTCTAGGGCCATCTCCGGGACACCTCTTTCGTGCCTCCCGCAATCACCTCACCCGAAAATGACATCATCGCGTCGGGCACACTGGGGGCGGGGGCACAATCATTTGAGGGAAAACCATAGAGTTTTCCCTCAAATGATTGTGACCCTGCCCCCAACATGCCCAACGAATGAGGTCACCTCCGGGTGACGTGTACACGCCAGGCACATTGCATGCTTTGGGGGTGGGGTCCCCCCAGCTGCCCAATCTGGGCCGGAGGGAAACGGGCCTCTCGGGCGGGGTTTTCCCTGCCTCACAGGGGGACTTGGCAACCCTAGGTTGGCTCACAAAATGAGTTTCTCACAAAAGACAAGTTACCCTGGTAGGTGGTCTACCAGTCAACGCACTAGATTAGATTGAAAACTGTGAACCACAAAAGTAAATTAAAATGTATTTTTATTAAGGTGCAAGATTACTTCAGACAAGAACAAATGACTGTCAGGATAAAATAAGAAATCTAGAGATTTAAAGGCTAGCTAAAACTGTTACACACTGGTTCCTAGTTACAAGATATTACCCATTTTTACATGGTAGTTCCGGTGATCCAAAATGGCTCTATTCCTGAGTCACCACAGGCCAGAGCGGAATGGCCTATGCAAGCAAGTGTCCAAGATGACTGAAAGTGAGCAAGAAAATGTCTACATGGCTAGATCTCAGGTAGCCATCATCAAGCTGAGAATAAACTAGAATCTTACTACTTTATGGGTAATGGGACCCTCATGGTGTTAGACCTTTGCACCAACAAGATCTCTTTGTGATGACACATAGCCAAAGTGTGGGACCAGTGACTGAACAGGTGACCTAAGCAGTGGTCTGACTAGGGAGGAAAGCACAGAGCCCATCTGCAGCTAGGCTCAGCCCCTTTCCCTCAGGAAGAAATCATGGCTTAATTGGAAGGAACGCAGCTAATTGGGGAAGACAGTATCAAGCTCCCCAGCTTCCCATCATAGCTGTGTTATCTTCACTTCACAAGGTCACTGTGTTCTTTCCCAGCAAGGCAGTGTGACTGTTCACTGTTTTAAACTCTATTTAACTCACAAGCAGGCCCCAGCTGAAAACTTAGAATCAGAGCAGAATTTTAAGGGAACCAGCGTTATTTATACACACTGTTGTCTTGTTGACTTCACTGAGTTCTTGCTTCCTACCCTTTCTTTTAAAGTGCACAGAGTGTTCCAAACAGAAATCCACTAATTTCATAATGAACCTGCAGCCTTTTCTTTAAACGGATAGGAATTTGCAGTGCAAAAAACATGCCAGATCATGGGCAAAGACTGTGGATTATGATCCTAGAAAGCATGAAAAGTCTCTTTCATTGAATACAAATCAATGTAGTGTAAATTGTTTCAACAACCAATTAGAACACATTCTTGTTCATGAAATACTTAAATTACAAAAGAGGAAACAGCTTACCACCAGTTAATTAAATCATTATTTAAAATCAATCCATCCTTCTGTCAGGATGAAGGCAAGCCTCCAATCATAAATTAACTCCACATATCTGGCTTCCACCTGTCTCAAACTCACACTTGACATATTTTCTTCCTATCCTGAATGACACAGCACATTAAGGAACAAATAAAATAGTGACATTACAAAGGCTAGAAACAGTCTTGGCTTACGTCAAGAGCCATTAAATGTCCCCACATGACATGGTAGTTATCAAATCAAAACACTTATCACTGAATATTCCTTTCATCAGTTGGTCTATGTTGCAATAGAACAAAAATAAAACATAATCTGAACACAAGGAAAAGAATGTTAATTTTCTGATATGTAGCACAATCCAATGCTTGTTGACTCAGCAATAAATCACATGACTATGGGACTTATGGTCAAAGATATACCGTCACTACCTATCACTACCTGTAGGAATGGCGTAACAGCCCCTTCTCCATTGTGAAGCCCCCCCCCAAAAAAAGTCAGTGTTCAGAACTTACATTTATTTCACAAGCATTGGTCTGGAAACCCTGCAAGGGGAATGCAAATTGGGGGACATAATTAGGAGAAAAGTGGCATAAATAGAGTTAAAGCACTCTGTTCCTATACTGTTTGCTGTGCTTCACCAAGGGCATGTTAGAAGTTTGTTTGTTCTGTAGTTCAGCCCTGAACAGTGATTAACTTGGGCTGCATAATGCCCTAAGTCCCCTTCCCTAAGCCACACCAAAGGGCAAAACTACAACCGTAACTTTTGCACCTTTTTATATGTGCTACCTCTGCCACACAGACATCACTCAACAGAGTATTTAGGAGCTGGGTATACACAAGGGACACGTGGACCAACCATGTGTTTTGGCTCCCCAGCCAGATGCCAAGCAGCTACCATTAATCTAAACCTTGACAGTGAGCCAAAGGGAACAGTTATATAACTAATTCAGAAAGTTAAAACTGAGCAGAACAAAAACAAACAAGTAAGAGCCACTTTTACTTGAAAGAACACTCATCCTGACTGACTTACCAACCCCGGCAGTTTATTATTACACCATTGGGCAATCTAGGTCTTTTTAAAAGGATACGTAAATGATAGAGGAATACTTCTAATTAAAAAGTACAGGTGAGCTGTTGAAAGGCAATAAATTGTTTATCCAACCACTGTAACGAAAAAGCTGACACAGATGTTGGCTTCTTTGCTACGCCTGGGCTTTCAGATCACAGTCTTGCTTCTTTTTGTCAAAACAACATGGAGGGTTTGTGTACTACTCGGAAACATGATCAAGATAAGATGGGCAACCCGCTTCCACTACCAAAGCTGTTCCATACCAGCCATTCCTCCTCCCAAGAAGTATCTCTTAGTATAAAGCTATTCCCCCATCCACTGTTGGCTTTGCCACTTCCACTTGCTTCTCTCTCTCAGTGTCCTGTTTATTTGCTTTTGTTCTCTAATTATGCCATCATTCACAACTGAGCTAGGATGTTTTCCAGGCCTTCCTCACAATAAGGACTGGGGAAGAAGTGTGTCCAGTCACTAAAGTGCGCTCTTCTTTCCCTTGAGTGGTGAGAAGTTCCAGGGGCAGCACAGTGTTCTGTTTCCTTCGTAGTGCTCCATTCATTTACAAATACCCGTGCAGAACATAAGCAGATGCAAAAAGGCACTTCTACAAGGGAGCAGATCAGCCAGCATGCACCACATTCCCAGAGGAGAGGCCCTACACCCCAAGGTCCTTTCACCTTCAGCCAACTCGTAGCTCTCCCTGTGCCCAGGTATTTTCCAAATTACCACTTCTTGTTTCTTTCCCACCTGTCCCTGAAGCTGGAAGGCTGTCACTCCCATTTAAAAAACAAACAAACAACCTACAGAGATCCCCATTATAGAAGATTCTGTCTCAAGATCTGAACAAATTCAAATACAATCTAGAGTTAGATGTCTGATTTTTGAGTTAAGAAACATGACAAGACATCAAATGCCAGATTAAGAGTGGAACTAGATATAGTTAGGGGCACACATCTGCCAAATAATCCATGTGGCTCCTTCTTTACTTCTCCCATCAGTGTCTAATAATCCAGAAGCCATGATGTGACATAACCATATTCCACATGAACATATGAAACTGTCTTATACTGAATCAAACTCTTGGTCCATCAAAATCAGTATTGTCTATTCAGACCGGCAGCAGCTCTCCAGGATCTCAGGCAGAGGTCTTTCACATCGCCCACTGCCAGTTCTTTTAACTGGAGATACCAGGGATTGAACCTGGGACCTTCTGTATGCCAAGCAGATGCTGTACCACTGAGCTGCAGCCCCCCCCCCCAAATACCAGCCAATGAAGAGGAACAGCTGCATGGAAACTCAGATCACCATGATGTCACATGACATATTTTGGAGCACTAGATGTTGCACGAGTGAGAAAAGGGGCATCTGGTTTTGGTGACAGCCACATGACTCTTGTAACTCCTCATTATACATAAGTCACATTCAGGGCTGGGGACAGACTATTAAACTCCTGGGGCAGGAGCTGTTGTGAGCACAATCCCTACTCACTACACCCACAAAACATTCTCTTTCAGGGCAGCCTCTCTCAGAGATTATTGTATTAGGGTTTGAATGACTAAATGTCATACTGCCATAACTGGGCAGGAACCTTTTTGAATAAATACTGTGGAACAACCGTGACAAATTGAATCTCTGTAGATAACCTTGATGCATTACTTTCCCATTGTCCAAGTCACACGGGAAACATGTCTGAATCCATCCTAAGATGCACGTGCCATTGCCACGGTCCCAACACCTCAGGCTTCCGAAGTTTACTCATGAAAGCAAAGATTACTTAATGTTAGCATTTTGTTTCCTAATATATTATTTGTAACCAAGGAATTAATCCAATTTACACATTCTTCACTCCTACGATTTGGATAGTAGGTGATAAACTTGATATTTCAGGACGTATAAATTTAAAACTCTGTTTTGACAGCTCTCTTAGTGGAAAACGCATAAAAAGGAGTGCCAGTGCATGACTTCTTCCTTTGAAGCCATACTGATGAAAAAGATGCCCATAAAATGCATTCAACTACATGACCTTTTAAGCTTTCCAATTTTAAAAAAACCTTCTTCAGTTGTTATGGGAGTGACAAATATTGCCAACTGCCAAGGGCAAGTTCTTCATGCCAGTTAATAGTATATAACATGTATATAGCCCTATGTATCTCAAGCACATTGTTCCAACAATTAACTAGTCATGCTATTAGAACCGAGAAAACTAAAACTGATCTAAAATAAATTCTTTCCTTACCTCACAGAAGTTGCCTTATAGATGTCATCCCCCTGACTCAAGGTAGGCAGCAATTATGTAAGGTCTTTCCCAGAGCTGTTGTCCTCAAGATTCTTTTTTTTGGGGGGGGATGAGTAGTGTGTGTGTGTGTGTGTGTGTGTGTGTGTGTGCTTGCAAGCCTGAAAATCCTGGTGACTTCTGGCAGCCCCTAATGGGGCTAGGACATTTCAGAGCAGGTGGTTTCATATTACCTGCCTTTGCATCCCAGCCCTGTTATGCCTTGGATGTCGCCCTTCCAAGTACTTCCCAGCAGTGGCCCTGCTTAGCTTCCAAGATCTGACGAGATCGGGCTTGCCTGGGCTATCCAGGTCAGGGCCTTAAGATTATTTTTAAACAGGAGATGGCAACTTCTGTATGCCAAGCAGGTGCCTATTGGCCCTCTCAAGGCTATAAATACTATAAATTAACCTCATCTGCACAGCGACTCTGCAAAATGGCAGAAAAGGCCCATTATTACAAAAACAGGTGCAAGGAAACAACATCTACATTCCAGCATTCATTGCTTAAAAAGTAAGCCTCCAACCCTCTTTGTTGCAGATACATAAGGGGCACACCTTTCTCTTTATTTTTTCCAGAATGAAAAGGGCTAGAGGCTAACTTTAAAAAATAGTGAAAGCTGGAAATTCTGAAGAGTCAATAGATCATGATAAGGGATCATTATAACAGTATTGTGCTATAGTGATCTAGCAATTGCCAGTTTTCCAGAATCATTACACCGTGGAAGCAGCCTGAGAATGAGAAGGCCTGGATTGTTCAGTATCCCAAGTTCAAGATGTGGGATAGGACTTGAATCCTGACCTCTCAACCCCATGTGAAACATTTTATCGTTTGGACCACTGTAAAAACATGTAGCATCCTGCTGTTCCCCATCAGCAGAAAAGCCCTTGGGTATCTGTTACTTGACTTTAAGCATAGAAGACCCTGGGCTTATATACAATGGAGGATGCATACTAGACAAAAACTCTTGTCAGATGATCAAGCAGAAGATCAGCAGGTGGAGCTCAGCAGGCAGGTGCAGCAATGAGAAGGACTTCACCTGTTTACTTCCTCATGTCTTACAGCCCTAGAAGGCACAGGTGGCCTGAGAAAGACTGTATCAGTAAGACATTTAAGTTACTTTCACCTCTGGGCACAGGGATGTTCCAAAAAAGGTGATAAGTTTATACAACATTCAGGGAACTTCTGCTTCTGTTAATGCTACAGTTTCTTTTGACTAGTGTTGTTGTTGTTTTTCAGTCGCACAGTCAAGGCTGACTCTTCACGACCCCATGGACCACATCACACCAGGCCCTCCTGTCTTCTGTCGTGCTCCGGAGTTTGCTTAATTTCATGTTTGTTGCATCGTCGATAACACTGTCTAACCATCTCATCCTTTGCTGCCCCCTTCTTCTGTTACCTTCAATCTTTCCCAGCATCGGGGTCTTCTCCAGTGAGTGCTGCCTTCTCATTTGGTGGCCAAAGTATCTGGCCTTCCAGGGAACAGTCAAGGTTGATTTCTTTTAGGACTGACTAGTAGGAAAACCCATACCCAAGAGTCACACTTGGCTTCTGCTCCTACAGTACTTAAGATCCTCAAAAAAAATTCTGCAATGTGTCTTCATGTTCCATTGCACCACTTGGGAACATTTGCCATAATGTCATTGAGTTTAACATTTGTACAGATAGGGAGTTGCCCAAAAAGACTGACGCAACCACTTTTAACTTTAAAAGGGGTAACTTCTCTGGTATGAGGGGACATGTGAGGAAGAAATTGAAAGGAAGAGTGGAGAAGGTCAAAACCATTGGGGAAGCTTGGAGACTATTTAAAAAGACAATCCTAGAAGCTCAGAAAAAATATATACCGCAGGTTAGGAAAGTTACAAATAGGTATAGAAAAAAGCCTGCATGGTTAACAAATAAAGTAATGGAAGCTGTAAAAGGTAAGAAGGATTCCTTTAAGCGGTGGAAAGCTAGTCTTAGTGAGGTTGATAAAAGGGAACACAGACTATGGCAAATAAAATGCAAGTCTGTGATCAGGCAAGCAAAAAGGGAATATGAGGAGCATATCGCAAAAAACATAAAGACCAACAATAAAACTTTCTTCAAATACATTAGAAGTAGGAAGCCAGCCAGGGAGGCAGTGGGGCCCTTGGATGACCAAGGGGTAAAAGGAGTAGTGAAGGATGATAGGGAAATGGCTGAGAAGCTGAATGCATTTTTTGCCTCTGTCTTCACTGTGGAAGAGGAGAAGTGTTTGCCCACTCCAGAAGCACCGATTTCGGGAGGGGGTTTGAAAGACCTGAATCAGATTGCGGTGACAAGAGAGGAAGTCCTCCGACTGATGGACAATTTAAAAACTAATAAATCACCAGGCCCGGATGGCATTCATCCAAGAGTTCTGAAAGAACTCAAATGTGAACTTGTGGATCTCCTGACAAAAATATGTAATCTTTCTTTAAAATCTGCCTCCATTCCTGAGGACTGAAAGGTAGCTAATGTCACTCCCATCTTTAAAAAGGGCTCCAGGGGAGATCCGGGAAATTACAGGCCAGTCAGTCTGACATCGATACCGGGTAAGTTGGTGGAAACTGTTATTAAGGAAAGAATTAGTAGGCACATTGATGAACAAAAACTATTGAGGCAGACTCAGCATGGGTTCTGTAAGGGAAGATCTTGTCTCACTAACCTGTTAGTGTTTTTTGAGGGAGTGAACAAACATGTGGACAAGGGGGACCCAATAGATATTATTTACCTTGACTTCCGGAAAGCTTTTGATACAGTTCCTCATCAAAGGCTCCTAAGTAAGCTCAATAGTCATGGGATAAAAGGACAAGTCCTCTTGTGGATCAAAAACTAGCTTATAAATAGGAAACAGAGAGTGAGTATAAATGGGAAACTTTCTCAGTGGAGGGTGGTAAGCAGTGGGGTACCACAGGGATCAGTACTCGGTCCAATGCTTTTTAACTTGTTTATTAACGATTTGGAATTGGGAGTAAGCAGTGATGTGGCTAAATTTGCAGATGATACAAAGTTGTTCAGGGTGGTGAAAACCAGGGAGGATTGTGAGGCACTCCAAAGGGATCTGTTGAGGATGGGTGAGTGGGCGTCAACATGGCAAATGGGGTTCAATGTGGCCAAGTGCAAAGTGATGCACATTGGAGCCAAAAATCCTAAATATAAATACACGTTGATGGGGTCTGATCTGGCAGAGACGGACCAAGAGAGAGATCTTGGAGTCGTAGTGGATAACTCGCTGAAAATGTCTACACAATGTGTAGCTGCAATAAAGAAGGCCAACGCTATGCTGGGGATTATTAGGAAGGGAATTGATAACAAATCAGCCAGTATCATCATGCCCCTGTATAAATCATTGGTGCGACCTCATTTGGAATACTGTGTACAGTTCTGGTCACCACATCTCAAAAAGGATATTATAGCATTGGAAAAAGTGCAGAGAAGGGCAACTAGAATGATACAAGGGTTGGAACACCTTCCCTATGAAGAAAGGTTAAAATGCTTGGGGCTCTTTAGCTTGGAGAAACGACGGCTGAGAGGTGACATGATCGAGGTTTATAAGATTATGAATGGGATTGAGCAGGTTGAGAAAGAAGTACTTTTCTCCCTTTCTCACAATACAAGAACTCGTGGGCGCTCTATGAAATTGCTGAGCAGTCGGGTTAGAACAGATAAAAGGAAATACTTCTTCACCCAAAGAGTGATTAACATATGGAATTCACTGCCACAGGAGGTCGTGGCAGCTGCAAGCATGGACAGTTTCAAAAGGAAATTAGATAAACATATGGAGCAGAAGTCCACCAGTGGCTATTAGCCACAGGGTATAGATGGGAACTCTCAGTCTGGGGCAGGTGATGCACTCTATTCTTGGTGCTGGAGGGGGCAGCAGTGGGAGGGCTTCTGGTGCCCTGGCCCCACTGCTGGACCTCCTGATGGCACCTGGTATGTTTTGGCCGCTGTGTGACAGAGTGTTGGACTGGATGGGCCATTGGCCTGATTCGGCATTGGCTTCTCTTATGTTCTTATGTTCTTATTTCCTCTACTTTCTTCCTAATCCTGAAAACACTTGTAGTAGGCATAAATAATTTGTTTAGGATTCTGAATCAGTGTGCTGCTTTGTATATTGTTGTTTTTTTAACTGCTGCTGTAGCCCTTTGCCTTGATCTGCAGGCAGGGTCAGGTGATGGTGTTTGCTATGCTGAGCAAGGCTTAACATGCTGATTTACACCCGTCAGGTTATTGTTAAAGGCTCAAGATTTTCCTCTGCTAATTTGACAATCTTATGATATATCCCAAAGCATCAGGGACAACTGACATGTAACTCATTCATGCTTTTGGTTTCCCTCTTGCAAAGGTACTGGGAACTTGATGATATCACATAGGAGGGGGAGACATGTGATTTCTAGTGACCTGCAAATCTCTTCTTAATTGTTATGTCAGGAGAACTGAATCAGAAGCCAAATCATCTGTTTCTGAAAAACAGAATCTGATCTGTACTGTTCAAACTGATTTTTTGAGAGCAAAGGACATGGATTGTCTTAAAAACTGCAGCCTTCAAATTACTGTTGAAATTTAGGTACTAATGTAATTAAGGGTTTGGTACCGAGGCATAAGAGGCATTCACCAGAACTTGTGTCATATTTGTCAAACACTTTAGCAAGGAACTGAGCATTCTTTACTGTGCTACTTCTATCAAAAATAGAAGGTGCTCAGAACATGTTGTGCCTGAATAAATCACTGCCTATGAAGTGCCTGCTTCAGCAGAGTATTTCATTCTGATAAAAAACAGAATCCTGTAACCTTTAAAAAAACTACACCCTGTCTGACAAGTTTTATAGCAGAATGGAAAAAAGTATCCTTCAAATAGACATTGGTCTTAAAACTCCTGCCCTGCCCTGGGTGGCCCAGGCTAGCCCAATCTTATCAGATCTTGGAAGGCAAGCAGGGTTGTCCATGGTTAGTATTTCAATGGAAGCCCACCAACAAAGTCCAAGGTCCCTATGCAGAGTCAGGCAATGGCAAACCTCCTCTGAATGTCTCTTGCCTTGAAGACCCTACAGTCCTCTGTGACTTGATGGCTCTTGCCACCTAAGCTCAGGAAAGTCACCAGAATGTGATGAAGGAAGAGCAGAGTCTAAAGTATATTACTGAATGGCCCCAAGAAAGTGAAGTTTGAAATAACCCACAAAGTAGTGCCATCTACCTTTTTTGTGGGGGGAGGGGGAATTACTGGAGCTTAGAAAAATGGGAGTCTTCTTTCGGAGAGGAACATCTTGACACACTTTTGATTTGAACAAATATTCCTTTCTCTCTTGTGTTTTTGCAAATAATGGTAGGTCAGTCTCGTGGGGGGTTGCAAAGGGCTGCTGCATCGTTTCTTGCATACTGAATGGCATTCAATGTTACATTGTAGGTGAAATGAAAATACTGAGCATCATTTTTGTCTCTGAAAATAATGAACAGATAGGAACCCTGTGACCCTGAGGAGGAGTGTCCCTTGCACAATAACAACGTTTGAAACCATGAGGATTTATCAGTGCTCTGGCCAGCTTGGATCATTGGGTTTGAACCTGGATCTTGAAATAGCCCTAGAGAGAGAAGGTGCCACTGTTGTGCCTCCCACCACACTTTTCCACTGGTTACTTCACTGTTGCCTGCTTAGTGAAAAACTAGGGTTCTCATTTCTACAGCAAGAAAGAGAACAGCCAGAGGAACAGGAGATGGAACCACACAGCTGCATTTCTCTGGCTGCTTGTGGCATGAAAAGGTATAGTAGGCACAGTCTCTGCATTACAATGTGGCAATTTGACTTGATTCGTAAAGCTCTCAGATTTACTGAAGTGGCTCATGTGTCAGAGGCCCTTCTCCCACCTCTGCAGAGTGGAATGCAGCCTCCATTCCTTGTAAGTAAACTGTATGAAGGCCTGATCACATTGAGGTAACTTGCTCTTGTAATTAGAGGGTAGGGCCACTTGGTGGAGCTGAGAACAAGTTTTCCTAAAAACGTGTCTGAACTGAAGGCATATGACCCCCTGAGGGCAACAACAAGCAACAAGAGGGGTCATCTAATTGTCCAGTGTGCAAAATGGGATGACAGACTAGATGGACCACTGGTCTCACCCAACATAATTGATCTCATGATCTTGCATTCATCAAATGGACAATCAGATGACCCCTCTTGTTGCTTGCTGTTGCCCCCAGCACAGATATTCAGGGGGTCATATGCCATTGATAGACCATTCCTCCATGAATGTCCCGAATGTCCCTAATGCCCCTTGAATCATTATTGCTAGCACTTTATATTGTTATAATGTGGTTTTACTGAATTGTTTTAAAAGTTTTATGATATTTGATTATTATGTTTTTATTGTGTAAGCCGCCCTGAGCCTGCTTAGGCAGGGAGGGTGGGGGTACAAATTTGAAGTAATAAATAAACAAATAAATTAATTAACAGGTGATGCAGTGCCTGTTATAGGCCCAGAACCAACATTAAAAGGGCAACCTAATATTTTTGCAGGGTAGATTACCCAGGTTTGGTTATGCTGCTTTGCATGAATCTGATTACATGTTTTCATAGACACAAAAGTAATAAAATCTATATAAAGTTTGTACACAAACGACCATCACATAAGGAAGCTGCTTATGATCTATTTGGTCCAATACTTTATTGTCTCCAGTTCCTAGTTTTTTGAGAAAATGGACTTACAGAGTTATTTCTAATTTCTTTTATCCAACTCATTTGTTTGCCATTTTGCAAGTTTTGGAGAAATGCATTCCACTTTGGGCTACTTCATGTTACTGAGAGCTTCGGGACTACAAAACACCCACATTCATTCCAAGAAGTTTCTGTGTGGATACAAGAACATGAAACAGAAGAATGGTTAATTGCTCTCAAGTACCCCCATCCCACTGATGGCTCTTATAAGCACCCAGTACTTTAGGATTGGTTCTGCAAGAGTATGATACCTTGGAGGTGTCAGAGACTTGGAGATGCCAAATGTTAGATCGTATTTCTTCCTGGAAAGGACAGGAAAAGAAGGATTGTTCCACAAGGGATGGAGGACTTCCCTGGACACAACAGTGATGGTGTGTTCATTTTAATAAATCTGTTCTGAGGATAATTTGGAGGAAAGAGTTCTCAAACCTGGTTCCATCTTGATGCCCACTGTTACCACATGGAGTGAACAAAGGGCGGGCAGTCTAAACAAAGATTCAAGGTAGTGGATGACTGATAGAACACTGTAACTACCATAGTATAACAGTCAGGGTATGTTTAGAGAAGGAACAGAGGATTGTGGATACGCACCTTTACTTTGTAACCTTGCTCAATCCATTGCTGTGCAGAGTATGTGTGGAGACATTTTCTTTTTAACAAATTTCTTCTTATATTTAATGCTGTATGTTTGTTTTCCATAACTACAGTAAGACCTACTCAAACACATTGCTAAAAGGGTGCCAAGGGAAAAGGGGCAGTTGATCAAAAGATCGCTAGATTCCTGGGAGTGCACAAGTGTGGTAAGCCATCCCTGCAAAGTCTAGTTAGAGTGAAAGCAGGAAACATGGATGGAAACTATAAATGGCAATGCAAATAGCATGCTTACCCTCTTAATGACCAACTGGTGGCAGTGTAGATACTCAGAGAGAAACAAGGAGGGAAAGCAATGTGCTGCCAGGCAGAGACCCAGGACAGCTGCTGAGTGTTGCAACCTTTAGAGGGCATAAAGTGGAATGGTGCTTGCAAAGTAGTGGACTGTTCTGTGACAAGTGTAACCATGGCATTTGGAAAACTGGAAGAGCAATCTCAAAGTAAAAGCTATCTATTACAGCAAAGTATTTGAGGGTGGTCCTGTGAACTATCTCTGTCCTGCAAAAACTAGCAGCAGTGAGCACCTTAAAGACTAACAAGACTTTACTCCAGTATAAGCTGTAATGGGCTGTTTCCACTTGGAGATTTTTTCCTGTGTAGATCACATGAAGCCCCTGCTGTATGTGGGACCATCCACACAATCCACAACCCATCCAATCATGGTTCATATGGCTTCAGTATTTTTTCTCCAGTGAGCAGGATTTTAAAAACAAGACTCCATTATCTAGTTTATCTGGAAAACTGTGCAGTGACTGTGAGTGGAGCATCCACACAGATTTTACATTGCAATGTAACTTCATATTGTGACTCATTTGGGAAGGAGAATGGGAGGGGAAGGGGGGTTGGTGGGCTGTGGGAGGCCAGCATGATTGTTGCCTTTGATGAATGCACATGCATTTGATGAAGTGGTCTTTTGTCCATTAATCTTATGATGAAATAAAGACTTTAATCAGCCACTAGATTCCTGTTTCTTTTGGTAGCAACAAATTAAGACAATGATCCCTCTTAAATTCTCTCTGTACTGTATCATGTAAGGTGCATGTGAACAACATTATGAAGGAATAGTGTTGTGCTTCCTGTAAACACATAAAAAGCTTCTGGTACATTTCTGTGTAAATTTAGTCAAGAATGGGAGCCACATAGCATAGAGCTTAGAGTGCTAGACTAGAACCCGGAAGACAAGGGTTCAATCCATGCTCTGCCATAAACCTCACAGGGTTGCTCTTGGCAAGCCGCTGCTTGTCAGTATAACTTACCTCACAGTATTATTGACAGGATAAAATGGAAGATGGTAGATCAACGTGTAATACCGTAAGTACCTGGGAGGCTAGAAATGTAATAAAAAGAGGATCTCTAAACAGGGCCTAATTCTGTTTGCAACAGAGTCTGCTCTTCCTTCTATAACCACTGCTTTTTAAATAAATAAATTTATAGTTAGAATTCTCAACTCCTGGTTGGGAAATTCCTGGAGATTTGGGGGTAGAGCCTGGGGAGGGTGGGGGGCGTAATGCCACAGAGTCCACCTTCCACAGCAGCCATTTTCTCCTGGGGAACTGATCTCTCTAGTCTGGAGATCAACTGTAATTCCAAGGGATCCCCAGGCTCCATCAGGCAGACCTACTTGTAGACACTGTTAGTATCCTATCCAATTCTTTTTTTTAGTAATGCCACCTGACCCAATTAAAGCTGAAGGTTCTCTTAAAAAGCCAATATATAAATTACTAAACTAAATGTTCTTATTTTCATCTTCTTTCCTTATCCATTTTCCCCCTTTTTGTGCTGTTTTAATTAAAATGTAAGCCATTATTTGATGGTGTAAACCACAGAGGAAGAGGAGGCTGGATTTATACTCCAACCTTCATTACCCAAAGGAGTCTCAGAGCAGCTTACAATCTCCTTTCCCTTCCCCTCCCACCACAACAGACACCCTATGAGGTAGGTGGGGCTGAGAGAGCTCTTTTGAGAACTGCCCTTGAGAGAACAGCTCTGAGAGAACTTGTAAGTGACCCAAGGTCACACCAGCAGCTGCATGTGGAAGAGTGGGGAATCAAACCCAGTTCTCTCAGATTAGGGTCCGTGCTCTTAACCACTATACCAAACAGTCTCTCTCTGCATTGGCAGAAAAGTAGTATCTACAAGTAGTATATACAAGGTAGTAAATGAGTAATTAAATAAAATCTGCCACATTAGAGTGCCAGAAGAACCTATCAAGGAGAGTCTGTGATACTGTTTGCCAGAGTGGGGGGTATGGTTCTTATCCTAATCCTGTTCATTTGGTGTTGTATCATTTTCTGAATATGCTTTTGTTTGGGTGTTTTTTAAGTGTGGAACGTGGTGTAGTCAAGAGTTGCTCAATCTGTACACCAGAGTGCATTTGTCATAAAGTTTAATTAAACAAAAATAGGAAATATCTTCCAAACTATTCTCTCCTCCCACAACCCACCAATTACTGCAAAGTTGCAAAGAGGCCACCTCCATCCCTCACTGTGGCTGAAACATCACTCCTGCAATTATTGAGGAATGAGACTAAAAATGTTACAAGACATACTCTGAAGAATTGTGCAGCAAGGCTTTGCATTATTATGCTGATATATTACTCAAGCAGAAAGAATTCTTGGCATTATTCTGTCCTTTTATTGAAGGTTTCTGAAGAGAACAGACATGTGATAAACTGACAGAACTCGTATGCTGAGAGCATCAGAAAAACCTGTTGGTTGATGCACTGTTTGGTGTGTGAATGGAAACGTATGAGCAAAGAAAACTGCTTCACAATTCCTGTGCTATCTGGCATTCTGGAGAACAGAGGATGCAGGGTGTTACCTGCCTGGTGTTCCATCAGTAGATAATTCCCCTCTCCCCACTCCATCAGTTCAATCTTACCTGTATCCTATTTTGTAAAAATACTAAAAGCTGTAAAGTTAATAGACTGAGTAAAATGTTAGAAGGTTAAATACCGAGGGTACATTGTAATTAGTGGGGGGTTTAACGAAAAAGAAAAGTTAAGGTATGGACTGCAGATTAATTACATGAGTCAGACAGTTAGTCTATCAGGGTTGGTGTTGTCTACTCCAGCAGGCATCAGGTCTGCACAAATGCTTGGGACTGAACCTGGGAGGACCCTCTGCATGTACAGCACATACTCTACCTGGTTTGCCCCTCTAAACCACTCACCTGCCTGCTGATGCTGATTGTTGCAGTGGGAGAAAGTGTGTATGGGGGAACTGTGTCCAAATCCAGAAGTGACTCGTGATGTTCTAGGTAAAGACCATAGAGATTTCGGGGATCCTAGATTGTTGTCCAGAAGTAACATCAACCACTTCCTATTGCTGTGATGATCCGCAGGCCTGGTGGCAGCCCTAGCTCTCCCACTGTGCCATGGCTGCTCCTAACTAGGATGACCAACTTCAAGGCAGGATGTGTAATTCTCCCAGAATTACAAATGATCTCCAGCCTGCAGAGATCAGTATCCTTGAGGGAAAGGCAGTTTATAGGAGAACTGGAAGTCCCAGAATGGTTACAGAAAGTGGATGTTCTAGGACTTCTGTTTTTTCTGTGGTATGCCAGAGAGACACTAGGGAAAACTGATTGACTGCTGCTTGGAAAGGTAAAGGCCAGAACCCTGTTGGGGATTGGAAAAGGTGATGGCATTGCTATTTGGTAGGCATCTTCCTATGGGCCTTTGGAATGGATTGGTGGGGAAGAGTTATTTTAGGTTGAGGCCCTCAAATCAGATAAGATGTAAGTAAGTTAAAAAAAATAATAATTCTGACATGCACACACGTGTGCACACATGCACACATATTTTATTGCATCCTGTGTGAGATAAGGGAATAACTTCTTCAAACATAGCACTTTCCATTTTCACAAGTGATGCAGTACAGCTGGAAAAAGAGATATGAGGTGGGGATTTTAAACTATCAATTTTGTGGGAGGAAGTGACTTCATGGGGATGGGACAAGTTAGGAGACTTCTCTTTTGACCTGGAAATGACTTTGCAGGAGTTAGCATCATAGGACATGACTTCACATCCACAGTGACCTTCCTCCCCCTCCTCAGGTACTGCCCCCAAACCTCTAGGAGTTTCTGAATCCAGAGTTGACAGCCTTGCTCCTAATTTCCCTTCCAACAGTGAGTGCCTTTGCTTAAATTGTATATTACCTCATAGCTTATTCTTAAGAATGCACTTCCATTGAAGTTTTGCTAACACACACATTTATTTAAATCAATTACTTAAAATCCAGATGATTGTCAGCTAAAATCTTGAATTAATGGATAGCCCTAGAGGAAATGTAGCATTTCATCTACAATATGAGTTATTTTATGGCGAATAGATTATGGGTCCTTTAAACTTTCAGAACTCTAACATGAGAGGCAGCATTTGGATTTTAATCCTTTGGGTTAACTAGATTTGCTCTGGCCACGTTAAGAGAGTAGTTACTTCCCAAGGCAGCTGGTTCCCTTCTAGGACAAAGGGCTGCCTTTAGATGCAGAGTCTGCTGGTTGTGAGGAGAAGTCTGGGGGTCTGGCAGGTGATCAGTGCTGCTGCTTCACTGCCAAAAAAAGTTTTCCGTGATCACAAATTTATTTCTTTTCTAGAGAACTTTGCTCCAGGCTTAGCCTTCAAGCCACCCTCTGCTGCACCTCCAGTTAGATTCCAGTTACAAAGGTGAGATGCACACACCCATTTAAACTACCATTAAAGATGACTTCAGCACTGCAAAAGCCCCTGCAGCCTCTGAAATAATATCTTTTTAGAACCATTTAATTGTTCAATACTGCTGAAAACATATGGAGCAGATGCCAGAATCTGCCCTCCTATAGCCGCCACCTTCTTCTTCTTCTTCTTCTTCTTCTTCTTCTTCTTCTTCTTCTTCTTCTTCTTCTTCTTCTTCCTCTTCCTCTTCCTCTTCCTCTTCCTCTTCCTCTTCCTCTTCCTCTTCTTCTTCTTCTTCTTGTAAAAAAAGGTTTGTGGTGACAGAATGAAAGCACATTGATGGAGGGGTAAATTTGCCATCACACACTTCTAAGCACCATGAAGCTGGGATGGGCAAAATGTTGGCCTTACCTGCACCACACTTTGTCCATCTTCCCCTCCTTCTTGCACAGAGAATCCTTATTAGAAATGAACTGGAGCCACAAGAGGCATACAAATATAGGCATGTCCATTTCTAAATGGGATTCTCAGTGGTGCAAAAAAGGAGCATGGAGGAGAAAGGAGAAAGGCAAAATTTCAGCTTAATGACAGTTAACAATGATGTCTGAATGCAGCATGTGTCCCTGTCACTCCTCAACAACTCCTATAGAAAGGACTTTAAAAGCTGGCTCCTCAGTAATCCAATTCGGAGCAAGGGCCTAACATAGATTCCAGATGGGTACCCACATTAGTCCATGGCAGTGCAATAAAAAACAGGAGTCCAGTGGCATCTTAAAGACTAATTAAACATATTCCAGCATTAGCTTTTGCCAGTCAAAATGGACTTCATCAGATGCACAGGAGGTCCTGTTTTTACACAGCAGAAAGGTATGCATGTTGGGGGGAGCATGTTACAAAGAGGCCATTTCAAAATTGGATCCACTCCAAAGAGCAATCATTCCACATGGGTGTGAGACAAACTGCTGTTATTTAGTCAAAATGTAAAATCTGGTGCATCTTGAAGCTGGTGAGATAAGCATACACAATAGGAAGCTTCAGAGATATAGCAGCAGTAATGAACACCTGGAAGGATTGGGAAATGTAAGATCTTAGTACTAACAGTGAATAAGAAATGACAGGTCCCTGTTTAGATCTGGAGAACAGGGTGAAACTTCTTGAAGAACGTTAATTCTGCTATCTGCCCTTCCATTGTCTCTTGGAAGTTCTTCTGCAAAAGAATAGTGACACATGATGACATACATGACATTGGTGGATGAGCTAGGTCATGCGCCAGAGACAGTGTAGCTAGGGTTGCCAATTCCGGGCTGAGAAATTCCTGGAAATTTGGGTGGAGCATGTGGAGGGCAGGGTTTGGGAATGGGAGGCATCTTATCAATGTATAATGCTATAGAGTCTACCCCCCAAAGCAGCCATTTTCTCCAGAGGAACTGTAGTCTGGAGATCAGGTCTAATTCCAGAAGGTCTCTAGGCTCACTTGGAGGTTAGCAACCCTAAAAACAAGGGATGCTTTAATGTCCCAGAATAATACTGCCTGAGTGTATATGGGGACAAAGCTGATATTTTGGTTTGTCACAGGGCCTGGTTCCTGAGTTTGTGTTTCTGCTAGGTGGTGTTTTAGTTTAGGGGGTTGTCTGTAAACAAGGAAATCCCACCACACAATCCGTACGAGAGACAGAAAGAGAGATTATTATCCAGGATAGGCTGAAGATCATTGAGGATGGATTGGTCTGAACTCTAAATAGCAGGTGGTGTTCTGTTCTCTGCCTTGTAAGAACCTGTTTCTGGATACTACTCTGACTTTGTCCATCTGCTTCCTTGCTTCATTGTGTGGTTACTGTAATCCCAAGAATGCCTGTTGTAAATCCTTCAGGTGAGAGTCCCCTTCAAAGGGACTGGGACAAATGCAGTTGTAACACAGTTCTTTACTGTGGGCACTGGATTGTTGGTATACTTTGGGTGACCTAACATAACACCCCTCAGACTGTGGTAGGGCATGCTTTTTTGTGGGCAATAAAACTGTGGCCCTTTCTACTTTGATGAATTATGATTGCATTCTATCCCATACTGATCCAAGGCAGGGAAGGAAGCATGAGAGAAGGACCACACTGAATGTGGGCATGGCTTGGTCTTTCCATCAAAACTCAGGTTGCCAACTCTGGCTTGGGAAATTCTGAGAGATTTGAGGGTGTTATCGGGGGAGGGCAGAGTCTGAGGAGGGAGCTCAGCAGGAATGTGATGCCATGGTATCCATCTTTCAATGTAGTCATTTCCCCCCAAGGGAACTGATCTCTGTATCCTAGAAATCAGTTGTCATTCCAGAAGAACTCCAGGTCCTACCTAGAGGATGGTAACCATAAAAGAGGGCATGTGCCCAGTCATTCAGAAACTCTTGTCATCCACACCATAGCATCTTGCTTCTTCATATCCTGATTCAAGACAAAAAAGCCTGTGCTAAACCAGCTTTGTGACTTTGTCTTTTGTCTACATGTTATAATCTTGTCATCTTTTATCAGAGGACCTCTGCAAATCCTACTGGAGAAAAGAGCAATTAAGAAGTGATTTCAAGCTCTTTGAGTAGCTAAGCTTTTGGGCTAGTTAAGTAGGGTATTTCAGCCTGTCTGCTGGCAGCTTTCCTCCTGCTACTGATGGAAATCACAGATGTGAGTTCTGTGATCAAGCATGGCTACAATGGGGAATTACAACTGGAGCCTAAGGCCTCCTGCTGCTGGGTTTTAATTGAGCCAATAAAGTGACAGGCCTTGTTAAACTGAACATCCTTGTCTCAGCAGACTGCTGGAAAGCAAAGAGAAGGGAGGGAAAGGCTAATAGTAATAAGATCACATTAGATAGTATGGATAGCGCTGAGAATCGTCTGATGGTTTCGAGTGACACGCAAACTTCCTCTGCCCTACTCAACCTCTGACCTTTTCCCTTTACAGATAAGAATCAATTAATCCTAGCCCACCCAGCTACCTTTCCTTTTTCTCTCTCCTACAGCTGGGGGTGGGTAGGTGTTCAATAAATGCTTTTAGGAGGTAGTACCTCCTCCCTGACCACCCCAAAAAAGGGCAAAAGTACATAACCTTACAGTTGATTGTACTGAAATATTACAGGTGTAATTGCTGGAGAAGCGACAGCCTGCTAAGAGCCTATAGAACAAAGTCAGAGTCCAGTGGCACCTTTAAGACCAACAAAGTTTTATTCAAGATGTGAGCTTTCATGTGCACCATGACTAAAACTTGGTTGGTCTTAAAGGTGCCACTGGACTCTGACTTTGTTCTGTTGTTTCAGATCAACACGGCTGCCCACTTTGCTAAGAGCCTAGTTACTTTAAATAATGCTGCTAGAGTAGTCCATGTGTACCTTAGGGGGAGCGTTCTCTAGTGTTTAGGGTTTAGTGAATGTTTTCTCTTGCAGTTCAACCTACCTTTTGTTGTTTCACTTTTTCTGCTGTGGGTTAGTATGTGTTTGTGCTTGTGCTCTGAAGGCCCCTCTGTTGCATTAATGGCCTGCAGTCAGTTATTGCCTTTCTGCAAAATCCTGTTGCAGTAAATTCAGTGAACGCAAACTCCAAAGTGTGGATTGGATTACTTCTGGACTCTGCCTACAGTAATCATGTTATTGTAGTATTGCAAAAGGGGAACAAAAACTTCCAGAGAGTATTCAGATATAGAAAAGAGCAACAGTCCAGTAGCACCTGAAAAACCAACAAAATTTGTGGTAGGGTATGAGCTTTTGTGAGTCACTGCTCACTTCTTCTGATACAGTTGGAATGTGAGTCCATCTGTCCTATATATTGGAAACTGGAGTGATTTCAGATGCCAAATGACATTAGCAGGCAAATGACAGTAGCAGGTGTGATTGGATTAGGTGTGATATGCAGGGAGATAGTAGGTGTGGAGAAATCAGCATTGGTAATGAGACAGGAAACTGAGGTTTCAGTCCGGGTGGATGCATTGTCTTGAGCTTCCTTATCAGTTGCAATTCAACAGTCTCTCTAATCATTAGAAAGAGATTACTACTGCCTCGCTGCATATCACACCTAACCACAGATTTTGTTAGTCTTTAAGGTGCAACTGGACTCTTACTCTTTTCTACTGCTATAGGACAGATTAACAGAGCTACCCATCTTGATCTATCAGTATTCAGATATGAACGTGGTCAGACACTGTTCTTGAGCCAGTTGCATTTCAATTTAGCATGTTAATGCCCCCTGTTCTATCACAACTATGTTTATCCACTGTGATTTGATCAGGTGCTGTTGCCAATTGGTGTTAACCTGGGTGGTCATCTTGCTGGTACTTCTTGCCATTTTCTGATTTTTCTGCATACAACATCTATCCTTCAAGGAACTGAGGATGGAATTCATTTTATGAATATAGTGTATGAATATAGCAGCGCTGTCTTATTATATACAGTAATTAAATATAATTTTGCATACGGGCCCCAGAATAGGGATTAAAAAATCTGCACAGTGGGGCTAGGTACAGGAAGCAAATATTTTTCTACAAACCTACAAGACTTCTACAAAATCTGAAAATGAAAGAAGAAGAGTGATGGGACTTTTTAAAAAACTTTCAAACCTCAGCTTATTGGGGGGGGGGACTGAGGTGTCATAACACTGCATTGTGAACTCTTGGTTGTCATTTTGAGGAAAGAGAAGAAGCAGCGAGAGGTGCTGTCATCACTGGGAAAGTGGGCAAGCCCAGCAGACAGGCAGGGGATGCAACCCTGATTGAGCACGATAGTGGTGGGAAGGCTGAGGATGTGCTGCTGTTTCTACTGGTTGGACAAGCCAGGCCGGCAAGCAGTGGGGGTGGTGTGAGTGAGTGACTGGGGGTGGGGTGGGAATAGGAGGCAGAGGGAGGCACTGCTGCTAGCTGGGCAAATGAGCCAGACAGAGGCAGCAGTATGGGAGGGAGCAAAACTAAATGGGGCAGCAGAAGGCAACAGAGAGACTAAGAGAAGTGCCTCTGCCACTAGGCTAACATGTTCTCTAGCAGGGCAAATAGTGGCTCCCTTGGACCATTTCAGGTCAGGAAAATGTTGGGAGAGGAAGGTCTGCATTCCCTCTTCCTGTGTGCCATGATGGCTCCAATCTGAATTAGGCCGATGGGCGTCTAGGAAGCAAGGAACTTCTCAGCCTGTCTCTCAAGCTGGACTGGGGATGTCCAGTTAGGCCTCCTGACCTGATCTAAGTGTGATACTGGCAAGGGAAAGTAACGTGCATTTTTTAAAATAAAGTGACTTCCATCTCATTCCTTTGAGACCTAAGTCAACATTTCAACCCTGGTCTTGTCAATGCAAGTCCAGCACGCTTGTCTCCACACCTCTCTGGCTCTATCTCACTCAAAACTCTTCACACTGGCAGGCTAGCTATTACTTTCTCTTATCGGAGCACTTTTTTTTTGTTTTTCAGGTTGTCATTTGAATTTTAATTACTTTTGAACCTGGTACACACCTCTGGAAGGGCTGATGCCCCAGGCAGTTCACACCATAGCAGGCTATCAGCCCAGTATCAGCTATCTTCAAAACTATTTGTTGTTGTTGTTGCTGGTCTTTCATTATCATCATTGCTACTTTTGCTTAATTTGTGTTGTAAGCCACCTCAGGAGCTGTATAACTGAGTGTGCAAACCTAGAGTCCTTTGTTATTAAACCATGGAGAAGAAAATCTACTTCTTGAAACCTGGCTCTCATTTTTGTCTAAAAATGAATGCTTAATTTCCATCTTATAGCTTTCGGTCACTAAATTGACTAATATTCTGCTTGAGTTCCTGGGCAATAGCCAAAGAAGGTTGTTATTGTCATAGTTCAAAAGAACCCTAAACACAGTGGCTCAGTTCAGACATTATTTGAACTGGGGTTTAATCAACTTATATGGTTATTGTGATTGTGTAAATGCTGGCCACTCTGCCAGTATGGCTGGTTAGGGTTTTCTGAAGTAGAAAGAAATGGAGGAGAAGGAGGAGATTGGATTTATACCCTGCCCTCCACTACCCAAAGGAGTCTCAGAGTGACTTACAATCTTCTTTCCCTTCCCCTCCCCACAATAGACACCCTATGAGGTAGGTGGGGGAGAGAGAGCTCTTTGAGAACTGCTCTTGAGAGAACAGCTCTGAAATAACTTGTAATTGACCCAAGGTCACACCAGCAGCTGCATCTGGAGGAGTGGGGAATCAAACCCAGTTCTCCCAGATTAGAGTCCACACTCAAGCAAGAGAGAACACTGAGACAGCTATGCATTTTAGCATATGCTTTATCAGAGGATCTGTAAAATATCATAGCAGATTCTGGCTCAAAGTCTGTCACAGTGGAATTGTTCAAACTATGATATTTTGCAACAGGCCCGTAGCTACCATGGGCATTTGGGGGCCCTGCCCCCTTGATTAAACGCCCTGCCCCACAAATAGCCATGCCAGAAATCTTATTTTTTGAGGGGGTATTTTGTATTTTTTAAATATGTGTGTGCACATGTGTGTGGAAGCCTTGTTTTTGAGGAGGGACCACCCTGGTTTGCCCTCAGGCTTCCCTCTCCCTCCATTGTGGATTTTGGGGGGGGCATCATGGGACCTGAGAAAAGCTGACTCAAAAGGCAATCAAATTAATGTAATTAACTGTAACTTAACTGCCTCCTTAAAGATTTAAATGCCTCCTGAACAAAAAGAGTCCTGGCTTTGGGCCTGTTTTGCAGGCCCCTTGATGACGCATACACAAAACATGTAGGGGACTCAGAGATGAATGAAAATACATTCTCCCACTGTACCAATTGTCTCTTGGGTTTTTTGCTAAGGTACTCTCAAACCGCAATCTGAAGTGGTTCTGGCAATGGCTTCATGTGACGGATGCTAAACATTCATCTTGGCTTTATCCTTGCAAGGTCTCCAGTGAGGTCATTATGCCAGGCTCCAAAAGGAAGGCAGTGAAACCAGCATTTGCAAAGCAAACTAGCATTCGAGTGAGATGACTGCTGGTTTCACACACTAACTATAATTGGTTTCATGCACTGTCTGAACTCAGTTTTTGTATGTGTGCATTGAACAGCTAATATGAAATGGATGTATTTCTACAGCAATTGAATCTTAAATAAAAAATTGATGCTTAAAAACAGATAGTAGCACCTGTGTTCCTTAATGCCTGAAGGATTTTACAGTGACCCAGCTCCAAGATCCTTAGTTGGTAGACTGAGGAGTGTTCAATTTGGGCAGAACAGGGGCCTGATTATACATTCCTGGTGCATATCTGCAGCTCCTATTAAAGAGCTTGGGTGTTGCTTGTACAGAAAGGCAGGTAAGGCAAGCACAAGGGTGAGTAGGAAATAAGAGAAGAAACAGGGAAAAGCCTATAGGGAGGTGTGGGAAGAAGGTGGCGAAAGAGAGCCAAAAGAGGGGGGGAGATAGAATGGGCTGGAGAAAAGTTGATCAATGACAGAAGGAAAAGTGCAGATTTAAAAAAGAAAGAAAGAAGAGAGCAGAACACAGACTATTGTGTTGGGGAAATGAGAAGCATGAATTATATGGAACAAAACATTTGTGTTTCCCACAGAAAACTTGTCAGACAGCTTACTGCTGTTTGTTTTCACATAAAAAGGGTATGATGGGAAAGGCTCGCTCAGTCTTGTCTAAAACCCTCCAACAGGGCTCTCAGAAAGGGTGGATTCCCATAGACTTTTACAGAACAAACTTAGTTTTGTCACTTCACTTCCATCACATGCAGGTCCACTGGGCTCCACTTCTGCAGCCACGCTGACAGACATTTGGAGCCATCCAACTGCAGAATTCACACTTAACTCTCCTAACATTGCATCCCTAGAAACAAGCTGCTTTAATGTACCCCTTCTATTTTACACCAGAAAGTTTGAATAATTCAAACCTTCTGCAATTCAAATGCACAGAAGGAACTCCATGCAAACAATGTTCTCTCATTTGCTTCAGTGTCATCCAGACCATTCCCTGCCACGTGCTCACAACAACCCTGCTTGGGCAATGGAAGCCTCTAAATAAGGCTGAATTAGGAATGTGCACCTTGAAAAAAAATAGTATTTTTCAGATCTGGATGTCAGGGAGCCAAAAAAAATCAGTGTTTCTGGTTCTTTGCATTCCAAATACTGGTTTGGTATTCAGAACTGGATTTTTGGTTCTTTTGAGGGGTGGGGGGAATTCCAATAACATTCAGCTCCATTATTCCCTATGGGGAATCTTATTGCAGCAGAGCTGCTGGTGCCTGCCCATTAAATAACCCCCAAGTTTCAAGGGAATTGGATCAAGAGGTCCAATTCTATGGGCACCGAACAAGGTGTCCCAAGCCATCCTCCTTAGTGTCCTATGGGGGAGGGAATTCCATGCTTTCTCCAGGGCAAAAAATAGCCAAAGACACAAAGCAAACAAAGCATGCCTAACACAAAAAATGCACAACCTGAGAATCCAAGCCAATGTAAAACCAGATAATCCTCCAAGCCAAATTGAACAGGAATGCTGTTGCAAGCCCAACAAACGTAAAAACAAAGAATGCAAGCCAATGTACAACACAAGAATCCAAAGCAATGTCAAACCCAAGAATCCATCAGAAACCTGGCACAAACCAACTTGCTCATAGAACACAATGTTGCAAGACATACAAAACCAATTTCAAAGGACAGAATCAAAGTCGAACCAACATGTCAAGCCAATATCAAGCCTTGGGATGAAACAAACACATAATGAAAGAAAAAAACAGTTCTTGGAACCTTAAAACACTGGCTCTCGATATATCTGGTTACTCCCAAATATTTCCGGGATCTTTTGGCACCTATTTCCAGTATCCTAGAAAATCCGGATATCATCAGGAGACTTGAATATATCAAGAAAATGCCAAGAAGGTATTTTTCAGATATGTATTTGCACCAGATATATCCAAAAGTGCATCCCTAGGCTGAATGTTTTAAATAGCACCAAATACATCAAGCTGATCAAAACATTGCAGAGTAGGTAGGTTGAGTCTTGGATCCCTAGACTGTGTCAGACTAACAGCTGTGGGTTGCAGATTCTCAGTTATGGTGTGTGTGCCTGATTCAGATCACAACTGTGGCGTGCATGGAGAAGCTTCCCCTCTGTGCCATTCTGCCTCCTGAAATAGTCCCGGAAACACTAATTGGGGAAGCCTACACATTCCTTGGGGTACCACCTGGGTTTTCCCAGTGGGCCAAAGAGCAGCCTCCTAAGACTGTTGCAGGTCTGCTCAAAGAATGGATCTTTTCCCTACACCATGCCCATTGCAGCCCTTGAGCCCCCCCCCCCGACCTGTACTGGAGAGCTGGAGGATGCTTGGAAATATTATGCAATATAGCTCAAAAGGCAGTAGTTAGAGGGGGAGTCCACAGAAATTATGGAGCCCCACTTGCAACAGCTGATGTCTCTTCCAAAAGGGGTGTTGATGGAGCCAACCTAAGTAGAAGAGCTGGCTGTTGGGATGATTTCAAAAGAGTGCATCACATGTATGTAGCTTTGTGAAACACTGTAACTGGGTGCTTTTACACACACTAAATAATGTGCTTTCAATCCACTTTCAATTCACTTTGAAATTGGATTTTATTGTGTGAAATGGCAAAATCCACTTGCAAATAGTCACTGAAGTGGGTTGAAACTGCATTATTTAGCATGTGTGAAAGTGGACTTCACTTGTTGCCATGCTCTTGCTTAGGATCAGCATTTGAAGAGAGAACCCACCAAAATAATCAAATGCAAGTCATAGAAGCCAACCCATTAATGGCTCCATTCTTTTTAGATCCAACACAATGGCATGCCTGTTACATATAGCTGAACACGCACGCACACACACAAGACCCCGCAGAATCTCAAACAGAGAATCCTCACTCAACAAAGCTTTAGCCATGGAGTTAGTCCTGTAAGTACATTAGATTAGATTTTTGGCTTGATGCCATGATATTCCTTCAGGCTTTATAGGTTACTTTAGAGCAGTCCATCAAGTTCTGGTTGCTGCTTTAGCATTAATCATCCCCTTCAAAACAGCATTACCGTCCATGTAAGTCTTGTCACTGCACATGATTGTAGATCAGCTAATAGAAAATACTAATAGAAAATACAGACCCAGATGCCTATCACAAGCCTGGCAGGCTAATGCCTGATAATCTCTGTTAAGGATTCTTGATAAAGCAAATGTCTGTTTCTCTCAGGTATGGAGATGGCACACATTCCCCTGATGTTTTCAAAGTTCGAGACTGAGGAAACAGAAAACATTTTTTTTTAATTACCATGTTGGGAGTTCCATGTTTTTCAATCCTATGCTGCTGGCATAGGACTGTCAGGCTCATTGAAGACATTTTAAGATTATTTAGAATCACTTCAGACTTATATCCAGTGTTGGCTTTGGTATTTTTTTACATTGGAGAATTGATTATTTATTTTCATTTCATATGTTGACTGTCCAGTATAATCCTAAATGTTCTCCCACTCAAAAATACAAGGAAGTTGGCTATGATGATGTTGCACCACCTCACCCCAAAGCTAGAGGCCTCCATGACATTAGACTTATTGCAGCACAGGTAATAATCACCCCATGCCAGGAGAAGAGCTCTGATCTCACCACTTGTCTCTTCCAAGAACAGACACTAGCTCAGTCTCTGTGAGTGTTAAGTCCAGGGTTCTTGAGCCAAGGTATTCTTTTATCAGGGGGTGGGGAATGCAGTATACATTCACTTTATTTTTTTATTTTATGGCAACATGCTCATTGGGAGAAAACATGCTCATTGTTGATAGTTTGCATCATGTGCCCTAAAGGCATCAGGCATGAAGTGCAAGATACCCACAGGCAGAGCACTCCACTGCAGATGCCGTCCAAATTGTCTGAATTACCACCCTTAGAATATGCAATCTTTCTACTTGTGAAAGTACTGGGAATACTTCTGTGAAGGACTTATTTATGATTACACAACATGTAGTTATTTTAGAGTCTTTCCAGTGGGCTGGTAACAATTCTGTTTCAAGTATAGATAGGAAGATGAAATAAGCTGCCGTTTAGGTGATCCATGCAAAAGAAATATCTTGACATTTGAACTAGGATTGTGTGGTTACATGACTAATTTTTTGGCCTCCAAAAGGAACTTACCTAGCCACGCCAATGACTGTTCTACAGGTTTTTTGGCACTGAGCATAGTGAAGCATTGGCTGTATATACAGCTGTTGAATCTTCTGCAAATGTACAGGTACTTGCTATGTTTAATGGTCATCAGCTGTATGATGGCACTGCACATTGTGCATAGCAATACAGCCAATACTGTAAATGGCCATCCAGTCCAACCTCAGGTTGGTGGTTGTTTTGCTGTACCAAGACTGGCTGCAGGTCACTAAATGCAGCTAATCCATCCTCATTTTGTTCCCAGCCATTGGCAAGTATGTTTGTGATGTGGCAAGGCTTTACCCCGAATGGCGTCATGCAAAGCAAACTGTGGAGAGGCACAGGAAACAGCAATAATGCTGAAACCCAGATTTTAAGATTGTCTTCAGGCTACTTCCTAGTTTCTCTGACTATAACTAAAAGTAAACTATGGTTTCACATTACATTGGAACTGACACACTCTAATGATCTAATAACAACTCTAATAATCTGAAACAGAGACAAGAAATTGCATTGGACTCTGGGGGTCACCTGATGTGTAAATTATTTGGGTTGGATCCAATCAGCTTTTCTGCTAGTAAACAAACAAAAAACCAGCTTTTCTGGGGACCTGCTTTGTTAAAAGCCATGTTGGGAGGTGGTGTAGTAAGGAGGAGGATTCAGCAAAATTGAGTGAACAAGCTGACTAGATCCAACCTTTTAAGTACCGGATGTGTGGTAAAGTGCGTACAAAGGGTTATATCCAGTTAATAATGAGAAGAGATGTCTTCTGGAAGAGACTGGAAAGAAGAACCAAGAGAGTAGATATGTAAGATGGATGCTGGAGTGGTTGCAATTAGGGTATGTAGGCACGTTGTGTGACATGTAAATGGTCATGTTGAGTTCCTTCATAAGAAGCTAAATTCAAGTCCAGTAGCATCTTAGAACCCAATACGATTTTTGGTATATGAGCCTTTGAGAGACAAGGCTCCCTCCTTCAGATAAGGGAGCTCCCTTCATCAGGCTCTCAAAGCACATCCCTTCAGAATCTTGTTGGTCTCTAAGGTGCTGCTGGACTCAAATCTAGCTGTTAGACTGCAGATCCACATGGCCACCCTCTGGAATGATCTTCGGGGCATACAGCGGATACTTCTAAGTTTTAGTTACAGCATGGAGGAATAGCAACAATGCACAGACAATTGCTTGTTTCTCTTCAGTGTTGATTTCCTTCCATACCAACATGCACCTTCTAGGGTCCTTTGAAGAAAGCATGACAACTAAGCCAGTTTAATAATGAACTGTAATTTCATTACAATCTTATAAAATGTGTCAGATTGATGCACACGTTTAAGAAATATGAACAATACATACTCATTCCTGTTCATTAAATAATAGGATATTTGGATGACAACTCTCCTTCTCAGCTGATGTTCAGGATTATTGTTTAATGAATCTAGTGATGTAAGAAACAGAAAAAACAAAGTATAAAATTCATATAAGTTTGTAGTGCAAATGTAACCCTTATTTCCCATGAAATTTAATGGGAAGAACACTGGTGTTGCCTTTAGTTCAAATGAGTGCTTTTAAAAACATAATAACTACAGAATCAATCATAACCATGGCAAATATTTATGATGCCTAGTGCCTGCAGCACTTGCATGTTAGATTACATTGGCAGCAAGGTGAAGTATTAATGAAACAATTGCATGGATCTGGTTGTGATAAGTTGTCAGGAAGAATATGATGTCAGGCTAGACAAATATGCAAAGCCAACTTTGGATAGGAACAGCTCCCACTGTACAAACAAGGCCAGCAAGAGCAAGGAGGTGTGTCAAATGGGAAATCCATCTGAGTCACTCATGGGCCATTGTTGTGCCCTGCCATCAGCAGATACTCGGCCAATGAATACTGCATGAGAAAAATCCATCCTGTCATGTAACTCGACTGGAAATGTGACATTCAATCATTTCAGCCTATGTCAAGTTTATTCCGTTGGTATGAAGCTGAACATGAACTAAGTGAAAATGGAAAAGATTATCCTAACTGGCTTACAACAAACAAACATAACATTGTGCAGTGACCTGCCAGAATCTTACCAAAACAAAGTTTCCTATTCCAGTCTTGGATAGAGGAGCATCCATTCGGGGAATTTATGCACACCCATGGGAAGGCTGTACAGTCAAAAATGGTTCGTCCTCATTTATAGAGGCCTAAGAGTAGCAATGTAAAGATCAGATCTTTGATTTAGATGTTGAGAAGCATCAAGAGCACACACCCAGAGATGTATTACAAGAAAGGTAACACATGCTTATTTTAGAGGGAGCACATGTGTAAGGAAAAATTCCAAGAACATACCCAGATATTTAACTTCTTCTCTAACAGTGCAGTGCTAAGCAAAGTTATACCCTTCTAAGCTCATTGGACTTCAGTGGATTTAGAACGGTGTAACTCTGTAGGACTGGACTGTGTCACCTGCTCAACATCGGAAGTCATAAATGTGCACATCCAGTGCACGGAAACATATTGTCAAAAGTAGCTCTAGAAGCTGAGTAACATCAGACAAGAGAAGCTGCAGAAACAATGCATGACAGTATTCTTGTGCAATCTCGAAGTTTACTACTAGCCTGTTATAACATTTCGAACTCCTGGCTTGTTTTGTTCCAGGACAACAATGGGAGAAAATAGAACAACTTAATTCCTAGGGATTTTCTCAGAACAAATTTTAAATAAACCTTAGAAGACAAATACACTTCAATACCAAGTTAATAAAATCTCAAAGAAAGGCACAAAGCAGGGTGCAGATGAGCGGAAATTGCAATGCTCCTACGCAATGGAATGGGAGGGGGTGAATAAAGGGGAAGTTACCCCCACCTCCTTCGCTAGTGAAGTAGACACTACATGTGCTGTTTCCCCACTTGAAGAAACAATGTATTCTTTCATGAGATGCAGGTGTTTGCAGCCTTACAGAAAGGGGGCATTGTGAATTGCCAAGGCAGTGGTGGCTGAATGGTTAAGGAGCCCTCCAGCCCTGCTTTCAATGACAAGTTGCTGAGAATATTGCTGCTTGCTTGAATTATCACTGAAAGCTGTTTCTCTGTAGAATTAATATAGGCGCTTTAAAAGAAAGAGACTGTGAAATAGCAGTAGAAAAGGGTAAGAGTCCAGTAGCACCTTAAGGACTAACAAAAATTTGTGGTAGGTATGAGCTTTCGTGAGTCACTGCTCCACTTCTTCAGAAGAAACTTTCTTTTCTGGTCACTTCTTCTCACTGAAGACGTGAGCAGTGACTCATGAAAGCTCATCCCCTGCCACATACTTTGTTAGCCTGTAAGGCGCTACTGGACTCCTGCTCTTTTCTACTGCTACAGACAGACTAACATGGCTACCCAGCTTGTGAAATTGCAGGCGCTCTACTAAACTGCAGTGTATACCACAGACTGCATGAGAAACCAATACAAGGATTACGAGAATAAATATTTTAGGACGGGGTTCTCATACATTGTCCCAACAGTCCAAAGCAAAAACAAAAACAAACCACCACCATCCCCCATTGTTTTTAAAAGTCTCTGGGATGCTGGGTAGCAGCATTCATTCTAGGTTTAGGTAGGGTTAAGCCCATATTTTATAAGGCCGAATGCAGACATTATATAAACACCACACTGGGTCGTCTGCTAGGCATATGTAACAAATCCTGGTTTGTCTATAATCCTAGTTTGCCTTCTTGTTTTCTCATCTCCACCTTCCAGTGGGAAGATTGACTTCCTTGTACTATAATCTCTGTGGTCAGTGGCCACAAGGAGTGGTGCTACTCAACAGCCTATATTTTGTGAATTCAAAAGTCATATTAACTACAATTAGTATAAACTGCGGTTAACAAACCAGCTACCAAACCTAGTATGAATTCCTGGTTTGATTCTAACCAGGATTTGTTTGATGAACTGCACTCTGATGTCACAACTAACTGGCCATTAGACCACAGTTTATCAGCATATCTTGAATGCAGCCTAAATGGAATAATAGATCCCCCCAAGAAAAATCTAAGTACATAGGAACACCAAAAATCAAGACAAAAAAAACCCCGTAGGGTTGCCCTTAGAATTGTCCACTGAACATTATTCACCTAAACCAAGCAAGAAACACACAGGAATGACAGAGAAAATTTGGGATTTGCCATAGCCTTTCCTCATCTACCTTAGAGCTTCCATTCCTGTCTGCGTTCTCAAGCCTGCTTCCTATTTGTCCTCCTCAGATCTTCCTCTTGGCTGCCTTTTGGATCTTGTTTCACTCCTGGATTTTTGACCCTTTGAGTAACTGCCATACTGGAAGTCTTGGCCTATCCTGGCTCAGGCAGAAGCCATGGACAGCAGGGGGTGAACAGCCCAAGCCCCACCCCTGTGGTTTCTCAGGGGGTCAATGCCACCTCTGGGCTGTCAGGCCCTCTGGGACTTCTCAGCAGGGGCAGTGATCCTCCAGGGCTGCCAGGTAGCATCATGAAGCTGCTCAGGGTATCAGATTCTCAAGTTCAGTCAGTCCTGTTTAAATCTGTAACAATTTAGCAGATTCCTAGGAGGTACAGGGGCTGATTTTGTTTGTCTGTTTTTGATAAGAGGGGGAGGGGACCTTCAGTTGACATACTCTCTGTGAAGCAACAAGAGAAAGAGAGAGAAGGAGCATGGAAGGGAAAGATCAATCCATCTAGCAATCAGGAGGCTCCACTGGTTGGACTGAAGAACCTTGGGAGGAAAAGAGAGAGGGAGTGGAACTATTTCCTTTCATACCCTAATGAAATATTTACTCAAACTGTCTCAGTGAAGTAGTTCATGGTATCTTTTCTCTCCTCCTACAGAGTCCTCTTTTCTGGCTGAGATTCAAACTATTATGAGTGGGGGAAATATATATTTTTAAACCACATGATTGTTGATGGCATATGGTCTTGGGAAATATAAATAATTTCATATTGAAATAATTTATGGGCCTGGACCAGGTTCAGCCCCATGCGCCTCCTGCCCACCAAAAATTGAGAAGTCTATGCCTGTGATTGACAGGTATTCTTTGAGCTGGCATCTACAACCTGGCTGCCTTAGATTCCAACCACTAGGACCCGTTAGCAAACCAGGCAGATTCTCTTAACTACGCATGCTGTCAACATTGAATCTGTAGTAAGGAGGGGGATGGTAAGGGATGATGAAAGTCGAGCACTACAGAAAACTGTCCAACAGAGCTCAGGCCTCCTAATTATGATCGTCAAGAAAACATTCAGGACTGCAGTCTAACTTTCCCATTCCAGGCGAAGCCCTAGGGTTGCCAACTCTGGGCAGAGAATTTTTTGAGATTTGGGGGTAGAGTGTGAGGGCAGCAGAATGTGGGGAAGGGTAGGAACCCAGCATGGACATGATGTCATAGAGTCTACCCTCCAAAGCTGCCTTTTCTCCAGGGAAACTGATCACTGTGGCCTGGAGAGCAGTCATAATTCTGGGTGAACTCCAGGTCCCAGTTGGAGGTTGGCAGCCTAACTAAACCCAGATGAGGAATCTGTCAAATGGATTCTGTCAAGGAACATACCAAGAATTAACATTTAACACAGGCTGGCCACCTGGTTAACACCCTTACTTTCAACGCTAGAAGAGCTTTACTCTAGTATCATGATTAAATTGCTGTGTTCTCTTGGCACCATCAGCCTGTTCCACAGCAGATCTCTCATTGCGTTTGTTAATTCAGCACAGAGCCTGGATTTTGTGAGCTGGACTATTTGCTGTCTGAGCAGGACTCTTACTGTCTCTATGGTTTTAGGCCTGCCTCTGCTGCAGTCCAAGCTCAAAGCAGCATTTCTAGAGGTGTTAATGCCTCTGCCAAAGATGTAGAGCAAAGATAGATTTTATTAAATTTCTAACATCAGTGAAGCTCTTCAACCTGAGCAAATTACAAGGCTCCTTATTAGATTATGTTGGCAGCAGGGCTGCGCAGCATGTGCTCTGAAGGCCATCGAATTCATTACCAAAGCTAGCTGAGGCAGCAAAAAGTGTGAAGGCAAGGGAAGACAGGCCGTGTTGCAACCTGCCCCTGGGAGAACAAGGGAAGTAGGAGCAGCAGAAAGTAGCTGATGCCAACCTACCTGGGCAAGGGGAAGTATTTGCTACCTTTGGGTTAAACTTGTCTAGCTTTTCCCCTAGCATCCCATAATAAATGAAATATATGCCATGCGGAAGAGAACATAACCAGCTGTAGTGAAATTAAGAAAGTGATTTTCAAGTGATTTCACTGGCATACATCAACTGTATGAGACTATGGTTTTATGTGGTTAAGACTTCAAGGGGTGTTGCTTGCCTGCTTACTTGCTTGCTTGCTTGATCAGGACATTCCAGGGAAAGGGACAATGCTTATTCTGGTTCCTAATACCAACTAAGCATATTCCAAACCTACTGTAGATCAGGGAGTGCTGCCTTTCCCCACCCCTTACAGAATCCCTTTTAATATGAAGAGGTGGAGGAACATAATGGCAAATATTTCTCCAACCTGAGAAAAAGATTCAGCTGTTGAGTTTCCACCTATCATGCTGTTCTAAAGACACACGAGTCTTTTTTTGAAAAAGTGATGACTACTCTGCTATAGGAGCTGCGGTGGCTCAAGTGGTTAAGACGCTGAACTGCAGGCTGTGGAAGGTCAGTAGTTCAGCAGTTCAAGACCCGGGTGCCGCACGATGGAGTGAGCTCCCGTCACTAGTTCCAGCTCCTGCCAACCTAGCAGTTCGAAAGCAAGAAATTGCAAGTAGATAAATAGGTACCACTTCGGTGGGAAGGTAACAGCGTTCCGTGCACCTTGGTGTTTAGTCATGTCGGCCACATGACCACGGAAACGTCTTCAGACAGCGCTGGCTCTTCGGCTTTGAAACGGAGATGAGCAACGCAACCCTAGAGTCGGATTCGACTGGCTTTCAAGCAAGGGAACCTTTACCTTTAACTTTACTCTGCTATAGCCAGCTCAGTCAGCTGCCACTGCTCTTCGGACAAGTCTCAACCCAAGGCAGGTCTACACAAGCAGTGGAATGAGATGGAAGAGTGGCCCGTACCATCTCAGGCTGCAGGGGAGGAATTGCATCTTTCAACATTTCTCTTGATCACTAACTACTACTACTACTACTACCACTACCTCTTCCTCTTCCTCCCTCCCCCCTTGTCCACCTTTCTTTAATTAACTATAGTGTTCGTAGCTCATTTCACAGTTTTCATGTATGATCTGCATTTATAATTCACCTCTATCATATAACACGATACATTTGTGTGGTATGATCTGTAAACTTGTATATATTCATGCAGCTAAAAACTGTACTTCTCCATTGAGTGAACCAGTATTCAGTAGTGTTACAGTAGTTCTTCCCCACTTTGCAGGTCAAGATGAATGGTTGTACTCTTTGTTTCAGCTGCTGTGTAAATAGCCTGTGACAGGATCCCCAGATGGTTACCTGGGTTGCCCTACCCTAAATCCAGCACCACTTAAGCTTGATTATTTAAACCTAAAGTACTTATCGTTTGGGAAGCCAATGTTTTGTTGCAGAGAAGTAATATCAGAAAGAATTGCTTCGTCTTGGAGGTAGGTTAAAAAAAAAGCTCTGTTAACTCTTGGTTAATGATGGTCAAGACAGGGCCCAAAAGTTTGGATAGATTAAGGTATTGCACATATGCGACATACGTACTTACTATGCTGTAAGAATTTCTATCATATTTTGCAGCTGCAAATATTATCACTTCATGGGTGTGCATGCTACTTAGACAAATATGATAAGATCCCTGCCCTGGGGATCCTCCAGTCTAGTAGAGACATGTAGCTCAAGTGTAAACATTAAACCACAAACAGGGAGTGGGGACTGGTTAGGGGAGAACATGCAGAAATTATCTTTGGCTCATCAAAGAGCTGGAAGAAATCCATCAACGGAACCTTTGGAGCTATTATGCATTTTAAAGAGCAAGATGAAATCATTCATGAATGATGAGTTCCTGCACAGGCATTGCTAAAACAGGAGCAGCCAGTGATAACAGGAGCAATCCCCATCATGGTGCATATTAAGATACCCAGATCTCTCTGGTCTCCTAAAGCAGCTCACGTGCACTCGTACACTAGATCCAGATACTGTCTGGAAGGCAGAGGTGGTCATTGCAATCTAACCTAGGTGTAATGAATGGTAGTCTGGATTTGACTGGACATGGGCACACCCCTTTTTCAGTCCTCCTTCTCCTTGACTGTATTATGAAAAAAATTCTTTTTCCTGTTAGGACCCTGGGTCATATGGGACAATACTTCAGTCCCTTAAGGCTGTTGTTCTGACAGCATCCGCCTTAGTACTCCATAGAAGATACACAATTTCCCCATTAGGCAGTCATACAAAATAGGGATATACACTTAGCACATATCTAACCAAAACTCGATGTGAACATGCCCTGTTAATTATCAGAAGAAGGACTCCTGAATTAAATTACCTCTGGCTTTTCATAAGCAGTTGAACAGGCTACACTGGAACGTTACTTTTTGGGTGGTGCTGCACTGTCTATACCTCCACTTTGCCTTCAGTTTCCATTTTCCTATCCTACCTTTAACGTTCCATTTTGTTGAAGTGGTGGGAGCAGCAGGGGAAGACAGGGGTTGTCCCTGGCCGGACAGGAAACATCATCCCACCAGAAGCCTTAGCCCATGTTCTTGACTGGTAACGATCATCCTGACTGGCATTCCTGTGCACAGCAAGCATTTCCCCACAATCATTACACCAACTGGGGGTGGGGTGGGGGATTGAAGGGAGGACTCTCTTGACAGCCTGTGCTCACTCGAGCTGCATTTTATCTGGTGCTGCACCTGTGTTAGGCAGGTGAGGCAAAGCTTGACTGAGGATAAAGACAAAGGCCGAAGCACAGGCTTTGCATCCTATCCAACAATGAGCAGCCCCCTTGCCCTGCAGGCAGGAGGGATAGAGCTGTAAAGCTTCTCTCTTTCTTGTAAAGAGTAGGCAAATACACTCACTTGCAGGAGAGGTCAATAGATTATTTTTTTAAAAAATAAATAAACCCCTTCTTCTAAGTGAGAAAGAACTACTGGTTTAGGATCTGAGAACTGCTATTAAGCAAGCAGCTGTGGGGCACCTCATATGTGTGAATTTATGTTCCAAGCAGGTTTTAAAAAACCAAACCAACCAAGCAGAATATACAGAGGAGGAAAGGTAAACCCTGGTCCCACTTACTTTGCTGCTCTGACTGCTTGGCTGGTGGCAAGGAAACACTGTTTCTGTCATAGCCCAGCCTGCAAGTAAGAATTCTAATTGCTTCTCGGATCTGGGGCTCTTTCTCCTATTGGCCTGGCAGCTGGGAAAAGGGATCCATTTGCTAAAGGATGCCATCTCTGAAAGGTGGGCGAGTCACATGTATAAATGTGCTACATGCATTGAAACCAGTGTAAACGTCATCCAAGTACCGCCATCGCTCCAAATATGTGTTGCAACAATATTAAAGAATCTGAACAAACTTTTATAACAAACGAAAGGAGCCAACCCAAATAAGAATGAAGTTTCTGTGCACACCTGTATTATGGATTTGCTTGCCCTATGTTAAAGGACTGAGATTAATCAGCAGATTAACCATGGGTTTATATATACAGCCTCAGAGAAATATTCCTCATTGTCAAACTATAGTTTCCCCAATATTTCTCCTTCAGTCCAAGCGCACGTCAATTCTGAATAAAGCTAAACAGTGTGAAATCATATTGTGTGCAGCATGACCTGAAAGTGGTAGAACCACATCAGGAAGCTCCACAGTGCTGGGTGATCTAGGTTAAACAAAGGCAGGGATTGTGCGTCATGCACTCTTTGTCAGGTTCCCTGTTTAAACACTGGCTCATAGCACTTTACAAGGATGAAGTACTGGACTAGATGGATCCTTGGTTCACTTCCTTCTTGGAGGTTGTGCTGTTGGACATACTGGTGTTAACTGCTTCCTAAAAGTGAGTTCTTGTTTCTGTGGCAAAATGCTCTCCCCAAACCTCTACTGCCACTCATCCTACAGACCTGTGGTTCCACCCTTTTCCTAACGCATATGCTCTGCTACGGTGCCAAGAAAAACAGTTTGTCTTTCCCTGTCACCAGCTGCAGGTGAGATGGGCTTCACCAAGAACATCTGCCAATTAAACTGTGTGGGTTGCAAAGGCATACAGTTCATGAAAAAGAAAATGAATGTGTTATAGAGAATGTGTAAGGCAGAGCTCACAGAGTGGCAAGTGCCTGCAGAGCTAAAAAAGGGAGGACAAGGTTGCCTGAACCACAATACCTTTCATTTTCAGCAGAGCAGCAAGGCAGTGCATAGCAGCTCAGGACACAGGACAACTTAACTTGTCCTTAACTTGATTTACCCTCTAACCAAGCTGAATTTTTACCTTATTGACAACTGATGGGCAGGGTTCCCTCCAAGCTGAGTTAGTGTGAGCTAGCTCACAGTTTTTTAGCCTCCGGCTCACACATTTTTGTCTTCACTCAGGAAGGATAGCTCCAGAGCAAACTAATTTATGCAGTAGCCCAATCACTCACAGAACTTTAATTCCCGTAGCTCACAAAGTAGAATTTTTGCCCACAAGACTCCCCAGCTTAGAGGGAGCATTGCTGACAGGTATGCACCGAGCAGCCACACTGCTTTCAATAAGCTAAAACCTTTAGCCCCTTCCCGATCCAGCCGTGCACAAGAAAGTGGATACTCTTTACTGGTGCCCTTGTTAGAGGTTGACAAGGGGTTGCTACTGCAGTTGGGCCCAAGCCTAGTGAATGAGGCTGTATCTTTAAACAGATTACACTTCAAAGTACAATATTTGCCTCCAAATCTTGAATCTATATAGTTGTTCCTATGTAATCTCCTGCTCCCCTAGTATTATGTTTTCAGAACTTGAAGTATGAAGTAAAGGTAAAGGTTGCCCTTGCTAGAAAGCTAGTTGAACCCAACTCTAGGGAGCAGTGCTTATCTCCGTTTCCAAACTGAAGAGCCAGCATTGTCCGAAGATGTTTCTGTGGTCATATGGCTGGAAATACTAAATGCTGAGGTGCATGGAACATTGTTACCTTCCCACTGAAGTGGTACCTATTTATCTACTTGCAATTTCTTGCTTTTGAACTGCTAGGTTGGCAGGATCTGGGGCCAGAGACAGGAGCTCACTCCAACATGCGGCACTAGGGTCTCAAACTGCTGAACTACAGACGTTCTGGTCTGCAGCTCAGTGTCTTAATCTCTGAGCCACCATGGTCCCTAAAACAATGAAGTTCTTGCTATCAAAGAACAGGATAGGTCATTCCTAAGGATGTCCTCCAGAAAGAATGGATGCAAAGTGGGTTCCTATCATGTAATCATTAACAGGTCAGTGCGCCTATTAAATACACAGTTATGAGGCAGCAGAAGTTAGCATTCATATTATGGTGGTCCACACAGAATGTTGGTACCCTAAATCAAAGTTATTTGGGAAGGAACCAAAGTTCACAGATAACAGAACTAGAAACATCTCTGCCAAAGACCCTGAAGAGAAACTGAGGTAGGGTTGCCAGGTCCCCCTGGTCACCCACGGGGGATAGGGAGAAGCTCCAGATCCAGGCTGGGAAATTCCTGGAGATCTGGGGATGGAGCCTGGGGAGGATAGGGACCTTACTGCGGGACAATGCCACAGAGTTCCCACTCCAAAGCATCCATTTTCTCCAGGGGAACTGATTTCTGTAGTCTGGAGCGGAGCTGTAATTGCAGGGGATCCCCAGGTCCCACTTTAAGGCTGGCATCCCTAATTTGAGGGAATTACTGCCATATAAGCTGAACGATTACAGTAGGATCTACTGGACCAGATGGAGCCATGGTCAACTTTCTTCTTTCCTTAATATTTATTTGGAAGTGATCTTGTTGATTTCAATTAAATTTGATGATTCTGTATGGCAATTTGGGAAGCTGGCAGATTAATTTTTTCCCCTCACATCCCATGTTCTCATTTATTTAGTGATAATGTTCTCAACTCCTCAAGAACATGGTGTTGTTAACTGCTTCCTAAAAGTGAGTTGTCACAGAAATGAGACATTTTTCTCCCCAAACTCTTACTGTCACCTATCATACAGACCGATCATTTCACCTTTTCCCTAACACATAAGCTCTGCTGAACTGCCAGGAAAAACAGTTTGTATTTCCCCATCTCTTTCCCCATTTTGACAAGCTGTTAACATTCCTTTAAGATGACTTTTTATTGACAGATATTGAGTAATTTCTTCTTATGTGTAAAATTAAGAAATGGTGAGAAGTTGGGGGGGCAGGAGAACACATAGATAATCCACCACCAGTAGACAAGCAGGGCTGTAAGGCAGAACTCATTCATTTAGTGCAAGAATATGTAAAAGTTACATGTTAATTCAAAATTATAGAGAGCTGTTACTAAGAGGTTAAAACTTATCACATGGGGCTGCCTTTGAAGAGTGTTGGAAACTTCAGTTGGTACAAAACATAACAGCAACAGTCCCAACAGGAACCCATCATATTAAACATGCCACTAATTTTGCAACATTTTCACAAGCTTCAAATGCCTGGAGTTAGCTCAAAGTGTTGACCCCTTACAATCCTAAATGTCCTGGGATCAGAATATTTTAAGATCCAATGTCTTGCAGATGAACATACACATCATCTTAAGCAGCAGCAGTTATATGGGGGGAGGAGTTCCAGAATAAGAAGGTCAGGTGACAACAAGGCAGTGGTGAGGGTCATGAATAAGCAGACATCACACTCTGAACAGGTCATGTGCCTTGTGTGCAAACTGGTCCTAGTCTGCCTATCTGCCAATATAACGTTTTCTGCTCACCATATAGCAGGCATTGATAACAGCATCACAGATTCCTTGCCTCCAGGAGGAGAGGTTCCACAGCCTGGCATCAGAGTCCAACTGTTACACAGACCCATTTCCTGAGGACCTCTGGGGACTTGGGAGTCCAAGGAGTGTGTCCTGCTCAGTGGCTGCCAGGTGCTACCCTTGCACCCAGGTGGCCGGGAAGACCACTTAGTGGCGGTAATCCTTGTGGGATCCATTGACATGTCATCCCATGGTTTTCACAACCCCAGCTGGGGTAGTCAGGGAATCATCAACTGGCCAGAGGGACAGTTGATGTCCAGGATCCAGTTTCCCATGCTGTGCCAAAACTTCTTACAGCTCTAACCAATAAAGTTGTGGCCAATTTTATTTCAAGCCAGCCTGTGTATGTGTTATTCAAACCTGGGTCATAAAATGGGTTAAGGGGTCACAGGGAATAAGGGAACCCCCTTGTTACCCCTCAGCACTCTCACATGCCCTCCCCTTGGTGCTGGGGCTACAAAATGCAGTTTGGTTTGTGGTTTGTGGCATGTCTGATTTGCAAACCAAGAACCATCATAAACCTTTAGCCGCCAAATGAACTGGTTTGGTTTGTGAGAGTCATGTTGTGGTACAACATCCCCTGGCATGCTAAAGACACCAAACTCACAGGGGATCATTGGCTGATTCTTCTCTATCAGCTGTCCAAGTTTGGTGTGGATTGGATTTATGGGGTTCAAGTTACACCCCCTCATATAAAGTGTCCCCAGGAAAGTGCCTTCTGGGCAAATGACAGGTGGTTATTTTGACACATGCAGGTTCAGGAGTTTCAGGAGTGTATAGAATGGATCCTGTGCAAGCAAGATACATCAAAGTTCCAGGAGAGTTCCCCCAGATGCTCCTCTACATGCCCTCCAAGCTCTGTCCCCCTGTTGCTTTGAAGTTTGGTAAACATTTAGATTGGGCCGAGACAGTCTGTATGGAAATGTATGCATTCACAAACTGGCACAAACTGCCATGAACTACTTGAAAGTTCATGACAATTGACCTGCCACAAACTCAAGTTTGTGAATTACAAACTGGCCAAAATTGATAATGAACTTTAGTTTGTGAGTGGATTTGTGTCCATCCCTAGTAGGAATACAGAACAGAGCCCTTTCAGTGCACCCAGGTTTTGGAATACTATTCTACAAGTAATTTCCTTTGCTCCCTCATGCCTTTCCTTTCCTTGTCTTGCCATGGAAAGTACTGGGATGACTGTCCCTGCTTTACTTATGCCAGATTGAGGCTGAAGTTCTCCAGCAAGCTCACAGACAAGCTGAGAACCTGGTATTTCCAATTTATAGTCTTAACCCCCATACCAACTTGAAGACAGGCTCAAAGAAGTATCAAAAGATCATACTGATGGATTAAATAATTCTAACTATCCCTTCTTCAAATTGGAATAGTACAGTAAGTCACTTGCTAGTTGATGTAATGCCTGTACTTCAGGAGAGGCTGAAGATTACTTATGTTGCATTAACTACCCTGAATTCATACAATAATTGCCCAAGCTTAAATGTAGGTGGTGCCTACACCTAAGTGTGCGAACCTGCCCCTAGCCTCCAGGTTGGAGCCTGCATTACCTTAATTCACCCGCCACATAATCCAAACTAAGTGCTAATTAGAGGAGGAGAGCAGGGATCCTAGCTCACATTAGTGTGGTACAGTGAATCATGACATTGAACAAATATAGCTTGAAGAAAGGCAGGGTCGACTTCTAGCCCAGAAATAAGAAAGAGGGTAGTTAAGGGGTGTCCAAATGGTTTAGACATTGCTTATCCCAGGCTACGCAACAATGGCAACTCCTCTGGTAGAAAGCTTCCAGCTGCCAAAAATTCATCTACCAACAGCATGTGTGACTCACAGTGAACATACACAAGGAAGCTAGCCTTGAACATGAAGTCCCAATATGGCCTCAGGTTCAGGGAAGTCATTCAGTAGCATGAAATGAAGCTCTTACAGGGAAATTTTCAAAGCAACACTCAAAATTCAGGTTTGAGCACCATCTACTTTGACTCAAGGCCAAACCTGACATGTTGGTGGGAGATCTGCTATCTAATAACTTGCAGTTTCTAAAAAGTATTATTAACAGCAGCTGTGCCAGGAGGGAGGTTCTGCTCAGAGCTGTGCTGCTCCAGAGCAGGGGGGCGGAGGGTGGGGGTGGCGGAATCTTTCTTTATGATCCAGGCTTTTAACTGAGGGGTTCTATCTTTTAAGCTGTTAGCCTAAAGCCTGTTTGTTTTATGCTGGTTTTATGCCCTGGCTTGTCTGGTTAGTTGAGAGCAGCATCAAGTAATGTCTCTGGAGAGGTAGCATATACATTTTCTAAATAAATAAATAACTGTTCCCCTCCTGTTTAATCCTTTCCCCTTGAGCCACTTTCCTCATTTTAATTATTCCCCCTTGAGAGGGAACAGCTATCCAAACAGAAATGCTTTGTAAATTGTTGTAGGGTTATCAGTTTTTGTTTCTAAATATGGATCTAATCATGTCTGTTGTCAAGACTCAGGTCCAGCATATTGTAAACCTGGAATCAGAGCTCATATGTATCATCATTAGGCTGTGGCCAAAGCAAGAGACTGCAGGAGTAACAGGTCAGACCAGAAAGGAACCTCTGACAGAGATGCAGCCAGAACACGGCTAAGGCCTTAGCAGGGCAGGGCTTCTTCTCTCGCCTGGGCAACAAAAAGACTTGTTGCTGCAGCTGTTCCTGGTTCCTGCCACAGACCCACATTCCTTCTCCCTCAACTCACTCTTGACTTCCAGTCGCTCTACTTTTATCACTGGATTGCCACACACAACCTTGCGGACTTGGCAGGACTTTTTAAAAAGGTTTTTATTGGAAATTTAACATCAGATACAATGACAATAAACTTTCATAAACATGTGAGATCATAGGAAATCAAGTATCAAGTATCAATAAATTAACATAGTAAAACATCTGTAACACAATTCTGATCAAAAAGGTCTTTGTTTTGAGCAATAAAATCTAAAACAGGATACCAAAAAGTTTTGATTTGGCAGGAATTTGATGGAAGAACACGAGGATGACCCTGACAGGGTAAAAGTTCCTGCAAAAGCTCACTATTTTGGATGCTCTTTGGGATAAGACTTGTCAAAGTTGCTCACTAGCAACATTCTGGGACTGGGATTGAAGCAAGGCTGTTGTGTGTCACTGTGTTACTGTTTAAGTAAGAGGCAGTTAAATGCATTTCTTTCTATTTCAGTCATAGTGGGAATGCAACAACCCTTCAGTGTAGACCCAGACATAGTCACCCACTCTGACTACATGTGCAGCTCTTAATCTTTCAATATTACAAAGAATTGGGGATGGATGGACAAGTAAACACTTCTGCTCAATACTATTTATCATGTATTTAGTGTGCAGAGTACAAAGAGCTCTTTGTATTCTCCCTGGCTGCGATTGAGTGGATTGAAAATTTAGATATTAGTAGTTAGGGGGGTTGCCCAATATGTCTGCATAACTGTTACATCTATTTGGTTACATATCTTATACTATTATATGCTTCCTGTGTGTAACTCTGCCATATGATAAATAAACAGAGTGTGGAGTGGAATTCTTTGCAGCACTGTAGTGAAAAAGTTACATTGTGGGGACCTCTTCTTCCCATACAGCTGCTAAAAAGAAGAGAAGTCTGATTTGAGAAAGGAAACGATTGTGTTAATAAGTGCTCCAGACGACAGCAGTGTCAATGGAAAGAGGGACAAAGCAAATTCCTGCAGGAGGGATACTCCCAACTGCAGTAGAGAAGGATCCTGGGAATTCTCATAAACATTTCATGCAAATTATAGGCACAAATTACATTTCTTTTTTTGGGTTGTAAAGAGCTAATCCAAACCTGCAGCACAACACAGGAGCAGCAGCCCAGCAGGTCTTCCCAATAAGGATAATCAGGTTACAAGCATTACATCACTCCCACCCTCATTGGCTGGCTAATTCATAGGAGGATTAGGAGATGACTAATACAATTGGCTGCAGCTTTAAGAAGTCTTATACAAATTAACACTCTCATGGCTAGGAAACCATATCTCTCTAACTGCCAAACTCAAATGTTAACCCATGTGTGCATGTTAAGTGCTAGTCAAGTTGCTTCCCACTTATGGTGACCCTATCAGTTAATGACCTCCAATATGCCCTATTGTTAACAACCTTGCTCAGATTTTGCTAAGTAAGGACTGTGGCTTTCTTTATTCTCATGTTGGGTCATCCTCTTTTCCTGCTGCCTTCAACTTTTCCAATCATTATTGTCTTTTCCAGTAAGTCTTGTCTTCTCATCATGTGACCATAGTAATCTCTTTAACACAATGCACATGTCTGTGCATGTACTTATTCATGATATTATTTGAACTTATGTACACATGAATGTGTTCCTGTGCAGGAACATTTATATTTTCTTGAGTCAGACTTTCCAGGGTTTCTACTCCCAGTTTTTGCCAGGAGGCCTGAAACTCCCTTTGCTGATTTAAAGAAGTTGGAATTAACTGGTTGTTGTTGTTCAGTTGCACAGTCGAGTCCAACTCTTCGCAACCCCATGGACCAGATTATGCCAGGCCCTCCTGTCTTCTGCTGTCCTCTGAAGTTTGCTCAATTTCATGTTCGTTGCATCGATGACACTGTCTAACCATCTCATCCTTTGCCATCCCCTTCTTCTTTGACCTTCAATCTTTCCCAGCATCAGGATCTTCTCCAGTGAGTGCTTCTTTCTCATTTGGTGGCCAAAGTATTTGAGCTTCAACTTCAGGATCTGGCCTTCCAGGGAATAGTCAGGGTTGATTTCTTTTAGGATTGAATGATTTGATCTCCTTGCAGTCTAAGGGACTCTCAAGAATCTTCTTCAGCACCGTAGTTCAAAAGAATCTATTCTTCAGCGCTCGGCCTTCCTTATAGTCCAACTCTCGCAGCCATACATTACTACTGGGAATACCATTGCTTTGACCATTAGGTTTGCCATTGCTTTCCTCCCAAGGAGCAGGCGTCTTTTAATTTCATGGCTGCAGTCACCATCTGCAGTGATCTTGGATCTTAGGAATGTGAAGTCTGTCACTACTTCTATGACTTCCCCTTCTATTTGCCAAGGAGTGATGGGGCCGGATGCCATGATCTTAGTTTTTTTGATGTTGAGCTTCAAGCCCACTTTTAGCTGGTAAACAGAGGCTAATTTCCTTGGCCTAAAACACTGGACAATTGTTCAGTCACACTTCAAAGTCTGTCAGCATTTATTATGAAAACCATGAATGTATATCCTATGATGAAAGGGAATTGCATGATTTGAACTATTGCAAGGTTCAGTCCATCAAGGAACAAGGGTGAACCAGGACCCATATTGCTCTGTTCCTGTCTACTTCCCCCTACAAAAGCCCACTCCAGTGCTGGATAGTTCTCTGTTCCCAGACCAGAGGGTCACATTAAATGCCTTAATTTGGCTTTTTTCCCAGGATTAATAATGCATTCTTGCTAGGTGACCTGCAAATTTCATTTTCTACTTACCTGGCTGCTCACCCAGCTTGACATGTGACCATGCACATGTTCCATCACCAAGTAGTAATTAGATCATCTTTCTGGTAGCCCAGGAAACAGTGCAAGTCTTCTCAAGCCACAGTGAGTCACTCTGAGTCTGCCTGGTGTGGCTCTATGAAGCAAACCACCCTATTACTCACCACTCTGTTGAGTAAACACATGTATTTAAGATCAGGTTGGCAATGCAATGGGCTAGCACAGAGTAGTGTTTACAAGAGCAAAGGCATTCCCAAACAGCAATTAGCCAAGCGCCCCATTCCCTCCTCCTTACCACCCCACTGCTAACCTCCCAGCACTGAAGATCCCATGGCTCTTGATGGCAGTACTAGATAGCCATAGTAGAAAGCTGCATAATAGCACCTGGTCTAAGGCGTGATTGGAGAGGAAGTCCTAACTATGGCCACATTTGTTGCTGCTGTAGAGGTGTTGCACAGGAATCATGGAGTTGGCTGCATACTAAATGAAGCCATCCAATAAGTAATACAGCTATCAATTGGTGCACATTCTCTGACAAAGAGAGCTGCATTTCTTGACAGCTTATGCTGCAATAAAGTTTGTTAGTCTTAAAGGTGCTACTGGGCTTTTTACTATTTTGCAGCAACAGACTAACACGGCTAACTTCTCTGGATCATTCTTAAAACAGTACTCATTCAAACTACAAATGGAGAAGACATTTGACATGATACTACATGGCACTTCGGGACTTGCAACATTATGTGGGTCCTGAGAATTCTGTTGGAGATTCTTGGTTCTGTTCACAGAACTACAATTCCCAGGATTCCTTGAGGGGAAAAAAGAAAACCATTAAATTTGTTTGTAACATAGACATAAATTGGCACTCAGAGTAGGGGAACAGGTACCAAGAATTTACTATTTAAAATGGATGGGATTCCCTTTCAAGTCTTTTTATTCCATACTAATCAGAATAGCTTAAGGTTACATATGTTAAATGGAGGGAGGGAAGCAAAATTTGCTCATTAAAAAGATAATAATGGAAAAATACTTTGATCAATACTGTCTAATTATAGAACCCTATCTATAAATCCTGAAGGGGGAAATACGCTCCCCATGATGCCACAGACAAGATCATCAAGTTATTGAGGCATGCACATGAAGATCTCTTTATGTTTGCTCTTTGCAGAGAAAGAAAAAAGTCAAACAAATACAGACTTAGCTAGCTGTATAAACAGCTTCAGGTGAGGATTCCAATCCAACAGCTGTTCCATTTTCTAAGGTTGTTGTATTTGTTAGACTGAATGCCATTGATTGCTCAATGGTGCAGTTTCCAAAATGCATGAAGTGGACACTTTGACACACAAAACTAGGTTTTTTTCTTTAACTCAGCCATGTTGCACCTGCAGATAGTATATTTAAGAAATAAATTTGCAACAGTCGTCCTTGGGTTGTTGCTGTTGTTCTCCAACACACAAATGAAAGAAAGTGCAACTCAAGACTTCTAAGTAATAGAGTCCACTAGTGGGGGACCTGCAGGAATTTGTGGGGCACATCTCATTTCCCCCTCCCCTGCTACCTCTTCTTTCCCTTCCCTGAAAGCCCCCCATAGCCTCTCATCTTCAGCTATTTATTATTTCATTTATACCCAAAGTAGTTTACATCATTCTCCTCACCTCCATTTTATCCTCACAGCAACCCTGTGAAGGAGATTAGGCCAAATGTGTGTGACTGGCCCAAGGTGACCCAGCAAACTTTCAAGGTAGAAAGACTATTAGAACCTGAATCTCCCAGATCCTAGTCCAACACTCTCTAACCACTACTTCACATTAGTGTGATACTATTGTCAGTCCTAGATTCCAGTTTCTTTGGGCATATACTGTGCCACTCAGACTGCAAAAGTAACTTCCCAGTAAATAAAAGAACTTACTATCTCACACACAGACGCACACCTGAAAGACAGTCCGTTGATGCAATGTTGGTGTAGTCAAAGGGCCTCCTACACCCCGCCCACCACTCCTGGTCTATCACACCCACCTCATGGGTAGGGCAGGGAGTTCAAGGGGTAGGGTTGAGATAAAGCTGGCTCGTCTTGATCTTGCAGGATGCTTAGAAGTCACAGCTGGCTGCATTCAGTTCTTATAACATAGATTTGTTTGAGAAGGAGGGGAAGGGTTGCCAGTACCCTTAAAGACACGTGAGAAATGGCTGACATTAAAATGTTTAGTTAAATTCTTCTCTGTTGATCGCATATACAACCCAGTTTACAGTATACAGGGTCTCATAATAATCAATGCAATTCAATGCAGAGTTATGCCAATTTAAGGCCACTGAAATCAATAGTCTTAGACTGGAGTAATTCCACATAAGATCATATTGACAGTGACTATAGACATCAGTCCAATGCACAACAAAAAAGCCCTTCTGTTTTCTCTTCAGGAGATCCGTGTTGTTCATTTCCCTGGGTACAGCAAGTCAGTTCATACCTAGCTGTATGTTATCTGATCCATTTTGTGATCAGTCTTGCCCATCTGGAGGTTTCCTATTTCTTTTGCACTTTGCCAGGGTTTTTCTGGCAGTTTACTTCCAGTAATATCACAGATTCAAAGATCATTATAATTCAATATCATAGTGGCATCTCTGTACTCTAGGTGGAATATAAAGTATTGAACAGCATAAAGCATATAAAGGTAGTGCTCAAAGGAGCATTTTTATAAAAGAAGTGGGGCTATAATGTAATGGATTAGATCCAGAGGATGCTTTTATAAGGGGATAGCATAGTAGTGTGTGGAACTGGTTATATGTATTCTCTTGCTTTTACTGCATTGTCATCTACTTTTGTAATTCATTTTCTGTCTTGTTTATGGTACATCATGTCTTAGACTTTTTGTGTGTGCTGTTTTACTAATTTTGTAATCCTAGTCCAGATGCATTGTTCATTGGATGTTTTATGCAGTTTGACTGTATTGTTTTCATGTTTTGTAATCTGCCTGGAGTGCTGGTGAGACAGGCCAGCTATTAATAAAGTAAATAAACAAACTAAACATTAATCTAGAAATATCTGTGCCAAAAAGATTCACTAATTTATTACACGCATGTAAGTGCTATCAAGCCACAGCCTATTTATGGCAACCCTGGCGAGGGGCTTCCAAGGCAAATGAGAAGCAGAGGTGGTTTGCCATTTCCTTCCCCTGCAGAGTCTTCCTCAGTGGTCTCTGTGATGGATAGCCTCTAGTTCCACCTTCCTGCCTACAGGGGGAGTAGGAAGATAATAAGCAGCATTAGCCAGTGTGAGACTGTGGAACCTCGGGGTGTGTGGGGGGGAGGAGAGTTACCTGGAGGTAAAGTCTGCCATCTCCTCTGGTAGGGCTCAGGGACATGACAGAGAAACAGGGGGAAACTACCAGGAGATTAGTTAGGCTTTGCCTGGAGAAAGAAAAGAACTCAGACATCTATAGTATAGGCTCAGGGACCAATGAAGAGGCAAGAATAGAGCAGTTGTCCTGTGTCATCTTAGGGAAATAATGGGTTAGTGATTTGTGGGGAGACTGAGGGAAATATTCCAAGAGACAAGCTAATCCCGTTTCAATATGCTGAGATCCTTGGGTTTAAGAGGAAGTTCCAAATGAAATCATTCTCTCTCCCTCTGGCAGAAACAGTCTGTTCAGTCAAACTGTGGGAGTGTGAAATAGTAACTTGTTTTAAAGCAGAGTTCTGCTATTCCTTGCTGTAGATAACAAAACACTAGTTACATTCCTTGCCTTATCCATTGAATCACTTAGCACTGACCCCTTCCAAAGAAGACACAATGAAGTTATTTTTTGTTTTGTGAAAAGAAGGTTGTTGGTATGAATCACTCCAGGAGAAGGAGAAGGAGAAGTAGTAGAAGTTACTTCAGATTCCTATTCCACCTCCTCAGGCTTCCTCTGTAATATCAGCATGTAATCCAGCACAGTTATTTGTTAACATTGTCTTGCTGACCCCTGGCAACCTGCATCATAACTGAAATCATCTTGGTCACTGCTGTGGGGAGGGTGGGGAGCAGAAAAAGCACCTGGCCGTCACATTTTCCTACCCAAGTACTGACCTGGCTTAACTTCCAATATCAGAAGAGATCAGGCTAGATCATGCCACCTTCCCTCCCTCACCAATTTATTACACATGACAAAAATGCCTAATTTATAGGTTATGATTATCAGCAAATTTAAGCACCTGCACAGCTGTGAGGATAGAATATGGTCAAGTGTGTTGCATTCAGAGGCTCCCATAAAATTTCAGATACACCCCAGCCCCCTCCCTCCAAGATATAAATCTCAAATCCAGCTACTGCAGAGAGGGCCTTTCAGACATAACACTCAGAGCAAAATGGAAGGACTGCTTCTTGTGACTGGGAGAGGAGGGGACGGAGGCAGAGTTGCAATCAGGGAAGAGAGGAGACATTTGAGGCTAATCAGCTCTCTCACTGCTTGCACCACACTTGCACCTCACATTTGCAGCAGAATTCCCATGTGACACACCATGAAGTGTGCACAAAAGCCAGATATTGCCTTCTGTGCTGCCAGGTTTTGCAACACAAATCATGTTCTTCTTGGTGCATTACAGCAATAGTTTCCCTATTCTTCCATTGCATTCTAACAAGTTTCTAGTAGAAGTTAATGTACTGAGTTTCCTCTCAGCCTTTGCTGAATTGTTCAGTGAATCTCAAATGTTCCTTCCCCAAGCCCTAATGGGGGGGAAAAGTAGTGTAGGAATTCATTCCACCATAAATTCCCCAAATAAGGCATTTATGTTAAAAGGGGAAAAGGTATGATTACAGGAACCTGCAGCCTGTTTTGAAGCTTGAAAAAAATATGCTAAGAGCACCTATTGAAGAACAAACCTGGATCTTGCTGGCCTCAGCACCCTGCACCATCACCTGGTCCAATAAACCACTCCCTGAAACTTCAGGAGGCAGAGGCACAGTTTCAGGAAAGGGGGGGCAAAGGAATTTGTGGGTGCCATTCACAGCAAGCCTGCAGGATTAAAACTGCATGGTGGAAAACTGTATTTTGAGAGTATGTTTTAAAATATCATAATAAAAATAGAAAACTACATTTGATCCTAAACACAGATGGAGAGAAGAAAGCTCCCCTCCCTCAAATAATGCCTTTGGATTGAAGAAGAGGTCTTCTACAAGACCTGAAGCCTTCCTCCATTTGATGTCTGTTTTCATAATTTCTATGCATTTCTGCCTAATATTCTAGGCCCTTCTTCCTGCACTTTGGTTCAGTCCTGTTCCTTTTCTTATTTAAATTATGCCTTTTTTGTCATATCACAAAAAGTGTTAGAAAACACACCTTTATATCCAAATCAAATTGGGTAAGTTAAGGCCAAACAAGATTATGCTTAGCTTAGTCCTTTACCTATCAAATAAAACCTTTTGTCTTGAGATGTCTTGAGATGCAGTTGCAGGTCAAATAATCAGCATTTTTTATAAACTTGGATAAATTTTACTGTGGCTATTATGTGCAAGAATGCAGTGGCACCTGTACTTTGCTGCCCTATAAATATTTCAAAGATTTTCCTTCTTTCCACATTCTACAAAACTGAGTGCTACTTTCATCTGTGGGGATTTTCAAGATATACTGATACGTTGTGTCATGATTTTCTATAAAGAGACAGAGACTCAAAAGAAGTAGGGCAGGGAAACCATTAATATCCACACAGATCACAACATTAGATATAGAAATATGTAGACCATAAAACCACTTCCCACTTCTGTGTTGTCTCCACTTCACAACAACGCCATAACAGGACATTGTCATTCATACCAATATTATTAGGAATGACCACTTCCCATATTGTTTTTCATTAGTAGGATGACTCCTGTATTTGAATGCACACACAACTGGTTTCCATACAGCCTTGGATAGTGTCTACCAAGCTGGGAAAACCAGTTAAGCACACAGGTATACATTGGTTCAGACATTCTTTGACTTCTTCTGCATGATTTTTAAAGCCTGAAATGGCTTGGATCCAATGTACTCGAAGGACGGCTTTTGGCAGTATGAACCTGCCCAGGTTCTGAGATCTGTTGGGGGAGGGCAGCTCTGCTGCAGGAACTACTCTTAGAATTTGGCTGGAAGAGGCTCAGTGGAAGGTTTTCTCTGGGGTCAGCTTTGTAATGAAGCCAAATAAAATGGTTGCCACAAAGAGCAGATTTCCAGGCTGGGAAGTAGAAATCACCTAGGTGCCCTTTGTCAGGCACCCAGAAGTGGTAGTTAAACTCTCACAAAAGGAAGGAATCTCAAAAGAGTTAGGGAATCTTTAGGACAGAGGTGTCAAACTTGTTATGAGGGCTGAATCTGACATAAATGTCGCTTTGTCAGGCCGAGCCATGTGTGCCATAAAATGTAATGCCCAGCCACAAATGGACCACAGTGACTCAACCAAGGTTGCACCCCACCAATGTTCACTGTGAAAAATTGATTCAGCAGATGAGAGCCAGCAGATGCCGAGAAAATACAAGATTAATTCTGAGTAGGAGACGTAGTATAAAGCGACCTGATGAAGCACTGAAGGAAACAGATTGTTTACCCGAGAAATCTGTAGTTAACATAGCAATTGTTGGAAGCAGCAGCATCACTGCATGACGTAAAATAAAGAAACAAAAAAAGAAGCAAATTCATGGACTGTAATTGGACTTGAATCAATTTTTCACAGTGAACATTGGTGGGGTGGAACATAAAATGTAATGCCAGCTACTGAAGATAGAAACTGTATAACAAATAGCAGCTGGTAAGCTCCGAGTCGGTATATCCTCACTGAAAAGCCCCATGGGCTGGGAGGGTGGTGCAAAGGAAAACCCACATGGGCAGGCTGGAGGAGCAGCAGTGCAGCGCTGGGCAGATGCTTCCACGATGCTCAACTGATATAGATGAGGTTGTCCTGCCATGCTGAAGCCACCAATTGCTCACGGACTACATAAGAGCTCTGGATGGGCTGGTTCTGGCCCCCCGGCCTTAAGTCTGACACCCCCGCTTTAGAACATGCACAACTTGCTGTGTTGTTTTTAAGGAAGTTTGGGAGTGAGAGCAAGGAGGATTAGCAGCTCTAGTGGGGGGCAGTTAGCCTCAGGCAGAACTATGAATCGAGCCATCACTGGCTCTCTTGGCCACCACCAACGAACTGAGGAATTCCATCTCAAATAGATGTAATTTTGGTAGACCTTCTGCCACTATCTCTAGATGCTCTTGTTCCAGAAGGCCTTTGAGAAAACTTGACTGATATTTAACTTCTGACATAAAATGTGGTACATTTATTGATGTTTTACTTCTCATAAGGAGAAATAAAATCAGTGCAGCTTTTCCTATCACTGTATTTCTAGAAGGCCCTTGCATCAGTGGAATTTCTCCCTAGGCCAGAAAGCCACCTCACACAGGTAATTCCGGCTCCATTATTTTTGTTACTTCTGTATAAGCAGTAGTTTAGCTAAACAGCTGTTGGCTATGTTCGCCTGTGTGACAGAAGCAAAATGACAGAAAAGCCAGAGGGGTTGTAGCTATCAACTTTAGGCATTCTTCTAAGAATGCCGATATTGTCATGTTTTCCCTATCATCTCTGGCTGCACACCCTCCCTGCTCCTTCTCTGCCCTCATTAGCAGAGGAAACCAGTTTCACATATCTGAAATTTGAGATTTTATGTGTACACACACACTTTGCTAAAAACTGAAATGCAACCAACTCCACTGTGGGTGGGGAGAAGCAACATTCCAGTGTGAACAAAGAAAAGATAGGTTAACAGAGGGCTGGTTAGGGAAGGATGGAAAAGACAATCAAAGGAATGGGAGTGGGAGGAAGTCATCCTAGACACTGTTGAGGGAGGGGTTGGGAATAGGAAAAAAGTAAACCCAGATATTGGAGGGAGGGAGGCAGAATCTCCACTCACATTTATGTATGCTTAATCTAAAATATAGCTGCATTTTTATAATGGAGAAGTCCTTAAACAGACTCTTAAACGACTTCACACTTTGTCACTTCTGCAACCCAGTGAAACTGCAGCAGAAATCTAATCAGCATCGGAACAGGTGGAGCATTTTCTCACCCTATAGTTCAAGACCCTAACAGGCCTGTAGCCAGGATTTTTTTTAAGTCGGGGGCATTTAAATTTCTTAGGGGGCACAAGCTAATTGAATTAAAGGAACACCTGGCTCCTTCCATGTACCTGCTGGTGCTTGGGGGCCCTGGGCTGGATGGGAAGCTGTGGGGCCTTGCCAGTAAGTCAGGGGGCCTAGCCCCGAGATGCCCCACTGTAGCTACGGCCTGGACCCTAATGAGCCGACAGAGCCATACAAAGCTAAATCAGTCAACATAAGCCTCATAATACTAGTTAAATATGTTTGATAATGTAAAGACTGGAATGCATTTTGCTTTCAGCTCTTGGTAGAACATTCAAAGAAGCAGAAAATGCAGGCTAGAAACAGAGCTCAGCAACAATGAAGGTCATCTATGCCCTGAGGTGGGAAATTTTATACCACTGAGAGATGCCCATCTAAACCTTTTCAAAGGGCCACCACTACTGAAGGTGTTTCCTTAATGTCTCTAATATAAGTATTTTGAGTTTTCACATGTTATTGCCTGAACAAGTCGTTCCTAGCATTGAATCTCTTTTGTGACATCTTACTAGAAACCAGGAGATGGTGAGCTGGATAAACAAACTGTTTTGCTACATGTGAGATTTAACCTTTGCATTAAGGAGCAAAATATTTAGGTCTCACAAAATTGACCCTAGTAGTATAATTAACTGAAACACACTTCAGCTGGCTTTGTTTTGAAGCAGTTACTCATTTTACAGTGCAAAATGTTTTTACATTTCTTAAAGAAGGAGATTTGCTACAGAACAGGGTTCCAAAAACCCAATTCCTTGTCTCTCTTGACTCATCTACTTCATATGGGGACATTCAGAGCACGGACTGCAAAGATTACTCAAGCAATTAGGCAGGTTTTATGAGGAAATAGGTGGTACAGGAGTCTAGAAGATACTCTGGTGCTTGATGATTTAGAAACCAGCTGGAAGCCAGTAAAGCTGGCAATTCAGAGGATCATGGAGGATCAGAACAACATGCTTCTTGTAGTATATACTGGTCAAGGTCCTTGTGGCTGACCTAAGGCAGTTTTTACACATATTTCAAAGGCAGTCCCAAAGAGCCTGGTTCAGAAGACTACATGAGAAGCAATCGGGGCATGAAAGTGACCACATGCAGCTATGCCCTTTCCTAGGCAACAAAAAAAAATGGGCCTGGCCACTACTGCCATCTGAGAATGGAGTTACAGAGCTGAGTCCTCACTACCACAAGAACTTACAGTCAGGAGGCAGCTGCAAGTTCTTCCATGGGACCTAAATTCTTATGTGTGGGGGGCCGCAGTTCTTATTGGGAACAGAGCCTTTAGGGAGAAGTCCCTTCTGTTTTTCTTCAAGGACCATTTCCCCCCAACCCAAAATAGCCCAGATGGAGTGCTATTTGCCTCACTAGCATGTGTGCTGCTGGCCTACACATGCAACTGCAAACAGGCCAAACAGATCAGTTCCCTGGGGCAGTTTGCATTGGTAAAAGAGCTTGGGCAGGGGGGGGAGAGGCAGGAACCATTTCTTCCCATGTGACATGTAGTTCAGCCACAAACACTCCAAAATGTGTGCCCGACCTTTAAAAGGAAGTGCATCCCAATACAGAAAATATCAAACCACTAATAGCTTGTCCAGATTAAGCTTTATTCTGCTGTCATCCTGTCCATCACTGGTTCTCAGGTCTCTAACAAGGAGTGTGGTAGCTTCACTATACTGAGTATGCCATACTTCAAATCCCCCAACAACTCCACACACTGGTTTCATGTCACCTGCCAGAAAAGAAGTGAAATATAGCAAAGTATCACCTGCTGTACCAGTAAAGTATGTTCTAGTACAGGAAGATACTCTGCTTGGTATTGAAAATTATATGGAGAGGTCTAAGATTCCACTGCCCTGCCCAGCCTCTCCATTATGATGGGAGAGCCACTTTGGGGTGTGATTAGTGTCTGACTAGGTTCTGGGACCCCCAGGCTTGAATCCCCACTCTGCTGTGGAAGCTCACTGGATGACTTTGGCCCAGTCATACTCTCTCCACCTAACCTGCCTCACAGGGTTGTTGAAGAAAGTTTGAGTTCAGTGGCACCTTTAAGACCAACAAAGTTTTATTTGTGGAGGAGGAGGAGGAGATTGGATTTATACCCTGCCCTTCACTGCCCAAAGGCATCTCAGAGCGGCTTACAAACTCTTTTCCCTTCCCCTCCCCACAACAGACACCCTGTGAGGTAGGTGGGGCTGAGAGAACTTCTGACAGAAACTGTCCTTGAGAGAACAGCTGTGCCAGAGCTTGTGACTGACCCAAGGTTACATCAGCAGGTGCAAGTGGAGGAGTGGGGAATCAAACCCGGTTCTCCCAGATAAGAGTCCGCACACTTAACCACTACACCAAATTGGTATAAGCTTTCATGTGCAAGCACACTTCCTCAGACAGTGTTGTTGTGTGGATAAAATGGAGAACAGAAAAATGTAGGGGTGGGGACATGGCTCAGTGGTAAAGCATCTGCTTGATATGCAGAAGGTCTCAGGTTTAATCCCCAGCATCTCCAGTTAAGGATCAGGTGGTAGGTGATGTGAAAGGCCTCCACCTGAAAACCTGGACAGCTGCTGCCAGTCTGAGTAGACAATACTGATCTTGATGGACTAAGAGCTTGCTTCAGTATAAAGCAGCTTCAAGTATGCAATCTATTTTGGATCCCCCACTAGGGAGCAAGGCAGGGCATAAAATGAAATAGAAACAAAAATCCACCAGTTTGGAAGACTCATACGTGACTGCTTTTAGAAAAAAGCAAGAGTCCAGTAGCACCTTAAAAACTAACAAAATTATTTATTGATTTGATTTGTATACTGCCCTCCCCACAGATGGGCTCAGAGTATGAGCTTCCATGAGCCACTGCTCACTTCTTCACTGGCATGCACTTATTATTGGCTGTGGGTGGTTGCTCTTTCAGCATTTGAAAATTAACTGTTGGAATGTATGCCTGCTTTCTTTGCTTAAGCTTCCTACCGAGTGGAACAAAGAATAAGTAGTCACAAACCCATTCTCGTCCTACACGAATTTATTCTGCTTGCCTCTTCCCCTTTGAGACAGTCAGTACTTTTCTACAATAATGTTAGAATAGTGCAATGTCCAAGACTGGTGTACAATTTTGCTTTGGGTTTCCTATCGGTTGTTGTTGCTGCCATATGTGCACTAATGAAGGGAACCACTGGAATTCAAAGCAGTTAATTGTCCACAGCCCCTCTTGTACTTTTAAAACATTTAATTTTATAACTGGGGAGGATGGGAAAAATTTTTGGCAGGGGGGAGCAAGGGCAAATATGCAATGCCACTTTGCTTAACAAAAGCATGAAGCTTGATAGAATTTTCCCACACTCTTTGCCTTGGAGTAGGAGTCAGCTGATGGCTTAGGCAATTTCTACCCTCCTCAGCAAGGCCACCCTTGCTAAGAACTGACTATGCATTTATAACAGCCCTCCCAACATGAAGTCACTATGCTAATAGTTATCTTTGTATTGAAATACACTATAGAATCACAAGGAAGAAACAACAAAGGAAAGGAAGTTAGCATATTGAAAAGAGAAAATTTTAGTCTCTTAGCTGAAATCCGTTTCTCAGGGTCAATGAGGCACTCAGAATTTCCTTCATGATCATGTCAGCAAACTTGCCAGGAATGCTAGAGTTTGATCAACATTTCAAAATTAATCTGGTGTGACTGTTTCCACGAGCATGTTTTGATTTTAAGCATATTTTGATTTCACCTGCAGAAAGCCTTCTATGTGCAGTTATATAAAGGGCAACTATTTTAAAGAATTTCATGCTTCAACATAGGCCACTACCAGAGAGTCACAGATGGTACATTTTGGATAGGGGTGACATTGGACAATAAGATGGTACCATGGACCCCTATTTATGGTGGGGAACACTTGTCTAGTAACCCTCTAAACATCCGTATGATGGCTTTGCATGTGAATCAGACATGCATGCCTGCAATTAATTCCGATGTTAAAGCATCACATAAATATTTGGAGATTAAACAGACATGCTAAATGGGAGGTACAAGCATGTAGGTAGTTCGTCTTTCCCACAACAGGAATCTAGGGCACCTTTGTGTCATCTTACTTGGCCCAGAATGTCTCAAAAGAGAAGTGTTGCCAGGCAATCCCTCCAAAGTGTAAGATACAAACCAAGAAGAACAGAATTCATACAAGTAGTAGAAAATGTAAGGATACAAAAAGGAGAACTGGACTGGTCTTCCAGACAACTCAGACATGTAATATAGTGGATCTTCTGCCACAGAAAAGCAGCCATCTCTAACATGCATAATTTCATGCAGATTCACATTTTCAAATATAAAAAGCAGAACAGGAGACAGAAATCAAAAGCTGAATTGGGAGTGGTAGAAACTGGTATCTTCTTTTTTTGTGGGCTGGAAAACTCTTAACCTTGCATGCACGGCCCGGGTTCATGATCCTTCATTGTAGTCATTTCTATGCTGCAGCAGGATATTGTTGGCCACTGACTCACATGCAGACCTTTTAATTTAACTCCTTTGTTCAAGGCTTGTTTTGTTGATTTCCATACAGAAAGAAATTGGGCTTCTTGTTATACAAATTCTAAGCCCAAAAAGATAATTTTTAATAGGACTTCAAAAAGTAATTCAAAATACATTTCAGTCATTCTTCTTAATCTTAAAATATTCAGGAATATAACCTGCCCGTATATAGTAAGTGTGCCATTTGCAAATTATTACAAGGAAGAGATAGTGAGAACTGATAGGGACTCAGTGTTTTCTCCCTAACTACATTAATGAAACTCTTAGTGTTGGGTTTTTCTTCATGTAATTGCTGTTTTGTACAGTTCAAGAACTCAAATGGCAACTAAGGAGATGTGACAAAATAGTTTTATCCCATCTTACAGAATGGCAGAATTACTAGTATATGCTGCCTCCCACCCTCTCCAAACAACTACGTAACTCCCTGCCAAGCTCCTTGAAGCTGTGTAGTGAGATTTCCCAAACAAGATGTTCTAAACTAATAAGAACTAAGGCAACAACAGATCCAGACATGTTGGCTTTTATTCTAAAGACAATCTTATCCAAAAATTAGGAGGCGTGCCTTAGCCTTACAGTTACAAAGAAAACTAGTGAGAAACTTGAAGAATTTGAGTGTGGTTCTAGCTCCCTGCACAATTAGTAACTCCTGACTCATAATCTAAATGATCCACCAAACTACAACCTTGGATCCATTCTTCTACCCTTTTATGCCAAATCCTGCAAGCAAAACAAAACTCCAAATTTGATTAAAACCTGCACCCTAGTAGGAGAATTTATGATATACAGCTGTGACAGACTGCACTTTTAAGCTTAGACATGCTGTGTAAACAGATAAAGGACTGTGAAGGGTTAATTCTACACAGAATTAAGAGATAGGCTGTTCTAAAAGAACTGATTGGTTAGCATCAGGTTAGCAGAGAAAGACTTCTGAACTGTATGCTGAGGAGGTTCAGTTTGATTTCAGTCCTAGCTGAGAAGTGTTGAGTACTGACAGTTTTGAAATTTAGCCCTAACTGAGCAGTTTAACAGAGAGGAGAACTGGGGAAAAGTTGGCAAGGAAGTCTGGGAAGTAGGCAAAGACTCCCATTCACGCCAGTGAAGGGGGATAGAACATCTAGTGAGAGGAGAATTTCCCTACCCAGTCAAACAGGGAGTTAGCTCTGAAGAGTGCAGAGATCCCTGGTTTGGTGTGGTTAGAAACTGCCTTTGGAGACTTTACGAGTTAGTTAGACTTCTCTCGGTCGGCTAAGCAGAGGCTGTGCAAAGATTCTCTCTCGGCTCATTAAGAGTTAGTTAAAAACTCAAGATGACTACTGGTGTTTCAAGAGAAGGGGTCTGGGTACTGAAAAGAGTGTACTAGCCTTCTGGAAACCAAAAGAGTCAGAGAATACTCAAAGACAGTGTACTGGAGGGTTTGGGAAACACTGGAACAAAAGCCTCTCAACATAAAGATTTTAAGTAACTCTGAATAGCTTAACAAACTCTCATTACCTGGAAAATAAGAACTAAAGTCTGTGCATGTACTGATTTTACCTCAGTGTTATCTATATTGAGTTACCACAGAAATTTTACCCCTGATTTCACCTGACCCTTCCCATCTGTGTTGAATAAAATATTTTGTTAATTTGGAATATAAAAACTTCTCGAGTGCCACTTAAGTTGTATAAATTAAAGGGGGCTCCCATTCCTTCCCTCAGGTTCCTGAGCTGAGCAAAGAGCCAAAATATTATATTGTGACAGGGTAGGACAGCCAGAATTCTTCAGAAAAGAAAACAGATAATTAGGGCGGCTCAGTCACAAAAGGGAAAGAAAAATGGAGAGAAAATCTTGCCTCTGAGGGAGGGGAAGTGGATGGGGGTGTCATACATGAGATTAAGAAAATATTAGATAAATGCTATCCCTTTGCATTCCATCTGTTTTCAATGGCAGATTCAGTGGTTTTTGAACCCCACAAGATGTTACAAAACACAGACCTTAATTATGAAGTTTCATTTAACCAAAATTGCTACCTTGCTTTTAGAATTCAAGTCTTCTCTGGTCCTAGGTTTCTCCACTCCTTTGTGACGTATCAGCCAATGGTAGCCAGAGAGGCAATGATACGTCTGGCCCAAACCATTTATCCAGTTGGAAGCAGCAGGCAGTCATCCTCTGGCTTCACATATGGATGGGGCCAAATCAACATTGATATACTAGTTTCCATATCTAAAATATATATAATCTCCTTTTACTTACAGGGAACTAACACTAGTGAGGATCAGGGTTTGCCCTATGCTTTGTTAACTGGGCCATGAACTTCAAGTTTCCTGTTCCCACATCCATCAACTTAAAGCTTTTTAAATTCTTTCCTCTTTTGTTTCCCCACACTGCCAGGCACACCAGTGGCTTGCACAATACTCTTCCTGTCAGTCAGTCAGTTACCTTTATTGCTGATATCCTCAGTTCACAGAAGTAGTAAATTAAAATTTTGTGGCAAAAGGGATCCATACCATAGGCGGAATGTCAAATTTAGTTCAAAAAGCAAGTGTCAACAATATAGCATTTCAAATATTCTTCAAGCCATACCCCCAAATTAAAAAAATAATGTATTCCAACTTGGGGCTCAGTAGTTTAAGAACTAGAACATTAAGCAAAACTAATATAAGCATACACCATGAGAACTGAAACATATAACACAAACCCCGTAAATGGGAACTTTATTAAACTAGCAAGATAAGTTCAGAAATGTATAAATGGTCCATTAAATACATCCAGCTCATTTTTACACATACTGAGATTTTACTTACAGTTTCCAAACACATAACAATTAAATTATTTTCTTTTCAAGCTCACTACCATCAAAAGGTAATAAAAATCCATCACCTGCTCTCACAGATGAGCACACAAAAAAGATACAGCTAGGGTCAAATTAACATGCTTTTATATTTAACTCTTGAAGGAGAATTATCTTAGAAGTTCACAGGGTTGAAAGCAATGGTTCCCCTCCAGTAACATTTAGAATTAAGCCAACCATGGCAACAGGGTGGTGGCTTGTATGGAAGGCCCGTGGTACATTTGATAGCATTTTTGCATATTTTCCAGAAAGGAGATTCTGAAAACCATTCATATATATATGAAAAATAATGTGATGAGATTGAATGGCAGAATTACTAAACTGGCTGACCCGACGTTTGTGTCAATTATTGGTTTATAAAAACATCTGTGCACGTAATTAATGGTGACAGATGAATCTTCATGGGGTGAGTAAGAAAGTGGCAGTGATAAGAGAAGGTGTTATTTATTAGGATATTTCCATTGCATTTTTTAAATGAGGTTTTTATAAATGAAAAAGATAGCACATATTTAAATAAAGAGGCTGGCGTAACAGCCAGTTTCTGCACCTACATATATGTACCTAGAAAAGGAACAAGAAGGCAGAACACATCACGGCAGGTTTTCTCTCATTCTCAAAATCCTAGTCTGAACTAGGGTCATGTTTTCCCCAGCAAGTTGTTTCTTTTTTTCCTTTTTTTAAAAAGCTTATCAAAAAGTAAAGTTTAAAAAGGTAGTGTTAAAATCCATATCTGAAGCAAATTAAGCTTATTTTACAAAAAAAGTGCCTTTTGTCATGCATAAAAGGAATGTGTGTGTTTCATCCCAACTGGTCATATTGACAAAAGGGAGGCAGCAGGGAAACCAATGGCTCTTACTAACCAGAGCCATAGCAGCATTTCAAGTCATCCGGTATTAGCTAAAACCAGTGGAAACAAGAGTTAGTAGGAAAAGTGCTCCACGTAAGGTTGCAGCTCTTACAGGTTTCCAAAGCTGCAGCATCTGAGATATGTACTATAAATATGGCACTTTTGTACACCAAAAGCTGGCAAGTTTGCATGTGACTGACACAAATCACGTCACCTATAGTCATCTTCTCTAACAGCTACCTGTGGTTTCTGAACACCACAGCCTTCAGCTAACCCTACTCATTCCAGCACCAGTCATTCCACAGACTAATCTACTTGTACATGCAAGGCAGTTCTTCCACACTCATGGAGAATCAACATTCTGCCCAGCAGAGTTTCCCCTTTCCCGTTACAGACACACATACAATTTAAGACACGCTATGAATTCAAGGTGGTATTACAGCAGCGCCTCCCCTCAAACAGCAGTGCCCTAGTTAACCATTATTGTAGCCCAGCGCTTCCATGTGTCCAATTGCCAGCAATGGACTCTGCAACAGGCACAATATATTCTTGGAGCCAAGGTTTTAAAGTGATCCAAATCTGCTTTTCATCTTTTCCCCAAAAGATGTTCAGAACTGCGTATTTAGAAACACAGTGGTTACATAAGAACTGAACATCATCTCCAGTTCTGCTTCCCTCCACCCCACAGTAGACAAAAAGCATTTCTTTAGCATGTAAAATCAGTGTGGAGGTACTATGTCCCAAAAGCTAAGAAACTGTTTACAGCTATTCCATCAGTCATTTTGAATACATTCAATTCAGATATACAGCAGGATCAAAACCAGACAGCTAAGGAGCTTGTCATTCCTGATGCACAACGTACCTTAATTACCAGTTGATACTATTAAAATATAACATAATTTCTTGGCTATTTCACAACAGACGAATTTCAGTGTTGAAAAAGCTGGTTTTCACAGTCTGTATTGCTAAATGATAACCCCCCCATATTTTCAGAAGTGATTCAGCAATTTTCCTATTGTAGTCTGACTCCCTTCTTTAAATTTAAGGGATGCTGACTTCTCCAGGTCTGTTTGTTCCCTTAACATAGACTCCATCTTAACACTTAGGTGGTCAACAGTGTCGGAGCTCCTTTTAATCATTCTAGCACTGTTTGCTCTTTTCAGAGGGCTTCCACTGTTTTCTCTTGGATTAAACTCATCAGTTGTTGTTGCTATTCTCATCCTAGGCAGCCTCTGAGATAGAGACCTTGTGAGTGTTGGAGCTCTAGAAGAGGCTGGCAACTCCACCTTTGCGCATCTTGAGGAAGAGGCCACAGTATTCCTGGCAAAGCTTGGAATGGGAGCTGGTGTCTTAGGAACAATGACAGCTGTGCTTTTGTTAGTATCTGCAGGGGACTGCTGGGGCTTGGTCGAAGAGCGGCATATCTTCGTTTCATCATTTTTCGGCTTGGGGACATACCTGACAGGCTTAGAGCTTGGCTTTTTAAAGGAGCCTTTATGCTGAAGTTGCTCCCTCTCAAAATGGCCACTGCTTGAATATGAAGTCCCTCGCTGGAATTTTGGCTCCTCTACAGATATGCTTTGCCTGTACAGAGGTTTTGGCACTGTTTCTGCAATACCCCGAACAGAATTACGCCGCAAGGGCCGTGTTTCAGTTACAGTGGTTTCTCGAGGTGCTGGCTTTGCCTCAGGCTTTTTTGTACAAGTAGGGGGTGGTGCTTTAGTTGATCTGGAAATAGGCACAACTTTTCTCATATTTGCATTCTCAGAGGCATTTAGAGTTCTGACTGGTCTGGGGTGATTGGGAGGACCGCTGCTGGATTTTGTGGAATTTGGAGATTTATCTTTTAGGGAGTTTCTCTTTGGTCCTGATGTATCTTTGCTCTTTACATGTTTTTCCTTAGGAAGACCAAGCTTGCTGGTAGAGTCTTCTTTATCAACTGGAAAAGAAGAGTTGACACCTAAAAGGGATCTGCCACCAGTTTGCAGGTCATTCATAAAAAGGGCCATGGCACCATCTTCTTTTTTCATTTTGTTGCCACTGAGCTTTCCACCATTTCCTTCTGACAGATCAAGTGTCAAAGAAAAATCAGTAGTATCTGATATACAGAAGGATGGCCCATGCACCTTATTTCCTGAAACACTACTATCTGTAGAAGTGGGACTATCACTACTAAGTTCTGGAGCTTCATCTTCAGCCTTATAAACAGTCTCTCTAGATGTTCTGCATGGTGATACTGTATCACCTGCAATGCCAGTCTTCAGATCTGTCCCACCAATCTCAAAATGAACTGTGGATGGGTCCTCTGTAGTATTTGCTCCATGGAGGTCAAACTTAAGCAGCCCAGTAACAAGTTCACGTTCCTGAACAGATAGATCCCATGGAGCTGTACCTGTGGCTTCCATACAAGGCACATTGAACCTGTACTTGTCACTGTCCACACTCTCTCGTTCATTGGCAGTGTCTAACTCCTCTACATCTTCTATGAGACCAGGCTGAGGTGGGGATGACCAGAAGTAACTGCAGTCCGTGCCTTCTTCAGATGCCTGATGTAAGTGTGAGTTAGTTAAACGATGCTCTTCAGACTCTTCAGATTCAGTCCAAGCTACACTGGGTCTTGCTTGTGTACGGGGGAGGCTATTTGACTTGTTTGGCTCCTCATCCTTTGAGACCTCTAGGAAAGTCAACAGCTCTCGTTCTGCAGTGATTCCCAAGGAATGCCGGGACCGCCTAATGCTGGCATTTCTGTAGGCAGGACTTTGGGGTCTCTGCTGCAAGAAGGGTAGAAAATCTTCAAGTCCTCTCCTAGTCAGTGTACCAACATCACTTTCACTGCTACTCCTGCCAAAAGCCCCGAGTTCTCCAACAACCCATGACAGATGTTTATCCCCCCGCTCCTTTAAACGCTGTCGCTGCTGAAGTTCGTGGGCCTCTCTTTCCTTGTTTTCCTGTTTAGAAATGGATAAAAATTTTCAAAATGAAAATATTTTAAACATATCTTTACAGCCATCCTCCTCGCTTTCCTCTGACTTTTGAGTTTAGTTATGGAGTTCAAATTACCATGGCAGCCAATTTCTAACATTTATTTATTTATTTATTTAATTTCCTTCCATTTATATCCCGCCCTCCTCGCTAAGCAGGCTCAGGGCGGGTTCCAGCCTATAATAACCTGCTGAGTTCAGAATTATATCATAAAAACAGAATAACAAAATACATACAATAAATGCAATAAAATAAGTACAACACGAAATACTTTAGAATAAATTATACCTCAACAGACATATAAGAGCAACTCATTGGGGGGGGGGGGGAGGCCAGATTGAACTGGATACCCGCTGCCTCAACTGAAGGCCTGGCGGAAGAGCTCCATCTTGCATGCCCTGCAGAACTGTAAAAGCTCTCACAGGGCCCTAATTTCTGATGGGAACACATTCCATCAGGCAGGGGCCAGGGCTGAAAAAGCTCTGGCCCTAGCTGAGGTAAGTCAGATATCCCTAGGGCCAGGGACCATCAGCAGATGTTGATTCGTAGCGCGCAATGCCCTTCGGGGCTCATATGAGGAGAGGCGGTCTCAAAGATATACATGGTACCAGATGGATGGCCCAGGCTATCTTGATCTCATCAGATCGTGAAGCTAAGCAGGATGGGCCCTGGCCCATCCATCTTCCTTGGATGGCAGACCACCAAGAAAATCCAGGGTTGCTACACAGAGGAAAGCAATGGCAAACTGCTTCTGTGTATCTCTTGCCTTTAAAGCCCTATGGGGTCATCATAAGTCAGCTGCAACTTGATGGGAATTTCCACCACTATCAGAGGAAGTAGTGAACAAAGGTGCTTTTGTTTTGCATAGCATGCATTTAGGCCTGGCTGATAAAAGTGTTATAAAATTCGCTATCATGTTTTATTTCATTGTGCTGAAGCCTCCATTAAAAATTCAGTTTGGTTCTGAAGTTCAATAAGTTTCCAATTCAAAATATGTACCCTCAAATAATCCAACTACTACATGTAGCTGAATTCTTGGCCAGGTACATATATTCAGTACATGTATATATATATATTCAGAAGATATATATGGACATACACAAGGTTTACAAAGTGGGTCAAATGAAGAATGAACTCCAAAAGTATTTTTATTTAAAATAAGCAATAATTTCCCCATCCTTTCTTAGAGAGGGAAACACGCTAATTCCTTGTTTTTCAAGAGAATTTGAAATTTGACTGTTTGCAGCCTAAAAACATTGAAAAAAGCAAACATTCTGAAATTTTAGAACTTTAGGGCCCAGCTAGATGTGACAGTGTCCCTGGATCAGACCTATGAACACCACTGCCATTTTGAAGTCTAATGAGGGAATTTAAAAATGCCACAAGTGCAGTGGGATGAGGCACTCATTTCCTTCCTCTATGACTTTTCAAGTGCTGAAACAACACCCCCCCCCCACAGCTATCTTGGCACTTGCAAAGGGACCAGAGGGGAGAAGAACAAAAGTGCATCATCCCACCATGCTGCAAGCCCAATCATGACCAGGCCCTCACAGCACTTTAAAATGATCTTGTTAGGATTTAAAATGGTGGTGGCATTCACGGGTTGGAACCAGGGATGCCATCATGTCTAGCTGGGCCCTAATTATGTTTTGATCACCAAAATGCCTGACATTCCTCTCTTGTGATTCTCCTTACATCTACCTTGGACTAGACTGATGAAATGGCAAATCATCACCAAGGCTATATTTAATGTATATCTTTGTGCAGGCTCACACTTTGATGTTCAAGAGCAGGATTCAACATCTTCTGAACCTCAGCTTTCTAGATTTCGTAACAGTGAAACTGTGAGAGCAACATCTGGTGAACTTTACACAAGAAACAATTCTGGCAGCTCTGATGTCCACACAGTAGTTCTATGCAATCTAACATGGCAAAGAATAATTGAAGGTTTGGGGATTTACACTTTTGAGCAGGCTTGGATCAAAAGAGTTTGTCTCCTGACACACTGAAGCTATATCAAAATTATTATTTATACTGCACAATAGTGCATTTTACTTTCATCTCAACAACCCCTGGCAATAGGTTAATGTCTCCAGCAGTGGATTTGTTCACAACAACTGCTAATGTCAACTACAGTCTGCCATTACATGACCAAGCCTTGGGCTCATGCACCCAAGCCAGAGGTCTGGAGGGCAAAAGCAGACCAACATTTACCTGTTCAGATATAATGGCAAATGATGATTTACACCATGCAACTAATTGAATTGGAACACCTGAGGACAGTAGGGCAGGGAAAAAGGGAATGTGTGAGCCCCACGGCTTGGCCATATAACATCAAGCCTTAGGCTGGTATTGTGTGTAAAATGACCTTACAACTTGCCAAGGCTAGCTAAGCAAGTCTATAGTTCAGCAGGAATTAGAATAGAGGTCTTCTATCCTCAAATGTTCCCGAGCATCTCCCTCTTCCCCTCCCCCATCTAAATCCCCTTACTATATAGGCAAAATATGAAATATGAACTACTAGGAATAAGGCCCGTTGTGGAAATAAATACAACGGGCTCTAGAAAGAGGCTCTGGGAGAGTGCCCCGGCTTTGGGCACTCAGTGAGAATTTGCTGTGGCAATTTCAGCAGGGTATAATGACAGAGTCCACCAGTTTCTCCAGAGGAACTGATCTTTGCTACCTGAAGAGCAGTAGTAATTTTGAGTGATCTCCACCCCACCCCCAAGATTGGTAACAGTGGTTCCCCAGGAGGGAGTGGCTGGTTTGGAGGATGGAGTCTATGGCATTGTACCTGTCTGAGGTCCCACCCCTCCTCAACACTCACCCTCTCCAGGTTCGACCCCTCAAATCTCCAGGAATTTCCCAACCTGGAGTTGACAACCCTATCTCCCTCCCAGCCAACCATCAACCTACCTTTAGTTTTCCATCTCCTCCCCCTCCCTCCTAGAGAGCAATTGTAATTTTGAGTGATCTCCAGCCCCCACCTGGAGATTGGCAACAATGGTTCCCCATCAGTGAATGGCTGGATTGGAGGTGGAGTCTATGGCATCGTACCTGTCTGAGGTGCCATCCCTCCTCAAACCTCATCCTCTCCAGGCTCCATCCCTCAAATCTCCAGGAATTGCCCACCTGGAGTTGGCAACCTGATCAGGACTGGGCCCAATGAGTTTTCTCCCAAAGGCCAACATAGCTGTGGAAAGGGCCTTTTACTGACAGAGGAGAAAGTACAGGTGCCAGCTTTGATTAGGGAAATACCTGGAGATTTGGGGGGGGGGGTGGATTCTGTGGAGGGCAGCATTTGGGGTGCGTGTGTGGAAGGACTCAGCAGGGTATAATGTCATAGAGTCTACCCTCCAAAGCAACCATTTTCTCCCGGGGAACTGATCTCTGTCATCTGGAGGTCAATTGTAACAGTGGGAGATCTCCAGGTCCCACCTGGAGATTGGCAGCCCTAGGGGAAAGTCAGCCGCACAGCAGGGAGTTGAAGAAAATGGTCTGATGGTCGGTGGCCCACCACATTAGCCAGCCAGCCATGCTGAAGCTAAGCAGGAGAAAGAGCCTTTTCCATTTATTGACAGGAAAGTGGCCATTGGAAGGGGGTTATGGGCGGAGGAGGGGGTTATGCTGAAAATCCTTTGTTTTTTTACTCACAGAACCAAGCTTGGTTGCCTGCCGACAGCCACTGAGGGGACAGTCCCTCACAGGAGTCAAGAGAACTGTCTTCCTTAGGAGAGAGAGCTGTAAATCTGACATGCAAATCTGTCTGAAGGGGGAGTGGGTGGGGAAGAGGAGCAGACCCAGCACCCAGCCAATGGCACGTGAGTACTCTTGAGTGGCGGCTGATGGGCCAATGGCTGAGGGAGGGCATTTTATAGCCAATGGGAGCACATGGAATCTTGCGAAACCAAAAGATAATTATTTATAAGGAGAGATGTGTCAATTTGATATACCCTTTTTCCAGCTAGCAAGGTTTTTATTTCTGAGGAACCTTTTCCCCTCTGCTAAAAACCTACACTGAACACATCTGCGTCAGATTACTAATCAACATTTCAAGGCCACACATGCGTGACCTCTTGGATTAAAGGAGCCAAACACTCCTAGGTACACAGCACTGTCTCCAGGCACTTTGCCTATTGTCATTATACAAGCACAGCAAAGATTACAGTGTTTGCATGCCACAGGCATAGCGGCCTCTCATGTGGCCTCCTGCATTTTTATTTCCAGACAATGGCTGGTGTTCTCTCTGCCCCTATCCTAAAAATTGGGCTACAGAGGAATCTCAAAAAGGCACAAGATGTATACAATAACACCCTTATCCAGTTGAATAGAGTACAAATTAATACTGGGAATCTTCTTGCAAGAAAAGGACAGGCTTAAAAGATATCTGGTACACAGGCAAACTTAAATACCTATACCTCAGGATTTTCTTTGAACTGCAAAGTGCTGGAATTTCCTTTTTAAGGACAAGAGAAGTGCTACAGATTGTCTTATTATAATGGAACATGACTACCAAAGTTTTAAAAACACGAGATCACTAGACACAAAGAATCAAGAGATGTTCTGTGATATAAAAAGAGTACATTTTCCTTACCTTAACAGCTTTGTTGAACCTCAGACAAAAATCCCTAAATATCTGAAAGCACTCCTCCAATTTCACTGTTTCTTTATCTTCACACAAGAAGTCCATAAGGGCATTTGCTTCCTTTAGCAGGTCCCGTTTCCACTGCTCAAGCTCTTTCAGTTCTTTTACAGCAAACTTTAAATTAAAACACACACACACACATTTGGTTTTCAGCAAATAAACTGACTGGAATGACAAAGAGTAACTGAAATTCTGCACACAGTTTCTGGAAGAGGGTGAGTTAAGGACGAGAAGCCTACACTAGTCACAATAATATGAAGCAACGGCTGGCACTTCTGTTACCTTGGGCATAGATTAGGGCAACTACAGCTAATGTCATGAGATTGCTGGTTACGTTTGAAGTGTCATATATAAAAGCTTAATGACATCAAGCATTGCAGCTTATCCTTGGTGCACAAAGTATACCTTGGTTAGTCATTAGATTGTCATGCTAGGTAGGGGTGCGTAAAAAAATTCAGGATTCTTCAGGTTCAGGTGTATTGGACCTGAAAAATATCAGCATTTCCCAATATTCTTGAATCCCAATACCAGTATGGCTTTTGGATTTGGGATTTTTCAGGAATCCCAAAATTTTTTCAGGATCTTGAATTTCTTCAGTACCTTTATAACCTATGGGGACTATTACAGTCAATGGTTCCCATAAGGTATAATGGGGAATCGATCCAGAGGTATCTGGAGGTCTGGGATGGGGTCTGTTTTTTGAGGCAGAGGCACAAAATTTGCAGCATAACTGCTGGTGCCTCTCCTCAAAAGAACTCCCAAGCTTCAAAAAGATTGGACCGGGGGTCCAATTCATTGAGCCCCCATAGAAAGTGCCCCCATCCTCCATTGTTTCCAGTGGAGGGGTGAAAGGTGTTTAAAAGGATTGCAGTCCCTTTAAATGCCTTCTGCAAGCTGTGAGTTAATGCCAAAGGCATTTAAAGGGCTCACGGTCCATTTAAACACTGTCTTCAAGCTATGCGTTAATTCTGAAGGCAGTTCAAGGGACTGAGAGCCCTTTAAATGCCCTTTAACTGCAGCTGTCCGGCATTCCTGGATAATCCCAAATATATCAGGAAAGGGCTATATCAGATAGCTGAAAATAGACTCTTTTCTGTATTCAGCTGAGAAGATACCCAAAAACACTAATAAGGTATTTTTCAGGTATTTTTCCCCGCTCAGATACAGCTGAATGCACATCCCTAATATCAGGATCTGTGAGACCCAGGTTTGAATCCTCACTCTGCCATGGAAGCTTGCTGGGTGACCTGTATCTAGTCACTCCCTCTCAGACTAACCTACTTCACAAGGTTGCTATGAGGATAAAGGTATAAGTATCTAAATTAAAAAATGATATTGCAGAGGTTCCATTGTAATGTAGGAAGCTACTTAAGAGTTTTTATCAATGGCAAGCAACACTGGATTAGAGATAGTGCCCTATGTCACTTTCGAAGACCAGAATGCCCTTAAGAGTCGCCTTTCAAAATGCTGACTTAGAAGACACTCAGCTTCTTTGGCAGTTCTCCCTACAGCTATCTTCTTATCTTCTTCAAAATAGACATGTGCTGAGTAGCTCCAACACCAAGTCTTCAGACCAAAATGTGACTCAAACACTCACACCTATGCCTGCCTTTCAAATGGAAACATGAGAAGCTGCCATTTGGTAAATAGGGTTTCTTAGAAACACTTCTTTGAAACTGAAATCCAATGAGAGATTTGACAAACAGAGTTAAAGTGAAATGTTTAATCAAGATAACATGCTATAGCTTTGGAGTTTAACATGATGGTTTTCTTCTTACTCCTTCTTTGCTAACAAACATTGTGCATACTGGCTTTTATTAAGCAAAATTAGATGCATTCAGCATCTCTTTCATGTCTAATAAAAATAAATGGAAAAATCTCTGCCAGAAACGTATTATGCTTTGTGGGGGGGATTTGGTAACTTTTCTAACAAAGCTGGAGTTCAAAGATGGAGCTCAACTAGGCTTACAAACAGAGTATGTAAACACTATCGTCACAGAGGTAGTCATCTCAATGAGAAAAAAAATGTCATTCAACAAAGAAACATGAATATCAGCTAAGTAAGAGACATGAAAAATTGGCTCTACCTTTCTAATTAATAGCTGAATCATCAGGATGAAAAGAAGCCAATTTTTAAATCAGGATACCTCACCCACAATTTTTAGGAAGGAAATGTTATATGAAATGTAAATGAAAAGGGATCCAAACATGCACTTGGAGTTATTGCCAATCAAATCTCACGTTACATAAAAAAACCCTAGAAACAGAAGCTAGAAGAGAAGCCAAGTAAGACCAAATCTGCTTCAATACTACTAATCAGATGCATCAGATGTATCATAGCATTTCCGAAGTAGTGGTCAATTATGAGAAGCACGGCATGGGCATCTACATTTTAGGCCACAGTAATGGTAAATAAATTTGAGATCTTCATAGAGGCACTGCTCTGTGTGCCACCTCCCCCTTCTCAGGCTAGATGGGTCAACATCAGGACATGGCCTTTTCAGAAGTGGTGCTGAGGACCTGAAATGCCCTCCTCTAGGGTTGCCAGGTGTAGACATGGCATAGCAGGAGATTGTGGATGGGGCATGGCATTGGGAGAGAGAACATTGTGCAATGTGATGATATCAATTCTGGGTGAAGACCCAGAAATAAAGTCACTGTGTCAAGTGATGTTCTAGGAATTTCCCCACTCTCTCTGGTACTATAGAGATCTGCTGAATTCCTAGAGGGTTGCTCGAAGCTGTGATGTCATTTCCAGGTGTTTACCCAGAAGCAATGTTACTACATCATGTAATGTAGTTCCCCCTCCATTTCCCCCCATGCGCTTCCATTGAGTGATGACAGTGGAAGGGAAGTGCAAAAACCTTACTTGTCCTACAGAAGTTAGCTTCTTCTTTTATCCTGGTAATTTTATTTTCACAGTTTTTATTATCATAAACCACCTTACAGATATTTACAGGGAACTATTCTTAATAAATAAATAATTCCCATGAGAAACAAATTACTTCACTGAAGCCAAAGTAAAGTCCATCCTATTTTGTCTGTTAGATGAGGCTCAGCAGCATATATTTTGCATGCAAAAGATCTTCAGTTCAATCCCTGGTATTTCCAAGGAAAGGATTTCAGGCTGTAGATAGTGGGAAGGCCTTAGCTTTGCCTACATAACTTGCGCTAAGGATTACATTTGCACTAAGTAAGCTAAGATGAAGGCAGTTTGCCTGATTCTCCAGGATCTCTGCTTACAAAGTGACAAGAAGTTCTCACAGGAATCTCCTTACATAGTAGGGACAGGACTTTAATTGGCAAACAAATGCATGGATTCATTGGACATTTGGGTTCTAACCAGCCTTATAGCAACAAGCAATGGTTAAGGTTATGGATAAACCATCTATACTTATGGACAAAACCTGTACATTATACTTCCCATTTTATAGATGAGGGAGAGAATAAACAACATTAATTGCTTCTATGTCAACCATGAACTAATCCCACAGAAGAACTACAAAGATTATTAACTGGGGCTTCAATTTACCGAAAGCACAAACCCAAGAAGAGAGATTTCAAATTAAATCAAAACATTTCTCTAGTTAGCCAATCAAATCTTACTTATGAAACACAAAATCCATTTAAGCAAGAGAAGAAGCAACAGCTTATTTGACACAGTGCCACCCACACTCAGCATGGTGTTATTCTCTTGCACTAATACACAGAAAGAAACAGAGAAACAGGACAATTTCCTGTCCTCTCTAAAAAATTTGTTATTCACTTTAGAAGAAATAAAACATGCCTATGGACAGGAATCTATCAGCAGGGGTTGGGAAGCACTCAAACATTTTAAACTTCTCTATGCAGACAAGAGAATTACAACCTTGCTCTCATTCACAAATGAAAATTGTGCTTCTCAGGAAGTTGACAGATACCCCAGCACTGAAGTGGAAGCTAAATTATGTGATTTACAATATGAGGCCAGCTATCCTTAAGCTATGTTGCACAGTGCGGGGTTTTAAATGGAAACTTTATTCCCCAAAAGTGCTTACAATAGGTATTAAAGGCAAAATAAAACTACTAATTAAAAACAGAACGAGAGAGAGCCTGCACAGAGCAAGACAGTAAGGAAAACAATGACGTCTTGGAGTGCTTTAAAGAGTAATGCATTTATTTCTGGTGAGGAGCAAACTATTTTTTTAAAAAAAATTCTTCACAAGCAAAACTTAATTTAGAAACTTAATACTTTAGACCTACAGCTTGCCACCACTTAGTTCAAAATGCAACCTGTCCATGTTATCCAGAACAGTAGAGACATACAAATCAGTTTGCTATTCTTAATGTAGAGATCTGGGTCAACCCTTTTCACAAAAACAAAATGGGCACCTGCCTGAGCCTCAGGGTCAACATACACAGCGCCCTTCCATGCAAAATCACTGTGTTAAAATGCTTACAAGTGACAAGCAGAATTGCAGAAGGAGCACCCCTGAAGAGGCAAATTAAGCAAAATCTGGGTGGTTTGTTAAGTATGCCAGTAAAAAACACGGGATATGGATACAGTCAACAGAAACAACAGGAACACCTGACAAACCTGGAAGAAGCCTTCCATCTGGCGGAACAGTTCTGGATCCTTTCGAATATTTTCCTTAAGAGACTTTATTTTTGAAGAGAGTGAATTTAGCTCTGCTTCTAGATTATCAATAGGTATTCTGAAAGAAAATAAGATATTTTTGAGAAAGGAGCCATCCATCAGTAAAGTGTTAGCTGTCCTTTTTTTTTTTTTTTTTTTTAAGGAAACTGCTTAGCAACATATACCACGTGAACAAATTAGACCTGTCCTCTACCTTAAGAGATTTGATTAGGAAGTTACAGTAATTGACTGAAGTCAAAGGATGAAATATTTTTCTGAAAGGAAAGTTAAGTCATGGGGCTCATGCACACTAATAGAAGTTACAGCTGTGAATAAAAAGCAGCAATATAACTCCACTTCTGAGTACCCACAACCCCAGTTGCTTGCATGGTCATGGTAATACTACCAAGGTAGAGCTTTAAGGAGTCCCCATTTCTTTACACATTCCTCTTCCTGAGAGTGTTCAGTCCTTTCCATCTGGGAAGGCAGAAAGGGAACAACTCCCTCTCATCGGCCAGACAAAACCCATTACCTGGGTGATTAAAACCATCAAAAATCTCAGTTTTAAAATCCCTCTCACAAAAATATGCCAATTTACAGCAGTTCAGTTAGCACAATTTTTTTTCCTGTTTGTAGAGCTTCTCCCCCCCCTCTCCCTTTTTTGGGGATTTTCAACAAACATGAAAATTATGTATTTAAATTACCAAGCAAAAGCTGTTAAATCACCAAATATCAAACAATTCCCAATAGCTGATATTTACTTTAGTCAGTTCATCATTCAACAAAAATGAACTAACAACTTATTAGAAGAACAAAATTTGAGTCCAATGGCATCAAAAAAATTTATTCCAGGTAATAAGCTTTCATGTGCAAGCATACCTCTTTGTGTGCTTGCACATGAAAGCTTATACCTGGAATAAAATTTTGTTGGTCTGACAGGTGTCACTGGACTCAAACTTGGTTATGCTGCTTCAGATCAACACAGCTACCAAACTGAATCTAACTTCTCAGAAGTTAACCATGCTTAAAAAAACAATCCCCATGCTTAAAAACTCTTCATGAAACCTCTGAACCTGAAGGCACGCTGCAAGCATTGTTCTGGTATTCCACTGTTTCATTTACAGTGAAAATGAAACCGCCAAGTCTACAGTAAACACTTGTTAAGATCTCAGTTTTCACGCCAAGACTTTGTGCATGTGTTTAAGTGCTTCTCAAAGAAAAGTTCCCAGTCAAAGTTCTTAGTTTCCTTGCTTACCTGGCTGCCTCTTGAACATGCTGCAATTTTTCTGAAAATGTTAGAAGAACTTTATCCTTCTTTTGGGCTTCCTGAAATAAACAAAATGTCTCCATAACAGTCCTCACCCATGATTACAGATACACTGATGTATGTCTTTTAGAGAAGCCAGTTGAGATGTTTCTGCTTTAAGTCTGTAGTGTTTGAATCAAACTAAAACAAATCAATTGTTTTGGAAAACCCCTTGCTTAAAAGGATTAGAAGGATTAAATTTAACAAGGTAAAATGGCAGTTCCTATTTCAGAGAGCTTGTGCTCTCCCCAAGTATGATCATAATGTACTAAAGAGTAGCATTAGGTAAAGGCAATGTACTAATGCCTATTGTGCAAGCTAATACAACATTTCCTGTCTAATCTCCGCCTAATATTAACTCTTCTTCACTCCTCTCTGAAGCCTTCAGATTAGTTGTTAAACCAATTTGCACAGAGATAAAACCATGAAATCACAGAAAAGACAGCCAATCCACACATCTTCAGGAACAGAGCAAAACCTGGCAAAGATTAACTATAATAACTATCAAGTGTTTTTTTTAGTGTGTGTGTGTGTGTGTGTGTGTGTGTGTATGGTCAAGTCATTTTCCCTTAATAAAACTTCTGAGAAATAGTTTATTTCAAGCTATCAACAAGCATATTAATCAGATCTAACAGTTTTGTCACCAGCATTAACCAGGAACTTGGGGTTAGACAGTCTAGAACTGGAGATTTTATATAATTGTCTAGAAAGCTGTGGATTCTAGGACCTCAAATTGTATGTTTGTTCAGGGCTGCAGGTTTAAATTACAGCAAGCATTAATTAACGATAACTGTAAACAGGCAAATAAAAGAAGTGATTTCATTTTATTCTTCAGTCCTGTGGCATGCAACCCTCCCCAAGATCCTGTCAGTCACTTATGCCCGCTGCCTAAAGTTTTGTACTCTGCTGTCTCGTAAAATAGCTGTTATTTACATACCAAAGCAACAAAATGAAGCAGGTTCATCCCAGGCCTGTTCGCTTTTGTATCTGCCAACTTGAGTAACGAGGCCAGTTTAAAACCAACCGCATTGCCAGCACAGCCTCCCTAAAGAGTTTTGGGGAGGGAGTTGCCAGAAGAAAAGGACAGAAAGAGATACAAAGTCATTCTACCAAGAACACTAGAAATCCAGCCCCTCTCCCAAACAAGATTTGTCCACTTACAGCATTCATAATGTTCCCAGCCTGAAGGACCAAATGCAATATGGAATGTAACTCTTCACAGGACATCAGCTCTGCAAGAGACATGGAAACCCAAATCATTTGGCTGTTCAGGAAAAATTTGTTTTACATAGACATTTTCAAATCCAACCCAAGAAAGATTCTATTCTTCTGGAAAAGTTACAGTTAACTGAAGAATTACTGAGGAAATAAAATTAAGGATTATGTCCAAACAAAAATAAAAGCCCTGCAGACCATTTGGTGACCCACAAGCATAAAGTTGGCTTCTCCAAGATAACCATAAATGACATGCTGTATATTCAGAACCAACTTTACAACGATTCTAAAGGCTAGAGAGTTTAGGTGGTCATACTGATACACCAGCAAGGACACCCTGCCTGCTGAGGTGCTTGGCAGAGTCCTCAGTCCTAAAGAGAAAAAGAAGCTCTTGTGCTTTGATTTAGTGCTCATTTTTTATATTGGTGTTCCTTAGGTGTTAAATTTGGAATTATATTTATAGTGTGATTCAGAATTATTGTGTGATTCTGTTATTGCTCACTGCTCTGACCTGAATAGCCCAGGCTAGCCTGATCTTGTCAGATTTCAGAAGCTAAGCAGGGTTGGACCTAGTTAGTATTTGGATGGGAGACCACCACAGAATTCTAGGGTTGCTATGCAGAGACAGGCAACGGCAAACCTCTTCTGAATATCTCTTGTCTTGAAAACCCTACAGGGTCACCACAAATCACCAATGACTTGACAACAATAAAAAAATTGTTTACCATGGAACTGACTGACATATGTTTGTAGAAAAAGCAGAAGTAATTAACTTCCACTGTGTGAGAAGAAAGGAGAGATGATGCAAAGCTGCCTAAACCAAGTCTCTCTCTCTCTCTCTCTCTCTCTCTCTCTCTCACACACACACACACACACACACACACACACACGAGATAGAGGGAGGGGCTTGGTTTAGGCAGCTTTGAATGATCTCTCCTCTTTTCTTACACAATGTTTTACTCTCTCTAGTAGTCTCAGAGGGAGCAAAACACATGTGGGAAGGAGGGGGAACCAAAAGCGATAGGGACAAACAAGTGACAAAAATGACAATGCGGAAGTGGCTGAACTGGGAAACTCTGGTTTGCTCTTGCGCACGCCAATGATAGTTGCTGGTTCATTGGTAATGGCAAACTATAGTATGCTACAATTTACAAATAAACCAGCAAGCTATGATTTGTCTGTACTTTCATAGTGCTTTCGAGGAGGAGAACAAGAGAACGAGAGGGAGAGAGAGGTTGTACAAGCAAACCTGGAGTTCTTTCAACACTTGTTATAATTACAAAACCATAGTTTAGTCTTTCATCTGAAACACAGGGAATATAGACTACAACGACCATTTGTAGACATTCTCCCATTTTGAAACAGTCTTTTCACAACACTGGCATTAAGACATCTTGAAGATCATTTTCTGATTCCCCCCCAAAGCATTTCAAAACAAACTGAATTGGCATGAGTAATCAGTACAAATGTATCCCACTAGTACTGCAGAAAAACAGATTCTTACAAACTTCAAGGTTTTCACAGCAGAGGAGGAAAAAAATAGCCAGATTAAGTTCATCTTAAATGTACTCTTAGCACCTTGAGTAAAAGACAAAGAAAAAGCAGACAAATGCAAGGATTTTGCTATAAGAAGCGATAGAAGCCCACTGCAATTAAAAGCCAAGAGATGAAAGGGAATTTGAAAGGGGTTGCTTTGAGTGAAAAATAGCACAATGCCACATTCTACAGTCTCTTACACTAACGGCATTCATAAGGAATTGCCAAAGGCTAATCCGGATATATGGAGTGCTTAAAAGCACTGTAAATGTATGAAGCTACACTGGTAAACATTTTAAATAATTTATTTCTAATATGCTGAAGACAACCATTTTCTGTCCCTTCTGCTTCTCCTTTCCTCCCATCACTTCAAGTTTCTGCTCCTAAATCCAGCACTCCCAGAATGCTTCGTTACTTTTTGTCATACAAACAGCTTCTCTTCCACAGACTAGAGATTAATGACCACGCAGCTCAGCAATGCAGCCGATTCAAACCAGCATGAGTACTGGTGACTACACTAAGAAGGGGGAGAGGAAAGACAAGATCTGTAGTAGGAAAGAGGATAGATGGGAAGCATTAAGGAGACGAAAAAGAGAATCACAGAAGTCACTGTGAACAACGTGCAGGTCTGAATGATGACTATTAGTGCTTCAGAAACAAAGATTGCATGCTACACTAACTCAAGGACAGAAGGAAATACAATTGAACTATTACACAAAGAAAAAATGGTAGAAGCAAAGACATGACCCAACACCTTGGCCTTGGAAGCAGAGCATGAAGTGTGAGACACACACTCCAGAGTGGTAACACACACACCCTTATGGAATGTGTCAGCGCTAGCTTGCTTCCTTTAAATAGCTAACAGGTACCTGAAATTCCAGCTCTCATCACTGTAGTTAGGTTGATTAAGCTGCTAAGAAAAAAAAAACACAAGAGCCAAATGCATGCTTCAGCATGCTTAATTACCCTTAGTAGCCCTCCTTATAATCGTCATGTCTTTCTGCAGAGAAGTACAAGATGGGGAGAATTCTTTTTTCAACATCATGGCTTCAATTCGCAGTGAGTAGCTGGAAAGATGAACAAAACAAGCTTTAGACCTGGAACAATCATTAAAGCACTTATGGTGAACAGTGGATTTGAAGTTTCCTTACTTTGGCACCTGGATTAGCAAGTACATAAAAGAATCCGCTTGACACAATTGTGATACATCTCCACTGAAATCTTTTAATTTTTTTACCTAAAAGGAAGCAAAAGAAAGAAGATGCTCACATATCAAGGATAAGTCAGTTCATGATCAAGCTAATTTTTTAAGAAGTTACCTTTTGTAAGAGGTTCACCATAATTAACTTCAAAAGTTGTGTTTAGAGTTATTGAAGCTAGAATTACACATTATGACAGCACAGACCATGGGTCTTGCTTCTCCCTGTGCCCAGCAACACCATTCTAGTATAAAATGCCATGCAATGGTGCCCTGCAAATCTCTTGGCATCAGTGCATTTATCTAGCTACTACTTATAACAGCAAGAAGACCTACAGCAAGATATCACTACAACATAACACCTATTCTGTGTTACTAAAAGATATCAGGGAGAACTGGTAGGATAAGTCATCGGTCTACTATTTTTAGGAGAAGTCCCTGTGTACCGTAGTGCCTAATCCATCATCAAGAGATTTAACAAGTATTTTTCAAAGATTTATAGAAATAAGAAACCTAAGGCTCCTTTATGCTTAAAATATTAAACAATGTACAGGAGGAAAGCTTGTTAGACCACTAAATGACTGCCCATTTCACTGCCTTATGCCTGCATGTATATGGACATAGCTGTGGGGGGAAGGTGTCAATGAGAACACATTGCTAAAAAAAAGAAAGTGTCCTGGTTTCCACAAGAACTACAGAATTTCAAGTGATTGTTTTTCATTTAAGCCCTGTTGACAGCAATCAAACACAAAGGGAACCACAAAAATCAATTCACATACTGTCACAAATCCAGCATAATGCACACATCCTTGGCAATTAATAGCACTCTCAGTGCTACAAGTTAGCATGAGAGAACCTGCCAAAATGCAAGACGTACAAACTGCATATGCAAACAAGTTGTGTCTTATTTCTTTATCTACACTTCCCCTTTAGGAGTGCAATCTCACCACATTCTTGGTTTCTGCTCAAACAGAGATGTGTTCCAAAAATAATCACGGAAAACATGTAATCCTTTTTCACTGACACTTTTTTAAAAACAATCTTTGGGCAGTTTAAAAAAACTAGAAATTTGTGGCCTCTTCTGGAAGAGAACTGCTGTTCAAGGTGGAATCTACATTCAAGGAGCTCAAAATGAGCTTTTACTTATATGAACTGAAACTCTACAAAATATACCCCCATCCTCATATGAGTTCCAGCATCAATAATATTATCAATTGCTTTGTCACAAAGATGAAAAATGGGGTCACTTCTACAGAGTACATGAACTGGTAACGAGTGCACACATAGGGGATCACCTTTCTTCTTTTAATCATTCACAGATTGGCTGTGATACACTTCAGTTCTATTGCATGAATGGTACTGGAAAGTGGTAATGACAGTGAATTCCAATTTTAACCTGATATGTATTATGGGGACAGTAATATTTCACAAGATGTGATAAGAACGCATGAAATTAAAAAGCATCACCTAATATATCTTTCTCCCCCTACACATGCCTATCTACTTTGTCTCACTCTAATCTTTATCACATCCAGTGGCTAATTTCTGAAGTAAGGTCAGTTACTCTTCACAAGTTAAACTTCTCCCAGTTTCATGTTGAACAATCATCCTTTAAACCATCAATCTTAGGGTTGAATTCCACAAGCCATGGAAAGGAAAGTGTCCCAATGAGACAGACAGAAAGGGTGATTCTTTCTCTCTTCCCACTTCAGCTTCCCAAGCCATAGGTCACACACCCCTGAAAACAAGCTTTCCTGAGTTGGAAAGGACTGCTGAAGGGAGGGGAAATATCACAACAAACAGGACCACGGTGTATATTAGCCAATAAAACAATAAATCACCGTGTACAATTAGACAATTTTTGTTTGTTTTTATATGCTATGTGTAGATTTCAGTTATTAGCATAATTACAACAATATCACCACAGTATAAGGTTTAAAGCTTAGCAGTACATACAGTTACTAGTTACAGAAACAATTAAGACAAACAACAGAGTTCTAGTGCACTATCCATTTGCATGTCCTTCATCAGGTTTGTCATTCTATTATTGTTTCTTCACAAGCATGAAGTGCTGCAAGCCATGTTTCAAAATGCTAGTTCTTATACAATTTTTGATGTATACTACCGCACTTAGATTCTGGTGACTGGGGAGCTCCTTTAGCAAGCTCTAATGTAACTGGGTCTACAGCATATTGTAACTGGCTGAGTCTCCCAATATTAGCAGTAATGGGATCAGAGGGTATCAGAGTGCTGCCTTATCCAGTTAATTGGGATACTCTCCAGCTTATTCAGTCTGAGGATGTGGACAAGATCCTCAGAAGTAGTTTGAGGCCTACCACCAGCTTGCATGACCTTGCCCTCCTGGCTACTTAAATCTGCCAGGAGGGGACTGGCTAACTGATTTGAGATGCTGCTAATGCCTCCCTGAGAGAGGGGGAGGTTGCCCCAGCTTTGAAACAGGCTGTGGTATGTCTGCTCCTGAAGACTATCCTTGAGATCTCAACAACTATCTACCATTCTCAAATGTTACATTCATGAGCAAGGTGATTTAATGGGTGATAACTGGACAGCTTCAAGCTGTCCCAGTTGAAGCTGATTATTTGGATCCTTTCCTATCTGGTTTTAGGCCAGTTATGAGACTGAAACAGCCTTGGTCATCCTGGTGGATAAACTGCGCCAGGAGATGGACAGGGGGAAGTATGATCCTATTAATCCTCCTGGACCTCTTGGCAGCTTTCAGCATCATTGATCATGGCATCCTTCTGGATCACCTCTCCAGGCCAGGATTGGGAGGCACCATTTAGAGGTGGTTCTGGTCCTACCTAGAGGATAGGTTTCAGAAGGTGGTGCTGGGGGACTGCTATGCAGATCCTTGCCTTTGGCCTAGATCCCACGAGGCCCCACCTTGTCCCCTATGCTCTTTAATGTCTACATAAAACTGCTAGGTGAGGTCATATGGAGATTTGGATTGTCACTAATATGATGACAGAGAAAATAAAAAAGGGACACGCCTGTCACTAAGAGATAAAAATGAGGCCAAGGCAATGATGCAAATAAAGGGGAAAAAATTGTTACTTACCTAAAAACTCCCAATGCATTTTGTCAACAGGCTTCCTCAGGGGCATTTGTTAGTCTTTCAGTATTCCTTCAAAAAGAATATAAGCTACTGAACCTGTACTCTTGTTGAAGGAACACCAAAACACTAACAGACCTTGCACTGCTGGCTGACCCCAGGGAACCTACAGAAACCCCGAACCTGTGCCTGGAGGCAGTTTTGGAGTGGATGTGGGGTAATAACCTGAAGCTTAGTCTTAACAAGAAGGAAGTGTGACTGGTGAGTAGGAAGTCTGAGCTGTAATTTATAGTATCATTTGTTCTGTATGATTGGGTGAAAAACCCCTTGAAGGAACAGGTCTGTAGTCTGGGGGGCTCTTAGACCCAGACCTAGTGCCAGATAAGCAAATAGCAGATGTGGTCAGGAGTGCCTTTTACCAGCTTTGACTGGTTAGCCAGCTGTAGGAAAAATATGGCCACTGTGGTGCATGCCCTAGTTACAACTGGATTAGATTCCTGCAATGTGCTCTGTGGAAGGCTGCCCTTGAAAAGTGCTGGAAACTTCAGATGGTGCAGAATGTTGCAACTAGAATACTGACTGGAGTGGGCTGTAGGGCCCATCTACACTGGCATGCAATCTGTTTCTGGGCACAACTGAAGGTGCTAGTGCTGACTTTTAAAGCCCTATATGTTTTGGGATCAACATATCTGAAGGAACACTCAATCACTTATCTGCCTACTTGACCACAGTGGTCATCTTCTGAGGCCCTGCTTTGGGTGCCCCTGCCTTCTGAGTAGCAACCTTGGAGAAGGTCTTCTCACTCATAGCACCAGAACTCTGGAACTCTCTCCCCAGGGAGATTCGTCTGTCTCCTTCTGGTGCTATCTTCCACCAGTGGGTTAAGATTTTTGGTTCATGTGATGTTCCTTCAGTGATCCCTCCTTCCTGTCCTGTGTTTTAATTGTTAAGTTTTTGTATGTGTATTTTAGCTCTGGTTTTAATGGTTTTTAAGATGTGATATTATTATGTATGTTTTTAATTTGTTAGCTGCCTTGATGGCTCTTATGATGGCAGAAAAGTGAGATACAAATGTTGTAAAATAAAAATAATAGGCTCTCACGTCTGCCTTAATCATTCTGTTCTTGCACTACTACAGCTTCCTCCACTTCACACTTTCTGTTATGTTATTCGGTTCAGAAATACTTGGTTGATGCTCTCAATCGTTTTTCAACAAGCCAATTCAAATATCCAGGAGAGCTTCTCAGGAAAGCCTCCACATGAAGAGCTATTCTGATGTGGAAGTGCAAACAAATGCATTCCAAGGTGGCACCATTCCATGACAGGACTGTATTACATTAATCCCCTGGACACTGGAAACAGTTCAATACCTCCCCAATTCTTAAACATCTGCTCTGAACACCTAACATTTCCACCCCAAACACCTTATCAACCTCATGTGTTTCTTGTATTTTCTTTCTGTTGTTTCCATTTCCCTCCAACTTAGCATATTTTCTCAAAGCTAGCACTTTGGCTAGATTGCTCTTATGGCTTGGGACTGACCTTTCATCTCTATGTGTTCCCTTAATGCTTTATTCAGAAAACCTTCCCTAGCTCATCACATCAATTGTGTTGCTAGTGACTGCCTGGCCTTCCTTTCTCCTCAGCCTTCACGAGCATTCAGTCAATCACATCACAAGTCCACAGAGAAGGGACCAAATACTTGAAAAAGTGCTTTCAAAAGTGTTCAAGAGCTCAACATAATTAACCATCGCTGATACATACTGGGTTTTCCTCCACAGTACCAAATATTTTACAACATTTAGCTGCAAAATCTTCCCAATCATTTGTTCAAATAGGACACTACAGCAAGGGTGCTGTAATATTCCATTTTGTGGTATGGGTTAGTACATCCCAAACTAAGCAGTTTTGGAAGAAAACTTTATAGTCAACAGTTAAGAGAGTTGTTCCCTACAGAAGCTAAGACATGTAGCTTCCTCAGTCTTCCAGAACATGTAACTATTAGTTGAATTTAAAGAATGGATGGCCATCCAACCCTTCTCTTACCTCTTCTGTTTCTGGTAATAATTTAAGAAGCTCACATAGTGTTTCAGAACTATACAGATCACTTCTTCCTGAGTTAAGATCTTCAATTATGGATCCAATCGACCTGGGGGGCAGGGGGAAGAGAGAACAAAACCAAAATACATCTTGATAGTAAGATCTCTGTATTTCCACAAACTACAACATTATCTTTCATCCACTTCCAAACACATCTTAATTCTTTTGCATCATGACCCAGTTTCATTCTAATATAGCACTCAGTGACAACATAGTAGTATTAAAAAAGACAACATAGCAGTATCTCTTGGGACATATTCTATGCAGGTTACACCAAAATGAACAGACCCTGCCCCAGTAGTCTCTCTCTCTCCAGTCAAAGAAAAGTAATGTATTAATGCCAGTGACTTTATTGTGTCCTTCAAAATATTTTTTTAAATCCAGGAAGCTATAGTGTCTACTCTTATACAAGTTCCACGTATAGAAAATGATGTGTGTTTTTAAAACAACTACTACAACAACTTCCATAAGATAATAAGATGGACAACAAAATTAAAACTCAGCTGAAATCAGTAACAAGTGAGGTTGGCCTAACACTGAAAATTGGTCAGGCCTAGAATTTAAAACTATTGCATGTTTTAAAAAATAAGGCAGAATAAGGCAGATTGGCAAATCTTTCCATTTGCAGATAAGATTAAGCTTGCAGATATACAGTTTATAACTGAGTATCCCTATATGCCATTTTTATCTTATATTTGATTATTGCAAAAGCTATACAAGAGCTTACTTTTTGAACTGCTTGAGGAAAATTCCAATATTCATACTTCTTTTGGCATCCAAAATATTAATCTAAAAAGAAAAAGATCACAAAATGCATTAAAAAAATTTGGGCAGAATATTTTAATTTCAGTCGATAACTTTGCTTATATTTTCTGACACAGAAAAAGCAGCAGAAAATTTCACCCCATAGCAAAAACAAGATTAAACTGTATCTGCCTTATCCACACATGAAGCTGCCTTGTATTGAATCAGACCCTTGGTCCATCAAGGGCTATATTTTCTACTCAGAGTGGCAGCAGCTCTCCAGGGTCTCAGGCAGAGGTCATGCATTTTAACTGGAGGTGCCAGGGACTGAACCTGGGACCTTCTACATACAAAACAGAGGCTCTTCTGTTGAGCCACAGCCCCTTCCCTCCCCAGAAGATAGACTGATCCCCAAGCAGTGTGCAAACCCTGATGTGTCATATAAATACTTTCAATTTGAATCTAATATCTATTGTAGCCAGAAACATACTTTTAATGATAGCATTTACTGCAAAAACATTTCACCAAATTTAAAATTCACTTCCAACATTGTAGTCACAACATTTCTCTTAAATAACGGGGTGGGGTGGGAAGAGTACTTAAAAACATATACAAGAGGAGACATAAGGATCAGATTAAGGGTCCATCTAGTTCACCAAATACTAGAGTACTATTTGACTTTACAATAAAAAATACAATTGAATACATAATGTACTTTACAATCATCATCTATCTATCATTAGCAACTTCAGAATAATTTTTTCTTAACTCCTGTCTGGCAAGGATTAAGTAGATAGAACTGCTGTAGTTTCTATACTGATGCCAATTAACAGTTTTTTTAAACCCTTAGCACACACAAGATCCAAACTATATATAGATTCACATGGACAGATGAATGCCAGATGAATGGTTTAATTACACCAAAACATTAAACATAGATGAAATGTGTGAATACTTCACAGTAATTTTTTAAAGCTATCTCAGGAAAGCCGTCTCAAGCTTGCTGTACTCATTTTTCTCTACCTATCCATGTGTGTGGTGTTAATTTTACAGCCTTTAGGGATTAGATAGATTAAAAAACTGTTAACAATAAATAAAAATTAGCCCTAGTAGTAACACTGGTAGGTACAGTGTGGAAAGCATGAAGAGGGATGTTAAGCTTCTTTTGGGGAAACTGCTATGGCGGTTGTATGTTTTGCATCTTAAATACTGTAAATAATGTGAGGATTACCTCTATGGCTTGGCAGTCCTGGAGGATTTCTGTGAGCAGAAGCAGGCATTTTCGCTGATTACTCTCTCCTGCTGCAAAGCTCTAACTCATTCCTCTCACTGTTCCTAGGTTCCCTAGTCCTCCCAGGAAAAGCATCTTGGAGGGCATTTGAGATTACGGTGGTGGGGGGGGGGGATAAAAAAGACATGCTTTGTCAATGGAAATCCCTTACATCCATGGAAATTACCAGTGGATCCAAGCCCGTGTCTTAAATCTGAAGAAATACAGACAAAAGTGGGTACAGCATTAGGGGTGAAATTATCCCCTATTACTCATGAATGCAGCTGAAATGTCACCCAGGCCATATCCATGTATCACTGGATACCGCACTATAACAATCATTCTGAACTGGATTGTCTTGTCCACATAGGAAAATCCACCTGCTAATTATTGCTACAATGCAACTACAGTACACTATCTAACAATGTCTGGATGCAACGTCATATTGCACAGAGGAATCTGAAAATTCACAAATAGTGTCCTTGAAGGTTGTCACCTTCTGTCATTACATTAACATTTTACACAATGATAACTCGGCTTTCACTGCTGCAATCAGCCATCACAATGTTGATTAGAACTGTTTCATGTTAAGTACAGGCCACAAAACTTCAGCATATACAGATGCTGAGCTTACATTGAGTAGTCTAAAATCCTCAGCTGAATTTCTCCCTCAGCCTAACCTGCCACACAGGGCAGTTCAGAACTGAGATATGCTTGACTATAATTTACCTGAAGCCTTTGGGATAGGGTGGGGGAAGTAATCTAAATTAATAAAACACATTAGTCTGACTCATGCACAGCCACAGTTATAAGTCATCCCCATGCTACAATTTTCATCACAGGAGTGACTTCAGAATAATTCTCTGAACAAGGCTATCACTTGGAAAGTAGAAACATCAGAAGGAAAGAGAGAAGTCTGTAACTGATTCTTGATCAAGAGAACCTGAGTTGTTGCTTTTTTGAGGCAGCTGGTAAAATTTGCTGTTTGTCAGGATTCTGTATCTCAGAGCTACATTACAACATTAACATTGTGATAACCTCCTCTTGTTATTATATGCAGTTTTAACATTAGTAACACATGCAGATTTTTTAAAAATTAGAGGCTTGCACTAGGAGACATTCACTGCCTTGTCTCAACATCAGCAACCTCTAGCCTATAATCAGTGAAGTGAGGGGTGCTTCATTAAGTGAAAGCCCCTGCACCCACAGTAGGTGAGCCTATCATTACAACCGTTGTGCCTAATCTGTTCTCAAATGTTTTGCTGAATGTACTCTAATTGACCCCTGAAAACTGCAACTCCACTGGCTAATTAGAAATGACTCAAGGAAGGATTAATTGCCTTAAAAGACATCTTTTCACCAGGACATGGATCTTCTTCAAGATATGCTGATATAAAATCCCTATATTAAAAGGAGGGTCAGGAACATCCTCAGTCCAGAGGCTATACCACCAGTTTTAAAGCTTGCTTGTGTGTTGCAGAGGAGAATGCAATCATCCACACCCATGCAGATGAGCGCACAAGCTCTAAGGAAGGACCCACACATGCAAATGCACACCCCTGTCGGCACTCTCTAAGTGGAACTCCTCCCCAGGGTGTAATCAAGTCTACAACCACCATCAGAACAAGGGGAAGGAGGTCTACTTGTTCCATAGGCATGAACTTTCCCAAATTACTGTATTAACTTAAATTATTTTGCCTGCTGAGCCATACAAAATGTTGTCCCACATTTTTACCTCACTAGTGTCTTGCCCTAAGACTCTTCTACTGAGTACTTAATAACAAAGCCTCAGGAACAAAGGAACACCCACCTTCTGGAAGCACCCAAAATGAAGGACCCCCCCAAAAGGGGAAAATACAGCTTAAAATCTGCCTGTGTTACTCTGCACACAGTAACAATAATTTCTGCTTTTACAGTCAATGCCATTCTAAAGCCCATTTGGCATTCACATCAACTATCATCTCATTGTGAGGTATGGCTCTGTTCTCGCCCAAAGCTGGGCTGTCAGTGTGTTTCTATGTTACATTGTTCTCTAGTCCTGAGATCATGAGTTTTTGTGGATCTTCCTCCTGACTGAGCATCATGTATATGATTCACACATTCAGATGACTAAAATCAACAGAGCAATACCTTTAAAGCTAGTCTTTCAAAGAAAATGACTGCCATTCAAAGTACATTTTCCATGATTGTAAAGGACCAGGGGTCACCTATCCTTGTTTTTGTTTATTCCATGACTTCAAGTCCTCTAGCTTGGTCTGACCCAATTTGTTTCCTCCCAACTAGTTCAGTAATACTTCTGGTTCCTGTCTCCTTCCTATTGATCAAGACTCTTCAGCACATGGACACACTTCTGCCTCTACATATTGTGAATGCAAAAGGGAGGAGGAAATAATTCTTTATTGCAATAATTCATAATGATTTTTCATTCCAACTTGTTATTTCTAATACATACTTTGCCAGATAGGAAAAAAATGACATTAGAGCCTGCCCTCAGCCATGGATTAAACTGTGCCAACTTACAAGGTTCTTGTCCTTCTTCAATAACCAGTCTTTCAACTACATTAATCTCTCTGTCTGTACCATATGTCATCAGCATAAGCTAAACATTTTGCAATCAGCTTCCAAGATGTCTCCTCTCCTCTCCTCTCCTAAGCCTCCATCCTTCAGCACTCCTCCTCCTACAACCACCCCTCATCTCTGTTTCTGCTTCCAGCCCTATTGGCAGAAGGAGAGGGAGTGTGCCGTGTGTTTGTGTGTGCGTGTGTGTACACCTGCATACCTGTCTTCCACTTCTAAATAGCTTCCCTCGTCTACACAGGATTAATTTTGTATTCTACCAATGAAAGCTTGCAGTTTCCAACACCTGGCCTCAGATAATCCATTAGAAACATTTTTTTAAAGCCACATTTGGTTATTTGACACTGAAGTTGTTTTTCCTAAAGTTTTATCTTTAATGATTTGCCAAAAGCAAACTTCACATACAACACTTCACCCTTCAAGTCTGCCAGGTTACTATCCATCTTAACAAACTGGCCAGAAATCAAAACAAGAATGACTAGTACAGGTTCATCATGGCTTGACATTGTATAACTGAGACTGCAAAAATTTAAACAGGATGGGAAGACTGCATATTTTACAGTGAAATTCAAAATTACACCATTCTAAGTTCATTGATTTCAACAGATTTAGAAGGATGCAGCTCTGTTCGAGACCGCACAGTCAGTCTGATATACTTCAGGATTTTTCCACATTATTTTGATGATCTACTTGTAAGCTACCCTTGATAACCATGGGGCAGACAGGTAGAATATAAATTACCTCTATAAATATAGATTCAGGGGGGTAGCCGTGTTGGTCTGAAGCAACAGAACAAAGTTTGAGTCCAGTGGCACCTTTAAGACCCAGTTTTATTCTCAATATAAGCTTTCTTCAGAAATGTGCACGCACTTGAAAGCTTACACTCAGAATTGAACTTTGCTGGTCTTAAAGATGCCACTGGACTCAAACTTTGTAAAATCCCTGGAAGAAACAATTCAAGAGTACAGCAGGACACTGCAATTTGGGAAGAAGACAGACACTGAAAGCAGACGTCATATGAGTCCATTTCCACTATTAGGTAAGCACAGCTTTGCAACTGTGTGAGATATACAGAATATATACTGGTTCAGTCAAGTACAGAACCAAAGCAGCTATAACAAACTGAATACAGCCATATCTGCGATTACCCTATAGAACTGCAAAAAAGAAAAACGTTTCCTCTTGGTTCAATTCTGTAAGGGATTAAAGCTTTTCCTTTTCATTAAGCCCATTTGTCTTTCAAGTGACTTTTCAGGCCCAGATGGCATACATACAAGAGTTCTGAAAGAACTCAAAATGAGAACTTGTGGATCTCATGACAAAAATATGCAATCTATCACTAAAATCTGCCTCCATTCCCAAGGACTGGAAGGTAGCTAATGAAACCCCCATCTTTTAAAAAAAGTTCCAGAGGAGATCAGAAAATTACAGCCCAGTCAGTCTAATATCGATACTGGGTAAGTTGTGGAATCCGTTATTAAAGACAGAATTAGTAGGCACATTGGTGAACAAAAGCTATTGAGAAAGGATCAGCATGGATTCTATAATGAAACATCTTGTCTTAGTCAACTTTTAGAGTTCTTTGAGGGAGTAAACAAACATGTAGACAAGGGTGACCCAGTAGACAGTGTTTACCTAGACTTCCAGATAGCTTTTGATAAAGTTACTCATCAAAGGCTCCTAAGTAAACTCAGCAGTCAAAGGATAAGAGAACAAGTCCTCTTGTGGATTAAAAACTGTTTAATTAACAGGAAACCAAGAGTGAGTATAAATGGGCAGTTTTTACAGGGGAAGGTGGTAAGCAGTGGGGTACTGCAGGGCTCAGTACTAGGTCTGGTGCTTGTTCATTAATGATTTAGAGTTGGGAATTAAGCAGTGAAGTGGCTAAGTTTGCAGATGACACTAAGTTGTTTAGGGCAGTGAGAACCAGGGAGGACTGTGAGGCACTCCAGAGGGATGTGTCAAGGCTGGATGAGTGGGTGTCAGTGTGGCAAGTAAGGCTCACCATGGGCAAGTGCAAAATAATGCACATTGGAACCAAAAATCACAACTATAAATATACGCTGAACTGGCAGTAACTGATCAGGAGAGAGATTTTGGAGTCATGATAGATAAATCACCAAAGACATTGACTCAGTGTGCGACTATAATAAAAAAGGCAAAAATGCTATGCTGGGGATTATTATGAAGGGGACTACAAACAAATTAGCCAGTATCATAATGCTCCCGGATAAATTTATGGTGTGGCCTCATTTGGAATATTGTGTATGGTTCTGGTCACCATACCCCAAAAAAGATACTGCATCATTGGAAAAGTTGCAGAAAAGGGCAACTAAAATGATTAAGGGGGTAGAACACCTTCCTTATAAACAAAGGTAAAAGAGGTTAGGGCTTTTTTGCTTGGGGAAACAATAATTCAGGGGTGACAAGATAGAGGTTTACAAAATTATGCATGGGATAAAGAGGGTAGAGAAAGACATCTTCTCTCCCTTTCTCACAATACAAGAACGCGTGGGCACTCAATGAAATTAAAGAGCAATAGACATAGAACAGAAAAAAGGAAGTACTTCTTCACCCAAAGAGTAATTAATGTGCAGAATTCACCACCGCAGGAAGTGGTGGTGGCTATAAGCACAGACAGCTTCAAGAAGGAACTGGATAGACATATGGAGCAAAGGTCCATCAGTGGCTATTAGCCACAACATATAGATATAGCCAAAACTGTATATGTGGCAGTGATGCTCTATATTTGGGGGGGCAACAGTGGGAGGGCTTCTAGAGTTGTGGCCCCACTGGTGGACCTCCTGATGGCACCTGAGTTTTGGCCACTGAGTAACACAGAGTGTTGGATTGGAAGGCCATTGGCTTGATCCAATATGACTTCTCTTCTGTTCTTATGAAACCGTTATCAATCAGTTAACATATTTTTTCTTGTTTTATTTTAATAGATTTTTCTATGTATGTTTTCTCTTCTCTCTCTGTGTTACAACTGGCTCTGAGTGCAAGCTGGAGAAGATACAAGTATGTTAATTTTTTTACAGTGTGTCTGTTGTACACATTTGGGAACTGGAGGTTTCCACACTCAGTACAAGACTCTTGGGCAAAACTGCTCCAGGGACTAGGGAAGAAGGAAGATTTATCATCAGCTCTATCGTGACTGAACTGTCCACAGCTTGCTTCTGCTACTGGTTTTTGCACAGCAGGTGAAGGACAGGTATGTATGCAGTGAAAAAAGCAATTGTGCTTCCCAACAGGCCTCACTGCTCTCTACATGTTGTGATTCTCACTTGCCAAACCCATGAATCTGTTAGCTTTATTTCAGATGCACAAACTACACTGTACCAAAGTCAGTTTTACAATTTTTTTACCATGGGTATATACATCTCTTAATCTTCTCCGCAGATTTTATATTAGAACTTTCACTTAAAATAACTGATTTTTTTAGGAGTGATGATGCAACTACTTCAAGGGCATAATCAAGCCATTTTCTGTGGTGTAAACCTACTTCAAATTTACAGGATTCCTTTCTGGTATGAAGTACCTTGAAGGCAACTGCTTCAACAAAGCAGTGGGAAGGTAGTGGTTAAGACCTGAGGTGACATTTCAGCTATGATTCTAACACATTCAAGTATACTTGGGTACCCAACTCCCTCCTCCCTTCAATCCTATTGGGGGGAAAATGTATTTTAGACAGGCCAACTCCTTTTAACCTTGTAACAACTTGCAGTGACAAACTTTATCCAGCAGAATTTTTTTAAAGAAATGGTACCTCTAGAGCTATCAGGTCCTACTTGGTTCTATATGTGTGAACAATTCTTTCCATGAATTCTCCTTTACCAGAACTCACATAATTAATCCTTAATTTTGCTTGCACAGCATTTTGCACAAACTTCTCTCAAACTGAAAGGTCCCCCCATCCCTAAAACCCATTCCTACCTACACCTAACATCAGGGCTATTTTTGTGCAGGAACGCACAGGAACGGAGTTCCGACTAGCTTCAGAGCTGGCCACATCCACTACAGCCAAAATCTCTGCATGTGTGGCTACAGAGGGAAAACCTGGAGAGCGACCCCCCCCCCTCCGGCAACTCCAGGGGGGCCAGGGGGGCCCTGGAAGGATCTGCAACTGTGGGACGCCCGGGCAAGCCAAGGGAAGCATGGGATGTGGCCTAATATGCTAATACGCTGGGCTGTCAGGGGTGTGACCTATTAAGCTAATGAGTTCCTGCTGGGCTTTTTCTACAAAAAAAGCCCTGCCTAACATTAGCAGTGTTATCAGAAGCCCAAGACTAGATTTAGGTACTATTATGATGTGAAAACAGGTAAAAGCTTAAAAGGCAAACTCCAATACATACAAAGTGGTAGTGAGGGGAAACGACACATTACCAAATCACCAAGAACCTTACAGGTTCTTGAGCTTATAAAGGGCTTATATGATATATTGGATAAGATTGGTTAAGCACAATTTACATAAGTAAATCCCTACAAAAATGTAGGAAATTAAATTAACACAGAAGTATTCGCTTGAATTCTAATGGGTTATTAGCTATAAAAGAACAACTTTCTCTCAATGAAGTTTTGAACACATTATGTAAACAACCCCCCCCCCCCCACTATCTAAACACTCTCTGGCTAAAATCTCAATAACCAATTTATGCATTACTGGTTCTTCAGCAGCACTTTGGTGCTGAAGATGACATCCACAGTTTAGACAAACACGTGTCTTTACTAGCAGGAACTGTTGTAGTGCTTCCTTCCACAATTTTTCTACATGTGCATACAGTACACCAATACTTTTTGATACTAGCCTTTGTTTTGCTAAGGCAAGAGCGTGTTTGGTTTATGTTTCATAAACTAGCGATGCCAGACTCCAGGTGGGACCTGGAGATCCCCGGAATTAAAGCTTATCTGCAGACTACAGAGATCAGTTCTCTTAAAGAAAATGGAGGGTGGACTCTATGGCACTGTACCCTACTGAGGTCCCTGACCTTCTCAGACTCCACCCCCCAACCTCCTGGAGTTTCCCAGCCTGGAAGCCTACCCCCCCAATCCCCTGCCAGTGGCCAGGAGGGACCTGGCAACCCCATCCTTAACCCAGCTGCCTGCCCTGTTCACATGAAACTAGCTAACAGAGTAATAGATAACTTAAGAAGCATTCCTAAGAAGGTCCACTCAGAATTAAATCCCATTTTCATCAATGGACCTTGTTGTTACGATTGCAGCCATAGTATGCATTCAGTAAAGGTAAAGGTTCCCTTGCTCGAAAGCCAGTCGAATCCGACTCTAGGGTTGCAATGCTCATCTCCGTTTCAAAGCCGAAGAGCCAGAGCTGTCCAAAGACATTTCCGTGGTCATGTGGCTGGCATGACTAAACACCAAGGTGCACAGAACGCTGTTACCTTCCCCCTGAAGTGGTATCTATTTATCTACTTGCAATGTCTTGCTTTCGAACTGCTAGGTTGGCAGGAGCTGGAACTAGAGATGAGAGCTCACTCCGTCATGCGGCACCCGGGTCTTGAACCACTGAACTACTGACCTTCCACAGCCTGCAGTTCAGCATCTTAACCAAGTGGACTAGTAAAACCTTGAAACTTCTGAGCACAGCTGAAATATAAGCAAGTAGATCTACCACACAGCTAGCACATGCCAACACCACCCATGTAAGCCCATACTGATTTTAGGAACCCTACCTGATCCAAGAACCAATGTAGTTTCCATTCCCTCTCTCAAATGAAGACAAAAGATACCTTGAGAATAAAGGCCCATGGGTTTACTTAAACTTTCCATGCCTTCCAAGCCTAATCATTTAAATTCTATACCCCCAAACAATGTAAATATGCTTTTTTGGTATATTTAAAAGTGTCTAATGAATTAGGATGCTAGGATTTAGCAAGACACACTATGACAAAAGCCATGGAGAATCAAATGAAAGGAATGTATGGAGATGAGGGCCAAAGGGCTAGCATGATGACTGGCCAGGAAACAGCAGCCATAAGGTACAAGGAAGCTCCAAAGAAGGCAGTATTTCCACTAGACTAATTCTAGTCAAATGTCTGAGACAGCGCCTGAGAATTTAGAAAATTTCTAACATTATGAGAATTAGGAATTTACCTTTTTAAACTAAACCCAGTACATTCAGAAAGCCAGTTGTTATACTGTGCAGTAAGTATACACACACACACACACAGCTTCAACAACAGGGTCATGGGGAAGATAACTTTGTGACAGATCTAGCACATGGCTTTTTGGAATTCTGGTTTTTGCTATAAAATTGTCCATCAATTCATTCACTATTGATCAGCAGATAATTATTTTAAGCTATTTGTTGTGATCTTCAGAATGATGTAAAAATGGCTCTACTTCTTGCTATTGGTTCCTTGGTCCGGAAAAATTATTTTCCTCACAGAAAAATATTTTATTCAGATAAGCATTAGGTTTCTTATGGTGCAATCCTTAAGAGAGGTATACCCTTCTAACTTCTGAGGCCACTGATTTTAATGAAGCTAGAACACATGACTCTGTTCAGGATTTCACTGTTTATGAGGGATTCTTTTACAAATAATATGAAAGAGTAACAACATTTTAATATAATACCAAGGAGCTTTTTATTTCTACTTAGCTAAAAGGGCAAGCTTTCGAAGATACTCTACACTGTCAATTTCAAGTACAACAATTGTACCACATACTGTCTAAAATATTTTGATAAACTGTGAGCTCCAAGCTGTTCCTGGTGGTTATATCCTACAACTTTTTAGGCTCCAATTGTTTGGACAAAATAGCAAGATCAAAGCACAAAAACAGGAAAAGGTAAATGAAGTCAAATAATTAGGCAGTGACTTCTAAAACATTTTATTAATAGAAGTTTGCTCCAGTTCCAGTTCACACTTACCTCTTGTTTGGCATCCTTAAATGATCTCCTTGAACTTCTACGCCTGGCATCCAGACGTGCTGTTTCTTCATGCTGCCCAAAGAATTCCTCAATTGTCTTTGTGTCAATTTGGTAGCTCTGCTTTGCACCAATAGTCCAGATATTGGTTTTACCCCGAACCTGTTCTTCAGGGATAGTTTTCCAGAAGAAATTACGTATCCGCTTCTTCTTGCTCTGATGGCCATGCCCATTTACAACCTGTGGCAATGGAGGTCTGCTTAGTACTGGAGGAGGAGGTGGTGGTGGTGGTGGTACCCCAGCAGCTTCTGTAGACAGACATGGTGGAGGAGGTAGAGGTGGTGGTGGAGGTGGCTGTGGTTCTTGTGGCTCTGTTGTATCTCCAATCATTAATCCAGCTTCAACTGAAATAGCTCCATTTTCTTTATCATTGACCAAGGAGACACAATTCATAACATGCATTTTACAGTCTCTCACTGGGGAGAGAGGCTTTCTTCCTTGGATGCTCACGTAACATCAAAACATCAGAGCAGCTATTTGCATCCTGTGCTTCCAAATTTTAATCAACCATCAGTGAGGAAAAGTGAGAAAGTCAGCCATCTCTAAAAACTGCAACGAAATATAGCAGAGAAAACAGAAAGTTAGGAAGACCTGAATTATTTTGTGGCGTCTGACCGACCATTCTTAAATATAAATAAGATCACCAGACCACACATACCAATTATAACTCCACCATACACTGTTGAGCTCCCGCAGACTACCCAACATGATATTTGTAAGCAACAACAAAGCCTGAAACTATTGTGTATAACACGCATGCCCAAGGCCTTGCCAGTATTTGAGGCTAGTATGTAAAGAAGGGAGTCACACACAAATGACAACTGGCAATTTAGTTCCTGACTGTGCCACAGCTGTTTCCACTACTAAAATTGCAGAGCATCTCACCAGCAATAAAAATTGCTGCAAGAGGATCACAACCCAGCTAAGGAAGGCAGCACCTTAAAAGTGCAGAAAAAATTCACAGAACAAATTAATGTGACAAAACTAAGTCCCAAGACATTCCAAGCAATTTGATCTTCTTTCGGGGAACTAAGGTTCACAATACAAAAAGGTCTGGTTTTCTGTGTATGTAAAGACTATAAAACACCATTGTTCATATGTTAAGATAAAACCTTCTTTAGTGTGTACTTTAAAAGTACAAAATTTATGTTCATACTTTAAGTGCTCATTTAGGATGTACTCTCTTATAGTAAATTTAAAGGTATGACAAAAATTCTGCATGGAAGATTTTATTAACTATTTTCTGTTCATCCAACAGACAAAGTTCTTTTTTATTCTATACAATTCTACTTTACCTTAAATTGATTTACAGTGCTCTAAAATACAATTTTAAATGAATCCCAAAGCTTAATAGTGAACTCAAAAACTTAGGTTTAAGGTAAAAAGATCTACAGTCACATAATACAAAAAGAGAAGGAGAGTCTGTGGGGTTGTCTGCTTCTGCCCAAACATGTTATATCCACACACTTAAAAGGTTGCCTCATGACTTGATTAGTGTTGAATATCATTAACACAGTTTGCATAGTATCAACTTCATCACCACTATTACTATGGAAGCCAGGCCAGAGTGTCAACTAATTTTAAGAAGCCAAAAAAGGTCTCCAATTCCTGATTCAAGTTTCAAAGACATTATTTTACTGTATTCAGCCATATTTATCAGGAAACGGTAACCCAACTACAGGTTTTCCAAACTATACACATTCATACCAACATGACTGCATAACTCAAAATTATATTTAACAAAGTACTTTTCTCCCCATATTATGGAACAGGCAAAAACCTACACATGGCAGAAAAGTATTAACTTGCTTCTGCAAACTGCTTTTGAGACCCAGTGTGGTATAGTGGTTAGAGTGCCAGGCTCGATTTGGAAGACTCAGGTTCAAATTTCCACTCAGCCATGGAAGTTCACTGGGTGACTGTGAAGGTTGAGAGGTCTTAAAAAATGTTTAAACAGAGGTAGCCTGATGTAAAGCTTGACCAGTGTGGTCTCTATCTCAACCCTCCAGTTTTGTTTACGCGCAGAGATAGGGGAATAAGGTGATTCAGAAAACAGATAGAAGCCATTTACAGCCATAACACAGCTGGTAATTTAGGTGAGCTGAGAGCTCCTGGGTTGCTACAATAACCTTAAGAAATGACCAAGCACAGAAATAAAATGGTACAACTTAAAATACTATATAGGTGCAAAGCTAAGCAGCAGCAAAGGGAAACCTGTATGTCCAGATTATTTCATGCTACTTTAATAAGTATTTTAAAAACTAGAATAACCTCTTTATAATTGTACTGTTGTCTTCCAGCAAGTAAAGGCAGCATTGGCAGCAACTATTTCAAGCCTGGTTATTTTGAAATTCAGTCTTCAAACCACAAGGTACATTTGGGAATTCATTCACATTGATTAGACTACCTTTACAGGTGTTTGTGGTGAAACCCTACCTAATTCAAATTATTAAGCAAATATGATCCTATAAAAAAGTAGAGCTTAATTTGGGACACTGTAAACAGTATAACCACAATATATAGCACCATGTCATTGGAAAATGTTGCACAGAAAGACAGCGAAGAGGAAAGCAAACAGGAAGCCAAATATAAGAGAAGCTGCAGAAACATACATCAAGAACAAAGTCATGATTAACACAATAGTCAAGGCACAGTTGCTAGTATTAATAAAGTATCTGTTAGTATTAAAAAAAAAATAAAGTACCTGATGAGTTTGGGTCCCTTTTCAAAAGACATGTAGCAAGCAGCTTAAGATTTGAGTCTTTATGATAGAGAAGTCAGACACACTAAGGTGGGGAAGTCAAAGGGAGTCTTGCCAGGTAGATCTCATACATCTGCTCATGTTAAAAGATACATGACTGACAACTTTCTGCTACTCCCTTTATCCACTTAAAGGGGAAAAAACTGAACATGGAAATGGCTACAGTAATGGGTTTGAACCAGGGAGATTAACAGTGCCATTCTGAACAGAGATACACCCTTCTAAGTCCACTGATTTCAATGGATTTAAAAGACTGTAACTCTGCTTTAAGACTGTACCAACAGACTCAAATCTCAGCTGACCCACAGGCTTCCACATTTCCTTCCCTTATATCCCCACACACATGTGGCTTCATTTTCACTTGAATGCCAACTGCGGTTTTCAAAGACATCCAATTTTGGTTTGGAGGGAAAGCTCTAACCAGAGTCTTCCAACTTGGATGTCATTGCCAACTACAGTTGCCACTCAACTGTAAGCCAGAGTCTTTGGGATTGGTTGGAAGGCACATAATACCACAGCTTGGAAGCTAAGATGCTACTAGCATCGTCAATAGCAGCATTGCATAAAAATGTGAAAGCCAAAGGCTTTTCAATTTTTCCAGCAGAAATGTAAAGACATGGGGGGGAGAGAAATCCTGTGAAATATTTTTCTCTTTCAAGATGAGTAAAATGTTTAAAACACAATTTTACTTACTCAGAATATACAGTATGAAGATTTTTATGTAAGGGTTGCTGGCATTAAATAATAATTCCTGTGCATACTGTAGAGATATACAGTATTTTCAGGAATATGTTTATGAGAGATTAATTTTGTCCATAATGTATATGCTATATTGCATATGACAGCTCTATACTACTGAAGAGGCTTATTGTCTTTAACTTTATATCCAAATCTGTCTAAAAACACACTTTCTTTTCTTTATTGTAAGGCATTTTGGGGAGAAAGACTGGGTATAATTGAACTAAATAATCAAAATTTATATGCTAAGTTACAAATGATGCATTTTATGGTGTCAAAAACAGTAAAGTTAAGTTTACAATTGAAATAAATACTGCATATATTTCACTTTTACAAAATGTCTTTTATTTTCCCTGAAGGAATTTGTTTCTCTGGCATAGAGACCTGCTGGGAATCCCATGGATGACACTCTGGGTTCCATGAGAACTGTGATGTAGAAGTCACAAACAAAGTAAACGAAAATCACCGAAGGGGAGAAAGAGGAGGGAATGAACAAGCCTTTTCTTATTTCTGATCCTCCAGTCTCCATTTTGGAGGATCATTTCACCTGAGCCAAAGGTTTTATATGCAGCCTTACAGCAAGCCACTCAAGAGCCTCATTTCTCTACTCCACATAGAGGGGAAACTGATCAGCTCTCTCATTTTGCAGTGCAATGAATGAGGGCATGTTCAAGCTTCATCAAACAGGTTTTTGTGCTACCGTGGTAAATACTATAATGACATACAGAGACACATTTATGGGCACATGTTAGGGTGTGTTGTGGCCATCAGAGCTTCCACAAGCATGTTTCCTGGTTGTTTTCTAAATAAACAGCTCCTTTCACACTTCATTGCATTTACCACAGCAAACATGGGCGTTTATGTCCCTTTTTCTCAAGGAAAGCCACTAAATGGATGTTTTTGTTTACTGTCCTCTAAATGTATCACTGGCACCTATTAAGGCAAGAGCAAGGCAATTTACATTTGCCTATAGAAGGAAGAGCAGTCAAAATACTTTTCTATTACATGCCAGTTTGCATCAAGCACTGAAAGAGTACTGCAGATTATATTTTGTGCAGTGGTCTTTTACAGCAGTCCTGAGTACTTCAATTCAGAAGTAAGCACCACTGTGTTCAATGGGGCCCATTCCCAGCTAAGTGTGCAAAGGATCACAACCTTACACATTGCAGAGTACACTGAAGTCAGTGGGCTTAAAATGGTGTAACTCTAATTAGGATTGCATACAGGTAGCCACATTGGTCTGAAGAAGCAGAACAAAGTTTGGGTCCAGTGGCATCTTTAAGACCAATAAAGTTTTATTCAATGTATAAGCTTTCTTGTGCAAAGCACACTTCTTCAGTTTCAATGAAATGGAAATTATCAGTCCATACATATAGGTAGAGGGTGAGCAATAAATCAGCATACAGCATGATGGAAATGTTTAACAGATTCAAGGATCAAACAGGAATGACAAGTTTAGTTTATATGGCTACCATTTGTTAGGGTTTAACTGGGGGGGCACAGTGAAGGAAATAAATGTGTCAAAATTGGAGATGGATGGCAGATGTATCCTTAATTGTGGAATGCTGAGAGTAATTAACTGAGACCCTGCCATTACTCTCCATCCATCTCCTCTCAAGCATAGAGGCGACCTTACAGCACTTTCTTCTTTGAAGTGAGGTGACTGGCTGTGTAGACTTATCTTCCCTGTCCCTAGACCAGAGAAATACATTCCAATCTACCATTCCAAATGCCATTCTACTATTCATTACGTTACTGCTATTCTAATCTATTATTCCAAATAAGAAATAAAATTAAATAAAGAAGGATGTATGGCCCTTCAGGGGGATTGATGAGAATACAGATGTAAGGGCTAAATGAGGTTAGCATCTGTAGTGAGATAAGAAACCAATATCCCTGTTAAGTCTTGGGGATTCTATTATTTTGAGTGTTGTAATAACTTGCAACTCAGTGATTTCCCTTTCTAGCCTGTTCCTTTGCATAAGATTGCATAGTTACTCAAGTAAATTCAAATTTGTTCTTGGGAAAAGGCATAACAAGGCAGTCAGCATGTTTATCTTCTGTTTGATAGTTTCAAAACACAATCACTGTTAATATTTTTTGCTGTACTGCTATAACTAACATGCTGAAACACTGGGATGCAAAAAGCAAACTTGTCAACTGACAGAGGTGTACAGAACCAAGACCCAAAACTGGAAATGTCATCAATAGAACATATCTACTCAAGAGAATATTTAGAATCTTTACCATATACTTTCTACAGTTAAAAATCTGTCCCTACAGTGTAATGAACTATGAAATACAAATGACTAAGTATCAATTTAAAGCATATATTTAACTCATCTGTTTGTGCTTGGCAAAGAGTAGTAGCAAGTATAAGCAGAAACTTTACTAAACTGTTCAAAATGGACAAAGAATTTAATGAAGATAATGAGCAAGGCTTCCAGAAGAAAAATCATGTATTGGTAAAAACATAGTCACCAGTTTGCATTGTCACAATGTAGCCCCTTGTGAATAATTGCTAAGCCTTGTGAGTAGGGTTTTAAAAAATAAGATGTTGGATTAAGGTTTAAATACATCCTACAGCGTAAAGTTTATTGGAAGTTGGCAGGATATTAAGCAAGAGTTCAATTATTTGGTTTATATGATAATAAAATGAGAAATCAGGAAATCAAGATGTTGCTAGTATGAGAAACAAGGTGATAGCCCCAGAAATTATTCAAAAATCCAAGGTCAACAGATAATAAGCGAACAAAACACTCTTGACTCTCAACATGGGCACAATCCATCAAAACAGTTTTCTTTGCCAGTCCCACCACCCTCATCTGCAGGTCCCATTCACTGCAATGAGACCTGTTCAGCTGGATGAAGAACTGGGGAAAGGATGTTGACATTTAACTGGAAAACTGCCAGGAGCCAAATGGGATTTTAAGAATCTAGCTGGGATTTTAAGGCTAAAGATTATTGCCATTATACAGGATTAGATTCCTGGATCTACAATTAGTGCAGGACTCAGAAATATTTTCATGAAAACAGAAGGCTGAAGAAAGGCATGCTTAGTAAAATGAACAGGAAGAAGACCACAGACTTAATAATTAAGAACAAAACATTTAACAGAAGAATATTTGTTAGCAAGGGGAAACAATGAATAACTGCAGTGGTTTAGTAGTCTGAGTGTCAGATTATGAGATTCAGGTTCAAATCCTCACTCTGCCATGGGAGCTTGATGGGCAACCTTAGACCAACCACAGACTCTCAGCCTAACCTACCTCACATATGGAGGGGAGAACAATGTTGTAAGAGACTTTGGATCCCCACTGGGAAGAAAAGCAAAATATCAATATAATGAAGTTTAAATAAAATAATCTACTTGATCAACCAGTTTTTAAAATGTTGAAAATGTACAATACACCAACAAGTGATAAATCCAGATGCATCACACTCACGAGTAACATTCACAAAAACTAAGTAATCCCAAATTACATCTTATGTCTCTGAGTTTAAGATGAATGCTACAGGCTATTGTCTGCCCTATCCAGTAGTTCAGAGAGCAGGTGATGAGTGACCTAAAAGGAAGTGATTAATATATACTTAAGTCACACGACACCAGATAATGAACTGATCTAATTGAATGACAAAGGAGATTCCTCTCTAATAAAGGGCACTTCTTCACAAATCTGCAACAACCCTTTGGCGATACTTCATTATCAAGGAGTAAAGCATATGGTGTTCATTATCAAGGAGTAAAGCATATGGTGGGTCGAAGCAGGACAAGTAGCTCTAGGATGTCTAATAATTCCATCCTAAACTTCACTTCAAAGCAATTTCACTGACTTCAATAAAAAGTATCACCCATGTAAACTTAGAATAGTGAAAGGACACTACTTAAATTAAACAGTATTGTTTGCTACCTTAAGTAAATCACAACAGGAAAAAAATCAAAACAAAGTAGAAGGATCTAAAAATCAATATTTTTTCCTCTTCAAAGAGACAAGGCAGAGCAAGGTGGAAAGAAGGGAGGGAGGAATCTCATGAGACCAAGTGTCTCATCAGAGTGCGCTTGTGGTCAGGGGAAAGGACATAACTGGGGACATGATCCTTCCATCATCAAATCACTTTCACTGGAGGACTACAAGACCTCAAAGATGGAAAACAAGCCCAGCAGAGCAAATCACCCATGCAGATGCCCACAGTTAGCCTGTCCCATTCCTCCCATAGAGGTCAGAGAAGTAAGCATGGCAAGCAGAACTTCCCTAGTTCACAAGTTGGTCTGTGTCAAATGGTCAAATGCCGCATCTCACTGATCTGTCATGCTGACCTTTATCAGGAAGTCATCAGAAATGTGACAGTATTCCTCAGATGGCTTTCTTTTCCCCTTGGAAGTTGTGTGAATAAGATAAAGCGATTTAACTCTACTTGACATGCTGAAATACAACCTCCAGTCACAGACAGCCAATGATAACCAGACACATTTGAGAAAGGCATGCTTCCCTGTAGGAGACTATATCAAGGGGGTAGTATAATCTAAAAGGTGACTGTTAGAAGAAACAGATTAGTGGGTTATTTTTTTCAAGTTGGCATTTACAAAGCTCAGCCTTACCCCAGCTTCTTAACACTGGAATCTAGACATTTAAAACAAAATCTATAACTAGCATTAAAATGTTAGCAAGTGCAAATTTGGGTCTGACAATTTTTTTTTACTTTTGGATTTGAATTCCAGATTTCTGTTGCCAGTTTTTGAAACCAAAATTACTATTTATGTTTAGCTGATTATGATTGTCTTGCATATAAACAAACATTTAGTAGAGTTTCATTAAAACTAGACAAACTGATACTTAGAATTAAAGTCTATTAATATTGGTTATGAGCAAATTTCTTGGCTTTGCTGAGGTTCATTCTAAGGTAAACTCTATTTTTACAAAAAAAAAAAACACTTATTTCATGTTTATTCCCTCCTCCATGCCCCATCCCAGTCCATCACTGTATGACTATCCGCTTTAGGCAAAACTGTACCTCATCTTGGCATAGTAAGGAAAGCCAACTTCTAAGAAAGAAATTACAGTTTTATTCTGATGCTCTTCTCTTAACCCAAACTCCAGCTTGGAGCAGGTTCACCATACAGTCCCAGTCATTAAAGTGGATGAGACATATCAAAGTACACGGGAACCTGAAAAATTATTGCTCAATTTGTTTCAGCAGGTGTCTTCTTCTAGCTATAACAAAATGCAAGAATAAAACTACAGCCTGTTGCCACACACTGTGCTGGAAGTAGAACCAGTCTGAAAAGAACAGGAGTTTCAGTTCTACGCGGTCTCAGTGCTGGTTCCCACACAACCCAGGTGTGCAAGTTATACATGGAAGCAAACCTCATATAGGCCCAAATCCACAGTAAAGAGTGTACATCTGTGGGGGAGAATTGGCACGCCTAATGGCCACAGCTCCAATATGCATAGAATCTACACAGACAGGCCATGTGCCTGATTACAAAGTGGTATTTAAAGCCGCTTTTCATGTAAAAGCAGATGACCACTGGTCCCTGTATAACATACTAGTGAGATATTACCACAGGGAAGATGCCCAAGTTCCCTCTTAGCATAGTGCACAGGAAAGGAAAATGTGAGAACAACAAGCTGCTGTTTTGTGTTAATGCGTGAAGCTGCATTTCAGCAAGATGGAACAAGACAGGAACCCTACCAATCTGCAACAATACCGTTCAATATCTGTGTCTCCCTCGTATCTGAAACAAACACTTTACAGCAACTCAGTATTTTACTCATTTAAATGAAACGTCATACAACAGTGTCATCTTTCTCTCTCTCAAAATAGTATGATTTTAGAGCATTAAAGATTATACGTTTATAAAATAAGCATAACAGTACGAGACACAGAGGCCTTAACAGTGGCAAATGCAAAATACACAGCAAGTTGGGAGTTCATGCTGCAATACATGTTACTATACTAGACTTGCCTAAGGATGTTTCTTATCCCATAAGCTCAGGTTTTCATCTATCTAGTAAGTTTCATCCTGCCTTTCCTCATTTTACCTTCAGAACAATCCTGTGGAGGGTTAGAATGCCTGGCTAGGGGGTGGAAGACCCAGGTTTGCCTCTCCACTCCGTCACTGAAGCGCACTAGGTGATCTTGGGCCAGTCACTCTCTCCTATCTCCCAGGGTCCTTGAGAGGAAAACAGAAGGTGCGTGACCAATACCATAAGCTCCACATTGGGGAGAAAAGCAGTGTAATATCTAAACACAGAGTGGCTGGCCCAAGGCCACTCACAACACAATCCTAAACAGAGTTACACCCTTCTAAATGCACTGAAGTCACCCTACCTCTCCGCTATACCATCAAGCTCAGCCAATGAGCTTGATGGTATAGTAGATATTTACATGGGTCTTCAAGATTTTGGGCCAGCACATTACCTACAATATCACACTGGCTCTCTGCAGCTGTAACTTGACAATATCCTTACAAAATACAGGAAAATTTGCTGAGCCCAGATACCACTGAAGCTGTATGTACAGCAAGAACACAAATGGCAGAAATGAAGGTTTTCCCTCCTAAATGGAAATAAAATACTTATCTATCTTATTTAGAATTCAACAGCTCAGTACTACATGTGTATATTTTGAACTCAAGCCAGATGATTTCAACGGAAAAGGCAGGGTTTTTCCCCCCATCTCTGAGTGCAGAAGTGGCTAATTGCTTGTTTGTGCACAATCTATATGATGTTCCCCCACCCCAGTTCCAATAATGAATCCACTGGGAAATTGCATTTTCACAGCACTGACATCACAGTACTGAGTTGCTGGCTACATGCAGTATCTCCTCCTACTAGTGCAACTATTACAAGCAAAGTGATATGTGTATGTTATTCCTAACAGCATTGCAGGTATCTATGACCTCATAGCAAAAACACCGCAACCCTGTTCACACACCCTCCTTCCTAATCATACCTACTATTCAGGAAGTTCGGCTGCCCTGCCATGTCACCAAAATCAAATTTGCAGTGTTCCAGTGCATGCCACCTGAAGTATTATTAACAGAAGCCATTCAATTTCCCAGCTGCAAGGTTACTCTGCCCCCTTCCTTTATGGAAGAACAGGGTTATAACACCAGGGGTGATGAATGAGCCCGGAGCCAGCAAGGCACCAAGAAAAGTTGGATTTTATCATCTAGAATTGGCCTTAAGCAGCTGGAAAAAGAATTTCTGATAGGAATAAACTTTTAAAAAGCAGACCAAACAGACAAACTCTAATTTTTACTTGCTTAAAACTACAGGAGGCCCTGTGAGCAACAGCTACCATGCAATTTGAAGTTATTTCAGCTCAAAGGTTTTTTAAACAGAAGGCTGCACTCCCAATAATATATAACCAGGAGTTAAGTCCCATTGGAAAGACAACTGACTTCTGAGTAACCCACTTAGCCCCAGAAGTCTGTCGTTTACTGCCAGTCCCCTTCCAAAGCCTTCGTGTTTAATGGGGGGGGGGGACCATGTGAACACACACAGGAATCGCACTGTCTTGTCTCTAACAGACCACCCAAGAGAGGGTGGTAAAACACTGCTGCTACAAGTTGATCATGGGAAATCTAGACTTGTGCGCTCCCAATGTTGATTATCCGGAAAAGAGATTCATAATTTGGAAACCCTATTCCTAGTGCTCGCTTTGTACTGGAGGGTTACATGGGATAATGAGGCGGAATAATTCCTGGCAGATAAATATCCCGGTGGGAGACTCTTCTCTCCCCGCCTCCCTTCCTGCCATCCCTCAGATCAACGACTACAAAAGGGTAACACGCCCTTACCTCATCATCGCCCTCCTCCCATTCTTTTTTTTTAATGTTTTGTCTCTGGGCGGATCTTGAAAAGGAGGGGGGGCAATTAAGAATAACAGAAAGAGCGATTAACTGGATTTGGGCAGGGTCGACCGCCTGGGAGGGGGAAGGCTACAGCCGAATCAAGGCGAGCAGCGGAGCCTCACGCGCTCCTGCGCCCTTAAAGGCCACTCGCGGCCGAATGTTGCCTCTTGCAGACCGCAGAGGGCAGCCACACCGACCGAGCAGTTTCCCAGGCGCGGGGCTGCCAGACGCAACCCTGCTCGCGTGCTCCCCCCCCGCCCCCTTCCTTCCCGGCGTGTGAGCCGCAGAGCAAAGGCGCCTCGTCTCCTTCCCCCTCCCCTTTCTCACGCCGCCGCCAGCGAAGTTTCTGTGCCAGCACCCCCCCCCGCGCATTGTTTTCGCGGCTCGCCTGCGCCCACAAGGGGCCAATCTCCCCGCCTCCCCTCCATAGGAGTCCCCAGAGTGCTTTGGGCACCTTGCAAAGCCTCCCGGGAGGGGGGCGCGGGAAAAGCAGCTGCGCCTGCTCCCAGGTGGCCCCAGCGCTTCGCTAAGCAGAAAATGTCCTTCTTGCCTTCTCCCCCCCCCGGGAAACGCGTGGGGGGCGACTTCCCCGAGAAACCCACACAGAGGCCGGTCCCCCCCCCCCCCACGGCCGGCCAAATACTCGCCGGCACTTTCACGTGTGCGTCCTCTCCCTCCAACTTTATGGCTCTCCGGAGCAACGAGGAAGAGCTAACCCGAGGGACGCTTCCAGCCTCGGTCACCGGGAAAGGGCAAGTGGGGGGAGAGAGTCCCAGCCGTCCGAAATCAAAGGGCCATCAATCCGCGTCTTGTTCCCTGAGCAGTTTCTTTTGAAAAGAAGCGGCCGGGGTGGGGGAGGCCGAAGAGAAATCCACCCTCCTCCCATTCCGCCTCCAGCTCACATTATCTGTAGGGGAAAGGAAGCCGCAGGACTCGACTTCAGCAGAAAGTCGCCTTTTGTAAAGAAAAGTCACACGAACTCGCCCATGCGCCAGAATACAGATCGCGTCGCGAGTTATAAACAGCAGCCAAGTAACCCAAACCGGTATTTAAAGCAAACTCTCAAGATTAAAAAAACACTTAAATTATATTTTAAAAGGACGAAAAGAACAAGATCTGGCTAACATTTCTGCCAGGAAGAACAAGCAGCAAATAAACGAGTTAAAGGGATGGGATAGCATGGCACACAGGGGGATCAGAATCCCACGGGAAGAATAACTAACCTCACAGCCGACTGTATCGGGTTTAAGGAAGGGATGGATGGGGGGGGTGGGATAGAAGTGAAAGAGGACAATCTATTTTAATGTGCGTTGGGAGGAAAAGTCATTCCACCGCCGCGTTGCTCTTGCTGCTTTTATTCGAGGAAGGCAGCAAAGCACAGTTCTTGCCTCGCTGGCCATCTACTGTTCAGAGACTTTCGTGGATGCCGTGACAAGGATGCCGGGCAAAGCCCCAGGAGGACAGGCTCATATTGTCGAGGAAGGAGGACGGTGGCAGCCCGAGTCACAGCCCTCCCTGTAGCCCCACGGCAAGAATGGACGCGACTCCCCCCTCCCCCGGCCTGGTCCCAGCAACGAAACCAGGGGCACTGGAGCACCAGCTCCGCTCCATGCCGCTCTCCCCTGCCGCCTCCCCTGCCGCACACACACTGGCTTTCCAGACCAAGGTCCCTCCCTGACCACTCACTGACCTTCCCGTCCGCTGCATGGGGGCTCGGGCGCCCCTCGGCTCCTTCCAGTGACCCCCAGCACCCAGATGTCGGACCGGCTGGTTGGTTCGCTGCCCAACTCCTTATGCCGCCGCCGCCGCCGCCTCCTTACTGCGGTTAGAACCCAGGAGCTGGAGGAGGCACCACGCAGGCGCAGCGCTAGGCGGGGCTGCTTCAGGTAACTCCGCCAGCCTGTTGTCCGATACCTATTGAAAGGAAGCGAGAGGAGAGCCCTTTAAATAATGACAGCAACGATGCGGCTCCCAAGTCCTGGGTTCGATCACGCTCCGGTTGAAATGAATGGCGAAAGTTGGGCGGCTCAGGAGCAAGAGGCCGCCCGCTCTGCTGCCCTTGCAGCGCCTTGGGCAGGGCGATCCAGCGGGGTCAAGGGGAACGCAACGGCTGGGGAGAAATGGCTGGGGGAGGGTGAAAAGAGGCCACCTTAATGGCTCGGCCTTGTGGGAGAAGGAGAGGAAAGGGGCTCATTATTAATCTTGAAGCCCTTAAGGCTTCCATGAGCATCTGCATGGTTTTGAAGAGGAATTAGAATTTGACAGACAGATAACTATTCCTCCTCCTCATGCTGTGGGGATAACAGAGTTCGAATCCCAGCTCAGTCTAGCCTACCTGACAGGGCTGTTGTTGTGACAACAAACACACATACACTCCTGTGAAGTGTTTGAAGATAGGGGAGATAAAAACATGATAAATGAAAGTATCTTGCCCCAATTGCACTCAGGCAATAATGGAATCCCCAGCCTGTCTATATGCATCCATTTCATAATGATATTTAGACTGACTTGACTAAAGTCACTGTCGTTCATCCTCAGTTCCTCTGCAGAATTGAAGACCTACCTTATAGTGTTTTTGCAGAGGTGACTTTGATAAGGACTAAGGATTGCTAAGAGTGATACTGACGATTTTACCAAAGCACCGGCACAAGGACTGTGAAGCAGTAAGTCAGGATTCCCGTGGCAGTCTGTGTGGTAGAATGGTTAGTGAGTTAGGCTAGGTGTGGGGAGACCCAGCAAATTCCGTCTCAGGCATGAAGTTCAGTGGGTGACCCTGGGCCCTTCACAGTTTCTCAGCCTACCCTGTTTGTGTGTTCAGTGCCATAAAGTTGCCTCCGACTTGTGGCAGTCCTACGACTTAATGACCTCCAAAGCATCCTATCATTAACAGCCATTCTCAGGTCTTGCAAATGAGGGCCCTGGGCATCCTTGTCTGAGTCAATCCATCTCAAGTTGGATCTTCCTCTTTTCCTGCTGCCTTCGACTTCTTTTAGCATGATTGTCTTTCCCAGTGAATCTTGTGATGTGACTAAAGTATGATAGTCTTGGTTTAGTCCTGTTAGATTCTAGGGAGAATTCAAGCTTGATTTGATCTAGAACCCACTTATTTGACTTTCTGGTGGGCTATAAAACTCTCTTCCACCACCACATTACAAATGAATTGTCTTTCTTCCTGTTAGATTTCTTCATTTGCACCTATCCATAGTAATGGGGGGATACTATAGTATAAATTATCTTGATCTTGATCACCAGCAATGTGCCCTTACCTTTAGGGATCTTTTCAGCTCTTTCGTGGCTGCCCACCCCAGTCTCAGTCTCATTTCTCGGTTGCTGTCTCCCTTTTGGTTGATGATCGCACCGAGGAATAGAAAACTGTGAACAATTTAAATTTCCTTATTGCCAGCCTTAAAATTGTGAGGATAAAATAAGGAAGGGGGGCAAGTACCATATTTACTTCAAAGGAAGATAACCCTGATGACCCCCTTAAAATGTTATACAAAGGTACAATTTTTTTATTGGACATAATTCTAACATCTGTGTGAATGTAATTAGATTCTCCCCTCTTTAGATGGCATACCTATGAAAAAACCTAGTCTTGCCTTTGAGTAAATACTGTATACTACCATGAGTTCCTTGGAGACAGGGAAGGGTAAAAATATAACGAACTAAATCCATAACCCCAAGAGGATCATGGGAGCCTACTGTGAAGTCTGCCTGGATATCAACAACTGTGACAAAGCTAAGATCAGATTAATTTTGACAGACTTTATTTTATTAATTGGCCTCTTAAAAAAATCATTTAGAAAGTTCTGCAATGGCAAACCCATTTACACTAACTGCTTTTCTGCATGGAAGAACTGGACATTATACCACTGTTAGCTTTCAGCAAGCATCTACTAGCATTTGGTGTAAGACATAAGTTTGTAATAGGGGGGTAAGACCATGATCAGGAATTTTGCATATGTTAGACCCCAAAAATCTTCTGAGGTTTTGTAGTGAGTAGCCCATTGTTGCATAACCCCTTGTTACACTACTGTGTGTAATTGCTTCTTACCTATTTCTAGGCTGCAAGACTAAGGATGATTTCCTGGGAGTAAGCCACATGGAATAACATGGAGCTTACTTTCAAGTAGACCTATTTAGAATAGCTCTGAAAATTGCCTCCTCCTTAATTCATTGATGACTTTTCTGTAATGCCCTTGTAGATGCTTGGGAAGCAACAAAAAGCAGACACACCATAAGATACAGGGAAGGTGCTCTGAGAACAACTCCACACACATAAATAGAGCAAGAAATTCCAGTTGGTGGAAATTTAGGAGTAACACAACAAACAAAAGAGTGGTTGGCTACAAATAAGAAACAAAGCAAAGGAATAAGAATGTATTACATAATGTGAAGAAAATGAAAGATACATTTGGATACTTAGTTGCTTGGCAGCTAAACAACAATTTAAACACCAATTAACACACATTCCTGACATTCCACACTTTGTAATCAGCTGTCCAGATACTTAGGTAGAGACAATTCCTTTGAAACCTAGGAGTTGCACTCTAAGAATAAAGCATTTTATCATAGAATTTAAAGCAAGGGCTTGAAGACTATAAAGTCCAGCTCCCTGCAGTCACTGAATGCCCTGCTTCAGACATTTCCAATAAAGAATGGTCATCCCATTTCCCAACAGTCTCCCAGGACAGGAGATTCCTTGTCTAGGTAATGTTCTTTCATTATAGCTGTCCAATCAGTCTTACAGACATTGAGCATTGTTTTGGTGCAACTTGACCTCATGGCTTCATTTTCCAGCTGGCCTCCATCTTCTTCAAAGCCGTAAAGATGCCAGGTATGCCATATAACATGTTTATTTTTTCTGTAGTAAGACACACCCTGTTTCTTCAGCCCCAGTTTAGTGGTAAGTGTAGTTGCAGTGTTTTTTCTGGAGCTGATTGTCCTGTCTCATGTTTTATAAGCCTTTACAGTACTTTTGCTGATACACGATTAAACTATGAAATTGCTGGCTCCAGACTGAGTAAAACTTACAAACCATTTGCTGCTTCCTCCTGAAGTCACTCAAAGGGTTACTAAAGGTTTCCCTTGCTTGAAAGCCAGTCGAGTCCGACTCTAGGGGGTGGTGCTCATCTCCGTTTCCAAGCCGAAGAGCCAGCGCTGTCCAAAGACATTTCTGTGGTCATGTGGCTGGCATGATTAAACACCAAGGCACATGGAATGCTGTTACCTTCCCACTGAAGTGGTACCTATTTTTCTACTTGCAATTTCATGTTTTAGAAGAACTGCTAGGTTGGCAGGAGCTGGGAGCTCACTCTGTCACACTGCACTAGAGTCTCGAATGGCTGAACTACAGACCTTCCAGTCTGCAGTTCAGTGTCGTAACCTCTGAGCCACCATGGCCCCTCAAAGGGTTACTACTTTTTGCTAAATGTACCTGAATTAAAAAAAAAAAATTCATACAGCTGCTAATAGAAAAACACTTGTGCTTGATATTTCTCCGGTGCGATTGAGGCAGCCCAGCAAAGCAAGCTCTCCCTTGTTCTCTCCCTTCCTTCAGGGAGGAGCCTCAGTGGAAGGGAAGAAAGGCTTCCTTTTGCCTCCTTTAGGATTGAGGTAGCCTGGCCAGTTCCCTCCCTCCCCCTGGGAGGAGGAGGGGGAGGAGCCTCAGCTAGTTCTTTACCAGACTCTCTCAATGGCACCGGAGAGGCTTTTCTATCTAGCTACACTGCGCGATTGAGAGAGTCTGGTAAAGCAAGCTGTGATGTGACAGCAGCAGAAGAACTTGAAAATGAAGCAGAAAACAGCCAGGTCCTTGTGGGTCAGATTGGAGCCCTCCAAGGGTCTGATCTGGCCCATGGGCCGCATGTTTGACTCCCCAGGTCTAGCCATTTAATAACCCATTCCACATTTCAGTAATAGATTTTAGCCTCCACAGCATAACACTTTACATTTGGCCTTTGCTGAATTCTTTTCTTTTTTAAAAAATGTCCTCCCCAAGAACATAATTTAATCTGTTCATGCCACTTTGGACTGCCAACCTCCAGGTGGGGGCTGGAGATTCTCCAGGATTACAACAGATCTCTGGAATACAGAAATCAGATCCCCTACAGAAAATGGTTGCTTCAGAGAGTGGGCTGTATGGCATACGCTGCTAAGGTCCTCACCAAACCCCTCTCTCCCCAGGCTCTACTCCCAAATCTCTAGAAATTTCCCAACCTGGAGTTGGCAACCCTATGCCAAGTAGAAGTCACCTTCATTTCACTCCTTTCTGATATAATGTAAAGAACAAGATATATTTAAGGACTTGCCCTCAGCCACAACAAACAGCTGCCATCCTTGAAGCAGGGGGAGGTGTTTGTGAATTTCCTGCCTTGTGCAAGGGGTTGGACTAGATGACCCTGGAGGTCCCTTCCAGTTCTATGATTCTAAGTATTTTGCTTGCTATAACTGGAAAGGAAATACAAATGGAGAACGTGGTAACCCCCAAAATGAACTACAAAACACTGCATTAAAAAGGTTATCTTAATAAATTCTGTAAACTAACATTACTTCTCATACATTGTAATAGCTTACTTATACATTATAAATTTAAAAAGTTAAAAATTTATAATATATAAGCAAATTGTTATAATGTATGAGAAGTAATGTTAGTTTACAGAATATATTAAGATTGTATTTTTAATGTGGCGTTTTGTAGTTCATAACTGGAAAGGAAGCAAGTAACAGCCAGGCAGCTATTATCCAGATTGGTATACATGTCAGGGCTGTAACTTGCAAAGGTGTCCCCTTTCTTGTAAAGAAAAAATGTGTGTATTTCAGGCACCTATATACTTGGGATCTTCGTCTATGTATACCAAGGTCCAGATTCAGATCACCACTTGGAAAAACAGAGGGGAACAGACTCTTAAACAAAAAGGGTTTTTATTGATTAACAGGGGAAAAAAGAGATCAAATTAATCTATGCAATACTGAAAAAGTGACAAAGAAAACTGCAGAATGGGGTGGGGGGAGCAATGAGGTAAATGACACACAAAAACCTTTCCCTAGAAAACTGCCTGTCTATAGGGGAATCTCCTTATATATAATTCCATTTTCGAGTGGCAACATTCCATGTGCTCCCTAATCAGTTGGCTGCCTGATCTGCCACTCGGAAGGTCTGCCAATCCCCTGGCTGCATTGCCTCACTGCGTTGCCTCAGTCCCACCCACAGATCCAGTGGCCATTGTCTCGGTCTCAGTCTAGAGGGAGCTGGCAAAGGGGATGGACGCTTTGGTGGGCAGAGGCTAAGGAGGCTGACTGGGAGAAAGGAGGAAGCAGAGCAAAAGGGCAGAAAACTGGGACCACAGTGGAGGGGCAACAGCCCCCTCAAACCCAATTCTCCTTCTCTCAGCCCTCCCACCTTGGGGAGATCCAGCCCCATCATAAATGCAGCCCTGAGTGTAGGAAAAGCATTGCCAGCACCTCAAACAGTGCACAACAATGCAATCCACACCAGGGCCAGGGGAGGAGGGACCTCTGGTTCGAGGGGGGCCACCCAGCACTCACTCCAGGGTCCCCCACCGCCTGTGGGATAAGTGCGCCAGCCTGAGTCCTCCTCCACTTGGAAGGCAAGCACAGAACAGACAGGTACTGCTGCTGGTGCCGGCAACAGCCAGGGAAGGGCTGGTGGGCAGGTTTAGGGCAGCGGAGGTGCCCCACCAGCCCCATTGTGGAAAGGCTTACCCTGCAGGCTGGCTGCATTGCTCCCTGCACACCCCAGCTCTGAGGCCAACCTGGAACCGCAATGCTCCACCCCTTGCCTGGGCCTGACTCCCCCTGGTTGTTCCACTGCCCTCTGGTAGGATTCACTTGAGGGCACCGCCTCCTTCCCACCAGGCTCCCAGCACTGGCTCCGCTCCTGCCGTGTGGTGTGCCACCACCCTGGGAATACGTGGATCTTCCTCCCCCCTTCGAAAGCAGGAGAGCTGCTGGCTACCCGTGCCAAGTTCCTATCAGAAGGTGAGGTGGGTGCAGTCCCCTTCCCAGTGGGAGAGAGTGCAAGCCAGCGTTAGAGGGAGTTCTTCTATGCACCCCCCACACCCAGCGCCATGGAGGAGAAGACGGTTGTGGAGGAGGGTGAGGCTGAGATCCAGGAGCACCACAGGCCCTGGCAGTGGCTCAGCAAGTGGGGGCAGCACTCCCTGGCTGAGGCCAGTGGAAATGCATGGCACAGAGAGAGACCTGTAAGCTACTTTCTAGAGCTTGTTGTATTGCTTCTACAACAGGCTTTGCTACTAGTAAATCTATAAAAGAGAAGGAGACACATGAGCCTGTTCCTTCCTGAAGAGGAGCAGGGGAAGGAAAGATTGTCCGCTGCAGTGATGCGCAGAGCAAGGTCCATGGAGGAAAGAGTTGAGATTGGAGAGCTGAGGAGCCAACCGTAAGGCTGGGGTAACAGGATAAGTCCAAAACTGGCTACAAGGATTGGGACTGAAGAGGGAGCTTTTTATGCCTTTTTGCTTGGGATGAGGAGGGGAAGGGGCATTGTTATTGGAATGTAGCCCCTGTAAGAAGAGCTCTGTAAGCTCTTGAAGGATAGGCTACATTAGGGGTGTGTCGCCTAATATGCAAAGGAGTTCCTGCTACAAAAAGGGGGCTGCATAATAAAAATGCAGTCTTTCAAAGATGAGCCAGTCTGAAAAGAAATCCTTTGTCTACATGGTAGAGGGACATTTCTGTGTGGAAACTATCAAAAATATTCCCTTGGGGAGATTGGGAAGTTAGCTCTATGGTCTAAATAGCTGGGAAATTGTTGGAATTGGCCCATTGCTTATAGTTTTGGAGTTGTTTGAAATCAAATGATCGGGGGGGGCGGGGCTCTGAGGTCCTTAGGGAAATGGCCCTTGATTGAATCCCTCTTAGGGTGGCTTTTTTGCATGCAGGAGGAACAAGCCATAACAAAAACGGGGGGCCCTGGGGACTGAGGGACTTGGGGGAATTACAGGCTACCTTGCCTGTGAGACAGCTTCAGTTCCACAGCAAAGTAAAAGCTCACAGGAGGAGGACAGAGTGGTCAAATTGCCAAACCCCTCCTCCCACAAAACCCAACATCGGTGAGAAAAGTTCAGAGCCTCTCTCAGATTTTGAAATAAAATTACTGCTTTAAAAGTATTTAGAACATATAAAAGGTCTAGTTGAAACAAGCCCAAAGCAGCACTTGACAGTCCTGTGTTCTATACAGACCAAAGTTCTGTGTGGGTAGGCAAGGCTGGGATTTCAAGTACTGTTTGAGATAGCAGTAAGACAAAAACATGTTATACCTGACTCAGACTGGGAGGGCAACACCTGCTGCTGCAAACAAGCTACACCCCTAGAGTTTCAGAAACCTGAAGACAGCCACCCCCAACCAGACACTGGACACCTCATAATAAGCTGTCCCACAACTACATATGTGTGTATTCCTTTTCATTTATATTCATAGTCACTTGAGTGATACAATTGTTGCAAGTGCAGAAACCCTGTTTACATCAGAATGTGCATGGGATTCTGTACCGGGACAGGTGTTTAATAAGGCATAATTACCCTATTGGTTACAATGTTAAAAGTAAATGGGAAACAAAAAAATTGAAGAAAAGACACCGTTAGAATTAAATTAAATCCATAAGCCTCACTCCCAGAATGTACTTAGGCCCCAGTCATACGGGCCAGAAAATGCGGGGGGGAGGCGTGGCAGTTCACCCTGGAGCAAAATAAGGCACGGTAGCCTGATCACACGGGCCACCAGGTTGCCACGCTCCAGCTCCAAGTGCCAATCACACCGCGCTGCTGCAGCGCGGCAAAAAAGCAGCACAGCAGACCATGCAAGCCACGCTGTTGCGAAGTGCGCATGTGCCATTGGGGGGGGCGCTGCCGGTGTCTTGCATATGCGCATGCCTCATTCAGCGTTGGTGCGTATCCCATGGAAACTTACAACATCCGGAAACCCCGGGACATGGGCCGGTGTCGGAGGCCGTGGGATACTGGTGCTCCCGCGATCAGACGCTGGCCTTTGCCCCGGGGTTTCCGGAAACTAGTACTTTGACCCTAGTAGTTTTTTACTCCGCGTTTTCCACGGGAAGCCGCGGGTTGGCCATGGGAGTGCTACGCCTCCCAGATGTGCTCGTATGATTGCACACCGAAAGTCCACAGGGCTACCCTGCCTTCAGCGGGGCAAATGCTCCGTGTGAACGGAGCCTTAGAAGGGCATAACCATGGTTCAGTAGGCACTGCAGATCTTGCTCTTTGTTCCTAAAATAAGATCTTTTGTCTCCAAAATAAGTATCTGTGACTAAAATAAAATAAGAGTCCAATAGGCCCTAAAAGACTAATAAGATTTATTCAAGAGTAATGGTCATGAGTCAGAGCTCTTATTTTTAAACCAAATAAATATCTAAAGGGTAATTCTCAGCTCAGCCTCTTATCAGGGGTCACTTTGGGCAGTAAGGAAGCCTTGAGTCTGAATTTCCCCACCTGCTAAACAGAATATGAGTGACCTGCCTCACATAACTGTTGTATAAATAAAGATGGTAAAGCAGTTTGCACATTAAAACTTACTTTATGACTACTAAGAATTTGTAAACTTTAAACACACATTAGCCTCAATCTAGAGATGCTCTCTCACACAAAGTACTCTTTTGTGTAGTTCAGAAGTAGGGATGCTCCAGAAGAAGCTTGCCATATAGTCCAGAAGAAGCTCACTGTTTAACCCCTGCTTTCTGCTCCCTGCCGCTCAACTGTTTTTTTGTGAAGAGCAGAAAGCAGGGTTTAAATGGCTTGGAGCTCTTCACAAACTGCCATGAACTGCCTTAACAACAAACTGCCTTAACATTTGGAAGTTCATGGCATCTATTAAGTTCATGAACTTTGGTTAGTGAACCATGGACCACCTAAAATTCATCACAAACATACATTCTTGAGCCGGGTCATACCCAACCCTATTCAGAAGTTGCAGTGATAGGAGATATAGACTAATAATTGTTATGACAAACTGTGTATGTTTGCATGTTTATTTCTCACTCCATGAGATATAAGGTCTAAGCTTCAATCCTTGGCCTCTCCAGATAAAAGGTATCAACTTAGTAGTGATGGAGGGGGAAATCTTTTGCTGACTGAGACTTGAAGGACCACAGCCAAACCATGCAAACAATACTTAGTGTTTCTGTTTCATATATTCTTAAGTTTCATTGTTTGTTTTCTGGCAAAGAATCTGGTAATGGCAATGTAAGTTAGCAGTTGGAAGTATTGACATCTGTTACACCTAAAATATATTGGGTTGGATGATGCCAGAAATATAATAAAATTAAAGCATTTTTTCCCCAGCAGAAGGCTATTTGAAACAGAGGAAGGCTTTACAATTACAGAAATAGAATCATAGGATCCAACTCAATGTCTTTATAGAGATAACCCATTTACCACACAGTTTTTGCTCTTGCTATTCCAAGACCAATTCAGTATTTGCGTATTTACAAAAATATTATAAAGGTGTGGATTGCCCCCATTTTAATGGACAGGTTTATTAATATCTTTCTGAATTGATATGTTAGATTTTACTTGCAGGCCATTTTGGCCATATACATTACTTGAAAAAATCCTGATAGGCTGCTGCCCTGAGCCTGCCTGACCTCCATGGTGAGGCCAGCACAGAGGAGTATGACAGCATGAGGCTTTGCCCTGCTGGCCTGGGGAGAGTGTGGATACATCTGTCCAATGGTTTTTCTCTCTTATAGGTTGGGTTACTGTAATGTGCCCTATGTGCATTTGAAGACAACTCAGAAACTTTGATGAAGTTGTTTGGTTTTCAGGGTCAATTCAAGCTGTTCTTACCTGTAAAACCATTTTTAACTTGGGACCAGAATACCTGAAGGACCACCTCTTTAAACAGGTCTGCTCAACAGGCCCTGCTGGGTGTTCCCTTCACCAGGCAGCTGTGGATACCCTTAGCGTGAGTTCTTGCCAGCTGTAATAACAATTTTACAGAACAAATTGTCAGAAGAAATCCAGAATGTGCCTTCATAACCAGCACTTGAAGACCTGCAAAAGTCTACAGTGCTTTCTCTGACATGATTTATTTGTTTCTAGTTTTAATGTGGGTTGAACTCTTCTTAATATTTGGTGGTTTTGTTTTTATATTTATTACTAATGTAAGCTGCTTTGAACTTTTGAACAAGGTAGGCTATATAGTTTTATACAAATGTTTCTGCATTTTTAAAGTGTAAAAATACGTCACTTTTACTAGTCATAAATGCTGATATTTTGTAAATGGCAATGGTGCTTCGAGAATGGAAGATGAACGGCATGAAATAAATGGGCACCAGCGAAATTAAGCTGATGGTTGATGTTAAGTCATGGGAACAAGTGATATGTATGCATCTTTATCCTTTAGGGTTTGTCATTGTTTCTCTGATACAGGGTTTTGACAATGCTTCTTTCCTTTCCACTGTATTCAAGTCAATTATTAACAGCAGTGTTACAATAACTGAAAATATAAATTTATGGTTGTATGAAGCTGAAGGATCATATTTTAGATTAATTCAAGCAAGAGTACGTGAGTGTGGTCTTGTGGATCTGGTGAAGGTAAAGAGTTAAGGAGCCTATTAAGAACTGCAGTTTATTTTTGAAGCAGTTTTGTGGTTTTCTACTCAACCCATTGCCTTATTCATCACATTTCATCAGAAAATGTTTCGTTGTTATACAATAAATTGAATAAACTGTGCAGTTTAAGGGCAGCAAACAATGAACCAGTTACTGCACGCCTTGGCCCCATAGAGACATTACATCCTAGCAATTTCCAATAAACATGAGAGAATCTGGGGATTAGCATATCCTTACTGCCACTGTAGAAACCATGATTGGCCTGGTAAATTGCTGGAAAGCCAGGGCTCTTTTTGTAGCAGGAATTCCTTTGCATATTAGGTGACACACCCCTAATGTAGCCAATCCTCCAAGAGCTTACAGTAGCCCCTGTAAGAAGAGCTCTGTAAGCTCTTGGAGGATTGGCTACATTAGGGGTGTGTCACCTAATATGCAAAGGAGTTCTTGCTACAAAAAGAGCCCAGCTCAGAACAGAATTTGGAGATAGGACTGTTGACAGCCACAACGCCACCCCCAAGACTCCTTTCTGCCCCTTCATACCACCCAATTGAAATGTAGAAAAACAATTCACAACTAGCTCATATCTTTGGTCTCCCATTGCATCCAAAATGTTGCACACCTGTTTCCTTCCTCTCAACGGCCATGCTGGAAGAACTAGAGGGAAGTTCAAGTGAGATTTGCTTACCTTTTTTATGAAAAGAATGATGACTGCCAGTGCTGCAGTGTGCCAGACTGTGTCCCATGGGCACCATTGGTTTCCTGATTGCATGGCACACTAGTACAATTTATTTTCTTCATTTATACACCGTTTCTCCCCAATAGGGACCCAAAGTGGCTTACATAAATCTTCTTTCCTCTACTGTTTCCTCACAATAACCCAGTGAGGTAAGTTAGGCTGAGAATGTATGGCTGGTCCAAGGTCACCAAGCAAGCTTCCATAGCAGAGTGTGGGTTTGCACCTGGGTTTTCCAGATTCTAGTTTGACACTATCCACTACACCAAATCAGCTCTGGGCTGGGCTTCTGAGAGTGAACTTCAAAGCAATTCAGACTCGTGCATCAGAATTACCAAACTATATGAAACAATGACAGTGCTTTAACCTCAACCACAGTGCCACTGTTCTAATTTCCTCCTACTCCATCAGGAAAATGTTACTGTTGTTCATGCCTGGCACACTCTGAATTTGTGACTCCACAATGACTCCATTAAAAAAATTCCTATCCTGAGGAAATTCTACCATCTGGTCTGGATCCAGTTCTAGCATAAAGCCCCCTCCTCCCAGATAGCTTGTGCATCAGCAAAGGGAGAGGGGAAAGGAACAGCAGCCAGCCTCTTTCCCGCAGGTCTGGAGTCATATCACATTTTGTGCTGAAAATAAGTTAAAAATAAAATGTTAAGCGATTTAGCAGAAGACAACGGGAAGAGCAACCCTAAGAAGTTTTGAAAGAGTAGGTGTGCTGAAGTTCAGGACATGGGCATTGATCCTGAAGAATGATTTCAACAGAGACTTAAAATTGCTTCACTTTGGCTACATCATGTTTAGTTTAATCCTGTTACCACTCATAATTTAATTCACACCAGTCACATCTCTCAGGAATGCACAAAAGGGATCAGAAGCACAAATGTTCCAATCAAACTTTCTGGAACGTTGGCCACCGGTAGAAGAATGTTTAGCAAATAGCAAGGATTTAAACAATTCTTTCCTAGCTAATCACTTTTTATAGTTTTCTTGCATACTCATAGATCTAAGATAAGTTTATACAAAGATAAGGATTGGATAGTCTAGGTTTCGGTTTCCGGCGTCGCGAATGGCGGCCGCTTCTCGGGACGCTCCCGGAGGCGGTTAGCCCACGCGCAGTTAGGGGGGTCTTTGCATATGCGAAAGACCCTAGTGAGCCTTAGGTTAAGGCTCCGAACCGGGGGCGCTTGGGGAGTAGCCTCTTTGCCGGCAGACAGCCGGGAAATTGAGGCTTTCTCCCCGCCCCAATCGGCCCCGCTGCGGCGTGCCCGTAATGGGACTTAGCGGCGCCACCGAATTCCAGGAGTGAAAACAGCGCTATGGTTCAACATAAAAAGAAGTAGTGGCATCGAATCGTGAGTTGAAGATCTATTTTGAAGCGTAAATCGGAGCCCCCTGCATGCGTATAAGCGTTGGGAGGAGGGAGGAGTCCCCACCCCCTCGAGAAGCAAGTTATTCAAAGGGAGCGCGAAGGGGGCAGAAAGAAAACAAAGTGTTGGTGAAAGTACCGTTGGGGCTGCATGGAAGAATGTGTTCATCTTAGCTTCCTGGGGGATGCGGCACGAACTTTTTAAAAGTAAACAAAAAAACAAAATGTCGATAATGGAACAAGCCCTGCAGACACCGGAAGAGAAGAGAGGAGGGACTTCCGGTCCAGATAGCCCCCCCAAGAGCTTGCTGTCAATCAACAGAAAAAGGAGATGCTGTGCCCCCTGCTGGAACAATTGCAGAAGATCAACCAAACTTTGTTTAAAATGGAAAGTGTTCTCATCAGTCGACAGAAACAGATATTGGAAACAACTAGAAAGATGAAGGAGATTGAACAGAAATCGAATTTGATTCCAGGTTTCCAGGGCGCTAAAGAAGAGGAGAAAGAAGATCTCGGATTTACCTTGACAAATGTCTTGGCACCCCTAACTGGCAGTGGAGCGATAAAGTTAAAAGAAGAGGTGGATAAGGCTCTCAAAGCCTATTCTGCCTTTATAAAAAGAAATACTCTGCCAGTAGAAGGGGATGTCGAGCATAGCAGGCGACAAACGGGAGATCTAATTTCATCTGCTGAGTTTGTGGAGCCCTGGAAGCTTGAAGGCCAGAAGTTTAAAAAAAAAAAAGAAAAGAAAGAAGAAGGATTTCATCTTCAAAACACAGAAACTCCTGAAGAGACACGCCAGCAGGAAGAAGGATGCAGCATTCAAAATTGGGATAAGTGCAGAAGACAGCAGCCCAGGGGAAGGTGATGGAACGGAAGACTTCAAAGTTAAAATGGACTTAATCCATAACTGGAAGAAAATTAAGAAGAAGATACTTTGAGGACTGTTCGTGTTACATCCGGAAGGAGCTGTTTAATTACTAACCCCAATGGACTTTACTAACTGCATTAACAGAGTGATTTTGGACTTTGTTTTAGTTAAAAAGAAGATCTTCTAACCATGATGGATGCCAAAACTTGGTATTGGTTATTAACCTAAACTAACTCTCACTAACAGAAAAAAATTTTCACTCCACCTTTTTCTTTCTCCATCTGTCTACCCTTCCCTTTTCTTATAAAAAGAATAAAATTCTCTCTTTTTAAGAGAGTTTTTTTTTTTTTTTTACAAGGATTGGATAGTCTATATTTTCAGCATTGCATAACTTATATGATATAGAATATTAAATCTGGTTATTTGTATATAACTGTTGAAGGGATCAAAGTCCAGTTTTTATTTTGCAAAAGGCAGTTGCAACTTTTGATTGTGTATGATAATTACAACAGTTACTGCTCTGTTGATATATATTTTGTTCATGTTTTAAAAATTTAATAAAGTTGGTGGTGGGGGGGGAAGGAATGCACAAAAGAGGCCAGGCTTAAAGAGAAAAGATATTCCAAGCAGGGGCAGTCTTTGTGATTCTGGATCCCTGAGCAAAAGTCAAGGATGGGATCTCCCACATCTCCTTTATTTCATCACACACCTCAGACACCTGTGAGTTGTTTGCTACGATGGTGACGGCAGTCATGCAGAGTGAGGGCATTTGCCACATGGGCTATGGGTAAGAAGGAACATGTGATATGCTTTTGTGCATGCATACTGCCTTCTTCCCACACAGCTGTAGCTTAGCATGCCAGTCAGCCAGACAGCAAGGGAAGCTGGCTGCACATACGCTCTCTGCCATTAACAAGCACCTTCTCTGCCCCATACTTTGACGCAGTTGCCACGTCAGGGGGAGAGCAGCTTGTCCCTCTCCATTGCCTCCTGAGTTGCTGCTGTGGCAGAGAATAGAGAGGGCAACTGCACGGGCATGAGGGGACCACCCAGGATGGCTTCCCCCCACAGGAGGCCCAAGACAGCTACCCTGGTGCCGTATGGCTGACTGCCAGTGATTCCAAGAAGTCGCAAAGTCAGAGTTGAGGTCATAAGAAGAAATCTATTTCTGTTTGCATCCTGCAGTTTTTTAAGCAGGAATAAAAATACAGTGTAATTGCCACTAATCATCACTACAAATATTCACTCTCCTAGAACTCCAGTCTCTTCCTTTTAATTGGTATTGCACAAATGAACATGCTGACATAAAAATAAGAGGGTGAATGCAAACCTCGCACAAAAAAGTTAAGTTTTCTACTTGGCTTGGGGGTTTTATTGTGTTTTTTGTTCTTGCTATACTATGCAGTTCTCAGTAGGCAACACTTAGTTCTTTTGTAAACTCCCCCTCAGTTTCAAAAGTAGCTTCCCCTACAGCATGGGGGCTGATATTCAAGAAAATGAAATCCCACATCCCCTGGGCAATGGGAGGCTGTTGGGTTGTTCTTAGAATACTGGCATGTGTTTTCTGGAACAAACAAATAAAAAAAGCCATAGAGTTCAAAGTAAACAAAATAAATAAAATTAAAATAAAATGTTAACATTTTATGCTTGCCTCTCCTCTGCCAGGCCGAGGGCCTTCTCTGTGGTGGCCCCGTCCTGGTGGAATGATTTATCAGAGAACAGAAGTGCCCTGTGGGATCTTGTTAGCTTCTGCAGGGCTGGCAAGACAGAGCTCTTCCAACAGGCTTTTAGATTCAGTTGGGTAGGCATGTTGGCTTGAAGCAATAGATCAAAGGTTGAGTCCAACAGTGCCTTTTAAAACCAACAAAATTTAATTCTGGGTATGCATGCACACAAAAGCTTATACCCACAATTAAACTTTGTTGGTCTTAAAGGTGCCACTGGACTCAAACTTTGTTCAATAGGCTTTTAATTAGTCATTGTATATGTCTTGCGATTCTTGCCTTGTTTCCACCGGCTTGTTTTACTACTGGATTGTTGGATGCAGCCATGTTCAATAAGCGATTTATATAGTTCGTTTTAAATGGTGTTATACATTTATTATTATTTCTTTCAAGATTTTATTAAACTGTATTTTACTTTGATGTAAGCCAATCCAAGCATCACTTGCCGAGGGAGTTGTGGGGCTATAAATTTGATATTTGATAAATACAAAAATAAAAATAGATGCACAAAATTTTAGTCTAGCCATTAACTGTACTTCACTATTAAGAGTGTACAAAGGGCTTGTTAATGAAGATTACATAACAGATTATTTAAGTATTGCTAATTAGACTGTATCATCCTGCAACAGTTGTTACTAAAACTCAAGTCAGAGGTACCTCCTCCCCTTCCCATTTATGCTTGTAGGCTTTCATGGGAGCCAGGAGTACTACTGATAATGAAGTAGACAAACACATGGAAAGGGGGAAATTTCCAGTGATTATCATGCTTCCTTGGAGACACCAACTTCACCTCTTAGTCATTAGGGCCACTACAGAAAAAGGAAGACAGACTTACACAGCAAACTTCTCCCTGCACCTTTTTTTACCTTGTTTCCTAGAGTGAAAACCAAAACAAATCTGAGGGCTACTGGGTAGAAAAAGAGAGTTTGTGGATGGTTTTAATACACACATCCAATAAAGTCAAGGAAACAAACTGCAGCAAACACCTTTAGTATGAATACAAAGTTAACAAAGAAGAGACATTCTAAGGAATGGTAACATTATTGTAAGAGAAAACACCTAAACAGCAAAAAATCATGAAAATCTGAGACAGTAAAATAATAAGGAATGGTTTTAAATGTAACTGATACACATTTTACATTAAGACTGAACCCAATCATTTTATGAAGTAACAGAATCTATTTCAACATATAATACATAATTATACAATCCATATAAGCTGTGATAAGTTATTTTAAGTAGTTCATCATATAAACACAAAGAGCAGTAGAACATGTGCAAATGAGAATGCTCCAAAAGAATAATTTTAAAAGCCTTATAAGAGTAAACAGAATTGTACATTTAATAAGGGTTATACCACCGACTGAAAAAAAGAACAGAATAAGTCACATTACCCACTGTGACATGGTCTGCAGTTCAAACAAGCACATATGTCTCAGACTGGCCTTAGTCCGTACTTTGTGGTTTTTTAAAAGAAAACCAAAGAGGACTTCCTACAGATTATTCTCACTGTTGTTGAAGAAAAGCTGAAAAAGGCACTTCTGAATTTAAGGCAACTATGGTATTTTTAAATAGAAAGTTAAAAACTGAGTTAGTATGGAAAAAGTCTACTTCCCTGGCAGGTCATCATTACAATGCTAAACTTTGTGTTCAACATTTTAGACCAAGAAGGTAAACAAGAAATCTGCATTTAGTGTTTCTGAACACACAATGGAAAGATTTAACTTTTAAAAAGGTATTTGCTGCAATCCCACATATCAGCCAGGCAGCTGATATTTTATGGATGCTGCAGGAAGGCTTTATATTATTATTCTGGAAAATATTTATTTTTTTCAAAACACAATTACATGAAAAAAGAATATTTAGAGAAGTTTAATACATCTATATAAAATATCAGATGTTGATACAAACCAAGATCCTCTATCTTTAGGTATTTCTCATCTAGCCACCATAATTGCCAGAGACCACAAACATTTCTCAGTGCAAATCTCTATTATTTCCCTACTACAGAAATAACCATCACCCTCATGTAAAAAAGATTTGTTTTTGAAATGACAAATTGCATTTGGTTACATTAAATTCACCCGTCCCCCAATTACTACAGTATTCTTTATCAAGGGGAAAGAAATTAAAGCCGCTTGCGCGTGTATTACTGCAAAAGGTCCTCTTTATCCAAGTTCCTTGATCTTCAAGATTCTAAAATGACCATGGATCTCCATGCCAGGGCTTATTACTGCTCTTCAAGCCAAGATGGCGCATCTGCTCCAGGTGTTTTCAATTTGATATGGAATAGTTTAAGTGTCTGTTCAAGCTGCTTCTGGTTCCCTGCAAAGTATGCTGCAACGGCATTGTGGAACAGAACAAGCTGATTGTGCAGTACCTTGACCTGTTAGACAAAGACAGGCAAGGTTAAAGGTGGAGACAAGTAACAGAGTATTAAAACAGGTCATCCCACAAATGTTCAACTGGTATTTATTTTTCCATTCACATGGAACCAGCATTCTTCAGAGTGCACACATTCAATACAGCTCCAGCAGAGCACATGAGGAATCAGTGGCCGCTAAGGTGAGAACATAAATGTGTTTTTCTTCAGTAAGGTGGACAGGGCCTGAAATGGTCATGAAGGTACATACACGGGGGGTGTCAAACTCATTTGTTATGAGGGCCAGACCTGACACAAATGCTATTTTGTTGGGCTGGACCATGTATGCCATAAAACGTAATGCTAGGTACTGGAGATATAAGCTTTACGAACGATACAGGCAAACCCAATTAACAATATTATTTTTTATGATTCTAAGCAGTGAACGCAATTGATTTACTGGGGAACCCGCAAAAGCTCCAATAAATGTATTTAATCATATGCAAGACAAGTTTTCCCCCCAAAGTACACAGTGAGATACAGAAAATTTTGAAATGTACTTTCAAGAAAGGCCCACAAATGTTACTGTTAGGTCTTAAATTTGAAGAAGTAAATGTAACCAAGAGAACATTGTTATGGTATTTGGTTACAACAGCCAGAATGACTTATGCACAATTTTGGAAGCAAGAAAAGACACCTGAAACATGGGAATGGATTAAGAAGATGTTGTTTATGGTTGAAATGGACAAACTGACAAGGAAGCTTAACAACGAGGAAGATGAAAAGTTTTTTGAAGAATGGAAAGACTTTCAAGACTATTTGGGGAAAAACTGGGATGTTAAGAATAACTTGATTTGTTTTGACAGTTATTAAGAAGAAATTTTAAAATGATTTTATTGTTAGAGTGTTACCGTTATATGATAATGAAGGTTAAAAAGTAAAGTAAATGTTTAACAGAGATTATAAGGGGGTAAGAGCATTGCGGGAAGCCTTGTATTGGGGAGGGAGGGGTATAATGAAAAGGATATGTATTTTACTTTGTTTTTTATATAATATGGAACATGTTAAATATATCCATTAATAAAGTGTTGTTTTTTTTTTTTTTAAAGTTTTCCCCCCAAAGGATACCATAAAAGGGAGGGGGTATCTTACGCTTCCATACAAATTACTTTTTGCATATATAGCACTTTTAGGAGATAACTCATTGTCCTTGCAAGTAAATAAGGTAGTTTTTAAGCACCCCTCCCCCCACACACCCAGCCTCAGCAGCTGAGCATGCCTACAATTTGTTGCTTGCACTTTGTTTCCTCTCTTTTCCCATCCTGCCTCTGAGGATCTCGAGGAGGCACACCAGACTCCTCCCTCCACCACCCCCTCCCCACCAACAACCATGTAAGGTGGGTCAGGCTGAGCGACCAGCCCCAGGTGACTCAGATGACAGAGTCCTGGCTCTGGAGGAGGGGGAGTCTCAACCAGGCTCTTCCAGACCCCCCCACCCCCAGTTCTCATCACTCCTGTTTCCCACAGAAGCAGTGGGGCTGAGCAGGAAGCTGGATGGAGAGGCTATTTCTGAAACCTTTAGGAGGTACTTTTTTCCCTCCCACAACCCCATTTCCCTCACGGGCTGAGAACAGGTGGGGGGAGAAGGGAGGTCACCAGCACCCACCCACCCTAACACTCTGCCTCATGGCTCTGCAACTGTCCAGACATGTGGTGGTGACAACAGCACCCCTTTGCTCCTCTACTTGCTTCCGAGGTCAGGAGGCCTTCCCCCCTCAGAGTGGCAAGCACAAGATAGCCTAGTTGCCTCAAAATCCATGTGCTGGCCTTCCTCCTCCTCCCTTCCCCCCTGGCCATTTTTCAGCTAACTGCCGCTTCACATGCCCATTCTCACCAACCCTCCTTATGGTCGCTATTTGAACAAAACACAAAGCTGGCTAGTGTGGTGGTAGCAGTGCTGGCTGCTTGACTCTGCGCCATGCAGTGGCTTCTCCAATCCTCACTGAGCTGCAGTCAGAGGAGGCAGGAGGGTAAAAATACGACACCTTCTTTCACTGCCTTTGTTCCATTTTCCTCACACTATTTTAGTTTAGCCTCTTAGCTTCTCCCCAGCCGTTTCTTTTCTATTTCTTGACAGCTTTGAACCATACACACCTCACCACCTGAGCCCGTTTACCCTTCCAAGCAGCCTTGTGCCTTCCCTCCCTCACACCAGTTGCTCATAGGCTGGGTAAGCGCCCAGGATGGACTGGTTCCAGCCCCCAGGCCTTATGTCTGACACCCCATTATATTGGATATAGCAATTTTGGGCTTTATAAGTGAAAACTACAGCCAAGATTGCACTTAGGTTACCATTATAAGCAGCATACTATGGATCTAGGTTATATCCAGTATTTCCCATCAACCCAGTAGGCTTCACATTCTAGAACTGTAGATTTTAGCTAGACAATAGCACAGCATATGTCGGTCAAGCAAGACATTGTAAGCACATGTAACATCAGAGAAGGTTAGAAAATGGGGAGAATTGCTGAAAAGCAATCGGAACACGGCATTTTCCCATTTTGATTTCATGACCACTCAGAGAGGTTAGGATTAGAGTTACTGGCCAAAGAAGTCCCCTCGTCATCATGCCTGAGCAGTGGATTTGGGCCCCAAACATAAGAACATAAGAGAAGCCAATGTTGAATCAGGCCAATGGCCCATCTAGTCCAACACTCTGTCACACAGCGGCCAAAAATACCACGTGCCATCAGGAGGTCCAGCAGTGGGGCCAGGACACTAGAAGCCCTCCCACTGCTGCCCCCTCCAGCACCAAGAATAGAGTGCATCACCTGCCCCAGACTGAGAATTCCCATCTATACCCTGTGGCTAATAGCCACTGATGGACTTCTGCTCCATATGTTTATCTAATTCCCTCTTGAAACTGTCCATGCTTGTAGCTGCCACCACCTCCTGTGGCAGTGAATTCCATATGCCAATCACTCTCTGCGTGAAGAAGTACTTCCTTTTATCTGTTCTAACCTGACTGCTCAGCAATTTCAGGGAGTGCCCACGAGTTCTTGTATTGTGAGAAAGGGAGAAAAGTACTTCTTTCTCAACCTGCTCAATCCCATTCATAATCTTATAAACCTCAATCATGTCACCCCTCAGCCGTCGTTTCTCCAAGCTGAAGAGCCCCAAGCGTTTTAACCTTTCTTCATAGGGAAGGTGTTCCAACCCTTTTATCATTCTAGTTGCCCTTCTCTGCACTTTTTCCAATGCTATAATATCCTTTTTGAGATGTGGTGACCAGAACTGTACACAGTATTCCAAATGAGGTCGCACCAATGATTTATACAGGGGTATTATGATACTGGCTGATTTGTTTTCAATTCCCTTCCTAATAATCCCCAGCATAGCGTTGGCCTTCTTTATTGCAGCTACACACTGTCTAGACATTTTCATTGAGTTATCCACTACGACTCCAAGATCTCTCTCTTGGTCCATCTCTGCCAGTTGAGACTCCATCAACTTGTATTGATATTTAGGATTTTTGGCTCCAATGTTCATCACTTTACACTTGGCCACATTGAACCCCAGTTACCACGTTGACGCCCACTCACCCATCCTCGACAGATCCCTTTGGAGTGCCTCACAATCCTCCCTGGTTTTCACCACCCTGAACAACTACGTGTCATCTGCAAATTTGGCCACTTCACTGCTTACTCCCAATTCCAAATCGTTAATAAACAATAAAACAGCCAGAAACAAATGAAACTATCTGCTAGTATATAAATAAAAATATAACTTTACATCTAGTGGAATGGACTTATTTACAGCTGAACATCTGCTCAATCCCACAAGTGTGGAAGGCTAACATGTTCCATCACAAAAACCATCTTCAGCAGAGAGGCCCTACATAGTGGTAGAAGTTGGCCCATGAGAAATGGTTGTTAATTGAATAAAAATATTCTACAACACAAGAGGATGCAGATATTGTGTATATATATCCTTTTTTTTTTTTTTTAAAATTCATTTTCCACTATAACAAAAGTTCATATCATATCACTTTCACTTTCAGTTACAACTTATAATATTCATTACGTCTTTCACATTTGACAACTTATATATCATACTAGCAAAATTTCAGTTTTGATTTATCTTTTCCATCTTCAGCCAGTCATAAAATGATTTCCATCTGTCCCAAAAATGTTCCTCTGATTTATTTTGTAATATTGTATTTAACTTATCCATTTCAGCTATTCCCATCACCATATTTTTAAGTTCTATTATAGATGGTATTCTTTTGGATTTCCAACGTCTTGCTATCAGAATTCTGGCTGCCGTTAGGATATATACAATTATCTGTGTATGTGCTTTAATGCCTTCCAGTAGCATATTTAGTAGCCAGATTTCTGCTTCTAGGGGGATATTTATTTTTGTAACGTCCAGGAGGATTTTGGCAATTATTCTCCAAAACTTCTGGATTTTGTCACATCTCCACCATATGTGGAGGTATGATCCTACGTTCTTCCCACACCTCCAACAAATGTTGGATACTTTGGGAAAACATTTTGCGACTTTCTCGGGGGTCCAATGCCACCTATATAGCATTTTATATATATTTTCTTTGTGTTGTGTAGCTCTCATAAATTTTAAAGATTCCCATGTTTTAGTCCATTGCTTTGCTTCTATTGGGTGTCCAATCTCTTTTATCCATGCTAGCATGGGTGCCTTTATAGGTTCTTCTCACAAGGAATCCTCTATTAATATATTATAAATCTTCTGGATAAGTTTATCGCTGGAGGATAACCAGAGTTTATCAAATTCATTTAAGCTAGTATGGAATCCTGTTTTTTTATCTTCAATATACCTCGATTTTAATATATTTTTTCCCACCAGGACAATTTTATGTTTTAATAATATCTCATCTGGTTTTAGCTCCACCTTTTTATTTAATAGATTCCCATATATTTCTTTAATCTCTCCTCTTATTAAGGAAGGTTTTGCAAATGCCTCAGTTGGGGAGATCCATATTGGTATTTTAATATACTTTTTGTATTTAATTAAATTCCAAACTAAATCTGCATGCTATAATTAAAATCTGAACAAATTTAATTATGAAACCAAAGAAAGACCAAAATAAGTGTATAATGAAGAAAACAAGAAGATTTTAATGCTGAAACCCAAAACAGATTTACTGGGACCGTAAAATCAGTTATTTAATTTACTTGTATTATTTATAGTTCACTTTTCTCACTGAGGCTCAGGAAAGATTGCACAATGAGTCATTCACAATCATTACGATATTTACTTCCCAATCAAGCACCAGAGAATTTTGTTCACTAGTAGAGCAAGCCCTATAAATGCTCAAATGTAAAATTTATTGATAAACCTGGTATTGGTTTAAATCCCAATTTAAGTGCCCACTCTTAGAGGATACATGAATTCTTTTAAGAAACCAAAAGTGAAGCATCAAACAGGAAAAGCAACACCTGTCAAGCCTGCTCTGCAAATGTCACTCCATAACCTTTTTCTCAGAAGAATACAGAAAATTTATAAAAATAAACTATAGACCAATACTTCAGCCACTAATCAATGATGCAAAGCACCAGAACTACCTGTGGCATCCTTAACACCAGACAAATTCACACAAAATACTAAGTTTGGAAGAAATGGAAGTAAATATGTCATATAATTTGTTATAAAGATGTATCAGAGAATGCACATGTAGCATTTATTTAAGTTATTTATATTCTGCCTTTCTCATTGGGACTCAAGGTCAGATTGCACACAGTTACATCAATACAATTGTGACGCCCTCCCTCGCAGGCGGGGGGGGGGCGCCCTCTACTGCTGACGAGAAAGTCCTTTCAAAAACTGGCGCAATGTCCCTGCCACGCCCCGGAGTTCCTGAGGGGCCAGAAGGGCAGGTATTGAAGCCTTTAGAAGGTCAGGGAAACGGCCTCAGAGTCCGGACAATGCAAGGGGGTTCCCTCACCCCCTTTTACCCGCTCAGGATCTGGCCTCCAGAGCAGGCTGCTCTCAGGGACTTGGTCTCTCTCTCTGCCACCTTCCGTCCCAGCCAGCCCAGCGTTCCTCTTCCCCGGCCGTCTCCCTTTCCACTCCTTTTATTACCCCCGCCTCCCCTTCTGGCTCCACCCCCGCCGGGGTCCCGCCTCCCTTCAAGAATGAGGACGCCGTGTCGCCCTCCGCCCTTCCAGTCTCCGAGCCCTGCACCGAAGCGTGGGCCGGACTGGCGTCTCCACCTCCCTCCACCCGCCCCTCCGGATTGGCCAGGGGGCCGGAACTTCGCTCGCGTCGCGGGCCAGGCCTCGCCCGTCCCGCCCACGGTGCAACGTGCACTGCCTCTCCCGTCCTCCCGCCCCCCCGAAGGCCGTTGTCCCTTGCCGCCGCCTCCCAGCCCCTCGCCGCCTATGGTAGGTATGTTCTTGGGGCTGGGGGCTACTGCCGGGGCCACTCCTGGCTTGCTGTGGTTGCGGCCGCCGCAGCTGGGACCGGGGACTTCGGTGGGCTGTTCCAGGTCGGGGCCGCGCCCGCCGGCGCCGTCCCAGCCACCGCCGGGACAACACTCAACAGGATGGGACATCCAATAAACAATGCAGTGGGATTAGGATAGTAGAAATACAGACAGTGATGCCCAGGTTCTTTCTCCCTCCCTTGAAGAAAGTTATCATTTTCTTTTTGGCTCATCTCCTACTTTTTCCAAGCATCTCAGCACTAACAAGCTCTTTCATTTGCATGATAAATGCTGCTACTTCCAGTTTCTTAAGATATCACAAGTAGTTGCATTTTTTATAGACACTGGGACACTGTACAGTCCCCAAGTGTGACTTTCAAAATGGCCTTGTGTCAGAGAGAAAGGGAGAAAAAAATCACACCCAGCAACAGAGGAATCAAAGAGAGCAGGGTGACAGGGATGAAGAGCCTGGTGAAAGGGTCAGTTAACAGGAGAGCAGACTAAGGACAGAGAGTTGGATCCACCAGAGATGGCCCCACAAGCAGCATTTCACAGGGCATTTTGGACCGCAGGAGGAGAGCAGAGGCAGGGCAGTCATGCTCCATGCATGGAAATCCCTTCCATCTGCACAAACCTTCCAGTTGATCCAGGGAGGAATCCTCAAATTGAAAATTACAGAGTTATAGCATGGTGGTATGAATTAAGTGTAACATTTTAACAGGAGCATAAATAGTGAACCACTTACCTGTAAAGTGCCCCCCAGTCCGTTTAAAACATGGATGTCAGGCATACAGCCCATGGTCTGGAACTGGCCTGTCCGGGCATTTTATCTAGCCTGGGAGCAAATTGTCATTACCTTTATTGCCAGATGACAGAGGTTGTGCATTATGTCCCTGTATAGTGTCCCAGTGCTAATGCATAAATGGTGGTGAAAGTGGAAGGGCAGGCATTAGGGAGATAAGGGTTGCCCGCACCTACACTCTGCAATCAAAGAGATGGTAGCCTTCACAGCTTGTGCCTTGTGTGCCATAGAAGGGGGGGAGTGAGTATCAATGTTGGTGCATGAGTGATAGTGGGCAGGCATGGAGGGCTTGAGTGAAAAGAGCTGCTACTGCTACCACCCAGACCCTGGGAGGATGCCCTTATTTTTGCACCTTTTGCTGCCATCACTGCTGCTAAGCAGCTGTGCAGCTAGACTTCTGGCCCCTTCCATAAGGAGGCAAGAGGGTCCCAGGGGCCGATGGAACAGGTCCTGGTCCATGTCCAGGCACAGTCAGGGTGGCAAACTGCCCACAATGGACCACACCATGAAGGGTGAGGGGTTTGCAGGAGTGGCCATGGGGGAGGGGTGGTTTCTGTTACCTGAAAGCAGGGGGGAAAGCTTCAGCATTATCATCACCTCTGCAGATGGGGGTGGATTTTATTATATGCGTGATGGTGGCGGTGGTGGGGAAAATATCTTGTGGCATCTCTCAAGCTGAGTGGGAGAGGCTAAAATTTAAACCTGACATAAATGTCACTTTTTCAGGCCGAGCCATATGTGCCACAAAATGTAATGCCAGATACCAGAGATACAACCTTTATAAAGAGCACAGTCAAACCCAATTAACAATAATATTTTTACTCCAAATATAAACATGCTTAAAACATGTTTTAATTTGGATCCAAAACCTGTTAAAATTTGCTAATGCCAGCTTCAGAAAGCTTTCCCTTCAGTACAGCATCACACTGCCCCCCACCTACCAATGAAAGGATGTCACAAATCACACCCTGCATGCTTCCAGTCTTCTGTAGCTAGTTTTGGCTCCCAAATACTCCTAACTTAAGGCCTTTGCTTCTCAAATTCTGTCTATGTTTGGGACTATGTACTTCTGTGAACAGCTCTTTTCTGTAATGAATTTCAACATATCAAAGGTACATTCTCAGCTTACAGGGACACACCTGAACAGCATACTCAAGATTGCTATAGCACAGGCGTTGACTTCAGATTTTGATGCAATAATTCATAACAAGAGGCGTCAGTTATAAGTTAAATAAAAGAAATACTGTAAGAGTGTTAATGTTTTAAGCATGTTCGTATTTTAAGTTAAAAAAAATTGTGTCCTTTATAAAATTTATATTTCTAGTATCTGGCATAACATTTTATGGCACACATGGCTTGGCCCGACAAAGTGACATTAATGTCAGATCCGGCTGTTGTAACATATGAGTTTGACACTTCTGATTTAAAACCTGCCATCCCACTTCTCTACATTTGCTGTTCATATTTATCTCAGATTGCAATATTGGAATAAAACTTTTATTCTTTTAAAAACTGAACCAGAATAATCTTGTCTGTCTCTCTAGCTCACATAGGACCAGCTTCTGTCTGCTAGTTACATGAGGTCACGAAACAGAGTGTCTGGCTATGAACACTTCAGAAGACTGAAAATAAGCAGGATAGGGACTGCACTTAATCTCATCACACGCGCTAAGGGCAACAGCAACTCCAGAGAGACATCGAGCCCTGCCTAGTATCAAGCCATCAGCTGGTTCATCAAGGCCTCTCAGCAATTAATCAGGGCATCAAGCTGCAAAAGAATTCTGCCACATTACCACCCTTCCAACAGAAAGAACTGTGTCCACATTAACATTTCTCCATTACAGATACTCCATTCAAACTGATTTAACAACAGTTTTCATTTTCTGACTAAAGCCCAGCTTTGTGAGGTAACTGGGATTGCCTCCAACACAGCTCCTCTCCACTTGTGTATGTCCCCTCTTCCTAGGACCCTGGACCACCCTTCTTTTATCCTTCAACCAAGGTGGCCTACATGGGTGCTCACCACACCTGCTCCTATCTTTCCGAGCCTGGAAAGAGAAGGATCAAGCCTCTGGCCCTATCACTAGGGCCAGGATCTGTCCCCCAGTACACTTTGACACCGAACCACCCATGTTTGTGTAGGTGTGATGCATTAGTTCTGGAGCCATTTCTTTTCCCTTTGGATTATTTATTGCTGGATGCTCAAACTGCTTCCACACAGGACTATTTTCCTGTGTAGACAGCTGGATACCTCTGCATTTTGGGGAGCTTCCATGTGAAGGCATATTCTTTCTGAGCATGACTTGTGGGGATCCTGGGGCTTTCTCTTTTGAGCCAGCTCAAAGTAAGAAGTGTGGCCTGGATGTAGTATCTGTTGTGGTTGCTTCACCCACAGCCAATTCAGGACCTGTGGATCAGAACTGAATTCTACACCTGCCCTCCTTTTCAGCCCTTTAACTTTGTCTCTCTCCCACCCAGTTCACATCTGAGCCACAGTGCCCCTTTTAACTGTGGCTCAGCTGTGAAGGGGAAGGGGAAGTTGCCAGGCTGTGTGATCATCACTTTTTCTGACACAATAAAGGGGCATTGGTAGGGGATGGGGCATACAAATGCTGTCCCTGTGTACCTCCATCCCACTCCACTCTGCTCCCACCTCCAAACCCACGTGTAAAGTAGTCTCAGACTCTTGCCTTGGGAATCTGACATTAGCTTGAATTACATGAATTCATAGCTCTATCTCTTCTGTTTGTATATAGACACATTCTAGTGTCAGGTATTAATGCTATATACTTGATATCACTGTGATTGCTTGAGTTTGCTGATGTTCTAGATCAACTGCTTGTGCTATTTCTCTTAATTTATCTGGATTAACAGCGTTCCTCCCAGGGAGTTTCACCACTTTCTTGCTGCCCAGACTGGGGGTGCTCCTTAAGCCTAAACCAACAGCTCTTTTAGCAAAGCAGCAGAAAGAAAGTTTCTTCCTATTGCTCAGGCTACTTTAAAGTGTGGCTTTGGCCAAATTAGAAAGTGGGCCACATTCACACCAACATACATCCACCATATATGCATCTTTCTGACAACACTCATAGGGTAACAATGAAATTATTCTAAAAGTGCTCAAGAGCAGTATAATTCACAATACAGATAATACTCTAACAAGTAAACCACCTAAGGATCCTGGATTACTTGAGAAACAAGTGACCACAACCAGATAGCTGTATAGAAAAGAGTTGCCTGTTTCCAACCCAATATTTCCTAACCTTTTGCTTAACTCGTATATACAGGGAAGCAGCCAAAAAGTAGCAAGACTGAATTGGTGTCAACTAAAATATGATTGTGAAGAGAGGCTTTGCCTGCTGAGTACACAACTACATTAACATTAAAGTCATGCCTCCTTTCACTTTCTGGCCACTCTTCCATGTAAGTGTTTAAAGTACAGAGATATAATATCTTCAATTTATATTGAGGAACAATGGCCTATATATAACCATATTCTGAAGCCGTAAGTTTTCTTAAGAGGAGGCAGAAATGTCCACCTACTCCCCCCTCTCACAACAGACCTCCACTGTGCTGTTTTGAGGGCTCATTGACTCCCCCAGGAACAAATTGGAGGGGGGGACTGGTGGACTGCAATAGGAGGGGGAAAGCTTGTAGTGTTTGTAGCTCCCTCTTAAGAAAACTTGGAGGCACTTTTCTTGATTACATGGTTTGATAAAAGCAACTGAGTTGCTTGGACTAGGTGAGGTGTTGCTATTTCAAGTTCATGTAACACTGATAGCTGCCTCAGCTTTTACAATTGGTTGGATTACACATTAAATAAATACAACTTTAGATAATACTTCTTTTCTTCTATAAACCAATATGTACTCTGGCAGTCTTGCGACACATCTAAATAAAAGAGATGTGAAAAAGAAGGCAGTGTTGCTCACTACTGCCTCTTCCATTACCTTATTTATTTTCAGTCTTCTGGGCATTTGTAACTAAAGGTTGGGAAGAAGACCTATATATGAACTAGGTGGGAGAAATGCACTGTTCAAATAATCTGAACATCTGATTACAGTACTCAGATAGCACACCTAGGCAATGTCATTACGTTTTTACTGATTTTAAATTGTCTTGATTCAGATGTATATATTGACTTGTAATGTACTGCAGGTTTATTCAGTCCATAATAAAGCAACACCAACCCCCCCTCACAAACCCATGTATATAAACCTCAGAAGGGCTTGATGGAGAGGAGGAGGAGATGATTGGATTTATACCCTGCCCTTCTCTATCTGAAGGAGTCTCAGGGATGCTTACAATCTCCTTCCCCTTCCCACAACAGACACCTTGTAAGGTAGATGGGGCTGAGAGAGCTCTTTTGAGAACTACTCTTAAGAAAATAGCTCTGGAAGAACTTGTGGCTGATCCAGAGTCACACCAGCAGCTGCATGTGCAGGAATGGGGTTCTCCCAGATTAGAGTCCGTACTCCTAACCACTGGCTCTCACCAAACTAGCCAAAATTGGTGGCTCCACTGTATTGACTGAGTTGTGAGAAAAGAGTAAAGGCACTATTAGAAACCTAGGAAAACAGGATAGAACATGAAGTGAAAGGCAATCTAGCAACATACTGCACCCCAAATTTTATACATTCAACTTGCACCAAAAGTTCTACTTCTTGATGTAATGGCTTAAATAAACTACAGTTTTAAATAGGATTGGTCTTTCTACCATCAATTGTATGTGGCTTTCTGAAAGGCTATTTTGAGAGTTTGGGAATCTTTCTGGAACCTGGTTACCTGTTAAAAACAGGTTTCTATGACAATGGAAACCACCCCTCTCCAGCCACAGCTAGCTAGGAAGCTAGCTCCCTATTTGCAGGAACTTGATTTGCTCATTCTGACTCAAGCTTTAGTAACCTTATAGTTAGATTACTATAACACAGTTTGCATGGGGCTGCCCTTGAAGACAATTTGGAAACTGCAGCAGGTGCAAAATGTGGCAGCTTGTTTGTTATCTGGGGCTAGCTGAAGGGTTCATGTCACTCCTATTCTTCAATGGCTGTCAGTTAGTCTCCAGGTCCAATTCAAGCTGTTGGTGCTCACCACTAAAGCCTTTCATGACCTGTGAACACTTCTCTTCCATGTTCCCATATGACAGCTTTATTCTTCACAGCAAGGGCTACTGACAGTTCCCCTCCCTCCCCCCTGGTCTAAGGCATACTAGGCAACAATTTGAGCTCTAGGCTTTTCAGTGCCTGCCTCATACCTCTAGAACAGCATCCTCAAAGAGGTCACCTCCTGGCTTTTAGGTGAGGCTGCAAAATAGAGCTATTCAGAGAGTTTTGGGGGCAACCTGAGCCTGGGTAAAGGGAGAATACCCTACTTGTTGGGCATAAGATGTTTTTAGATTGATTTTTATCTAACTGTTTTAATATCTGTTTAATCAAATTGTTTTGTATTGTTACCCATCTTGGTCCTGAGATGCTCAGAAGAAAAGGAAACATATATTTAAATAAATTAGTAAATAAATATTGTCCACAGCATCAAGCCTTTACCCTTTCTACAAGTCTGCTGTCACCACTGAACAGAGACAGTGTAGTACTGTGGTTAGAGAATTCAACTAGGATCTGGAAGATCCAGGTTCAAATCAACCATGAAGTTCTCGGTTTAACCTTGGGCTAATCACTTGTTACCAAACAATTGTTATGGGTGTGCTACATGACGCATGGAGTTATATGGCCCTCCCTTAACCATTTTCCTCCATTAAACCCCAATTCTTAGTCACAGTAGTTCCAAAGCATCTTGTTATTTTGTAGCATTTTGCTTATTTTAAGGTATGGACTATCAATCAGTTACATAACACACCTTTTGAAGTGCCAGGTTAAGTCCCTGGTGTCTCTGGTTAAGAGAAAACAGGTGGGAAAAGGTATGGAGCTGTGCTGCTCGAGGACTACACTGGCAGATGCTTTGATGATGTATTGCTGGGACAGATAACTGTCCTGGAAATACCTTGCTACTTTGCTCTTCACTATTTTCCATGGCTCAAAATAATGCCAAAAAGACTGCAGAATGTTCTATTACATATGTGGAGAGCTTTCAGGGAGCTAGCTCTGTCCTGCCACTGATCAACATGTACTCTGGCATTCTTCTCAGTTAAAGGAGTCATTCAAAAAACATTTCTGGAAACAAACTAGGCACAGGAAATGGCATGCTGAAGCTTATAACGGGCATTCCAAACCACAATATTGGCAGTGCCTTGTGACTGTGAGGCAGTGAGCAGTTTGTTAAGCACTATAATCATCTGCAAGCCTAGAAAAGACAGTCTTTAGTATTTACATGGCAAATAGGTGGGATACTTTGAAGTATAGATGCCTTTTTTTTTGTACACATTACTTTCTTTAGGTCTGAAGAGTTGTATTTTAAGGCACACATCTTTAATGTGAAATGTTCACAGAATTTTGCTTATCTAAATTTAAAATGATCCATGGTCTTGAAGTTTCTAACACAGATAGCCCCAAATAATTTAATTATGAAAGAAAAAGAGAGAGAGAGAGAAAGAAAAGAAAAGAAAAGAAAAGAAAAGAAAAGAAAAGAAAAGAAAAATTGGGCACCGCTCTCAAAGTGTAAACCTCAAAATATATCTCAAAATGGGTAAGGACAGTTTGCTTTCTTGGTGACCTGAAACTAGGACATACACATTTACTGCTTTTAAAAGTTTCGTTGACATTTCTACTTTGCATCAAAACTGGAAGTAAACTTTGTACTCGAAAAGAGGCCAGCATTTCAGCATTCAGCAACTGAATGTTGAGTTATATGGGTCCCACTGTATCTTTAGAACTGGACTGGGTAAAGTGGCAACTCCAGCAGGACCAAGAAACACTTGTAGAAAGCACCACCCACTGCTGGACCTCCGGATGGCACCTGGTATATTTTGGCCGCTGTGTGACAGAGTGTTGGACTAGATGGGCCATTGGCCTGATTCAACATTGGCTTCTCTTATGTTCTTATGTTCTTATGTACCACCAAAGACAGCATATTTACAAGCTATCTAGTATAAAAGTTCAGAATATATGGAATAAGGTTTCTAAAATACATTTGTCACACATACATTCTCAGACAAATGCAGCTCAGTCACTATAGAAAGATTAAGAAACTAAAGAAATGGATACTGCTTGTTATTCTGCAGGGGGAGGGAGGGAGGGAGGGAGGGAGGGAGAGGGAGAGGGAGAGGGAGAGGGAGAGAGAGAGAGAGAGAGAGAGAGAGAGAGAGAGAGAGAGAGAGAGAGAGAGAGAGAGAGATGCTTTAAAGCAGTGCAGAGTACAGAAATAAGTGACTTAAGGGAAATAACAATAGGCTCCTTTTCCTCCTATCTCTTCCCTGTTCAGGAAAGTCATCCTCCACTATTTCCATGTTCATCTCTGTAAACTCGGAAATGGCCATAGTTCCATATTAAGCAGGGAACAAGCAGCTTTCCTTTTCCCCACCCTTCTGTTTTTTTCCTACTGACACATATAGAGGATCCATCAGCATATTTTGAATAACCAAGTAGCATACGAGCTGGCACAAGAACATCAGTTGGGACTACATCTCATATTATAATTTGTTAGCTGCATTTCATTCCTATGACTGAATTCCACTTGAGTGACTTGTTAGGAACACACCTATGAACAGAAACCCCAACATGCAAAGTGGTTCCAGTGCTAGGCAGCCTGGGAATGAACATAATTTGTCTCAGCCATCTACACACTGAGATTATCATTTCCCATCTTTCAGATGTTCATGTTCATCTGTAGTAATTTTCCAATTGTAAATATTAATCAAGGTACGGTTCCACTGGTATATATCTGACATTTCTCAATTGGGGATTAGGGCAAAACTTCTCCTGCCCCATGATGATAATGAATACATACATGCTTAGGAAATACAAGGAATTAGCAATGACAAAACATTAGATCATCTCTAAGCAACAGAAATCCACAAATTTAGACTGTTATATTCTCAGCCATGGGAGGACCTGGTACACCTGAGTCTGGCTGTTCATATACCAGGGGTGGGTGGGAAATGGGTTTTTATTAAAGAGTACATGAGACACCCACTCCACACTTTACCTCACTACACTTGTCTATCTGAAACATGGTTCTCCTGGGCAGGCACTGACATGGCAGGTCAGCCAGACTGGGAGAAAAATGTTGAAAGCAACTCCACGATTACAGAGAAACAAACTGTAAGTTTTAACAGAAAAATCCCACACATCTAAGACTGAATACCAGAATTGTACAGAGTTTCTGGATTTCCATTGTGATGTGCCTTAAAGCTGAAGGGAGCTTATCAGAACATGTTATTTTTTTCAAATCCTTAGATACTTTGTGGGGCTGGAGAGATGCTTACAGGCAACACTATGCCAACAACATAAACAGCATGTACTAGCACTTTGAAGTCTTTCTCCAAGTCTAGCAGTACTTAATATGGTAGTGGACCTTTGAGACTTGTCACAGGTTATGCCAAGTCCCTGCTGAAAACTGAATAGGGGAAAACCTCAAAATCTGCTCTGAATTTCAGCTTGGGTGGCATTTCTATTTATAACCAATATTTCATAGCACATATTTGACATGAAGTCAGTTAGATGTTTACTGTCCATACTGTTTAATTGCTCATGCTGTATAAATTTTAGGGATTTCATGTCACCTATGATTTCTTGAAGAGCTGTATATTTACTCCAACTGTAGAGACAGTTATTTCAGAAAATTTCAATCTCTTATACTTGCCATTTAAAATCTGCAGCCATCTGCAAGAATGTAGATATGACTGTTTGAATTTCATGGAGTACAATCTGTGCAAACACAGACTGGGTTGGTGTAACAGGCAGTGCTACCAACTGTCATGGGCTCTTGACATCTTGCAGACTATTAGTGCACAATCAGTACAGCTTTTATTCATTGTGAAGAAGAGAGAAAGACAGACCACAAATAATTTTGTCTTAACATCTGAAGTTGCCAAACCACCTTTCCCTCAGGGCATCTACAGAAAATGAGGTAATAATGACAGTATTCAAGGAAACACAACTCTATCAACACAAGCCCTCAAATTATTATCATAGTTTTTTGTAAAAGGACTGAAGGGGGTACTTACAATTTCCATGAAATCACAGAACTTCTTGTTATCAGAGAAGATGACAGAAATTAAATTCCTTACCTTAAACCGAGGAGCCCACCCCACCCCATTTCATCTTGGGGCTATGGCCAATGGATTCCACACAAAGTTAAAACTCAACAGATGGAAAAAGGTTAACTGTGATATTTACTACATTAGTAGCAATTTTGGACTCTTTTTTTCTGCTGATGCATAAACCATAGACTTTCAAACACTGCATGAGATCTAGTAGACAGGAGTTAACATAACACTGATATGTAGATAATTGGCAGAAACAAAAGGGTAGCTTCATAATTCACTAGGCATGGAAGGGGTGGAGCAGAGATAGTGAAGGAAGAGCTTCCCTCATCTCTCCTATTCTTTACATGATATCCTTTTGCATTTTTCCATGGCATTTGCACAGGGACCCAGTAGTTGTCACTTCCCAAAATCAGTAGCTGACAAAAGCAGGTCCAAAACCTTTGGCTGGATCCAAAGGTGTAATGACATGAACAAAGGAATGACACTTTTGTTCCTGGATGATTTTGCCAGTTGCCCCCTCCAAGTGCAGAACTCCATTTCATCCCCACATTATATGAAACTAGGAATAAGACCCATTGTGGAAATAAATACAACGAGCTCTAGAAAGAAGCTCTGGGAGAATGCCAAGGCCTTGGACACTCAGCGTCAATTTGCTGTGGTGACCTCAGCAGGGTATAATGACATAGAGTCCACCATTTTCTCCAGAGGAACTGATCTCTGCTACCTGAAGAGCAGTTGTAATTTTGAGTAATCCCCAGCCCTCACCTGGAGATTGGCAACAATTGTTACTCAGGAGGAAATGGCTGGTTTGGAGGGTGGAGTCTATGGCATTGTACCTGTCTGAGGTCCAACCCCTCCTCAAACCCCACCCTCTCCATGCTCCACCCCTCAAATCCCCAGGAGCTTCCCAACCTGGAGTTGGCAACCACATCTCCTTCCCAGCTAACCATCAACCAACCATTATCTGCCCCTCTGACTGCAGCTGACTTCTGCCCTCCCTCCTGCAGATCAGTTGTGATTCTGAGGGATCTCGACCCCTCACCTGGAGATTGGCAACACTGGTTCCCTGGGAGGAAATGTCTGCTTGGGAGGGTGGGGTCGATGACATTGTACCTGTCTGAGGTCCCACACCCCTCCTCAAACCTCACCCTTTCCAGGGTCCACCCCTCAGATCTCTAGGAATCTCCCAACCTGGAGTTGACAACCCTATCTCCTTCCAGCCAAGCATCAACCCACCATTATTTCCCCCTCTTCAGCTTTCCATCTCCCCCCACACACCTGCAGCCTCTACAGTGCTCTGAAACCCTGACCTCCATGTCACAGTGGCTGTCATGGGGGTGCATCTCAGCAAGGTATAAGGACACAGAGTCCACCATGTTCTCCGGGGGAACTGATCTCTGTCATCTGGAGAGCAGTTGTAATTCTGAGTGATGTCCAGCCCTCACCTGGAGATTGGCAACAATGATTGCCCAGGAGGAAAAGGAGCCTTTCTCTGCAATGGGGACCAAAGCAGCTTACATCTTTCTCCTCTCCCCTTTTGACTTGCACAACAACCTTGTGAGGTAGGTTAGGCTGAAAGTCTGTGATTGGACCAAAATCACCCACTCAGCTTCTACAGCAAGAACCTGGATCTAGCAGAACCTGCTCTGAAGCACTGACTGCAACGCTCAGGGTAGCCAACCTCCAGGTTGGTATCCAACTGAACTCCAGACAACAGATTCCCCGCCCAAGAAAATAACTGCTTTAGAAGGTGGGCTTTATGGCATTCTGTTAAGCTGAGGCCTCTCCCCTCCCCAAACCCTGGCTTCCATAGACTCTACCAAGAAATCTCCAGGAATATCCCTACCTGGAACTGGCAACCCTAGTCAGGACTGGCCTCAATGAGTTCCTCACAAAGACCTGCAAAGGATTTCCTACATAAGAACATAAGAGAAGCCAATGTTGGATCAGGCCAATGGTCCATCTAGTCCAACACTCTGTCACACAGTGGCCAAAATATACCAGGTGCCATCAGGAGGTCCAGCAGTGGGGCCCTTCCTTTGTCTGAACCAAGCTTGTTGCGTACTGTGGTGAAACGGGCTCCAGTTTACAACTCAGCTGTTCGCCTCCAACCCTCATCCCGTGGGTGTATCTCATTCCTGAAATTCGCCACCACCACTCACTGAATTGTCACTGCCTTTTTAGAGGGACAGTGAGATTCCTCTGGCCGAATCTCCCTATTTGGAGATGGAATCCCCAATCTTTGCAGGATCCCTGGAAAGTTGGCAACATAAGGGTCTGGCCTTTCCTTGCTTCCCTGGGCTACCCCTTCCTTTTTGGTATTGTGCAGAGCGGGAGAGACTATGTGGTCAGAGCACAACACAGATTATTAGCTCAAATAAAAGAATTTATTTAACTATTTACACAGTTATGGAGCACACGCACACACTGTAGGAGTAAGCAGACACCATGAACCAACAGGGCATAAATCAAAAGGGGTTAAACACAATCCTCTTTCCCTACACAGAATACTCTCTACCTCTGGAGGTTGTGGGCTCACCTGTACTTCAGCCTCTCTCTCTTGCCCAAGAGAGCAGGGAAACTTCCATTCATTCCCCAGTCCAGCCGACTGTGCAGTGGCTGAATTTCTGCTGCCTCCCAGGGATAAAGACTGCCTTGGGAGAGTCCTTGTTTTCCTGCACTTTTTGACCTTGGGGCAGTTGGGAACATCCAGCAGATGAGGAAGCCCCATTCAACCCAGTGAGTGATACCCCTGCAGGCCCCCCTCTGGAACTACAGCTCAATTAAGCCTTATGGGGGAACATTTTAAACACAGAGATGGCAGCCATCTCACAGACACGGGTAACTGCCATTTTGTTACACCTACCAACAGCTACTGAGGGAAAAATTAGTCCCACACAGGAGGCAACCGTCTTCATCAAGAGAGAAAGCTGTTTGCCAGAAATTCTGACAGGGCACAGTGGCTGAAGAAGCGGGTGGGAAAGAGGAGCAAACCCAGCACCCGGCCAATGGCACATGAGTACTCTTGAGTGACGGCTGGGTGGAACTCAGGCAATGCAGTCAATGGCTAGGGACACCCTCTGAGTGACAGGTCAGGGAGCCAAATGCTGGGGAAGCGTGTGGAACATTGAGGCAAGAGGGACACAAAAACTCTTTTATATATAAGGAGAGAGAGTGCCTTGAGCCCACAAGAACAGAATTTTAAGGTGTTCAGTGGCCTGTAGTGACAGAGAGTGAGAGGAAAGTCCTATTCTGTTTGGTCTGTAGTGCTTTGAACAGAATCCCTTGTTTTGGCAAGAACAAAATGAATGACCTGCTACCAACTCCCACTCCATCCAAAATGAGGGTCTCTTGATCCCACCTGTTGTTTTAGGATCCACTGCTAAAAACATGCCCAACCTGAAGAAACTTCTAACTTGGAAGCAGCAAACAAAGACCACCTTTCCCAGTTGCTGAAAAAAGATATGAGGAAGCCTGGTATTGATATCCTCACCCCCCAATATGAAGGGCTGTGAGATGGAAGGGGTCTTCTCCTAGACATCTTGCTCCTCCTTGCTTCTTTCCCAGTTGGCTCTTGGCCACTTGGCTCCTGGGAAAGTGATGGAAGTTCCAAGCTAGTACAGACAAGACCTTTTGGAGAGGGCCGAGGCTTAGTTTACACCCTTTATCTTTTCTATATTCTCCCTTTCCTACCTTGTCCACCCTAAAGTTATCTCCCCTCCTCTAGTTGGAAGAAAAGGAGAGCAGCTTCCTGTTACATAGTTCATACTTTTCTAATTCTGATTTTAAAAAAAACCATGAAATTTTAACCAAAGTGGACAGTAATATCTGTTCCTTTCCACATATTCAAACAAAATACCACAAAATATATTTAGCCAACATATTAAATGATGGCACTACTTCTACTGGGATGATGATGACACTGACCACTGTACATTAGTCAATCACCCTAAGTTGCATGTTTGGCATTCAATGCCAAACAAGGGAAAGTTCACTTTGGTCCTAAACTACACTCAGAAATGTCACTGCTGCCTGATTTGGACTTGAAAGAGCTCTAACAAATCACTTATTAGTGGAAAAAGATAGCAGCAACGGGATTTGTCATTCAGAGAGCACTTTCTAATTCTGCCAAATGCAATTGCTATTTTAAAGGAGTCAGGACTACCAATGCTGATTGCCAAGTCTGTCAAGCATCTCTTTTCAGCATCTCTTTAAGTATTTTTGACACTTTCTGTAATGGAGGGTCAAGGAAACATTCCTGAACATCCATGGCAGGTGTTTAAAAGTTTGCCCCTGTCACATATAGCCAAGCAGCTAAAATTTACTTGCTATGGTGTTCAGTTGTCCCTTTCCCTACTCCTTGCCAACTGTGAATTGTTACCCTTAATTCTGTCACATGTATTATTTTCAGACATTTGAAAGATGTTCATTTTTACCACCTTAGGTCAGCTGATCTATTTCTTTGGACTACCCCATCTTTTGCCAAGTGCACGTGGTTTCAGTATGTGCACAGTCTTGTTGTAATGGCCTCTGTCCTTTGGAACAGCATTCTGAAGGAAGTCTGGACTGCTTCTTCTGTTTCAATAAGTGAGCAAGACTGTCTTGTATTGGAGAGGATATGATCATAGAGGATATGACTGAAAATGTTATTGATTGTGGTGTTCTGCACATTGTTTTATTGTATTTTTTAAAAATGTATTCAATTTTTAAAATTTCTGACTTTCCCCCTGCAGATATATAACAAGTCAAGGAAGTAAATAACAAGTCAAGGAAGTAAAATTAGAAAGTGGAAATATAAAAATAGCTTTAACATACACATTCAAATTCACTTTATCTTTGACCTATTAGAATTAAATAAAAAACCCCTATAGACTGCAACATGATTCAAGAATTAGATAGTATTTTGGTAGGTATTTTACCTCAAGTTTAACTTGAATTAGCAAATAAAAATTACCTTGTTTTCCTCCAAAAACTTCAATTTAACGGATACATCATTACGCATTTTATCATATTTTTCTTTATGCATCTGAAAGAGCTGTTGTGACTGCTCAATCTTTGGCAAAGTATTTGCATCACGTGGGCCAAGATTCAGTTCTTCTAGATCTGTGCGGTAAGCATCATATTCGATCCTGAGAAGAAAAGTTAACATGACCTGCATGATTTGTACAGCCATGCAGTCACATTTCTTAAAAACCAGTTTGTTTATATATTTAGATAGACAATTTCATTTCACCCTGAATTCTTGTGTCCCATTCTGCATTTTTTACAATATGAAAGCAACTTCAGTTTGGGCATGCAATATGGGTTTGTCTACACACTATACACATGTAAACCACTCTGAGCTTATGAACATGCATACGCTAATGCATTTGCTCATGGGCTCAGGGCAGCTTAGTTTTTCCAGTGCAAATAGCCTTTCCCAAAGAGGTTCATAAGTCATGCATGCAACAGATATCTTCAGTAAATATATACATGGAGTTTTTGAAGTTTATTGATTCCATTGAAGAATGTGCAAATATGGAGGCAGGCACAATACTTCCTTGTTGCTCACCTATATTTTAAGACTGGCAGCTCTTACCACTGCTTGGAGCAGGAGACAAAGCAAGGTAAGGAAGAGGAAGCGAAGACAATCCCACCTTCACATTACCCTCCCTGTCCTGTCCGCCTGACTGGGATTGATTGTGGGAACTAGACAAACTCATGTTACAGGCCACAGCAACAGTGCTCATGAGTGATATTGCTTGTTATGGCACATGCAAAGTCATTTCTTTATTCTACCCTCCTGAAGTCTGTAGCTATCATGTTCTGTAGTTCTTCAAACCAAGTTATACACCTCTAAACCTCAGCTCAGCACTTATGAACTACGTCCCTTCTTTACTGCTATAAAGAATCCCACCTTATTAAAAAAAAACAGTGGTGCTGCTGTTTAATTAATTATCACCATTATTTTATTTTTTCAGTCTCGTTTTGCCAGCTGCATGATTTTCTCCCTCTCCCTCATTCCAAAATAGTTTTGCATTCATAAAGACAGCTTTATAGTTACATATAGATTATTCCATTTTTCTCTGATTAGTTCAAGGTAGGAGGCAATGTATTACATTACACCGATTTTCATTGGAATATTATTGTAGGAAACATGAAAAACACAATTCTCTGCATCAATTCTACATTCAAAACATAAAGGCTTAAAGTTTAATTACTGCAGAGTGGAAAGTAAAAAGTTAATGATCCTCATCTGCAGAAATCATTTACATGCAAGTAAGAGAATTGACTGCACAGCCAGAATTTCCTTGTAACTGTTCACCCCACAGCAGTTCCCACTATCAACAAAGCATGTTATTTTTAAACTGAACTGCAGAACAAGAACTGTGATAGGGGAACACTGAAGAAAAACATAGCCACACACATGGTTCCTTTACAGGCTTCTAAAGACACAGTTGAGACTGCAACATCTATATTCAGTATTGAAATTTGTTTCTTATATAGTGTGCATCTTAACGTCGTACACACTCAAGGACTTGGATCCTACCAGCTTTTCTATGGCACAAGAGGGAGGAAGGTGACCTCACCCAATTACTTTCTTCAGTGTAGTTATCTTTCTAATTGGCTTTTTGCCCACCAAGGTCCCAAAATCTTTAACATAGCCCTTTCAGAAGTCAAAATAGGCCTCTCTCCTGCACCTGTGGAAAAACCGGTAAGAACCAATCCAACATGCCTAATTTAGTGCATATACAACACACTGCTCAACAAAAGGATAACTTGTGTCTCAAGATACTACAATTTCTACTTAATGTACCAACATTAGAAATTCTACTTATGTATAATGTTCTACTTATGTATAATTGTTTGTTGGTGGTTGTTGTATTGAAAAAATAAAACATATTTAAAAATAACAAAAAAAACCATATTCTTAACAACTGTAGATAATATTGCATAAACTATTACCTGGCATTTTCGTACTGTTTTACAGTCATCAATGTATCCTCAATAGTTTTATTCACCAAAGTGTTCACACTAGCAATAAAAAAGTTAATTGCACCAAGAAGAGTTTCACCATTTTTAGCAAGAAGTTTCTGAGTATCAGCATTATATCCAAACTCTTCCTGTTAAAGAGAGCAAAGAAATATCAGTGGTGTTTTTTGATGATTCTCAGCTATTCATTACATATCAAAGCCAGTGTATGCTTGCTGCATATGTTGGGGAGCCTCTGAACATATACCCTACACCTTCTACTTGCTTATTATAAAAACACATGAACTGGCAGATATTAACTACAAAGGCAAGGCAACAATTAATTCTATGCACATTTTCTTTATTTCATTTCGAAGAAGCCATCAATTAGTAGCCAACCTTACTGAAACTGAATAAAACAGCTTTAGGAATATGAACACAGCTTGCATTTCTGTAAACTGGCTCCTGCTAATGCAATTAAACACAATTAAAATCTTACATGGAGTTCTAGTGATTTTAAACTCAGGTCTGCAAATGCATCACCAAGTTGTCTTTGGGTATGCACCATCTGGAAAAGCTGCGTGGACAAGGTCTGTGCCAGTTTCAGGACATTTTCATATTTCTTTTTATTATCCCTCAGGATTTCTATTTGGGCTTCCAACTCCAGATCTACTGTTCGCGAACCTCGGCCCAGTTTTTCAGAGATTATCTGACGAGTACACTGTAAGATTTGAAAAACAAGAGTTTAAAATTAAGCAAAAGCTTATGCATCCAATTCCAACTTCTTCCCTTCCGCTGCAACTCATCTGCATAACCAACTGAGAGTTTCTATCTGCATGATATCCTTGACAGAATAAGGAAAGAATGCAATATGTGGCATCTGGTTCCCAGCAGAAGAAAAGCAGGGTTCACTGCAAGCCCTAATATTTTTCTACATAGATGAAGGGCTCGCTGTAGCTACCCCCTTCCATTTAAGTATCAGAAGTTTTCAAATGTGGGTATCCCATTAGGACTCATTATTTAGGTTCTCGTTGATCTATTTGACAACTGAGTAGAACTGTGTTTAGAGGACATCGAAAACAGGGGAAAAAACTATGGTACAAACCCCCAACACGCAATTAAGAAACCCTATAAACAGTTTTAAAAGCACTTAGAAGAATGTAAGCTTTGATTAATAACAGATATTCCCCAGTAAGGGAATGAAAAAGGTGGACTGGCATGTTCAATAAACTTTAGAGAAGATGTATACTTGGCATGAAAGTGTTCAAGCAAGGAATCTGGAACAAACATTATACTTCAGGTAATATACAGTAAAGAAAAAGGCTCAGTAAAGTAGCAGATAATTAGAGCAATGGTGATTATTTCACAAGATTAATGCTATAGGTAAATATTGGCTGTTTTCCCCAAATACAGAGATAAGGTAAGAAGGAAGACATGAAGGCATGTATTTTCCTACACTCAGGATATGCTGCCAAATACCAACATATGACTACAAAAAAAAATTCACTCAAGTTGGTGTGTGTGCTATTTAAGTGTCTTCACTGTAAAATCGCTAAGGAGAAAGATATCATTAGAAGTTCAAGTCAAGAAGTTCAGTATAAAAGTAATCACATAGGCTGTATCAAGAGATCAGGCAGTGCCATCTACATGAGTCTGCTGCAAATCAGTATGCACTGCTCAATAAACTGAAAGGACAGGTGGGCAGGACTATGAATATGTTCACTGGAAGCTTGTGAGCTACATTACTGAAGACTGGGTCAATTTCCCTATCTCCAGTCAGCAACTAATCTAGGACCAGGCCACCTAGTAACTGTCAGACACACTCTTTCATTCACAGGGGAGAGGTAGCCAGGAGCTGCTGCTGCTCTTATGCTTGCCACTGCCTTAAACTAAGGTTATCTTATGACCACACCACCACCCTCACCCCATCACTGTTAACTGCCACTGGAACTAAGAAGTGGAAGCATCCTGTCAAGGGCTAGCTGGAAATTGCAACAAATGGAGTGCCTATGTTGCTAAAACATGAGCTTGGAATTTTATCCCAAAGAACCTTATATCTACAAGACTGTGCCTAAATTTAAGGTAACAGAGTCCAATTTATGAACTTAAAAGTTATCTTAAAAATCTTAAGATGCACCAGCCCAGATATTCAAATTATCGAATTTTAAATAGAGGCTTTACAACATTACACTGATTTGTGCAAATAATCCTGTGAAAGGCCAATTGGAGCAAGTTGGTAAAATTTAAGCAGGTTTTATCTGCAAAGAATAACATGCATATTTTTTTCTGGCTAAAGGCTAAAAATGTCATTTTGGGTTACTGCTGCTATGTAGACATTCAAGAAGTAAAGAACTCATTAAAAAGATTTCAAGTCATCCTGAAAATAGGAGACCAGATGACTTCAGCATTACTTGTTCTTCTGAGTACACCTAAACCAAAAGCCTGTAGAACTTAGTTAAGTTTACCAGTGTTTGAGGAATAAGTCAAGCAGTAGGACACAAAGAATGTGAAAGCTTTTACCATTCATTTTTTTGGGGGAAAGGAAATTTATTTCATTAATTTAATCCTTATTTCAAACAAACATAAACTCTGGAGAAGTAGAATACGATAAGTGAACAATTAAGATGTCTTCATTCTCATTCCTCTTCAATCACATACTGTTCAATGATCCTGTTGTGTACAGTCACAAGTGTTATCTCAGTTCAGTTCATGGATATTATACCATACAATTTTGCTAATACTAGTCAGTGTTACTCTAACACAGTGGTTCCCAAACTTATTTGGCCTACCGCCCCCTTTTCAGAAAAAAAATTACTCCGCGCCCCCCTGGAAATCTACCTTCATGAAGTGGACAAAAAGATGCAGTGACAAATTTGCACATAAGAAAGAAAGATGTTACTGTAAATAAAGCACTTTGAAACTTGAAATCATAAAAGTATTTTATAAAATCAACCATAGTAACATTTGCATACACACAGAAAATTAAGATAACAAAGGATAATATTAAAATAAAAATCACAAATGGCATTAAAATAATTCTAATGAGAAGGATGAACCTGGTGCACTGCTATCAATTTATTAATGTTTGGCTCTATTTTCTTAAATCACCATGATTAGCTATTTGCAGTCGGTTTCTTTTTTTAGTTAACAGATTTGTGACAACACTGAACCCACGTTCCACTAAATATGTTGAAGGAAATGCAATTAGAAACTTTTGTACTACAGCCCATAATCCAGGATAAAGTGTAGGTATCTGCTTTTGCAGCCAGAACTGTTGGTAGCCATCTTTGAATTTAACTTTCAATTCCTCATTTGTTGTTACTTCTATAAGTTCTTTTTGTAATTCTGGAGATTCTTCTGTGTCTGTCCTTGAAAAAGGGTCCAAAACCCAGTTGGGTATGTTCATTTTAAGAATATCTTCAAATCATTGATTGAAGTCAGAATAGAGAGCCTCCAAGTGCTGACAATAGGTAAGCAAGTCTTCATCATGTTTTTCTACTGTTGATAAATTTGGAAACTGGCTGAATTCCCCTCGTCCTAAATTTCATTTGTATAGAAGAAGTTTTGCCACAAATGCAGAAATGACAGTTTTTGTTTTGATTAAATTCAAGCTCATCGCCTTGGAGCTGTAGATTTGTTTCATTAAATTTATTAAACAAGTCTGTCAAATAAGCGATGTCTTTTTTGGAATCAATCAAGTTGGCTCGTAAAGCATCATCTTTGTTTTCTAGGAACTCTAGCACTGAGTCAAAGAGTTCATAAAACTGATCCAAAATAGGCACCTTTTGATAACCAACAAACTTCTGTATGAAGCAGCAAGCGACTGAATTCTTCATTGTTTTCAATACAAAGTTGTCCAAACAATCGGTCATTCAGTGAATTGCTTCTGATTTTGTTGACCGTTTTAATGACATGATATAATGCCTTATGTAGGCGTTCACTCAGATTTTTGGCAACTAGATACTGACGATGAATGACACAGTGTATAGTGAATACATTTGGAACCACTTTTTTTAAATATGCAAGAAACCCCCTGTAGCACCCATCATCGCTGGAGCACCATCAGTAGCAATTGACAATATATTACTTAGGGGAATTTCTTTTTCTTTAAAAAACTCTTCCAATGCATGGAATATTGATTCTCCTTTGGTATCAGTTTGCAAATTTTTAGCAAATAATTCTTGGTCAATTTTTCCTTCTTTTATGGATCACACGTATGCTAAAAGCAAAGCTTCATTTTCTGACAAAATGGACCCTTCAAGCTGTATAGAGAATGAGATGTCTTTAAATATTCACATAATGAGTTTTCAACATCTTGAGCCATTTCATCAATTCTTCGTTGCACTGTATTACTGCTTCGTTGCACTGTATTACTGCTTTTCTTGGTAATATCAGATGCTGGCTTGTGTAGCATGGTGCATATTACCTCACTTATAGCTGGTAGAATTAGTTCTTCACCAACAGAATGCAGTTTTCCCAATTTAGCAATCAGTAACGAAACGCTGTAAGAAGCATGCAGCCCATCGTCATCTTGTTTGGATGCTACTGAAAAGAGTTTTGCCAATGTCGGCTGTCTCAAAAAGTTTTCTTTAAGTACTTGAAAATAAGATAAATCCTTATCTTTCTTATCAGCATGAACTTTTGTCAAATGTTCTTGTAGTCTTGAAGGCTTCATAGCTTCATTTGATAAAAGTTTTTTGGCAAATCAGGCACATCGGTAATGTACTATTTGTAGGCGACTGAATAAAGCCATAGTTCAAATATTGAATACTATATTGTCTACTTTTTTCTTAGGTTCAGCCATGATATTATCTGTAAAAAAGTAAAAATTTCTGTGTTTATTTATAAAACTATTAATTAATATTAATTAATAATTACTGTTACTGGCAGCGGGCATGAATTATAGTTCTTCCCACCACTGGGGAATAACACTCCCCACACACACACACACGAATTGTTGGGGGAAAGCCAGCTTTGAAATATCTGGAAATCTTTACTCTCTTGCACCCCCACACTAGGTGCAAGGCAGTAAAACTTTCTTCAAATACATTAGAAGTAGGAAGCCAGCCAGGGAGGCAGTGGGGCCCTTGGATGACCAAGGAGTAAAAGGAGTAGTGAAGGATGATAGGGAAATGGCTGAGAAGCTGAATGCATTTTTTGCCTCTGTCTTCACTGTGGAAGAGGAGAAGTGTTTGCCCACTCCAGAAGCACCAATTTCGGGAGGGGGTTTGAAAGACCTGAATCAGATTGTGGTAACAAGAGAGGAAGTCCTCCGACTGATGGACAATTTAAAAACTAATAAATCACCAGGCCCGGATGGCATTCATCCGAGAGTTCTGAAAGAACTCAAATGTGAACTTGTGGATCTCCTGACAAAAATATGTAATCTTTCTTTAAAATCTGCCTCCATTCCTGAGGACTGGAAGGTAGCTAATGTCACTCCCATCTTTAAAAAGGGCTCCAGGGGAGATCCGAGAAATTACAGGTCAGTCAGTCTGACATCGATACCGAGTAAGTTGGTGGAAACTGTTATTAAGGAAAGAATTAGTAGGCACATTGATGAACAAAAACTATTGAGGCAGACTCAGCATGGGTTCTGTAAGGGAAGATCTTGTCTCACTAACCTGTTAGTGTTTTTTGAGGGAGTGAACAAACATGTGGACAAGGGAGATCCAATAGATATTATTTACCTTGACTTCCGGAAAGCTTTTGATACAGTTCCTCATCAAAGGCTCCTAAGTAAGCTCAATAGTCATGGGATAAAAGGACAAGTCCTCTTGTGGATCAAAAACTGGCTTATAAATAGAAAACAGAGAGTGAGTATAAATCAGAAACTTTCTCAGTGGAGGGTGGTAAGCAGTGGAGTACCACAGGGATCAGTACTCGGTCCGATGCTTTTTAACTTGTTTATTAATGATTTGGAATTGGGAGTAAGCAGTGAAGTGGCTAAATTTGCAGATGACACAAAGTTGTTCAAGGTGGTGAAAACCAGGGAGGAGTGTGAGGCACTCCAAAGGGATCTGTTGAGGATGGGTGAGTGGGCGTCAACGTGGCAAATGGGGTTCAATGTGGCCAAGTGCAAAGTGATGCACATTGGAGCCAAAAATCCTAAATATAAATACACGTTGATGGGGTCTGAACTGGCAGAGACGGACCAAGAGAGAGATCTTGGAGTCGTAGTGGATAACTCAATGAAAATGTCTAGACAGTGTGTAGCTGCAATAAAGAAAGCCAACGCTATGCTGGGGATTATTAGGAAGGGAATTGAAAACAAATCAGCCAGTATCATAATACCCCTGTATAAATCATTGGTGCAACCTCATTTGGAATACTGTGTACAGTTCTGGTCACCACATCTCAAAAAGGATATTATAGCATTGGAAAAAGTGCAGAGAAGGGCAACTAGAATGATAAAAGGGTTGGAACACCTTCCCTATAAAGAAAGGTTAAAATGCTTGGGGCTCTTTAGCTTGGAGAAACGACAGCTGAGGGGTGACATGATTGAGGTTTATAAGATTATGAATGGGATTGAGCAGGTTGAGAAAGAAGTACTTTTCTCTCTTTCTCACAATACAAGAACTCGTGGGCACTCCATGAAATTGCTGAGCAGTTGGCTTAGAACAGATAAAAGGAAATACTTCTTCACCCAAAGAGTGAGTAACATATGGAATTTACTGCCACAGGAGGTGGTGGCAGCTGCAAGCATGGACAGTTTCAAAAGGGAATTAGATAAACATATGGAGCAGAAGTCCATCAGTGGCTATTAGCCACAGGATATAGATGGGAACTCTCAGTCTGGGGCAGGTGATGGACTCTATTCTTGGTGCTGGAGGGGGCAGCAGTGGGAGGGCTTCTGGTGCCCTGGCCGCACTGCTGGACGTCCTGATGGCACCTGGTATATTTTGGCCGCTGTGTGACAGAGTGTTGGACTAGATGGGCCATTGGCCTGATTCAACATTGGGTTCTCTTATGTTCTTATGTTCAGTTTACATAGTGCAATCCAAAAAGCAATCCAATACCCCAGTTTCTTTAATCTTGAAATCATTACTTATCAGTAGTAGAGCAGGAATTCAAACCCAGATCTCTCAGACACTTGTCTGACACTTAAACACTGTACCACACTGACCAATTGGCTGTCCCAAATAGAAAGAGAAGCTTCTCAAGAACTTCCAATTTAACTTCTAGCTTCCCATCTGCAAAGTCCTGCTTCAAAACATGCAACCAAGTCTCAGTGAATCTCACAAGCCCAAGTGCAAGGGAGTCAGAATTTGCAACCCTTGGCTTTTCCCATTAAATGTGCTCCATTTGCATAATGGCATTCTTTGAGGCACTCAGCAGTACGGTCTCAAGAAATATATTTAAAAAACAACCAGAAAATTACAATATGTAAACAACCAATAACCGTGTATGCAATCAGCTGAGACACAGGAAATACTTATTGACCTTTCTTCTCCTCCTGTTAAGCCCAAATCCTATAGTCCTGAAGCAGACTCTTTTGAAGATAGGTTGTTAGATTCATATCAATTTCTACCTCTTTCAGAACAACAGTATATCCTTGCTTCATGTGTTAAAAAGACAGGTTAACTATTATTAAAACAGAGGTGCAGAGATTAAAACTAGTCTTTCATGTCCAGTCCCCCCTCCGATGTTGGCACATTCTCCAGAATCCAGTGGGTCACTTTTATTAGGGCCTTTGCCCTCAGGCCTATCCATCCAACCCCTTCAACAAGCATTAATCATTGTAGATTTTCCAGGCTGTATGGCCGTGGTCTTGGCATTGTAGTACCTGATGTTTTGCCAGCAGCTGTGACTGGCATCCTCAGAGGTATAACACAGAAAGACGGAGTACTCTCTATGTCAGTGTGAGAAGAAAAATGGTAAGCAGATAATGTATATCTACTCAGGAAGGTGGGGTAGGGCTGAGTTGTTATCTTATAGGAGTTTCCCAGGCTGTGACATGCCAATGGAGGAGCTTCCCTCAGGAGGTTCTTTTGCATATGGATTGGCTGTTGAAATTCTAATCTTATCTGTAGTGCTGTTGTAAGATGAAGAGCATTTTGTGTTTTTCAGGACTGGAAACCATGCCCTATTTATTTTTAAACTCTCTTCTTTCCTGTTAAAATTGTGTTTATGTTTATGAATTTCAATGGCTTCCCTGTGTAATCTGACATGGTAATTGGATGTGTTGTCCAGCATTTCAGTGTCTTGGAAAAAGATACTGTGTCCTGTTTTAAGTTAGGCTATGTTCAGCCACTGCTGATTTTTCAGGTTGGCCAAGTCTGCAGTGTCTTTCATGTTCTTTTATTCTTGTCTGGATGTTACGTTGTGTGGTCCCGATGTAAACCTGTCCACAGCTGCAGGGTATGCAGAATACTCCTGCAGAAGTGAGGGGGTCTCTTCTGTCTTTTGCTGATTGTAGCATCTGTTGTATTTTTCTGGTGGGTTTGAATACTGTTTGTAGGTTGTGTTTTTTCATATGTTTTCCCATCTGATCAGTGATTCCTTTGACATATGGCAAAATACTTTTCCTATGGAAGACTTTTTTTCCTTCAGTTGTTTGTTTTACCTTTGGTTTAATTGCTCTTCTGATTTCAGTCCTGGAGCAGCCATTTGCTTAAAGTGCATGGTTTTGATGATTTAATTAATTGTTGAGAAAGTGGGGTTCACATATCCATCTTGCACTGTCTACTAATGTTTTGCTTATGCCTCTTTTTTGCCAAACATACAATTCACCATGGGAAAAGAAATTGAGGGTAAGCTCCCATTTCTAGGTATCATGGTCATCCGCAAAGCTAACCTTCAATTAGGTCACAAGGTCTACAGAAAACCAACTCAGACGGATCATTATTTACACAAAAACTCCAATCACCACCCTCAGCAAAAAAGGTGGAGGATGATCAATCTTCCCAAATCCTCCTACCTAATGCAGCCTGCTAACCTGTTAGGTTTTTGTCTATAAGGATCTCCAGCAATGTCTTTTCATGGGTTACAGCAGCCTGCTGGTGAACAGAAGATCCAAGAGAACGGCAAATACAATGTATCACTTGCATCCTCCTTTCCAGGAGGTCATAGCCCCTCTGTATACTGCCTTGGTCAGGCCACACCTGGAGTACTGTGTGCAGTTCTGGAGGCCTCACTTCAAAAAGGATGTGGACAAGATTGAGAGGGTGCAGAAGAGAGCAACGAGGATTATCAAGTTTTCTTTAAGTATTTGAAAGGCTGTCATTTGGAGGAGGGCAAGGAGCTGTTCCAGTTGGCAGCAGAGGATAGAACCCGAAGCAACGGTTTTAAATTACATGCAGAAAGGTATCGGCTGGATATTAGGAAAAACTTTTTCACGGTCAGAGTAGTTCAAAGGTGTAATCAGCTGCCTAGAGAGGTGGTCAGCTCCCCTTTACTGACAGCTTTCAAGAAGAGGCTGCACGAATATTTGTCAGAGATGCTTTAGACTGGTCCTGCATTGGGCAGGGGGCTGGACTAGATGGTCTGTATGGGCCCTTCCAACTCTATGATTCTATGATTCCCAATCCTGATGACAAGAGCTTTAGCATGTCACATGGGCTCCAGACCTGCTGAAACCTGATGTAATCTTGGAACTCCCTATACAGAGCCTATGCCAGTTCTTTGGACTGCAAACACCAGAGATACTTTCTTGTCCCTAAAATGTTCCATTTTTAAATCCTTCTGGTCTGCAGCTCAGCATCTTAACCTCTGAGCCACCATGGCCCAATACAGCTTAGATAGGAAAATATAAATGAAGAATATAAAACACCAAAGCCAAATTATTTGCCTCAAGTTGTTCATAAATTCGGTTCAAGGCCTGAATTTGCCTCATCCTGAAGTAACTGTAACCTTCTCTAAGGATGTATTTAGAAGGAAAATCAATTTACAAACCAATGTACTCTTGGTATAGTCAACAGCACATCATATGATTGCACAGTATGTTCAATAGGGGCATTGCTGCTGACAGTAACAAGGCTCAGCTTGCACATTCTGAAAATATACCAAGGCAGCAGGACAGATCTCACCCACTCCGCCCCAGAAGCACATCACTTCTAACTTCTGTAACATCCATGTATACTTTCCAAAACATGTATGCCAGAAAAGCATTACCCTTACATCTCTAAAATGGGGAGCAAGACAACTGCATTATTTGGCACAGATATACTGAGTCATGTTCATTGGTTGTTTCCATTGGTAAAAGGGCACTTTGGAAGTGCAGTGAACAGCCAGTGCATGTGTATGTGGTTGAGAGCAGGGGAGATGCATAAGTTCTGTTCTACAAATGGAGCTCAGCTTGCAGTTGGCTAGATACAAGTGATGGAATGATGTGTACATGTTGTGCTTACATAAAGTGAGGTATCTAAAGTTAGTGGCACAGAAGACACACTGTTCTCCATGACATTTTGAATGCACACATGTGCAGTAAGGCAACTATATTTCTCCAGACACACAGAATATTTTGACTCTTTGCAGGGAAGGATGCATTACATGAACTGGCTACTTGAATTATACAGTAAAACTAATTATATTGTTTTCCTAAACCGGAGAGGTTTGGTATCCTAGCATATCCTTTGCCAGTCACTCAATTAGATCTGGAACTCAGCTGTACTATATCCTAGGGAATTAGAACTGAGGGATGCATGACTCCTGGCATGTATTGTTCAACACACACACACCCAGGAGAAACTATGAACCAAACCATGAGTTGGAACACAAAATGGCCATGAAATACAATCTGCTCCTCAGCAATGCTCTATATTTATTTACAAACATAAAAAACATAAACTTGCTCAGTGTAAAGTGGTCCAAGATTACTGCATTTTAGGTTGGGAGAAGGGAAGTGTCAGTTGGGATTTCTTTGCAAGTGAATCCTGGAACGTACAATACATTTAGAAATAGGTCCTACTTCAACAAGATTGCAAGCTCTGCTATAAGCTGTGAGGGTCTCAAGCAGGCCTAATCTTGCCCCCTTCCCACTGCTCACAATGTTTTATGATTCCCAAAGGGTAATAAGTGTACTGAGCCCTCACTGGAAATATTTGGAGGCTTTTAAATTTTTTACAAATCAATGCATTTCTACGTGGCTGAGAAGCCCTCCCCATGTACATAACCTGATCTTTTTGACAACAGCACTACTGGTAGGTACTGGATCACTGAGTATCACTATTAGTAGTGATATAGCTGTGATAGTATGAATAGCACTGGGAGAGTCTTGTCATAATACCTTACTATTTTACAGATTAAAGGAGTGGCAATTCATTTCACTGAGACACCCGTTGAAAGGTGACATATAAAAGTCTCCACCCAGATCACAAAATAGCACCACTGAAACATGAAGTGTCTCCCGCTTTACAATTTGAAATCCACAAACTCAAAAGCATGAGATGCAACAATGAAAGTTATGATCTTATTGTAAACTTCTTACAGTCAGAAGTGTTATTAGTGATGCAATTCATTCCAAATTCAGCGTTTATGCTACATGATTGTTTTGAGTGACTATTGCCTCATTTTAACTCAAGACAAGTTGACACTCAATAAACTTTAAAAACAGATTATGTTCCTTATTATATGCCATTCTTTCATAACCTTCCTTCATCCCCCAAAAGGTCAGTGTACCAGAAGATTAAAATAAAAACAAAACCCAGTATGTCAGTCTTACTTAGACTTATCTTTCTGATAAACTGCCAAAATCTTTACGTGTGAAGCAAAAAAATCAGGACGTTGAATTGAATGCAGTGAAGTGTTCATAAACGACTACAAACCTTGTAAGTGTTTAGGCTCCACCTTCTCACAAGCTCCAATTTTTCCATGGCTGGATTCTTCACCTCGTCTGCTAGAACAACTGGTCCACTTTTTTGCTGCATTCGTAGATTGCCTGTTTTAGAAGCCACAAATAAGAAACCAGACACTCAAGTGTTGCTACAATTGCAATGGTGAAATAAAAGATTACAAAGTAAAATATTTTCTATATCATTCTGAAGAGAACAGTTCACTAATCTGTGCCTTAGTATTATAATAAATTAACCTTACAAAATAAGATTGGTTGTGTATTTATCTTGACATCTATTATTACTAGTAACCTAGAGGTCTTAATTAATTTACTTTAAAATACAGTCTCTCTTAACAGCACACTTTAAAAACAAAGCAGACCCAACACACTACAGAGTTAGCCAGATGCTTCACTTTTCATCATATGCGAGATATTTGTCTCAGCATACTGGAGAATTAGGATTTTCCCAAGCATGTGGATACTATGCAGCACTATATACCTTCTACCTTCACAACCAATAATTTTATTAGTTTCTTAAGCTGTGACTACAAACCTACTACATCTTAATTGGAAGCAAGCCAGAGCAAATTCTAGAGGACTTCAGAGCAAATAAGCATAGGATCCAGGATGCAAGACTGGCACAGAATTTATACAGGAGTCCCACCAGAAAGCAAAGTTGAATTTTTCTTAAAGTAAATGTACAGTTAAGGGCAATAAAAGCTCCACCTAAAAGTTGAAAACCTACAGAGTGTACTGGACTGCTGCTCAAATACTCTCACGAAGTATTTGCACTTTTTCCAGCCCAACCCCTACTTCTGTAACACCCTCATTTACAATCTCAGCAAAAATTTAAGGCAGCTTCAAATTTCATTCAGCAGATGGTGCAGGCATTGTGATGGACACTTAATGAATTTATTTATTATTTACATTTCTACCCTGCCCTCCCTGCGAACGGGCTCAGGGCAGCTCACAACAAGGCATGGGGACCTACAATTGACCCCAGAGACCCTATATGAGTCTGCCATGTCATGCCTTGCCCCTTCAGATGTTTTGATGTTCTAAAAGACATGTGTGGAGCAGTTCTGAAGAAACATTCTGCTTCTATAGTGACGCTAGTGGCTGCTGCAAAGACACTGCAAAGCAAAGGGAAGAAGCAGCCATATTCATATTTCTTCAAGTGGCAAGGGCTACATCTGTGCACAGACTTTCAGATCAGAATCATTCTTTCCAGTGCACCTGTGATGGATTGCACAGAAAAGCAGGCTTTTTAAAATGCTGCTTGGGACAGGGAGTCAGTTCAAGAGTTAATCTTCCCTAGAGAGAAGAGCTTATGTGATTGGCTGCTCTACTCACTCTCTGACTGACCAGTATCAGCTAAGAGAGGAAATAAAACAGCTGATCTGGAGGGGAAAGATTCTTTTTCACCTTTTGGTCTTTGTCTGAAATCTAACATCTGGATCAGTAGCCGGTGGGTTTGGCTTCTGAGGAAAGAGACTTTGGGAGTCAGAGATTTCTGTCAGAGAATTGTCAGAAAAATACTGCTACAGAGAGAAGAATAAGGACCCCATTTTCTTAAATACATTAGAACTACTCTGAGGAAGAATTTAGATTCTCCGTCAAGAAAGGTACAGAACAGCTTTATACAGACCATGGATACTGGAGAAGGAGTTGATATAAGGTTTGAGTAGTTAGAGAGAACTCCCATACGTCAAAATGTAAAGGGAGTTATTGCTTCTTAGAGACAAGGCCAATGAAAGGGGTTGGGAAGAGAACACTGGTCTGTCATAAAAGGGAGAAGCTTAGACACTTGAGGAGTTAGTGAAAAATTGTAATATCTAAAGCGAAAACCTAGATCTCTGAAGGGAGAAACCTAGAAGCACTAAGATAAAGCTAAGAAAGCTAAAGCTCTCTAAGAAACTGTATTCAAAATTCTGTGTAACAGGCTGAAATATATAATAAGAAAAAACCTCTCACTGAAAAGAACTTGAAACTCAGAAATTAAGCTTCAACAACACCCTCTTGTATGTTCAAAAGCCTCAATCCTGTATATATTAGAAAGTTTTATCTCAGCAACCTCTGCACATTGACTCCTCATATTTATATATTCCCTGAATTTTTAATAAAATCTTTATTCTGTTTTTGAAAGTTAATCTGCCTCAAGTGCCATTTCACAAGGGTTTATAAAACAGGACAGCTCCTGTATTTCCCTCAAGTTCCTGTACTGGGTCTAAAGCCTAAACAAATATCTGTGACAGGGTGGGACAATTTAAGCTTATCAGACAAAGAAGAAATGCATGCTATTGGAGGGCAACTCAGTCACTGAGGGGAACTAAAATATTTTTGGCAGAAAAACTCTGCCCGGGTGTTGGGAAAGTGACAGGAGTCTGTTATAGCACCATTACACAAATTCACACAGTGTTATCAGTTTAGTGCCTTCCAAATGCAGAAATCAATCTCTGCCATGATGCTCAAGCAGAGAAACAATAGTAGAAGGCAAAAGAAGTTCATAGAAGACTTGCAAGCAAAACAGCAGTGATTTAGAAAGGTCATGATAACCATACTTTGAATCAAATGATACAAAATTTAAATAGACAATGTTTTAAAAATGCTTGTTCTTGTAGTAAATCACAGTATGTCTCACTTTTGCAAATTGTGCAGTGTTCCTTCAGATTAATGCTCATACAAACTTTCAAGCACCAAACAACACTTCGCTAGAACAAAGATGAGCTGCAAGAGTTGAATGGACTCCAATGATGATGATGATGTTATTTTAATAAACAGGATAGAGCATGCTGAGACACATAGCGACCTGCAGGTCTAAAAAATATAACCTGAACTGTTTGCCAAGTACAACGTAATAACCTAGTAGGAACATGTTTTGAGTATAATCTAAATAGCAACTGACAACAGTCGTTTAAAAGAAAAGGCGGAAAAAAGCAACCAATCTGATTTGTATTGAGACCCACATCCAGCAGACCATATATGTGCAGATTCTGAAGCGCTGTAAAATAGGATGTATTTACATGGAACAGTTAACACAATTACCTGATTGCAATGCTGTTCATAAGCCACAACAGTACGTTCAGTATTCCAGTCACATTTGATTTTTAAAAAATATAGAGGCTTCAGAGATTCCTTCCTACCATTGGCCATCAGCATATACTTGCAGCTTCATGAAGCCTGCACAACATTCCTAGTTGTAGCCAAGTAAATACTCCACTTTTACAAAATCAAGTCACCAAGAGTATAATAATTTGGTCAAAGTCAAATAACCCATGGAGTAGCTTAAACTGGGCAGAGAATAATTTATTACAACAGAGCACAGAACAACATTACTATTTTCTGATAGCAAAAGGCTTATAGTAGCAAGATTAATTGTATAATTTAAACATATGGTTGTCAGTCCTCATAGTGTGCATTTCTGATGCAGTAACACTGGCTATTGTTTTGAAAAGGAAGAAAAGAGCATTGCGAAAGAAAAAGACTTTTGATTGATTTGCCAAGGCACAGAACCAAAAAAGCAGGAGTTATTCTTAGTAAAAGCAGCAGAAGTAATCATAAATCATCACTGTAGTTGGGAGTTAGTATTGTATCAGCAAGGGGGTTATCTGCTCAGACCCCAAAATACCTTTGGGAACAATTAAATCACTCCCTTGTCCAGCCAGTCTGCTAGCTGCTGCACTGCTAGGAGATATAACAGGTGACATGGGTGGTGCTGAGGAACCTGGAAATGGGACATACACCATGAACATCCATCTGTATTGGACCAACATTTCTTATGCAAAAAGACTAAATACTGGAGAAATTTCCTCCAAATAAGAAAGAGTACTTGCATCAGGTATAGAAATACCTGAGAGTAAACATCCTTAAAAACACTTACAAAAATATTTTGGTTGACAATTTCTATGCATATACATCAAATAAAAGAGAAAGACTTAGTAAGGAAGTCTTTCAACGTTCACAGTTAAGTAGTAGCAGTAGCCATAGGATCATTTGAATTATATGAACTACTTCATTCAAAGCATTTATATTCCTTCAATTTAAAGTTAACAGACAGCAAGTCATATAGGGTATGACTTCTGTTCAAAATGACTTTTGGGAAATGGGAGACTTTGGTGTTTGTGACCAGTAACAGTGTGGCTGAATTCTAAAGTCATTCTCCACTAATGTAAAGGAGAGGTGACCTTCTTCCACTACCCCTCTCTATCAGTGCAGACTCCTGCTTCACCCACCCATGCTGCTTATGAGGGTCTCTTAGGAACAGCATTTAGAAGAGCTCAATGGGCTAACTGGGAGGAGAAGCAAAACCATACAGTTCCTCAGGCACAAGTGCTTTCCCTTGTATTCTGCCAAATTTCATATCCAACCCAAAGGAAAAAGAATACCACTTGATAAAAAACAACAAAGGCTTTGACAGTGATGGGCAAGAACAGGACAGCACTTTATGGATTAATATCATAATCCCTTAGATACCATTTATGGAGGAAATCAGACAGTTTCTGGTGTTGTGCATTTCCATTAGTACCACAGATGTGAAGGAATTCATAATGTTATAGTGTAAAAAATGTTGATTGTTATTACAGACATTTAGGAGGACAATACGTAGTTATGATTTATTATTTTCTTCATTTCCAAGTGTATCAAAGTCCAAAAATCAGAATGGACCAGTGCCTTCAAACGTTTGGTGGAACCCCAGGATAACTTAACAAGAGAAAGCATTGTAAGTCAAATCATGAGCATGTTTACCCCACACCACAGTGGGGACCAAAAAGTCTGCAAGGGGGGCTATTATGGACTCGGGTTTTTTCTACAAACCTTGGGGGGGGGAATAGGCCTGGAAAGGGCCCTGCCCCCTCCTTGTCTTTTACTCACTGAAACCCAGCCTTGGAATGCTGTGGTCGTCTAGCAAGAGCCACCAAGGGAATCCATTGCTTAAAGCTACAGGTGCTCCTTTTATCATTTGTGCATTTTTTAAATCACCTATATGTGTGTGTATTTCACATTTTTCTGCAAACATGGGGCTGAAAAGGTTTGTGGAAACATCTGTATTGCCCGTTCATAGCTCCAGTGACTGGATTTAAATATCCAAAGATCTGGCTGACTTCGCTATTACAATATAAACATAAATAAGTAAAAAGAATTAAGATTCAGGTAAGTAGTGTTGGTCTGAAGCAGCAGAACAAGGTTCAGTGGCACCTTTAAGGCCAACCAAAGTTTATTCAAGGTATAAACTTTTGTGTATAAGCACACTTCTTCAGATACAGTGAAACAGAATTTCCTCAGCCATACATACAGGTCTGCTAGGCATGGACATTCATATAGGTAACTGAAGTTCAACCCAGAATTGAACTTTGTTCTCTTGAAAGTGCCACTGGACTCAAACGTCATTATCACATCTGTTAACTCTTATATTTGTATGCTAATTTACTGTTATTCACAGATCTTACCAACTGCCTTAATCTAATCTCAGCTATAATTGCCTAGTTACTTATGCATCTTGACTCTAACTAGCCCTTCCTGGCAGCTAAGCCCCCACCCTCTCTCTACCTATATGTAATGGTTGAGGAAATCCTGTTTCACTATATCAGAAGAAGTGTGCTTCGCACATAAAAGTTTATACCTTGAATAAAATATTGCTGGTCTTAAAGGTACCCTGGACATAAAAAATATTAAGTATGGGAAAATTTAAGAGCTGCAAGCTATATGTGTAAAAAATACTGTAACAAATTCCAGTTCTTTCTTACCTGGTAAAATGTCTAGGTAATTGGAATTAGACACCTGGAGTTGTGAAATAGTGCATCTTAGTCTTGATTTGTTATGTTTGATACACATATAGGTGAAATTGTATGCCCCTTTTCTGATCATGCTTTTTAACCGCCAAGTTAAAATCCCACAAAAACCTTCTGTAGCTATCAGATAATACCCCATGTGAAGTTTCAACTTACAGTCACTTAAAAGGAGCAGCTTGATATTGCCTCTGTGTGGTAAACCATTTCATGTAGATCACGTGGATTCCGACTACATTATTTGTTTTCTTACCATCTCCATGAAAATCTTTAAAATTGAGTATTAAAGTTCTTCACATGTTCAGTAAAAGACTTGCTGATACATACACTATTCCACAGAAGAGACATTTTTCATACTTTCAAATACTGCACAATTCCCTTTCAGGCAAAAAACATGTGTACACCACCCCCAAATATTAATATGTTACTTTTACCTTGAAAAGGTCCAGCTTCGATGACCCCTTCCTTGGTACTGTCAAAGCCATGAGATGTAATCTGGGTTTCAGACAGACCAAGTCCAGCTGGTATAGAGCGCTTCAGGTCCTTGGAAATATTGGAATAAAAAGGGAAATCCATGTAAAAATCCCAATCCCAGAAAACATTTAGGCTTTACAGAGCACTTTAAAGCATTTTGAACAGTGTAGTCTACAGTTTGCTATTTGGTTTATGGTGTCATAACATTCTATTATGATGGCTTAGCACAATACATTTTTTTAAACTGGCATCTCAGATTTCACTTATATTTATGAGTCACATTTTGTCTGGTATTAGGTCCTGCTTGAAAACCATAGAGACTTGATGGCAGAGTCATGCATCCCTCTATAGATTGTCTCCCAGAATGTGTTTTGATTGGATCAAGAATCAAAATCAACTCTTACATTGATTATCAATACTGCATGCTAATTCATTTTTTTCCTGCTGTAAGTTTTTTCTTCACCGCCTTCAAATATATTGTGAGGCCACAACTCTACTCTTTCTCTGATCTGCTAAGATGAGAAATACATTGTCAATAAGCCTGCTGTCTTATTTATATTTGGGAAGGCTTTAAGATGCAGCCTTTAATAGCCTAAAGGAACCATTTCCAACCCACTCAATGCAACCCACTCAATTCCAACAAACACATTCAAGATAAAAATCTTATTTTCTGACCAGCAAGGAGCTCTGCTTGAGACGTCCCATGTTCCATATGCATGGCATGGAACAAACCAATTCCTTACTATGGCTTGGATCCTGCAGTAAATCTGCCATAAGAGAAGGCATTTTATCTGCAGAATGGGACTTCCCCACTCTTGCTGCCACTGGCACTGCTTTCAGTAATGCTGCTCCTGGAAAACAAAGGCCTCTTAGGAACTGCATGAGGGGTGAAATGGGAGTCTGCAGTGAGAAGGGAATCAGTGAAAATTAACCACCGACATCCTCAAACTAGTGGCAATTTACCATAAGAGCCAGGAATTTACTTACAAACAAAAAGGTGAACTTTGGTCAAAGCGGTTAAGAGCAGAATGTGGGTACCTTTTATTCAAAACAGACTTTTGAAACAGGTCTGAACAGTTCAGATTGAAAGTAAATGAAGTCTTATGCTGCTCTTGATCTCATCAGTAAAGGTCTTTAAGGCTGCACAATCTCCTTTACTTCATAGTATTATACAACTTATAGCATAACAATTCACATGCTAAGACCCCTGAAATAACAGCTCCTGATTAGTATTTATTGCAAGGCCTCAAGAAGCTGGGGAAATTTAACAAGGATAAACATGTTAGAAACATTAGATAATTAACACAACCAGCAATAGGCAAGCTTTGCAGGGTATGAGCCAGAATGGGTCCAGATTAACTTGGACTGGACCCCATCACTTCACCCAAAATAAGTGATGGTACAATTTACTGAATAAAGGCCACAGGCTCGAGACTCTGATTGATGCAATAAGAGGAACTCAAACAATTAAAGGCCTAAAGATTAAAAAAGATGAGTTTAAAGTACAAGCCTTCGCCGACGACCTCCTGTTTATATTAGAAGATCCGGTGGCATCTTTGGCAGAATTAATCGGAATCATACAAGATTACGGCCAGGTAGCAGGACTAAAAATCAATCTTAAAAAGTCAAAAACTATAGTGAAAAATTGTACTGATCTCCAAATGAAGTAAATTAGAGATATCTCTAGTATGGAGGTGGTGAAAAAGGTCAAGTATCTCGGTATTGCAGTATCCAACAGGAATAGTACGTTGGTAGAAGACAATTACACCAAGTTACTGGTAGAAATAAAGAAGGATTTGTTGAGATGGAAAGACCTGAAGATCTCATTTATGGGGAAAATAGCAGCTATTAAAATGAATGTGCTACCTAGATTCTTATTTTTAGCGCAAAATATACCTATCTTAAGGAAAGACAACTTCTTTTTTGAGCTTAGAAAAATCTGTAACAAGTTTATTTGGAGTAATAAAAGACCCAGGATTAGCCATAAAGTCATGCAGGAAAGGAAAGATAGAGGAGGGTTTGGTATGCCTAACTGGAAGCTTTATTATCAAGTCGCGGCTCTTGCTTGGGTGAAGGATTGGGTAACATTAGAAAATACCCGATTATTAGGTTTAGAAGGGTTCAACTTAGTGATGGGTTGGCACAAATACATATGGTATGACGACAAACCCTCCAAGAATTTCACTTGTCACACATTAAGAGGAGCCTTAAAGAGAGTATGGAAGGAGATCAGGCATAAGCATTACCTAAAAACTCCTAGGTGGATTGCACCTATTGAAGCTAACACAAAGTGGACCCTGATGGGAATTGATAAAAAAGTGAAATACAACGATCTATTAGACAAACATAATAATTTAATAACAGAAGATGAGTTGAATGCTCGGAATATAAAACTTACCTGGTGGGATTATGTACAAGTAACATCGAGATTTAATAAGGATAAGAAGGTGGGCTTCTATGATAATAAGAATGAGCTTGATAAGATATGGCTTTCCTCCAATGATAAACAAATACAAAAAATCTATGTATTCCTACTATCAGAGCATTTAATAGATGAGACGGTGAAAAAGAATATGGTTGCTTGGATGAAAGATCTTGAACATACCATAGAGATAGATCAGTGGTCAAAGATTTGGAGAGCTGCTAGTATGATGAGAGCAATTCCGTTCAAAGAAAATATACTTAAACTGTTTTATAGATGGCACTGGACACCAGCCAAGAGTGCAAAATGTTATGAAGGCTTATCGACAAATTGTTGGAAATGTAAAAACAATGTTGGCTCATACCTTCATATGTGGTGGCGTTGTGTAAAAGTACAAAGATACTGGCATGTTGTGTTTAAACTATTATATGAAATTTTGGGAAATGAACTACCCTTCACACCGGAATGCGCACTTTTAAACCTGATACCAGATAGGATTAGTAAGGATGATGAGTATATAACGGTGTATGCGTTTACCGCAGCGAGAATCTTGCTAGCTAGAGGATGGAAAGGAGAGAGCGTACCCACTAAGGAAGATACGATAGATAAATTGCTGTCAATGGCAGAAATGGATAGATTAAGTATAATGATACAAGGTAAAAACTATGAGACATTTGAAAAAAGATGGTCAAAGTTGTATATTTGGTTGAAACAGATATGTATAATGGGGGGAAAAAAATGACTCGATAAGATATAGTACTAAACACTATGAATGTATGTACAATAACAAAGTGTTAAATAAACTTAAAAAAAAGAAAGAAAAAAAAAATAAAGGCCACAGGTGGCCAGAAGTAACACAATACGCAGGGGGAAAGACTGAATACCATGTTTTGCTCCCAGTAGGAGGGAGATTGCATGGGCTGTCTTCTACCAAGACTTATAACTTTGACTTTCTATTAACAGCCTGAAAACACCTCCTTAGGTATCAGCTTTAAGTTCCTATCCTTAATAAGCACCTATAACTTTCTGGACAGATTGAAAATAGAATTTCCCTGTACTTGAAGCAGACTTATACTGAGTCAGACCACTGATCTATCAAGGTATTGTCTATTCTGGTAGTGGCACTGCTGGGTCTTGTGTAGAGAGCTTTCATATGACCTTCTTACCTGTCCTTCACTGGTCCATTTCCCTTAACTTCACTGAGAGCCAGTTTGGTGTGAGAGTCAGTTTGGTGTAGTAGTTAAGTGCGTGGACTCTAATCTGGGAGAACCGGGTTTGATTCCCCACTCCTCCACTTGCACCTGGCTGGAAGACCTTGGGCAAGCTGTAGTTCTGATAAGAGCTGTTCTTGAAAAAGAGCAGTTTCTGTCAAGAGCTCTCTCAGCCCTACCTACCTCACAGGGTGTCTGTTGTGGGGAGGGGAAGGGAAAGAAGTTTGTAAACTGCTCTGAGACACCTTTGGGTAGTGAAGGGCGGGATATAATTCCAATCTCCTCTTCTTCTTCTTAAACACTGGATGTTTTTTAAAGAGTAAATACTGGTGTAGTTCAGTTTGACCCCTAACCTGGTACAAAGAGCTTGGGATCCAAAGTATCATTAGCATAAACCATGATGCTTAAATTGAGCCATAGTTTTCATTTGTGTTTTTCTCATGGGACCTTGGGACAGGGGTCTTTTTGGGGGGGAGCGCACCAGAGCACAGCTCCGGCAGCTCAGGAGCCAAGCCCCACCCCCAGCCGGCGTCCCCAGGAGTCTTTCAGGCAGCCGAATGTCAAAAGTTTTCCCGCCATAGAGAACAATGGAGGGAATAGGGGCAACCTGTTTGGGAGCCCATAGAATTGGACCCCCTGGTCCAATGTTCTTGAAACTTGGTGGGTATTTTGGGGAGAGGCTCCATCAGCTACCCTGTGAGTTTGGAGCCTCTCCCTCAAACCCCCTCCCCTCCAGCCCCCAGAATATACCCCATGTTTTCACCATTGACTTCAATGGCCCATAGGATATAATGGGGCCGAATTGCCGCCGAATTTCTTTCATCCCCTCCTTTCCTTCTCTCCTTTTCCTCTTTCCCTCCTTCTTCTCTTGTCTCTTTCTTTCTTTCCCACGTTCTTCTCTTCTCTTTTTTCCTCCTTTCCCTGTTTCCTTCCTTCTTCCCTCTCTTTCTTTCCCTCCTTTCCTTCTCTTTCTTTCCTTCTTTCTACTTTCTCTCTTTCCTTCCCTCTTTCCTCCTTCTGTGGCCCAACTCTAGTGAGAAGGAGTTTAAACTTTAAACCCTTTCTCTCTTAGCTCCCCCACCCAGGCCAGCTGGGGAAGGGAAGGGGAGGCTTTTGAAGATGCCTCCCCCCTTTTGCTTCCCCTTCTGACATCACTTCCAGTGATGTCAGGTGGTGTGGCATATGCTAATAGTCTAATAGCTCATTAGCATACCATATTCTAATGAGCTCCTGCAGCTCTTTTTCTAGGAAAAGACCCCTGCCTTGGGGGCACAGGAAGGGAGCAAGGAGGAGGAGGATGACATCAGAGGCAGTGTGGCTTAGTTTTTATGCTGCTTGAGAAAGAGGACTGAATATTTTGTTTTTGTCTCTGCTGTCAATCCCCAGGAGGGACACACTGCTTTTTGTGGGACTTCAGCACACCTTTTCTCCCTAGATTCATTCTTTCATCCCCCTTACCACACCCAAGTTCTGGAACACATTTTCTTGTTTTTCACTAAATGCCAAAGATTTGTAGCAATGAACAATCACCAGGGATTATGGCTTTAATCTCTAATCAACCGATTCAGTCTTTATTGAGAAAGGCTGCCAGCTTTGGTTTCAAAACCACAATGTTAATGATCATAACAGGCACAAATGCATGCCAAAAGTCTACCTAATTTTTCATTTTGCACATGACACTTTCAAAGACTTAGAAAACATGCACAATTTCCCTGACTTTTCTCAAGGGCTGCCTAGAATGTAGATAAGAAAAAATACAAAGTCAAAACAGAAAAGAAAAATGTTGGTGTAGTGGGGGGAAATATTTTACTCTATTCTACACAAGAATCACTATGCGTTTTGCACGCAGCTTCATCAGAGAATCTGTAAAGCAACCTTCTCTCAGGATGTTCCCACCACTGCTTTACAGATCCCCTGATAAACTAGTGCACAAAATGTGTAGGCTTTGTGAGGTATTAAATATTTTTCCCCACAGCATCATTGTTTTTCTTCACTGCTTTGTTTGGAATGTAGAATGGTATTTTGTGCTTTTTAGTCCTTGCTTGCTATTTTGCAATAGGCTAAATGTAGGAATTAGACACAATTGCTGCCCGCCCCTCCGCCCCCCGGAAATCTCTGTGCTCAGCAGCCTATTAGGACTTTTAGAATGTTCTACAGCGAGTTCCACATTCTACGTATTATGAAAAACCTGAAGATGTCATAGAAAGTAATTTCCAATAGGAGAAACAGTCTGCACACGCTGCAATAATGCGTAGAAATGCTTACCAATGTCATGATAATATCCAGTGTACATTTTCTTACCTCTGCCATCCAGTGAACTGGATTGGGAGAAAAAACATGCACATGATGACATCATGATACTGGCTGATGGGGCTAAATGTTGGGAGATGGAAAAAGGAAGTCCCCTGCAGTATTCTTGTAACATACAGATCTACTTTTTGACATTGAGACACAATAATAGTTTTAATATTTTCCTATTATTTTACTTTGAATTTCTAGGGCTCTCATAGTTTTCTGTGTTATCTTCTTTCAAATCATGTCGAACTATACAACAAGAGGGTCTAATGCATGAGTGGCCAAACTGCTGCTCGGGAGCCACATGTGGCTCTTTCACACATATTGTGTGGCTCCCAGCAGGGTAGCTGGGGAAGCGAAGGGGAGGCATATTTTTTCTCCCTCCCTCTTTTCCTTCCTTCCCCCTCCCTCCCACCTATTAGCTTTCTTGGTTCTCTGGCTCTCTCTTTCTCTCTTTCTTTCCCACCTCCTTAACTCCTTCTTTCCACCTTCCTCTCCTAGACAAATATATATCATTACCAAACAAATATTATTGGACAAATAAATATCATTATCAATATCTGTTTTTTACCCCTTCTATTTTTACTTTTGGCAGTCTCATTTAATGTTAATAAAAAGCAAATCTGCGTATTTTTAAATAAAAACGTGTGTGTAATATTTGTTCATGTCTTGCGGCTCTCAAACATCTGATGTTTATTCTATGTGGCTAGTTTGGCCACCCCGGTCTAATGGTTTTAAATGTGATTTTGTTATGTATGTTTTAATATGTTAGCCACTTTGGTGGCCCTTGTGAGAGCAGAAAGGCAGGATACATATACTGTAAAATAAATAAATACTGATTATTCAGGATATAAGTTGCTTCAATATTTACCTCTTTGCTTTTGCCTCAACACTGAAGTTATAATTTACTACTGAACTTGCATTTTTGAAGAACAACTTTAATGTAAGCTGTATCTACTATTCACACTGCTCAGTCACTTCTAAAACTGAAGTCTTTTCCACTGCTGAAATATGACAGCATACACAGCTTCCTCAACAGTAGCTGCTCAGGAAATGAATACTTGGAAAAGACATGGTAGGGATGATTTTTTTTAAATAACAAAAATCGTTCAATCAAAATTGGTGTCATGTAGGCTGAAATCTGTCAAGTCCAACTGCACACAATTTGCCTGTCACTGGGAGCAAGCAAGCACTTGGGTGCCAAAGATCTTTTATGCCATATGCATATGCTTAGATAGTAGGGCATGCATCATGGTTCATGGCTGAATATGGTCTAGTCACAGACAAAGTTAAATAAGCAGCACAGATACATGAAGCAAGAGGATGACTGGACTTGCATGCACATGTGGCAAAGCAGGTACATGCACTTGTCACATAATGCAGAGTCTTTTTCCCCCCTATACAAGGGACAGTCTTGGGTGAATTAGTCCTTATAGGCTCACAATGAGATTTCCAACGGGCCTATTTCATACAGAGACAAAAGACAGCCCACTAAAAGGGAGAAAAGGCAAGATTATCTTTCAGGGGTTACAGAGATAAAGTGTGCATTCTTGTTTAAGATGATATTGTTAAGTATCTGCAACTGTTTGTATTCTAAAATGTTGTTCCAATTACACTGTGCTCTGCAGGAAATCTTTAGTCAAAATGCATATGCTGTTTCTACATATGAATACTAATGCTTTCTTTTTTTAAAATGGGAATATAAAAACGTGTGTAAAGTAGTGGCAAGTAATGCCAGTTGAAAAATGTCATTTGGAGATATGATAGAGCTAGTACCTACGGATGAAGTGTACAGAATTATAATACCTAGAGAGCTAGTTAAAGGTTTTTACTGTTAAAAGACAGTATGGGAGTGGGGGGGGAACAATTACAGAAACAGGTTTAAGATACACTTAAGTATTAAGATAGTACAAGTGGAGGATTCATAAGGACTTGAGGGAGGGCATCTCATTTTTCCCTCCTCCACCATTTCCCATTTCCCTTCACTGAAAGTACCATAAGCTGTCCCCCCTATTCCTGTTTTCTTCTCTCCATCAGCTAACTCACCTTTATCTGCCCACTTGTCTTCAGCTTTTCCTCCTTCCTTTCCTCGGCAACTGGGCCCCACTAGGCAGTGCCAGCTGTCAGTCCCTGTCAGGTGCTGCTGAACCTGGAAGGACTTGCAAGGAGCACCCTGTATCTCCCTCCTCATACTATTGCCTCTTTTCCTTTTCCTAGCAACCCCAGTATCCTCACCTTTCCATTCTTCCTTTTCACCCACCAACCTTTTATCTGCCCCCCCGCATCTTCAAGTATATATTCAACTAGGCTTTCTCCACAATGGGGATCCAAAGCAGCTTATATCATTCTCCTCTCTTTCATTTATCCTCATAACAACCATGTGAGGTAATTTAGACTGAAAATATGTAGCTGGCCCAAGATCACCCAGTGAGTTTCCATGGACAAATAGAGATTCAGACCTGAGTCTCCCAGATCCTAGACCAAAACTCTGGCTTTCATAGGGTGGTTGCAGCTGAACAACAGCAAGCAGCCAGGCCTGGTTGAGTCACACAAGTCAGGTGGCAGCAAGTCTCCTGGTTGCTGCCATGCCTGTCTCCCTGTGTTTTCCCTCAAAAGCCTGAACAACCCTGGAAAAAGCCCTGCCCTCTCCCACATCCTCTTACTGACAAAAATCAAGTTTGGAAGGCTAGCAATACTGTCATGGTTGGCAAGCAACAGCAGCTGAGGGCAACCATTTCTTTGTGTGTGTGCGTGTGTATGTATGTGCATGTGTATGCCTGGAAGTCATGGTGACTTCTAGTGACCCCTAGTGGGGCTTGGATGTTTCAGAGAGGTGGCTAGCTATTGCCTGCCTCTGCATCTCAGCCCTGGTATTCCTTGGAAGTCTTCCTTTCAAGTACTTGCCAGGGTCGGCCCTACTTAGCTTCCAAGATCTGACAAGATTGGGCTTGTTTTGGCTATTCAGGTCAGGGCGAGGGCAACCATTTCTTAAAGCTACAGGTGCAGTTTTTATTGGAAGACTATAACCCCCCCACACACATATCTTTTAAGCTTTCAGATTTTTCAGCAAACTTTCCCCAGGTTTGTAGAAAAATCTGTCTACGGCTCTACAAGTTTATATGTTAACTTCTCAATCAATCCTCTTGCTCTAGTTGCTAAAACAAAATTTAACAGTTGCATGTTTGAACACTGTACATTTTTTCATAGCAAGGCGTTTTTTGTTTTTTTTAAGAGAAACTGGTTCAGAGCACCTTGCTAACTTCTTATGCCTGTTACCCACATACCTGGGTACTATGCAGAAAACAATTTGTCCCTAAAACTGGGACTTCGCAATAACTTACTACATATACTGGGGTATGGTTTTAAGAAAAGATCAGAGTGGTCACAGCAGAAAAGGAGATAGAGATAGGTGATAGGGTACTGGTTTATTAAGAATCCCACCTGCAACCATTATGTAAGCAAAACAGGTAGTAGTAGAGTGAGCATTTGCTACCATTTCCCCCACATCCTGCCCAGTGCTGTTTCTAGGGCTTCATTTACCCCCCAAGACAGTCTTTGGAGAGGAACAGTGGGTTTGGAGGGAAGGCAGAAAAGTCCCATTCCAAAATGGATATAACTCATTATTTTGCATTCCTTTGAACCCTAGTATTTCAAAATGGGAGGTAAGCTCTGACATAATAACTAAGGGAACAATATTAATCATATAGTAGTCAAGCAGGTTCTCAGATTCCAGCAAACACTTATTCCCTCACATTTGTCTGTGTAATATATTCATCCGAGGTTTTAGCCTGCCTTACCACTAAGAAACTTACCTTTGAATTGACTGGAAAACCCACCAAAACTGCATTGCTTGGAATAACAGTTTCAGTTCAATTTAACATATACACACTTTCCGTCAATGTGTCTTATAGCACTTATGAAATTATTTGTAGCTTACATTTTGGTTTTTTTCATTTTAAAGGATTTTATATTAATCTCTGGGGTAACTTTCTCTAAATCGCAGATGGTTAAGTAATTTAGGCAATATACTTTTCAGCATTAATCTAATTATATTATTTGACAAGTAGATGAGTAGAAATAAAGACATATTCATACCCTATTAAAATTGTGCTCATGTGTATCTTCAAGTTCTCCATTACTAGTCACTGGGATCTCTGCAGCTGAATTTTTTGGAGATTCTTGAGCCATTGAACAGTCCTGCAATACAAAGAAAGATATTTTTTAAAACAGCAACAACACTAAGTTCTTCTAAATACTGGGAAAACTAAACTCTGAAAAGATCTCAATATACTGATAGTATGAGCAATCATTTGCTCGGTGATTATGTCTTCTACAAATCCAAGTATGTATTCTTTGTCCCAGACTATGGTTAAGCTCCCTACAATGTTACACAAGCTCAAAGTAATTGCTGAGTAGCACAGTAACTTCTGTCGGTCATGAAACACAAAATACTTCTGACATTAACATGGCCAAACGCCAATGCAGTTACATTTATTTTGATATATGACAGGCCATTTCGAGAACCAAAAATGCTCAAATAGTACATAATCTTCTGCCACTTGTTTTAGAGCCTTGAATATCAACTCTAGTTTTACTGAGTTTATTTCTGTCGTATATCAGTGGTACTCACTCTGTGGCTCATACAGCCACATTCATAATTACCATCACTGGAAAGAGCACATGTCTACTGTACTTTCTGTGCACCACACCAAAAACACATACGATATATTAATAATATTGCATAACCTTTTAAATTACCAAATGATCTCTCAGCATGTAGGGTTGTCTCTCCCTACAACTGCTGAACCTTAGCCAGTCCTTGTATATCTGGAGTGAGGGGAAGGATTTGCAGATCAGACTTATGAAATGAAACCATGTGTTGGCTCTCAAGCTCTCCTGAAATCTTTATTAGGCTGCATGTTAAAAAGATAAATGCTTCTTTATGTTAAAAAGTCCCCTTCAACATAAATTTTAGAATTGCAGGTGACTGGGAGGTTAGAACTTCTCTTAGATATCTGCAAGTTTTCTGCTTGCAAGGAGTTTTGTTTTATGGGTATCGTTCAATAGTGGTACATCTCATTCAGCTGCATAGGTCTATCCAGCCTCACACACAGAATATCTGTATCTCTGTAACCTTTCATCATGGAACAGTTGTGTTTGTTTTAAAAATAACACTGTTAAAAACTCAAGATAAAACTGAGCCCATATTAATGATGAAATTATCCCAGTTTCCAAAGAACTCTTATACCTTTCTCTTCTCTCATCACCGCACAGGATAACAGGTTGGATAGTTTCAGAAGCCACCAAATTCAAAACTTTCCAACACAGAGACCATGAAGACACATGTAATTCTGTGCATGTTTACTCAAATGTAAGTCCCACTTTGTTAACTGGGACTTATTCCCTGGTAGGCATGCATGGAACTGAAGACTAAGCACCTTGCATCTGTGTGGGGGTTCAGAAGGCATTGGAAGCTCAGTGCACTACTGGCTGGCTAAGTGCTCAGCAGGCACTACAGGAGAAAGATGAGCAAAGCACCTGACTTTTCTCTGCAGAGCCAGCTCACTCAGTGCAGCAGCTTGCTCTGCCTTTTGCTAGGGACAGGGCAAGAAAGCCAAGAGGAAAACAAAGGGCACTCAGACTTCCTGTGGTAGGAGCCTGCTCAGATATAGCCATGAGTATTCCAAAGGCTGATGCTGGCTTACAGCAGACTTCTGCAGTGAAAGGCTGGATACAAACAGGTTGCTTACCTGTAACTGGTGATCTTCGAGTGGTCATCTGTGCATTCACGCCGATGGGATTCAGTGCGCCTGCGCTGACCTGGTCAGTGTCTATACAAAGCTCACAACAGGATTTTCGCGCCCTCCGTCCCCAGGCATGCGCAGGAACCCCACCGCGCATGCCCAAGGGGCGGGGGCACGGACATCCCGCCAGTTCCTTCTGACCGCTATCAAGCCTAGCCATGTGTGAGAACAGCTGAGGATGACAGCAGTGGGGAAGGACGGGCGGGCGGTGTGAATGCACAGATGACCACTCGAAGATCACCAGTTACAGGTAAGCAACCTGTTTATCTTCTTCGTGGTCTCTGTGCATCACACCCATGGGAGATTAAAAAGCAGTGGCTCACCTGGAGGTGGGTGTTGTCAGACTCAGGGAGCCGTAGAGGAGAGGACCAGACGACCCAAGTCACCCTTCTGCTGGGCACGGACGTCCAGAGCGTAGTGTTTGATGAACGTGGTTGGCGTGGACCACGTAGCCGCTCTACAGATGGACGAGAGAGATGCGCCCTTCAGAAAGGCCGTTGAGGTTGCCATGGACCTAGTTGAGTGTGCCCTCAGACGAGAGGGAGGCAACTTTTTGGCTAGCGTGTAGCACAGCCGGATCGTCTCGACAATCCACTTGGAAAGTCGTTGAGACGTGATGCGGAGCCCTAGGGAGGGCGAGCTGTATGATAGGAACAGCGAGTTGTCACGTCTGGTAGGCTGAGTCCGGTTCAGGTAGAAGAGGAGTGCTCTCTTGACATCCAGGGTGTGGAGCAAGCGTTGCCCGTCATCTTCTGGATGTGGGAAGAAATTTGGTAAGAGTATTTCAGTATTGAGATGGAACTCTGAAACAATCTTCGGAACGAAAGTCAAGTCCGGTACCAGACGTACGCCATCTGGAAGGAAAACCAGGTAGGGTGGATCATGGCGGAGCGCTATGAGCTCGCTAACCCTTCTGGCTGAGGTGACAGCCACTAGGAAGGCCGTTTTCCACGCCGCGTACTTGAGGTCACAAGTGGCCATTGGTTCGAACGGCCGTCTGGTAAGTTGTCTTAATACCAGTGGTAGGTCCCACAATTCTGTAGGTGGGGCCACAGGAGGGTACAATCTAATGAGGCCCTTCATGAACCGCTTAGCGGTTGGGTGGGAGAAAATTGTACGTCCCTCCAAGCCCTGGTGGTAGGCGGAGATAGCCGCCAAATAGACTTTGACTGATGAGTGGGATAGACCCTGGTCTCTAAGGAGCAGAAGGAAGTCCAGAATTTTGTCCAGGCCCACTGTGGTTGGATTGCCTGTAGACTTGTCCAAGTACGAGAGGAACGTTTGCCACTTTCTGCGGTAAGATGAGCGGGTCGATTCCTTCGTCGCATTACAGAGGACCTCTGCAACCCGGGTGGAGAAGTTCAAGGTTGGAGCCTCCAGGCCGTTAACTTTAGGCTGTTCGCCTCCAGGTGGAGCACCTTGCCCCCTTCGGTGATGAGGAGATCTCGCACTCTGGGGAAATGGTGGAATCTGTTCCCCGCCAGATGCAGTAGGGTGGGGAACCAGGGTTGCCTGGGCCACCACGGAGTCACCAGGATGCAATTTGGTCGAGATCTGGCCACCTTGTGTACTACTCTGAGGAGTAGGGGCAGTGGAGGAAACATGTACAAAAACGGGCCTGTCCAGGGCACCAGCAGACCGTCCCCTAAAGAAAGAGGGTCCTTGCCTCCCTGGGTGCAAAAATATTTGCATTTTGTGTTCTCCCGCGAGGCGAACACGTCTATCGCTGGGGTCCCCCAACGGTCGAAGAGTGGTTGGAGGTAGATCTGATTCAGTTCCCACTCGTGATGGTGAGCGTGGCCTCTGCTGATCAGATCCGCTTCGGTGTTGAGAACTCCAGGAATGTGTGTGGCCACGGGAACAATGTCGTTGGCAACGCACCAGTTCCAGAGGTCGATTGCAAGCCCACAGAGGCTCCTGGAGACGGTTCCTCCCTGTCGATTCAGGTAGCTGAGTGCCATGGTGTTGTCGGTGAGGATGGCAACACAATGGCCCCGTAAGACGCGCTGAAAGGCTCGGAGAGCCAGAAAAATGGCCAGCAGTTCCAGGTAGTTTATATGCCTTTTCCTGGTGGCAGCATCCCACCGGTATCCCACACTGATGCCGTCGAGGTGGGCCCCCCATCCCCATAAGGAGGCATCTGTCGTTAGGGTGTGATGATGGGTGGGGGGAGAAAAAGGGGCACCTTTGGTAAGATTGGGGACAATAGTCCACCAGGTGAGAGAGTCCCGCACGGTTTGTGTTGGGATTAGGATTTTTGATTGAGGCATGCGGTGTGGACGGAAACCCTTCAGAAACCAAAGTTGAAGGGGCCTCATGTGGAGTTTTGCCTGCGGGAGGACCGAAGTTGTGGCGGACATGTGGCCGAGGAGGCGTTGAATGGCGTACGCCGTCGAGGATGGAGAGTCTCGAACCGATGTTGCTAAGTTGGATAGGGTTTGGGCTCTGTCCATCGGTAGGAAGGCTTTGCCAGCCACAGTGTCGAGTAGCGCCCCGATGAATTGTACCCTTTGAGACGGGTGGAGACAGGACTTTTGCAGGTTCACCTGAAGACCTAGTGTTGAGAGGAGGTGCAGGGTGAGTGAAGTGTCCTTGCGAAGAGATATCGGGGAGTCGGCCACGAGAAGCCAGTCGTCGATATAGGGGAAGATGGTGATCCCCTGGAGGCGAAGGTGGGCCGCGACGACTACCATGGTCTTGGTAAAGACCCTCGGTGCCATAGATATCCCGAAGGGGAGACATCGATATTGATAATGATGGTCCCCTATTGTGAAGCGGAGATACTGCCTGTGGGAGGGGTGGATATTTAGGTGGAAGTAGGCATCCTGGAGGTCGATGGTAGCCATCCAGGCGCCCAGCGGTATCAAGGGCAGTAGGGCTTGCAGGGTCGTCATCTTGAATTTTCGGTACTTTATATAGATGTTGAGATCCCGAAGATCCAAGATGGGACGTAGTCCTCCGTCCCGTTTCGGCACGGTGAAGTACCGTGAATAGAACCCCATCCGTTCGGAGGTTTTGGAGACAGGTTCTATTGCCCTCTTCTTCAACAGGGAGTTGGTCTCCTGGAGAAGAATAGTGGAAGGAGGGGTGGGTCGGAAGGTCGGTAATGGTGGGAGGTCGACAAACTCGATGAAGTAGCCATTGGCTATAATTGAAAGAACCCAGATGTCCATGGTTATGGCTCTCCACGTCGAAAGAAAGGGGTGGAGGTGGGTCAATTCTCTCGACATCGAGAGGGTGGAGTCAAAGACCCTGCTTCGGCCCGCGGTTGGACTTGGGCCTTGCTTGTGGGTGTTGGGCACCCGATCTCGGTCTGGACTGATATGATTGCTTGTTGTAGTTTGGAGACTGGCGGGGTCTCCAAACAGCGTCAGGAGATGGCTTCGTTGGGTATGGACGACGGGGAGTATAACGGGACCACGACCTTTGCCTGTAGGATTTTTGCGGTGCTGAAACTCCCAAAGATTTTGAGGCTTTGATGTTTTTGTCCATCTCCTGCAAGGCAGCGTCGGTGGAGGAGTGGAATAAGCCCTCCCCGTCAAAGGGGAGATCCTCAATATAGGACCTAGTGTCCTGAGGCAGAGAGGTGGTCCGGAGCCAGGCGTGACGCCGGATCGATACTGCCGAAGCCATCGACGTCGAGAAAGCATCAATGAGTGCTTTGCAGTGCTCAGGAGCTGTTTGGCAACAAGGAGGCCTTCCTTTTGGATGGATCTTGCCTCGGCGCGCTTGTCCTCCGGTAGAGATGGGAGGAGCTCAGACATCCTCTGCCATAAGGCATACTCGTACCGTCCAAAACAGGCCAAATAATTAGAGGATTTGATCCCCAAGGCTGCAGAAGAGTAAACCCTACGGCCGTAGGCGTCGATCTTTTACTCTCTCTGTCTGACGGAGTAGAGTTAGAACTCTTGGTCTTGGAAGATGTGGAAACGACCAAGGAATTCGGGCGAGGATGGAGATGGAGGAATGAGGTTCCCTCTTCCTGGACCCGGTACATGTGGTCTAAACGCTTGGTGAAGACCGGTGCTGACGATGGTTTAGCCCACGGGGACTGAACCGCTTTCAAAAGGTGTTTGGACATCGGTAAGGCTATCGGCGTAGAGGCGTCGATCTCGATGATATCATACACCTCGTCAGCTGCGGATGGTTGGGTTTGGACGATAGGCAGGGCAAGAGAGTGTGCCATACGCTTTACTAAGTCCCCATATGAGGACATGTCCTCCGAGGGAGAGATCGGGCTGCTCCTGGAGATGGATTGCTTGGGGGGGGGTTCGACATTGGAAAGAACGTCCTCCGGATCATCGACATCGGAGTCACCCCGAGAAGAGGCGGAATTGGAACTCGACCCTTGAGGTCTCGGTAGCGGTGGCTCGGCCATCGGCATTGGTGGAGCAGTGGCACGGTCGGAATGAGAAGGAGGAGACGGTGGAGGTTTCGACACTGTCGCCGAGGGCTGGTGGCGAGGCGAGCGCGAGCGGTATCGACAGGGTTCCCAAGGATCTGGGTACCCAGGGAAGTTCCACGGGCCCGAAGAAAACCAGTACGGCATCTCGTGCTTGCTCTCGAAGGGGAACTTCGGAGGTCGATACGGATAGGTTGCATGATACCTGTCATAGTGTGGACCATAGGATTCCTGCTCACGGTGGTCAGGACGACATGGGGATCTGGAGCGGTCCCGAGGGCGATGTCGGGATCGACCGGATTGATCACTGGCCCACGAAATTGGCGAGGGGGATCGAGACCCCATTGCCTGGACATTCGAACCCAGATCGAGGTCGGTAGGAGGTGGCGACATCGACTGGGGAGGATCACGACGCCGAGGTGCTGTCGACACAGGGGGTCCAGACTGACGTGGTGGAGAGTCCAAGATTTGTATCGGGGGCTCCACGATGATTCTCGTCAGTTCCGGCGTCGGATGGGACAGTCGTGGGGGTTGCTGAGGTGCGTCCGCACTAGCAGAGCCCCTAGGAGATCGAACGCCACTCACACCGTGAGATTTATGCGCGTCTCCCGTCTTGCTCGAGCCCCGAGCCTTCGCCTTATCCCTTTTAGGCTTCTTCACCGGTGTTGACATGGATGAAGTCACCTTCGATTTCGATTTCTTCGGAGGGGCCCCTCCGGTATCTGAGGAAGGTTTCCCTACCTTGGGAGGCTTCGGTGTTGGAGGATCCTTCTGTGTCGACACAGACGACTTCGATGTCGAGACAACTGGTCTCGCAGAAGAAGGATCAGATTCCATTTCGGGAGCTGGAGGAGCGAGTGCTGACTCCCACAACGCGACCTTCAGCCTAGCGGCCCTGTTCTTTCTCGTTTGGTTGGAGAAACGGGCGCAGATGGAACAGGCGTCAGGCCGGTGAGTCTCCCCCAGACAAAGAATACAAAGTGTGTGCTCGTCCCTCAGAGCTAGCTTGCTCCCGCAGGAAGAACACCGTTTAAAGCAGCCCCACTTACGACTTTCCATAAACAATGGAAAGGCGCCCTTCCACCCAGCAGGATGAAGGGCGGAGAAGTGGGGGGGGGGGAGAAAGGTCCGTAGACCAGAGAGAAAAATCCTCCAAAAAGTTGTTGGAGTTGAGTTGGAACGATCCAAAAACAAAGAGGAAAAGAACTGAGGAAAATTTTGAAGAAAAAGTTGTGATTTTCACTGAGGTAAATCGCTCTCAGAGACACCAACGCAAGCTGCTAACAGCGAGGCGGTCAGAAGAGAACTGGCGGGATGTCCGTGCCCCCGCCCCTTGGGCATGCGCGGTGGGGTTCCTGCGCATGCCTGGGGACGGAGGGCGCGAAAATCCCGTTGTGAGCTTTGTATAGACACCGACCAGGTCAGCGCAGGCGCACTGAATCCCATCGGCGTGAATGCACAGAGACCACGAAGAAGATCCTCTAGTTCCAGCTCTGCCTTCTTGTACTCTTCTCAGTATGAAGCACAGCAGCTCAGATGAGACAGTGAGACTGCCGAAGTGCCCAGAAGAGAGCCAGATGCTATGGAGAAAGGGAAGTAAAACCATCACTGAGGTCAACTTACTCTTTTTCCAGGTGGCTACTGAGATGGTGATTTTATTCTCTTTTCTCTGTGACCAGCTTGCTCCTTCTTCTGGCACCAGCGAGGGGCTAGGATGAGAGATCTGAGGCTGCAGAGAAGGGGGGTCGCTAGAGATGACAGGACCTTTACTTCCATATCTGGCATGAGACTGACACCTCAGGGAGGCTCACAGTCTACCCATCTGCCACTCCTTCTGGCAGTAGCTATTTCAAGGCGGTAACTGCCTTCCAGCTACAAGACCCACCGGGCAATGGTCTTGCTCACTTTCCTGAAACATGGCATGAGTAACATATTGGAGAACAGTGCTCAGAAGTGCCACATATGGCTCCTACACCACTGAGTATCACTGTGGTACATAATGACAAATGCTAAGGACAGCGTTAAGGTCCAAGTCACAAAGCTGAGCCTGAATGTGGTAAAATGTATATTAAAATGTACAACTGTGGTCTAAAATGTATCATAAAACATGGTCACTTAAATCAGCCATTTCCTCTGTCCCAAATCAGGTCACATGAAAGTGCAACACTTCTTTATGAAAGGGAAGTTAGCAATTATAGTTTACTTTCTTATATAGCTCCATGTCTAAACTTGGATATTTCTTACTTGTACAAAATCAAAATGTTACCCTTCTTTGCTTTGAATATAGATTAACACACTAAATGCAACAGCTACCTATTTGAGAGACCAGCAAGTCACTACATCCTGGAACCAACAAGGGCATTCACCTTCCCACTAAAATGGAAGGAAGAAGTTCAGTTTCAGGACACTGAAAGCATAAAGGAATGGATTGCAAATTAGTAATCCCTGAATATACTACCCAGGCAGATCTAGTTCTCTCCCATTTTACTTGCAAAAAGTGCTCTAAAATTAGTTTTGTGTCTAACAGTGGAATAAGTTCACAGGAAAGACATGCCTGAGTTGATGAAAACTATAGAAGAGCTAGATGTTTGCCTAGTCTTGCAGATAAGGACAAAAAAAAGTTTGCCAGTTAACAGGGTGGCTTGAAACAGCAAGTCTGGAAAGTTGTTCACCCAGAAGGGATTATTTGACAAGTAGCTAACTGCAAGGCTGCACTTGTTTAATGTTTGTACCCATAAATTTGTCATTTATTTAGTTCAGAAGAATACCTCCAGAAGTATACATGAAAGCATTTAACTAAACACCACAAAACATTAAAGAAATGTTAAATTATTACTGCTAGACATTCTGAAAGAGCACATCTCGAGAGTTTAAATGCAAAAGGTTCAAATTACACTATGGGATTATACAAATTAGTGTTTGAGTGCCCTCATGTGGCAGTTATTAGTTAACGATTTGCCTGAACTGATTTTTAATAAAGCAGTTCTGTCCCAATAGAGTTGTTGAATCTGAACAAAATACTACTGCATTATTATATCAAGACCATTTTCTGTGGATGTTATGCACAAGGTGGTTTTGAAGTGTGCATCTATAAGTAGGAAAAAGTATTTTCACTAATAAGGCTTGTGCCATTCTTCCTCTGCGGCAGGAACATGAAGAGGCTTAAAACCCTTATCTGGCTTTCATTAAAAAACACACAGTTTATACACAGAAGTCAATTTTATATATATGTTTATACTAACTTCATTTACAGTGCACCTTGCTCACTGAGACACAAGGTGTCAGCTCTTTTACTGCATTCTCTTTAACCTTTAAGAAGGTTTATTAAAAGTGACCTGGTCAACCTACCAGACTAGTTCAGTACTACTGAATGTTTAATATTTTCTAATACTGTTTCCAGGCTGAAACCTGTTATTCCAAGTGATCAGTACTGGACAATGATCTGGTTTAGCCTTACACATTATGTTCAAGAGAGCTGATGCAATCATAATGATGGCAGCTGGGCTGCATATAAGCTTGAATTACCCCACAACAGCTCCTTGGACAATAAACAATTACACTGTGAGCATCACACAGGGCCTCAAACTGCTAATCCTCGTTAAAAGTCATCTCTACACTTTATCATGCTCTTCTGCCCAGGAGCTCAGAGCATCCTACATGTCTCTCCCCTTCCTCATTTATCTCCTTAATAAGGGTCAGGCTAAGAAATAGTCACTGGTCCAAGGTCATCCAGGGAGCTTTCATGGCGTAGTGCAGATTTGGATGTGGTTACCCTAACCACAGTCCAACACTCTAACCATGGTACACTGGGTCACAGTGAGCCTGTTGTGCTTGTTTATGATTTTCTCACAGGCAATGCAGAGCAGAGCAATTGTTCATAATGCCTGAAGCCACTTTGCACTTTCCATCTTTAGATGTGGATTAGCTATGTATTTTCAGCTTCCAAGAGAATAGCAAGATGCCAGAGGGGCAAATGCAGTTTCAGCAGAATTAAGTGAGGTGGAAAAGGACTGTTAATTCATATTTCACTATGAAAGAACAATTAAGTATTAAGCATAAGTTTCCCAACTACACCTGTATTTGCACAAACCAGTAGCAGTTCTGATTTAATCCTGAGCATCATAAATGGGGGGAAAATACCCCAACAGCTTTGATCCATGTGGATGGCATTGATAGAACAGGGTAAAGAATTGCATGCATTTATACTCTGGAATTTGTTGTTTATTTATTTGTAGTTGATTTTACTGTAAGAATCCTGGACCTTTTATCTTACAACCATAGGAAGAGCTCTGCTAGATCAGGCCAACGGTCCCTGTAACCCTGCATTCTGTTTTCCAAGGAGATGACCTGGAAGATACAGCCATTCTCTCCCCCTCAAACATGGACTAGTCTGGGAACTGAATCCAAGACTTCTTTTACCCAAAAGGAGAATCATATTCCCAGAACAACAAGCCAAACTATCAACACCTATTTCACAAGTTCTGCTTCTTCTGGGCACAGAGGATTTTGTCACACTGAGCCATACTTTTCAAGCCATTCCAAAAACAGAGTCGTATATCTTAGCCACCACACCTCCCTCTATCAACCCAACACCAATTGAGAAGATATAAAGGCTGGAAAACTTCAGGATTTCCCCCCCTTTTTGCTGAGGATTTTTCTTCTGTTTTTCACATGGCAAAATTGAGAAGGAGGAGTTGGTTTTTATACCCTGCTTTTCTCTGCCTTGAGGAGTCTCAAAGCAGCTTACAATTGCTTTCCCTGCCTCTCCCCACAACAGGCACCTTGTGAGCTAGATGGGGCTGAGAGAGTTCTGAGAGAACTGTGACTGGCCCAAGGTCACCCTGCAGGCTTCATGTGGAGGAGTGGGGAATCAGACCCAGTTCTCCAGATTACAGTCAGCCGCTCTTAACTACAACACTACGCTGGGGACAGCTAAAAATAAACCTATATATTTTTTCTCTTTTAGAACAGGCGATACACTTTTTAAGACAAGATTCTACTCACTCAAAATGTATAACATGAAAAATATTATGGAAGACAAGTCTACAAAATTAGGTAACCATGATTCCTAGGTATACCATAGAAATAGACAACAGATTTTTAAAGGGTGTGTTTTTGTTTAAATGTGAATAATTTTAACTAGCATGCTATGTGTTTGATAATAAATTAATAAGAGTACAGGGGGTTTCAATGTTACAAAGATTAACTTGCTATCCAGGCATGCTGGTAGCCTTACTATTGTGACTGTATGAGTCTGTCTCTCTAAATACACTCTATTTCCTTTTTACAAATATTTTCTAATTTCACCTATAATTTTTTTTCTTTTCACTCAGATTACAAAAATTAGGATACATGTGCTAACACTGCACAGGGAACAGCAGTTTCTTCCTCTCTATTATTAGGTATACTTTCAGTTTTGCTTGGAAAAAACTAAGACATTTATATTTTTAAATTCCATAAATATGCCAGTTAGTATAGTGGGTTTTTTTGTTTGGTCGTCAAGTTCTAGCTGACTTAGGGTGACCCTGTAGGGTATTCAAGGCAAGAGAAGTTTAGAAGTGGTTTTCCACTGCCTGTCTCGGCATAACGAACCTGGTATTCCTTTGTGGTCTCCCCCTTGATGGTCTCCTCTTGGATGCACACCTTAACATAGTGAGTTAGTCTGTATGTGTCAGAGAAGCTGAGAGCAATATTGCCAAGTGGCTAAACTCCTAGCAAAGTCACTCAAGGCAGAAAGGTCACAGTTGATATACCAGACCAAGATGCATCCATCCCCTTAAGGGATCAATGACTACATCTGCAGAAGAGAACAGATAGTTCCAATGGGTAGCAGCAGTAGTGGAAAGTGACACTGGCTGAGGATCTTTCATAAACAATGGTAGTCCCACTTCAGTCAACCCTCATTAATACTGTGCAGAAGGCAGCAATGGTAAACCACTTCTGATCATCTCTTTCCTCAAAAACCCTATAATGAGAAAATCCAAAATGAACGAACATATAGTCCTGGAAGACAGAACCCTCAGGCTGGATAGCATTCAGTTAGCTACTGGGGAAGAGCTGAGGACAACTACGAGTAGTGCTGTTCTTAATGCCGCATCTGGACTAAAGCTGAAAGGATTGTGATATGAATGGATGTAAAAGGAAAATCCAAAGCTGTTTGACACACATAATAGGAATATGGAATGTAAGAAGCATGAATCAAGGTAAACTCGAAATCATAAAACAAGAAATGGAATGTTTAAATTTTGCAGTTCTAGGAGTGAGTGAACTGAAGTAGAATGAATTAGGGATTTTCAGTCAGAAAATTACAAAGTGTTTTACTCAGGAAGTGACAAACAGAAGGAACAGAACTGCTCTAATAGTGAGGTAAAATGTAGCATGAGCAGTCAGGGACTATAACACAAAGTCTGACCGGCTAATATGAGACTTTATGGAAAGCCTATCAACATAATTATCATTCATGCTGATGAGGAAATTAAAAGTTTTTAATGCAAGTATCCAGGAAGAAATCAATCACATACTTAATCAAGATATGCTGATAATCATAGGTTACTGGAATGCAAAAGTTGGAAACAAAAGCAGAATCAAATATTGTTAGAAGATTTGGGCTAGGAGCATGAAATGAAGGAGGACAGAAACGCAGAATTCTGTGAAGACAACAACTTGTTAATTGTAAACATGTTTCAGGCAGCCAAACAGATGATTGTATGCATAGACATCATGTCCACTGGACAACCAATACAGAATCAAATAGATTATATAATTGGAACCAGAACATGGAGAAGCTCTATTCCCTCTGTTTAAACAAGATCAGGAGCTAATTGTGGTACAGACCATGAATTGTTAATATCAAAAAAATCAGAATAAAGCTGAAGAAAAGAAGCACCAAAACATTTATAGTACCAAAATACAATCAAAACAACATTCCTAAAGAGTTTAAAGATCATGTTAAAAATGGCTAGAATTTGGATGAGAGACCTCCAAGGAATATCAGGGCCATGATATAGCGACCAGCAATGGCAAACCACCTCTGATTGTCTCTTGCCTTGAAAACCCTACAGGGTCACCATAAATCAATTGTGACTTGATAGCACTTTCCACTGTTAAAGAACAAATTTGCATTACTAACTTCAAGTGAACGTGAATTGGAAGGACTATGGATTGAAACCAGAGATATTATCTAAGAAGAATGCACAAAGACTATTCCTGTAGCCAAAAGGAATGAAAAGCCTCAATTATAATGGAAGAAACTCTTAAAATTTCTAAAGACAGACAAAGAAGCAAAAGTAAAGGTTGACAGAAATAGAATCAGGTCTAAATGCTGCATTCCAGCAACTTGCACATAGAAACAAAGATAATAACCAGTGTAAAGAAATAGAAGAGAACAAAAAAAAGGAGGAGGAAAGAACAAGAGATCTCTTCCAGAAGATCCAAGAAATCAAAGGGAAATTTAAAGCATGGTTATACATACTGAAAGACCAACATAGAAAGCCATTAACTCAGGGGTCCCCAATCTTTTTGAGCCTGTGGGCACCCTGTGAAACAGGGTTGTGGGCACAAGCACAGAATGGCTGCCCCCCTTTCAAGCTAGTTAGCCCCCTTTCCTCCCAGACATTGCTGCTTGGAAGGAAAGGAAGCTGACTGCTTGATTGAGGGGGATGGAGAAGGCCTTCCCTCCTTCAAGTTAGTTAGCCTCCTTTCCTCTCCAGCACTGCTGCTCAGGAGGAAAAGAAGCTGACTGGCAGAGAGGAAAGAATGGCTTTACTACTCCCTGCTCCCCAGCCAGCCAGGCTCCTTTTGTCCCTAGGCAGCTGCAACAGCAAAGGGACAAGAGGACACAAGCATGTTTCAGCAGGAATGTCTGTTCTTGCATTTGCTGGCCATTTTGTTTTCCTTTCCGCCTTCAGCAACTACTTGAGGCAGAAGGCCTGGGAAAGGAAAAAGGGGTCTAATGAATGGGAATGAGGATAATGGCCAGGACAACTTACATTCCTCAGAGTGATTCTTGGGCTGTGCCTGCCGCAGTCACTGCAGAAATAACTATTTTTTACAGCAAATTTAAAAAAAGCTCCCAGACCCACGCACTTCCTGAAAATGTTCAGTGGGTGTCAGAAAATGTGTCTGAGGGAACTCCTGCATTAACTAACTGGACAAAATAAAGAAAAGTTGGGAACAATACATTGAAGTCCTATACAAAAGATACGGAAGAATGACAGATTCCTTCCAAGAAGAAACTTTTGAAGATGAACCTACAGTTTTAGAAAGTGACGTGAAAGCTGTACTGAGAGCAACTGGGGGAAACAAATCACCAGAAGTAGATGGGATATCAATAGAGCTATTCCAAGCCACAGAAATTGAGTCCATCAAAACATTAACAAGATTGTACCAACAAATATGGAAAACAAAACAATGGCTCATAGGCTGGAAACGTTCAATTTATATTCCAATTTTTTAAAAAAGATGTCAAAGACTGCAGCAACTGCTGGACCACTGCATCAATTTTTCATACAAGTATAGTGATGCTCAAAATCTTACAACAAAGACTGTTACCATATGGAACAAGAAATGCCAGATGTTCAAGCTGGATTCAGAAAAGGAAGAGACACTAGGGATCATATAGCCAATTTACATTGGTTACTGGAGCATATGAGAAAATTTCAGAAGAAAATCAGCTTCTGTTTCATAGACTACATCAAAGATTTGTGTGGATCGTTAAAAGTTATGGTTGGTTTTAAAATAAATGGAAGTACCACAGCATTTGATTGTTTTGATGAGCAATCTGTACTCTAGACAAGAGGCTACTTGTTAGGACACAATATGGAGAAACTGATACCTTTGCCAACTGGAAACCATTCTGACAAGGATGTATTTTATCTCCCTCTCTCTTTGATCTAAATGCAGATCATATCATAAAGAAAGCTGAATTAGATTTAAATGGAGTGAAAATTGGTGGAAGGAACATTAACAGTCTGAGATATGCAAATGATACCATATTATTGGAAGAAGATATTGAAGACTCTAAACAACTAGTCATGAAAGTTAAAGCAAAAATGCCAAAGGAGAATTGCAGCTGAACATCAAGAAGACAACAATAATGACTACTGGAAAATTGCTCAACTTTAGGTTGATGATGAAGAAACTGAAGTTGTTCAAGATTTTCTATTCCTTCACTCCATCATCAACCAAAAGGGAAACTGCAACCAAGAACTCAGAAGGAGACCAAGACAGGGAAGGGAAGCCATGAAGGAGCTACAAAAGATTCTTAAGGGTAAGAATGTGCCACTGACAATCAAGATAATTTATACCATAGTATTCCCCATTAGTATATATGAGTGTGAAAACTGGACAATGCAGAAAACTGATATGAAGAAAGTTTTTTTCATTTGAAAGGTGGTTCTGCAGGAGAGTCTTATGGAATCTGTGGACGGCCAAAAAGACAAATGTGTTGATTCTAGATTAAATCAAGCCTGAACTCTCCCTAGAAGCTAAAATGACTAACCTGAAGCTATTGTACTTTGGTCACATTATGAGAAGATTCACTGGGAAAGTCAATAATGCTACAAAAAGCTGAAGGCAGCATGAAAAGAAGAAGACCCAACATGAGGTGGATTGATTCAATAAAGGAAGCTGCAGCCCTCAGTTTACAAGACCTGAGCAAGGCTGTTAATGACAGAACATTTTGGAAGTCATTAATTCTTAGGGTTACTATAGGCTGCAAGTGACTTGATGGTACTTAATACAAACACAATCCCATCCAAGAACTGACCAGGGCCAACCATGCTTGGCTTCCAAGATCTGATAAGATCAGGCTAGCCTGGACTAGCCAGGTTAGGTCCAAAATGTCTTCTCTGTTATTAAATCACCAAAACATGTTTAGGTTTGACAGCAAAGTAAATATTACATATATTTCAGTTTTTCCCTTCCAAAAATGAAAAGTTTCCCCATGACCTCAAAAGTTTCTGGAAATGTTGTATCACTAGTAAAGAGTTAAAATGCAAGGCCCAGATGCAAGGCTCTGAAGCTGTGGAATTATCTTTCCCTTCAGGTGCACAGCTGCCACTTCTCTTGGTTGTAATTTTCAGCTGGGGCTTGGTTTGGGGAACTAGCAATTTTGCAAAGGGATTCTTGGATTCTGCGGATAGAAGAGGTTCACATATGCACCTAAACTGAAAAACTCAGATGTGCCTTTTTTTTAATCTACAGGAAGAATCTACATACTTATTGTGGCAGCTATGAAATCCTCAAAACCTCCATGGTTCAAGTTCCTTTATGATGTAATACAAACTCAAGCTACAGAACTACAGTGAACAAGTTGATTGACAAAATGGCTTTCCATTAATGAAGATTTTATTTTTATTTCTTTTTCTGTTACACGGGGAAGTTAAAAAGAGTACTTAAAGGTTGTCTTCCAGTCTGAGTCTGTTACTGGATTGGCTGATTTTTGGAGAACCCCAATTATATATCACCAATCACCTCAGAGTCAGACTGGATTTCTTCTGGAGCCAGGTGAGGTTCATCGATAGTTGAGGGATCCTTGATGTGTTCTGACATATCTGAAAATAAAATAAGTTAAGCATGAATCAAATTTTCTAAGTGGTTTATTTAAGGAAGTTCATTTCGGATTCTTCACAAATGTACCTAAGTTCAGTGCACTTATCATTTAGCAAATATTATCCTCACAATACAAGTTGCCTGAAGTTCCTTCACAACATACAACACTGAACAATTATTTAAAATTAACGACTAGAAATGCACTTTACAAGCGCTGGTCATTCATTTTATCCACAGACTAAAACATGTGTCAAGTAACCATATGATCCAGAACAGATATATACCATTTCCACCTGGTGATAAATAAGCAAGCAAGATAGTGAGGATGGGGCAGATGGGTGGTGGAGAAATGGTCCTGGAAAAGGTCCCTGTCCCCTGCCTGAACCAGCTCCGTCCCCTGAATAAGTGAATGTTCCCTCACCCTGCCCCCATCCCAAGGCCAGGCAGCTGCCCCAACTCGCCTTGCTCCCATTCCAAGGCCGGATAGCTGCTCCACCTCACCCTGCCCCCCATCCTGGCTATGTGGCCGCCCCACCTCACTCTATGCCATCCCTCACCAGAGGGCCCATTCTTCTTTTTGCAGTGGGGTGGCCCCAGGACTAGGTGACACCAGTGGGGGACAGCCCCAAGGGCTCTTCTCTAGTGGCCTCAATAGCCAATCCACCCGTTATAAAGGGATGTGTGTCAAGTTATCCAATTCCCAGGTTCTGCTGGTGTGACTGAATGTCAGAATCTGAATTCTAACTTGGCAGATTTATGTACAGTCTAGTTGGGGCACTGCATTATGTACAGTCTAGTTGGGCACTGATGTGGAAGTGAATGAACTCTTGTTTTGTTCAGTCCTGGGAAAATGCCACTCGAGCAGATATGGGGATAAAGATAGTGCAAGGATTTGTTGAAGGCTTGTGTCTGGGTATGTATCTCTGCTGGAAACTCCATTCTGATGGGTAATTTGTTCAGGTTGGAGGACCCACTGTATCTCAAGGAATGAACTCTAATCACAAAACCATATACTACTACAATTTTAGACTTGAGGAGGCCACATGATTCAGCTTTAAGGTGTTCACATCATGATTTTAGGCACTTGAAAAATGTCCAGGCTTGCTGTATATTTTATCATTTATATTCTGTTTTTTTAAAAAATGAATCCTGATCACAGGGTGCTTCAATTTATTGCACATGCTGCAAAAAACTCAACATTTATTTATATCTTTAAAATAGGAAGTTTTTTTATGCATTTTAACATATGTGTTCTAGAAACTGTTTCATGTGCCATTTCGAAATAATTACTCACCTATTTATTACCTTTAAAAAACTTATATCTTTTTAGAGTAGGAATTCACCTCTTTAATAACAGCAAAGCAATACTAGGATTGTTAAACCTAGCTATACTGATTTGTATGACATTGCATGACAACTAGGATCATCTATATTTGTCTCGTCAACTTTCAACTCAACTTGAAAATAATTTTCAACATTCTCCAAACAAGATATTTGAACCAAAATGCCTGAGTCTAATTCACCATTGGGACCAGTTCATCTCAGAAAACAATTTACATGTACACAAAACTAGTTAAACTTTAGTTTTTCCTCCCCCCCCCAATACTTCTGAAACTTGGTAAACTATTCTATACCCTATATAAAGCACACTATGATAACTTGCTCTAGTTGGTTAAAATGTTCCCTTTGGGGTAAGTATCAGCACACCACTTCCTACAAGGGAAACATGAAAGGAACAGGGAAAATATGAACAGTCAGCCTTTCAGCATCCTTTAATAAAAGAATCTCAAAGAACCCCATGAGCAGGAATCTCTCTCTAGATCTAAATACAGTGGTACTGTCATAGAAGTCTAAGAGCATATGATGACGCAAGAGAAATATAAAATACAAATAGCACAGGGTTGCTACGCATCGTGTCAGAGTAGACCTTGCTAGGAACAACTGGGCCAAATACAGAGTTTGGAGTTTGAACTTAATCTCTTACACTTTGAACCTCATCTCTTACATTGAGCCTTTGCAGGTAGGTCTGGTTTCATGGTTAGAGATTCAGCCTGAATCACAGTCTGACTACTATCTACTCCCAGCAAGAGTGATTGGGGCTCTGACACTCCACAGAAATGGCAGCATGATTAAAACAACCTACCCATTGAGGTTCATGGATCCTACTAGATTACAGAAAGCTCGGGGTGATTTTAGGATTCAAAACACTTTGTCTGCTGAGGCTTTAGTGGGAGCTTGCACCATGAAGCTCCTTGAAGTAATCAAGAAGACTGCCCCTCATTGACCTCTCCCACCCTTGGGTGGAACCCAGCTACATGGTTTACTACAGAGCTGGGTGACTTGAGGAGAGCTGGGAAATGTTTAAAATGATGCTGGCATCTGACAGGTGTTATAGAGCTCATTGAAGTGGCACTGACAGCAGCAAAGAAATGTGTTCTGTCTCCATGACCATCCAAATTGTTTAAGGTAGTTTGGCACCTGCTTATTACTAAATCTGAGCCTTTACTGTCTTAGGAACAGCCAATTAGTTGTGATGCAAAATGTTTTGCTGATAAAATATCACAAATACACTCTGATCTGGATACCGGTTATAACATAGGTCAGAAGAATGCCTAATACATCACCTAGTCTATTTATGAACCATTTTGACTCAGTTACCATGATGGATGTTGACAGGATTCCGGGATATGTGAAGGCTAATACTTATGCCCTGGATCCTTGCCCCCCCGACTGCTAAAATCATGTAAGGACTACATCTGAGTAATTAAACAATGTTTTCATTGGCTTTATTGCTCTGTTTATTGTATTTATTTGTACTGTATTCATATTTATTGTATTTTTCAAATGTTGTAAGCCACCCTGAGTCCCCTGTGGGGAGAAAGCATGGGGTATAAATAAAACAAATAAATAAAATCATCAATCACTAACTCAGAGCACCTTCCAACAGCTACTCAATGAAGTGGTTATCTGTCTAATACTTAAAAAGAAATCCCTACTGAAAAACAATGCGGCCAATTATTTCCCAGTCTCTAATCCATCCTTTCGAGACAAAGTGATTGAGAAACCAGTAGTGAACCAACTTCAGCTTTTCCTGCATAACTCATCTGCTCTAGATCTTTTAGTGTGGCTTCAGGCTTGTTGAGGCATTTGGAGATAGAAGTGGGTATCAGAACATGCATACTGGACTGTTTCAAATAATTCCTCATGGTCTGCCATTGGAGACCAGTAGTCATCAGCGAGAGTCCACAGGGTGCAATCTTATCTTCCATCCTTTCCCATCACTAAGCCTTTAGGACAAATCATTCATAGTTTTGGGGTTGGATGTCACCAATATTCTGACACCTAGCTCTATATCTTCTGGAATTGCTGCCTATCTGCTGAGGTAAATGGCTAATACTGAACAAACCGAGACTAAATCCTGACGATGCAATGCAAGCTGGGAAGACTGAGATCTTGAAGAACATTTGGTTTCCAACATTTAAAGCTGATCCTTGACATCTTGGTTAAGAGCCCAGGGGTTATAGTTGATCCAGCGTTATTGCTGGAGAAGCAATGTAATGCAGATAACAACATTACCTTCTTCCATCTGTGTCTAGCCCAGAAGATGGGGCCCTGCCTTGACACTGCCAATCTGGCCATCTGGATCCATGCCACAGTGACACTGAGACCAGACTATTGTAATGCATTATACAAAGATCTCCCCTCAGAGTCAACTCACAGACTCTACCTGGTGCAGAATGTTGTAGCTTGGTTCCTATCAGGAGCTAGATGAGGCATGATCATTAATTCCATTATTCAGTCACTACATCAACTACTTATCAGTCACAAGGCTCAATTCAAGGTATTGGCTATCACATACAAAGCTCCTCATGGCCTTGGTCCCTGATACGTGCAGAACCACATATCCCCCTATGATCAACCACAACAGTTTTGCTCATCTGAGCAGGACATTCTGCAGGTGCCACCCTGGAAAAGGGCAAAATCAGCAACTACCCATACATGTGCATTCTCTGTTGCAGCTCCCACCTTATGGAATGGTCTCCCTGATGAGGTCAGGAAGGTACCCTGTTCTCCTGGCATTTCACAAACGATGCAAAACTGAATAATTTAGGAGGGCATTTTTACACAGGTAACAGGGCTGTGCCCTAACCTGACTAGTCCAATCTCATCAGATCTCAGAAGCCAAGTAGGGTAAGCCCTGATTAATAACTCAAAGGGAGACCACTAAGGAGGTCTATGGTTGCTACACAGTGCCAGGCAATGGCAGACTACCTATGAACGTCTCTCACCTTGAGAAGCCTACAGGGTCACCATAAGACTGCTGCATCAACAGCAGGGGGTGGGGGGGAGCTGCACTGAAAAAAATGGTTCAGAAAGACACTTTGGATATGACCTGTAGACTATACTACTGTAGATATTATGCATTTACTGTTGCTGTATGTATGATTCTACTATGGAATTTCTGCACTGCTTAACGTGTTATATTAATGTGTACACTTTGTTTTCAGTTCTGTTTCAGATTTCTGCAATCCAAATCTTATTGCACTTTTTATCTGATGTCCCATCTTGCATAATGCAACTGGAGTCTCAGTGAGAAAGGCAGATTATCTATAGCAAAGATAAAGAAGAGTATCTTGCCGAAGACAATATCAACGGTACAAAAAGTTTAAAATATTTTCTTATATGGAATTTAATTAAGAGAAATTCCATCACATGGCTTGTCATCTAGTAGACAAACAGTATAAAGAAGATGGTGAAACTGAACCAAGTGGATTACATTACCTTGAACTAAATATTGCTACCTTGCATTCACAAAGAGAATGAGTCCCTCTTCCAGATGTTTACAAACCCTGAGAAGTCACTATTACTTTTAAAGCCCTGAAAAAGGTGAACTATAAATACAGTAAATAAAAATATAAACAGGGAGTATCAGGTCATGTACTATCTTCTAGTCCAACAGCAGGGATTTAGAACACATCATTAGAAACAGAAAATAGAAGGTCAGTGTAATCCCAAACTGCTTTCCCTGAGGACATGTACACAATGCCTCCACGCCAATTTACACGTATCATCACTTTTTTGCCAGTTCTATGGGTCACTTGCATTTTGCTCAAGATGACCTTCTGAACAGGGTATGCACTCAGAGCTGTTCACATATCTTTTTAGCACTATTTGAAATATAGACCCCTCCCCATCTTTAAATCTGAAAGGCTACTGTAAATCCTGCAACTATCCACTCTGGTATCTATCCTTTCTTCATTATTAGTGAAGCCTGACCATATGCCTTGATCACCTAGACTTCTGCAACCTCTCTCCACTTAAATAAAATGTGCTACTAAAGTTACCTTTAAAAATTAAGTTTTAACCATGGTATTACAATTGCATCTATGGTCATCATGGTTAGCTCCAGGGGTCTTTTTTTGGGGGGGAGCGCACCGGAGCACAGCTCCGGGAGCTCAGGAGCCAAGCCCCGCCCCCAGCCGGAGTCCCGGAGAGTCTTTCAGGCAGCCGAATGTCAATTTCAGCTCCATTATATCCTATGGGCCATTGAAGTCAATGGTGAAAACATAGGGTATATTCTGGGGGCTGGAGGGGAGGGGGTTTGAGGGAGAGGCTCCAAACTCACAGGGTAGCTGATGGAGCCTCTCCCCAAGATACCCACCGAGTTTCAAGAACATTGGATCAGGGGGTCCAATTCTATGGGCCCCTAAACAGGTTGCCCCTATTCCCTCCATTGTTCTTTATGGTGGGAAAAAATTAACTTTTATTGACTTCAATGGCCCATAGGATATAATGGGGCTGAATTACCGCCAAATTTCTTTCATTCCCTCCTTTCCTTCTTTCTTTTTCCTCTTTCCCTCATTCTTGTCTTCTCTCTTTCTTTCTTTCCCACCTTCTTCTCTTCTCTTTTTTCCTCCTTTCCCTGTTTCCCTCCTTCTTCCCTCTCTTTCCTTCCCCTTTCCTTCTCTTTCTTTCTTTCACTCTTTCCTTCTCTCTACTCTCTCTCTCTCTCTCTCTTTCCTTCCCTCTTTCCTCCTTCTGTGGCCCAACTCTCATGAGAAGGAGTTTAAACTTTAAACCCCTTCTCTCTTAGCTCCCCCACCCAGGCCAGCTGGGGAGGGGAAGGGGAGGCTTTTGAAGATGCCGCCCCCCCTTTTGCTTCCCCTTCTTACATCACTTCTGGTGATGTCAGGGGGTGTGGCATATGCTAATAGCCTAATAGCTCATTAGCATACCATATGCTAATGAGCTCCTGCAGCTGTTCTTCTACGAAAAGACCCCTGGTTAGCTCTATTCAGATTAATTGGTAACTGCAAAGCTGACAGGGAAAAAGAATGAATCCTGATATGACCAAAGTAATGATGTTCAGTAAAGTGTCTTCTTAAAGGGCTTTGATCGCACATTAGCTGAGATTCAACAGGTAAGGAGTGTTTGATGGACCTTGCTCTATTATTATGCTTACTTCTCTAGTAACTAGAAATGTGTTTTCCCAATTACTTTTAGCACAAAGGGTCTCCTCCTACTTGGAGACCGGCAATCTGGACACAGTGACCCATGCTACAGTAACTCCAGTGCTTGACCATTGTAACACTGTTTACATAGAACTGACCTTGAAGATAATTTAGAAACTGAAAATGGTTCAGAACGGGGCTACTAGCTTTTTTTTTTAATGGGGCTTGATATATGGAGTATATTACTCCCATTTTACCTTTGCATTTATTGTGAATATATTTCTGAATCCAGTTCGAGGTGCTGGCACTTAAACATCCTTTACAACCTGAGGCCCACATCCTTAAAGGACAAGTCTTTTGTAATCTGCCCATGTGGCAACTTAATACAGAAGCACTGTTGGATGTTCCACCCCATTTGTTTAGCTGTCTGAGATATACATTCACAGCCCTCTGAAACAGCCTCTCAGAACAGCTCAGGAAGATCTCAGTTCAGTTGCAATTCCACAAGGGATGCAAGACTGATGAGGGGGGAGGGGAGAATTACGGGGAACCTCATGATAATGCAGAAGATTTGAGACTTGCAGTCTGTTGGGACTTTGGGAACAGTGGTTTGTTATATGGCTGTTAATTATTGCACCTTTTATTTGATGTACCATAGTTCTCTGGTGTTTTATTAACTTGTTTTATGTGTCACCTGCTTTGGGTACCAGTTACCTGGAATAAAGCAGGCATACATGTATAAATGCACTTCAAAGTCTCAAAGAGGGAATATTATCATGGGCTCTGGCAATCTATTTCATGGGGCTGTATGTGGGGAGAAGAGAACGGCTTGGAGCATATGGAGGTTACACATATGGATACTGTTACTTCTCACCACCCCTCCTTCCAAGTTGTGGAACTTGAATGGACAAAAGTCACATGACCCAGGCTGCAGGGAGGAGATGAAACCTGGCAAAATCATCTTCCCTTTCCTTTTCTGTCAATGGGAATTCTGTTGGCCCAAGAGAGGCACCAGCTTGGTTTCTCTTCCTCAGTGCAGTCCCATGAGCTGTGTAGCTGTTTGTCCCACAGTCTCCAGCATCAGTATGTTGAAAGTCTATGGAGGCTACTATAGAAAGGATAGAAAGAAATGCATGTGCACATGACCTTGCATATGCACTCCAGAGGTTCCAAATATTTCTCTCATGCTGCTGCACTCTTAATGACCCATCAGCAATCAGAGCAGTGGTAGCAGGACAGTCATGAAGAATGGAGAGATCATACTGAAAGAACTTCTGCCACCTAGTACCTCTTTGTTGATACTAAGAAAGCAGCAATCGGGTTCTATAGCAGAATAATAGAAGCTTGGATGAATAAGTCTAGACTCGATGAGAGGCTAACCATTGTCAAGTATAAGCCTGGCAGCCCATTTCTGGATAAAGGGGTGTTATTTCATACACATAGCAAGTCACTCCTAAAGGGACAAAACCAAAAGGGAATCAAGAACACTAAGTGTTTGATTTTTATGTTTTTTATAATTTTGCAAGCCATATATGGAAGAGAAGCAGAGTAAAAGTATTTTAAGTCTCTCTTCCATGTAAAATAATGGAGAAGGGAAAAACAAATGTGACATCCCAGGATCAATCTACTTCTCCCTTATTAATAATTTTCTCATCATAACTGCTGTTGGGAAGGCGAGAGGCAGAGATCTTTCTCTGGGGTTATCCATCATATAATCTGTAAGTCTCATATGTCCTTCTGGAGGACATCAGAAATGACAGGAAAAAAGTTACATGAATTTATACTTTGGTGGGGAGATCCTCAGCTACAACAGGAAAAGCAGCAATGATTTTCAGATATGAGGCTCCTACATCTTAGTAAATTAAGCACTATGGTAATTGCAGTTTCATGCAATTCTGTGCATTTTGAGCTGCCGAGATCAAGGATCCATAAACACAGTTACCAGAAACTCCACCACAAGAACACAATGACATGACATATCTATAAAAATTTCAGATCTCATTTTTAACTAGAAATCTAAAGACTGTGGACTGTACTGTTTCACTGTTCTACAGGCAGAAGCAGATTCCCCAAATAACCTCTTGAAATCCCCTCAAAAGGCATTATAAGGGGAATTGGCACCCTCCCAGGTATGTATTTCCTTCATGCATGTCAGGGAGATAGGAGAAAACAAACAAAATCATCCCTCCTCCTATGTCTGTTAGTACAATGACAACAGGATACAACCCTGTCAACACTAAAGTTTAATGACCTAGTTAGATATAAAATCTGAAGATCTGAATGAAAGCAAAATCTTTCCTTCAAATGTATTTTCAGAATAATGTGCCTTGAAAGATGGAAAGTACACTCCATTTTTTTGTACTTGCTATTACCTTGCTTTTTTACTATATGTTCAGGTTATTTATCTTGGGAGCCTTGCAGATGATAAGGCTCCTCCTAGAATAAGGCAACCAGAGGCCAGTGTACGAACTGGAATTTCTAATGGACCAAGAAATTGCTTAAGCTTGGGGGGGGGAACAACCCTGAACTTGAACTACATAAGTAAACAAATTAATAGGCAGAATTTGTATAACCCATTCAGTTTTGAAGCCACTGATATTTAGGAAGATTTAAACATGCCAGCAATAAATAAATCAAGATTTAAACATGCCAGCAATAAATAAATCAATAAATCGAAAGTATATACCTTTTCAAAACCAACAGTTAGCAAGAATTTTTATAATTAAAAATGTGTAAGTTCACTAAATGCTCATCATCAGTCAACAACAGGAAACATGCAAGAGCTAGAGAGCATCTGCATTAAACTAGAATTTACAGTTGTGCATTTTGCACGACCTCAACAATTATACATTACAGGGAATGGGAAATTTCAGGTGGTGGTCCAACACTAATAAAATAATACAATATACTGTTTTTATTAATCTATAGTATAATGTAGTGCCAAAGACTGACACATGGACCTAAGAGATTTCGTTCAACTTCAGTAAACTCAGCTGCGTTACTTTGGGCAAGCCATTATCTCTCAGCCTAACCTATTTCACCAGGTTGATGTGAGGATAAAATAAGATAATCCATGTGTATGCCGCTTTCAACTCTATGAAGACAGTGACACAACGGTGTTTAACACTATTCATATTAGTATTAGGCAAATTTCAATACTAAACATGTTTTTTTATTAAATAATGCAAGTACAATACTGTTTTATTCACTGAATTCAGGCAGGATATATGGTTTACATGCACACATTGCCAAGCTAACTCAATCTTCCAGAAAACAGCACAGTTATGCCAAGTATTCTGGGTAGGAACAAGTGCTAATACAAGCCAGGTATGACAGTACAAGCCTGGACTGACAAGGAAACTGCTATTCCTTATGCCTTGTAATTAGTATGAGGCTATGAGGTCTTTATTCATCGAGAGTGCATGTTGCTTGGTAGAGATGCAACAACCACCATTTATCTGATGAAGTGTGCATGCACACAAAAACTCATACCCCAAATTAAACTTTGTTGGTCTTAAAGGTGCCACTGGACTCAAACTTTGTTCTGCTGCTTCAGGCCAACACGGCTACCCACCTGAATCCGCCATAAAATATAAAAGATGACATTATGTGATTCTCCACACAAACACAATACAACATAACTTGTAAAAGAATATCGTGGCCTTTGTGGTAGGACAACCTGTTTACATACATCTAACTCTAACAGATTGGGGCAGGCAATACACTTTTTAATGGCTTCACTGGAATCAGAACCACCACAAGCAAAGTGTACTATTATTTACACAACCAATCACCTTTCTCCTGCTGAATGCCAAAAAAGGCCAAAGTGTATTTTTCAACCATGCAGAAAACATTCCGTTTTGAGAAGGGCTTCAGTAGAAGCCATAACCCCTTGACACAAAGGAAAAAAACAACAAAGAGACACGTGTTTTTGTTTGGTTTTAATGTTTTTAGGGTATGTTTTTATGATGTGTTTTAATTTTTTAGCATTCTTGGTGGCCTTGATGACAGCAGAAAGATGGGATATAAATTCTATAAATCATCATCATCATCGGATTAGTCCACAGCCACATGAACACATGAAGGTGCCTAATAATCAAAGCCTTGGTCCATCGAGGTCAGTACTCTCTACTCGGACTGGAAGCAGCTCTCCAGGGTTTCAGGCAAAGGTCTTTAACATCCTATGAGATCTTTTAGCTAGAGATGCTGGGGATCAAACCTGGGACCTTCCTCATGCCTCTGGCACTAAGCCACAGCCCTCCTCCAAAGTTGGACATCAACTAGACTGATTATGCATGTAAAAGTTACAGAACTGTTAACATCTTAAAGAGATTTAAGAATAGGCTCAATGTTAACTTTCTTTATGATATAGCCACTTACTTATATAAGGCTGAAACACCATTAAGTGCTAAAACACCAGTTTAATTTAGCAGTGAATGAAGGGAATTCTCTTTGTAGAAAAGAAAGATTATCAGTGAAACAATTACATTCAGATACAGGCAAATAGTGTTTGGGAAGCAGGAAAGAAGAACAAGGTTCTCTGGCCAGGAAACAAGCATTGAGCAAAGAAAAATGTCATCTCCTCTTTCAAAATCAGAGTCACAAGTTTACAGCACCAAGAAAACTAAAGGAAGGGGGAAGAGAGAGAAATAAAAGGAAAAAGGGAAGAAAGAAGGCGTTGTCTTTGGGTTGATTCAAACTGCTTTGCCGAGCAGAATATTTCCTTCCTCCTCCCATCAGTTCGACACCTGTCACTGCCTCACCCGCCCGCCTCAAGATAGACTATGAACCGGGTGTGCAGCGAGGGTTGGCCTCTTTTCTCCCTGGCAGGGTTCCCAGCCTTTACACGGCTGCCGCACACGGAAGAACCCTTAGAGGCGAGGCTTTCCTCACCACCGCATCTCTACACTAGGAAAAGCTGCACCCGGTGAACTGATGCCTGTCACGGTGTTGAAAAGCAGAAATCCTGCCGGAGAAGAGAGACGTCAGCTCTTGCATGCGCTTGCACGGGGAGACTTTCCGTTGGCCGTACCTTCTATACTGCAGCGAAGCGCAAGCCAAAATACCGACCTGCCTCCTTGGACACCGATGGCCAGGGGAGTCCGCGTAACGGGAGGGCGCAGGAGGCGAGAAGAGAGCGAAAGGAAGGGCCTCCTCAGAGACATATACACTCGCCCTGTCTGAGAGGACCCGGAACCGGCTTGCCCCTGCCACCCTCCGTTTTCCCGCTGCTCTCCGTTAATGCCGTGAGGATAGCGGCACCAACTGCCTCCCACAAACAGTCCCTGGGCCCCTCACTTGCCTCCTGCTCCTTCACAAGCTGGGAAACCGGGGCGAAAACAGGGCCTTGAGAAAGCAGCCACTCCCGACGACTTTACACGTTTCCCCCCCCTTTTCCACCCCCCACACCTTAGCAGCTACCGGAACTGCCTGGCCGGAAATAGAACTCCAGGCTGCCGCTACATGCTTCCGACTCATAGGGCCGATCTAGGCGGCACGGGTATGTACTGCGCAGTGTCATTGTGTAACTATGGTAACGACATCCGGGTCTACTGCAATATTTCTGTGTCGCCATAACTGTAACCATGGTAACAACATCCGGGGCCCCGTCCCACCGCAATATCTAGTGTTACTTCCCGGTGGAGGTAGCCGCGGAAATAAGACTCAGGGTTTATCCGTTTTGGCCCATCTCTTATGTCAGAGGAAAGAATTGTAGAGCCAAGGACGTTACGGTGGTTCTCCAAGATTCCGATAAGACGTTGTGGGTCGATACAAGCAAAGAACGCGAACAGGGCAAGATAGAGAAATAAGTGTAAAGGGGCGTCCCGATTTTACATTACGAATGATGTCAGATGTTAGGGGTTCACATTAAATATTTTTCTTTTGTGGTGCATGCGAGCACAAACCAAGAGAATCCCATAGACCTAAGGAAGCCTTTCTAGTTGCATCTGATTCTGACTAAAACCTGGGTCTCCTATACCCCTATAGGGTGTGAGAGGCTTAGCAGCAACGCCTTGAGGAGGGGGGAGCACAGCAGGGAGGCGCCTAACTTCAGTGTGCGGAACTGGTTACAAAGTCGGAACTAGGTCATTTTAAGCGGATTCTCGTGAAATAAATTCATACGATTTTTACATTGAAACTAAATAAAACCACAGTTATATTGTAGATCATAGTCTGTAAAATCACTCACTGCTTTGTGGTGCCACAATAGCTTAAGAACATAGTTCTGTAGAGGACAATTGAAGGGTTCAAGCAGGGTCACAGCCAGGATTTTTGACTTTGGGGGGCATTTAAATAAGTTGGGAGGCACCCTTGCACACACACCCAGGCTGTGTCAGGAGTGATGAGAGAGTAAAAGTTTTTTAAAAAGTGACAAGAGAGAGAAGTGAGCACTGGCTGGCAGGCAGGGCAGGGTGATAGCTCAGCTCAGCATGGATGTGGTATGCACAAATAATAAAATAAATCTGCTGAATGGGAAGTCGGGGGCCTGGGTGATAAGTCAGGGGGCCTAGCCCCGAGATGCCCCGCTGTAGCTATGGGCCTGGGCTCAAGTGATTGTCTATTGATTATTGGTGATTTATATGGGAAAAATAAAGTTGATTCTATGTTTAAGCATCATTATGTAAGGAGGACACTGTTTGATACATGGACCAGGTACAAGGATACAATTTCGGACGAGAGGCCTTTGTGGATTGTTCCAGCAGCAGTTATACATCTGTTTTCAGAACATAAAGGTAATGACTGGTTGAAATACCATGAATTGTTGCAAAAAGAGGGAAAAAAATATGTTTTAAAGCCAAATAATGAACTAGAATTTGAGTATGGTTGGCTACAATACTGTCAAATAAGGGATATTTACAAAAAAGATTGTAAAGAGTTTGGTTTTAGAGCTATGAATGATGATTTTGAAAATATATGGTTGAAAAGAGAGCGGAAAATGATTTCAAAGATGTATAAAACTTTGTTGACTGTATATACTTTGGATGAAACTGTTAAAGAGCAAATGATAAAGTGGGCCATAAACATGAACAAAGAAATTTCTATGGAATCATGGGAATTTTTGTGGAAAAGATCTTTTAAAATGTCTACCTGTGTTAATGTAAAAGAAAATTGCTATAAGATGATGTATAGATGGTACATGACACCAAAAAAGATTGCTAATATTAGTATGGATAAGAACTTGAGTAATAAGTGTTGGAAATGTAAAAAAATAGAGGGTTCTTTTTACCATATGTGGTGGTCATGTGATAAAGTGAAAGCATACTGGTCTACTATACATTGTGTGATGCAGAAAATATTAAAAATCCCAATTGAGAGAAAGCCAGAACTTCTTCTCCTTGGTTTGACAATGGAAAGAATTCCACAGGAAAAAAGGACATTGTTATGGTACATGATTACGTCGGCGAGAATGGCCTTTGCTCAGCAATGGAAAATGGAGAAGGTGCCAGATATACATGACTGGTTTAGAAAACTGCTATTTTTAGCGGAAATGGACAAAATGACAAAGAAATTAAATGGACAAATGGCAGAACAGTATATAAAAGATTGGGAAGGGCTGAAACTGTATTTAGAAACTGAATATAGAATGAAGGGGGAAATATATAACTTAGATCTGTATGGATATTGAGCGAGAAGTGAAATGAACTCTGAACTGTATTATACTGTTATTTGAAAATATGTTGAAATTGTAGAGGTTTTATATATCTGAAATGTGTTACCTGGTTTGTCGACTCATATAAGTCTAAACTTGATTACCTTCTAATATATATTTTTGTTTGTTATTAGCAGTGTTGGAAGCCTATTAGGGGGTGGGGGGGATGGGATGGAAACTTTTTAAAACTGTATTGGTAACGTTGTTGAAAATGTTGAGTGCATCCCAATAAAATTTTGTTTAAAAAAAAAAAAGATTATTGGTGATTTACAGAAACCTTTGGGAGAAATTCCCTGGGACTCTCCTGGAGAATTAACAACCTGTTAGCCACTAAGCAGAGTTGCAGAGAACACAGGTGGTTTAAGTCAAACTTAATTGACATGTTCCAGCCCTTGCTTCAAAGAAAAGGCAAAGTAGTTTTTCTCTAAACTGCAGGTGCTTCTGCCTGGTCAACTTAGCCAGTTTTAATTAGGATGTACTTTCTGTCAAACTTTAAGATTTATGAGAGCTTCTCTACTTCAAAGGCTGAGCTTAGGAAATCGTTTCAGTCTCTGATTTTTTTGTAATTCTAAATAAGCTTGGGGTGTTTCTGTTTAGTTTAATTATTACGGTCTTAAGACCAGCATACAATACAAAGATAGTATGGAAAAGAAGGAAAAAAACAGAGATAATATACAAAATAAAAACTAAATTTAAAAACTTTTAAAATGTGACTCTCGCAATCTAAGAATCAATGCACAGAACTCAGCAACTGAATGTGTAATCTCTGCATTCTTATCTGATAGAAGCCAGTGAAGTCTTGCTTTGTATTAATGTGACCAGGTATCCTATCAACTAATGGGGTAATGATTTTAAGACGAGCCTCTCTGTAGAATGGGCAACTGAAAAACGTATGCTCTACTGATTCGACCTTGCATGAAGTGCATGAACATAGCCTTTCAGGGTAGGGTTTTTTATTGTACCTGCCTTGAATAACTGCAGACAGAAGGGCAGAACATCTGGCTAGGGCAAATGCCCTTCTAGAGTTCTTTCCCTCCACTGAAGTCAGATATGTAGCCAGCTCAATGGTGCTTTTGATATTTAGCAATACCCCTAATTTTGAAGCCTTAGTGATATCAGATTGTTGTTTGATATCCTCAACTCTTAGCCCTTTGGCTTCTTCAAATCCATAGGATAAAAGTAGCTGAGGTGAGAAACCAATTCTATGAATATGAAGGTAAACTGCCTTAATCCAACTGGATTTGAAATCATTCTAGAATATCAGGGGAAGCAAACCTTGTGGGTTGAAATGACCTTTCAGCCACATATAGATAGATAGAATACAAACCCTGGCTTCAAACCTAAGATTACCAGACTCCAGTCATATCCAGGCATTGGATACACAGTTAGGAACTTGCAGAACAGCTCTTAAAAATTTGGATTGGACTCTTTCTTGCAATGCAAAGCATGAAGAAGGAGGTCCTAGGAATATTCCATAGAACAGTTGTGCCAATGTTTTGGCCTTAAATAACTTCAAGGCTGCAGGAACATGAGTTCGAAAAAATTTCAGTATGGCATTTGCGGATCTTTCCCCTAGATCGGCAGCGTATTTGCTGTGCTTAACCCTAGAACCAGAAGCCTATAAAACTACGCCCAAGTATTTAAAGCTATCAACTTGTTCTATCTGATGGTCATTTATTGCCCAGTTCCTGAGTTTTGACCTACTCCCAAAGGCTACAATTTTGTTTTTTTGATAGTTAATTGTGAGAAGCTTCTCTTCACAAAACATACTGAGCTTCTTTAGGGCTCGCCTAAGATCAGCTGGGGTTCGAGATAATATCATGGCATTATCAGCATAGAGTAAAACGGATATATGCCAGTTGGCAAGTTTAGAGGAATGAAGATCAGATGTGTTAAACCAACTAACTATAAGCTTGGGGTGTTTTAACATATCAGTATTGAACTATTGGAATCTATAAGCAATATCTCTATATACTTGCCTTTTGTAGATTATTATTTTAAATGGAAAAGACTCTGTTTGTTTGTATAGACACCTACATGAACTGAACTGTTGTGAAAGCACCACACTAATTAACTGTGGTGATGTTCCATCCCTTGTGCCACAGGAATTAGAGACTAATTGGTCAAGATGTTTTTAAAACTGACCTGGCAAAGATCCGCAAGCAAAGCTAAAAGGATGCCAAAATTAATAAGGTTAAATAAAGTTCAATTGTATTTTACATAAAAATAAGCTTAAGTTTTTAAGGTGCTTTCATTGTTAAAAGGTAAATATCTCTGAATGTTTATAGCTAAGAATGAAAGCTTATTGATAAAATGTTTTTGAATGTTTATTGAAAAAGAGAAAAGGTTAAGTTTTTAAGGAATTGTGTTTGAATTTATCAAGCAGAGAGTTGGGAGATGTTCCAAAAGGTTTAAGAAAACAATGTAATCAATCATGCACACCTGTTCATTAAGAAGTTCAGGTGGATCTTAAGTCATAGATACTGAAAGTCAATTAAAAGGGTCAATGAAAAATGTAGAACTTGTATTATAAAAGAGGACCCTCCGCTGGCTAAAATAAGGTGCTGTATTTTACAAATTAAAAGTTTAATTTAGACAAAAAATGGCTTTATAAAATTATCAAAAATATTCTGATGGGCCAAAATAAAAACTGATAGATAGATCTACATCTACAAGAGCTTTATGCCATAGGCTACTTTAAAACACTAAAAGAATTCATGTAAAGAGTTTAATTCTTTAGAATGTCATTCTAACGATATATATTTTCATATTTTGTATACCTTTTAGTGAAAATAAGTTTATAAAATGCTTTAAGAATATTGTTATACTTTTATATGCATGTATTAATGTAAAATAACCATTTTTGTAATGAAAGCATCTAAGCTTTGTACTGAAAATTAACTTAGCCCCTTTGTGTGTATAAAGTTCATTCAAAGGTGAAGTCTAGGTTGGAAGCCAAAAGAAGTAAACAAAAATATAAATAATTTTTAATGAGCAGTGCACCTACATTGTAGGAGTTGAGATGCAGCCAAGTAACATCCTGTGTGTCAAATATGTGATTGATGACTGACCAGACAAAGAAATCTGAACTGAGTATGTTTAAATGATGTCAATGATGATGTAAAGTGAGGAGGAGCAAGAAGAGTATATAAGCAAGCTCCTGGCTGTAACACATTGAACTTCTACAAGCTGTGAGGTGTTCCTTTATTTGAATAAATTCTTTTTTACCCTTTACTGCCTGGATAATTGTTTTATTGGCTAGCCACACAAGTCAAAGAACCTTAGCGCCCTCAGGGCGTTGGCATCGGTTCTAAAGCACAAAACCTCATAAATCTTCAGGATTTTATCACTGGATCATTCCACACTCACCTTCAAATCACATATCATGTCCGTAGCCACAGATTTCACCACAAAAATCATAAATCCGCTCCCACAGTGCAAAATCATGGTTCTATAGCATAGATCTGCATGAATTCTCAGGATTCTTGCATTGGTTCACCCCAAATTAACCATCAAATCACATATCATCTCCATACTCATATATTGCAACATAAAAATCATGGATCCATCTACTGCTTCTTGGTGTTGCCACAGTACAAAAACACATTCCTGATCCTATTGGCCTGGTCTGTTGGGTTTCCAGTTCTGGTTTGGAAAAAGCAAGAGGCTCAAAGACTGTCCTCAGTTTTTGGGAGCTCTATTTCTTTTTCTCTGTGTTGCTCTATTTGTTTTATTTATCTTACTAGGAATAAGGCCCGTTGTGGAAATAAATACAACGGGCTCTAGAAAGAGGCTCTGGGAGAGTGCCCCGGCTTGCTGTGGCAATCTCAGCAGGGTATAATGACAGAGTCCACCATTTTATCCAGAGGAATTGATCTTTGCTACCTGAAGAGCAGTAGTAATTTTGAGTGATCTCCAGCCCACCCCCAAGATTGGTAACAGTGGTTCCCCAGGAGGGAGTGGCTGGTTTGGAGGGTGGAGTGTATGGCATTGTACCTGTCTGAGGTCCCACCCCTCCTCAACACTCACCCTCTCCAGGTTCGATCCCTCAAATCTCCAGGAATTTCCCAACCTGGAGTTGACAACCCTATCTCCCTCCCAGCCAACCATCAACCTACCTTTAATGTTCCATCTCCTCCCCCTCTCTCCTAGAGAGCAGTTGTAATTTTGAGTGATCTCCAGCCCCCACCTGGAGATTGGCAACAATGGTTCCCCATCAGGGAATGGCTGGATTGGAGGGTGGAGTCTATGGCATCGTACCTGTCTGAGGTGCCACCCCTCCTCAAACCTCACCCTCTCCAGGCGCCATCCCTCAAATCTTCAGGAATTGCCCACCTGGAGTTGGCAACCTGATCAGGACTGTGCCCAATGAGTTTTCTCCCAAAGGCCAACATAGGTGTGGAAAGGGCCTTTTACTGGCAGAGGAAAAAGTGCAGGTGCCAACTTTGATTAGGGAAATACCTGGAGATTTGAGGGGGTGGATCCTGTGGAGGGCAGTATGGGGGGTGGGTGGAAGGACTCAGCAGGGTATAATGCCATAGAGTCTACCCTCCGAAGCAACCATTTTCTCCCGGGGAACTGATCTCTGTCATCTGGAGGTCAATTGTAATAGTGGGAGATCTCCAGGTCCCACCTGGAGATTGGCAGCCTTAGGGTAAAGTCAGCCGCACAGTGGGGAGTTGAAGAAAATGGTCTGATGGTCGCTGGCCACCTCGTTAGCCAGCCAGCCATGCTGAAGCTAAGCAGGAGAAAGAGCCTTTTTCCATTTATTCTGACAGGAAAGTGACTGTTGGGGAGGGGGTTATGCTGAAAGTCCTTTGTTTTTTTACTCACAGAACCAAGCTTGGTTGCCTACTGACAGCCACTGAGGGGACAGTCCCTCACAGGAGTCAAGAGAACTGTCTTCCTCAGGCGAGAGAGCTGGTCTGCCAGTAAATCTGATATGCAAAATCTGTCTGAAGGGGGAGTGGGTGGGGAAGAGGAGCAGACCCAGCACCCAGCCAATGGCACGTGAGTACTCTTGAGTGGCGGCTGATGGGCCAATGGCTGAGGGAGGGCATTTTACAGCCAATGGGAGCACATGGAATCTTGTGAAACCAAAAGATAATTATTTATAAGGAGAGATATCTTTTTCTTAGTAGCTTTCTCTGTTGGTTTTTTAGTTTTATTTTTCTTTATGTGATGGGTGGGAGGCATGTTTTTGTTAAAAGTCTTTCTTTTTTCTTTTTCTTTCTTTCTTTCCCCTATAATTAGAGGGAGGAGATTGTTTAGTTTGGTTTATGGCTGTCTGTTTTGACCTCTAAGCTTGCTAGTGTCAGTAGTCTTTGTTTTGAAAGAGTTGCTGAGTCACTGGGCAAACTCACCTTTTTGTGCATGTAAGCCCCTGCATGTTGCAACTGACTCAATTCTTATTAAATGTTTTATTTTATATTATAATTGTTTATATAAATGTATACATTTTAGACCTATTATATTTTCTTACATCTGATTTTAGCTTTTGTTTTAAACTCTACCTTTGGCAATTTTATTATTTTATTCTACTATTGTTAAATACTGGGTTCAAGACGCATTGCAGTGAACAGATCTACTTTATTAAGTGACTTCAGGAACAAGACTAAAACACCAGGGCAATAGCCCTGTTTAAATAGCATGCAAAACCCACACCCAAACACATCAAGCTCCCAATGATAGGCTATTTACATAACATTAGTTTCTCATTGGTCGCCTCCAGAATCCTAGTGTGCTATTGTTCTAGAGCTTCAAGCTCAGCCAGTCTCTGGTAGATAGTCCTGAAATGTTCCTGACTTAATACATAACAACTATTTTGTTTACTTTATCATCCTAAAAACTATCTAGCTATTAAGTTTTAATTATTAATTGTATTTAGATTGGGAGTCATGGGTCAAAAAAGGGTAATAGCTGACTCTTCCCAAGTTGGTCCAGTGTAAGCAAAGGAAACTGGATGAGATGTTTTCCTATGATGCTCCTGCTGCTTCTGTAATTACAAAAAAATCATTTTGAAATTCTGGAGAATGATGTCCCTGCTCCACCTGCCCTCCCTCTTTTGCCATTTGATAGAAACATGGTTCCCAACTGCAGAACCATCTGGTTCCAAACTGTGTGCAAACCAATGTGAAATTCACACGAACTCATGAGGATCCATGCCTCTGATCCATGTTTTTGCACCATTGCAGTGCATTGGATCTGTGTTTTTTATAGTTCAGTCCTTGGGCCCGTCTTTTACATGTGAATCGATACTAGACTTGGTGGAGTTCTGTTAAAGTAAAGAATCTGTGTAGATCCAGCTTTTACTTTCCCCCAAATCTGCATTTAGCATTTTTACCAAACCCACACTGGAACAGAAAAAGATGCAGTTCAAAACCACATTCAACTACCTCAGGCCAACACCGTACTGACTGCAGAGTCACCCCTGAATGGTCATAAATTGGCCATAAATCTATGCAGACAACCACAATAAAACCAGAGATCGAAGGAAGTGAAAGCAGCATGCAGTCTGGACACTGCCATAAAATGCGACAATCAAAGTGAAAGTGGCATGCAATGTAGATGGGGATTTCTGTTCCAGTGTGGGTTTGGTAAGACAGCGGAGCAAATGCTAAATGCAGATCGGGCCCTAGTGTGTTGATCCAAATACAGTGCAGCTCGGACAAGAGGCAAAGTAGCAGTGGCACTCAGCTTTGCCCCACCAGCCTGAGCACAGAGGGGCCGAGAAGCACAGCAACTCCTGGCTTCGTCATTATGGGCAGGGCACAGTGTGGCTGGCAATTAGGAGCATAAGGCATTGTGGCACCAGGCTCTGTCCAGTGCTAGCCTGAATGCAGTGAGGCTGGGGGGAGCAAGGGCATGCCAGCACCTGGCTTGGATCACAGCCTGGATGCCACTGGCCAGCCTTGGTGCAGTGCAACCTAAAAGCAGCTTGGTGGTGTCTGCCTTCTGCCTGTGCTGGTTTAGAACTGATGCAGCTGGTGGGGAGGAGGCTCTAGGCCACTGATGCAGCAGGCTCTAGTTCACAAAAGCTTTCACTGGGTGGACTCTTGTGAGGCTTTCAGTTTCCATAAGACTCCTTTTTTATTTTCTAGCTTTCCATGTGCTACTTTTCCCTTTCCTTAGATGGCATGGGCTCCTCCACAGAGACAGCAAAAAATACACTTTATGCCTGCTATAGAGAACATATTGCCATCAATAAGATGCATATTGTTGGGTTGAGGGAGCTGGTACAATGATTGGAGAGAATCTGAGTTAGGAGGACTAGAATGGTAATCCTGTTGAGTCACCCAAACTGTACAGCATTGATAGATTAGTGGGGACCAGCACATATTTATTTCTAAATACTGACAGAGAGTCTATTAGTGTAGTTGTGCCTCAAGAATAATACAGAATGGCTACTCATTTGTAAGGAACAATTAAAGTCTTGGGAGTGGAATTCTGTACTTCAAGCTGCAGGCAAGATGACGGTTAATGTTCTTCCCTGGTTAATTAAACCTTTTCTCTTTTAAGAAAGTCACAGTAGGGAGACCATATGAACTATTCTATTGGGAAATTGGTCTGTTTATCTTGCACTTGTCTGTTCTGACTCAGCATCAACTCTTCAGGATTCTGGACAGAGATTTTGGCCAACACCTACCTGAGATCCTAAGCGGAGATGTTACAGATTGAACCTCAGACTTTCTGCATACAAAGCATATTTTCTATTCATTTATTTATTTAAAATATGTTTGTGCCACCTTTCCATTTAATTCAGGGTCCCTAAAGTGGCAAACATTAAAAAGCATTTAAAATACAAATACATATAAATTAAAACAAATAGAACATATAAACACATCAAAACACATGAACAGGAGAAGAGCTAATAAGAGTTAGTGGGAGAACACCAAACAAAAACAAAAAAAAGGTCTTCACCTGCTGGCAGAAAAAAATTATAGAGGGACACAGACAAATCTCCCTGGGGAGGTTGTTCCAGAGTTTCAGCACCACAATCAAGAAGGCCCTTTCTTGGGCTGCCCGTGGTCTAGCCTCACTAGTTCCTCACTAACTCTTATTAGCCCTTCTCCCTGTCTGTGTGTATTTTGATGGCAGGGGCACCCAATGCAGGGCCTCTAAAGATGACCGAGTGGTCAGTGAGGCTCTTATGGGAGTAAGTAGTTCTAAATTAACATCAAGCCCCTTCCTAGAAAGGCTATAGCCCAGGCCTCTCTGTCCTATGCTACTCTCCCCTCGCAGGGAAGTCCCTCCCCCCCCCAACGGAGGGAAGTGTTAAAAATGTGATCCCATCCTACACTCTGAAGTGTTGTAGTTCTGCCTTTTCATTCTATGACATGTATACCCCATGACAACTGGAAATGGGAAGCTTTTGTACATCCCGTTGGTTGTGTTTCATGTATGCTTGCCTTGATTTTGCAGAAAGGAATACATCATGAGCGCCCAGCCAACTGCAGAAATACATAAACCACAGTGCCAATATGCATTTACTAGCAGAGGTTGCTGTGCTGACCATTGCCTTCCCTGATATATAGCAGGAATTTAGGATTCGAAGGTTCATGACTAACAGGCTGCATAGAACATACTGCATACTTTCTATGTAAGTGGCACTACTCCCACTTGCCAATTAACAAGGGATAGTTAAACCAGTGTAAAATTGACTTGAAATATTTGGGGGAGGGGACAGGGCATGTGGAGAACTGTTGTGATTATAAGTGTTCAGATGCTCTACATTTAGATAGCTGAGAGGGGCTAGACGTACAGATTCCTGGGGGCCAAATCAGCTAGGGAAACAGGCAAGGTGATCCAGTGGTATTTGCATCATAAATTCTAATCAAGCAGGAACCAGAGTGTGGTGGAGGGGGGCACAGGGGGTGTCTTTGACTGGGTATTGGTGTTGGTTCTCATTGACCCTGCTCTATACATCTTTCTCTTTATGTGGCAGGGGTAGGGATGCCAGCCTCCAGGTGGAACCTGGGGATCCCCTGGAATTACAGTTCATATCCAAACTACAGGTATCAGTTCCCCTGGAGGAAATAGAAGGTGGACTCTATGGCACTGTATCCCACTGAGGCCCCTGTCCTCCCCAGGCTCCATCTCCAAATCTCCAAGAGTTTCCCAACCTGGCAACCGAGGAATGGATTGTGGTGTATTGTTTTCCTTCCTTAACTGAGTTAAATAAATAAACAAACAAAAATCCAGGTATTAACAACATACCCTTCCTATGTTTGTTAGATTGCTGTTTACACAAAATGCTCACCATCTGACCCTGTGCCATTTTCTCTCAGCTTGAGCTACATCATGGGGATAAAATGGAGGGGGGAGACCCACGAGTGCTACCCTGACTTTCTTGAGGGAAGGGCAAGATAAAAATACCTTAAGACTATATTGTCTGTGTTCAGCAGGCATAACCCAAGGATAGGATCACAGCACACATGAGGCCAAGTGCCGGAGATACATTTTAAAACGAGAAGAGAGCCAGTGTAACAAACAGAAGCATCACTCAGTTGCAGTCCAAAAATAAAACAGATGTACTGAAGCACTTTTAATAAAATATAAAGGAAATTAAGCTTCACATTTTGTTTTCCATTTTGGCACAGAAGAAAATTCCTAAAGGGTTTATCAGGAATGGTTGATTAATGTCTCACACCTGAGAATCATCTAGGGAAGTTATTATAATTTTTTATTATGCAAAGATGCCAGAAGAGCTTGTTTCTGCTAATTCTGTATCCCTGTGCACATGATATGCAAAAATATACTAATGACGTTGCTGGTCTAACTTTGACAATGTGATGAGTGAGAAATTGTATTTATTTTAGTTTGACATCAAAATACTGATTTGAAGGCCAGTCTAATTAAAGCAGTTCATGATGTCTGAAGGGACAGAATAAACGTCTCTGTGTACATTTGCGACTGAAGGAAGTTCTCTGTATGTCATGGCTTCAAATGTTCCCTCTCCATCTATAACAAGAAAGAAGAAAAGTTTATCAATCAAGGACAAAATTGATATAATGACTGCAGTGGAAAGTGGAATGAAGAAGTCAGATATTGTTGCAAAATATGGCATAAAGAAAAATTCTCTGTCTTCCATTATGAAGAGTAAAGATAGAGTTTTAGAAGCCTTTGAATCTTTGCAATTTGATCCTAAAAGAAAAAGGTTAAGGACTGCTTTTTATACTGATCTTGAAGAGGCACTGGTGAAGTGGTATAGAATGGTGCAGGGCTTGAATGTAACAATCAGTGGACCAATGCTGCGTCTCAGAGCTAATGACATTGCTCAGAAACTTGGACATAGTGATTTCAAATGCAGCAATGGCTGGCTGGATCGTTTTAAATCAAGGTATGGATTAAAATTCAGATCTCAGCCTGTATTAGCTGCTACTAGTACTACTACAATTTCTTCTACTGCTACAATGGATGCTGCAATGGTTTGGTACCAAAACATCCTTCCTTACTACTTAAAGGTTTATCAGCCAAATGATATATTTAACATGAAGGAGACAGGATTGTTTTATCAGCTGCTACCTATTAATACTTTTATATTTAAAGGAAAAGAATGCTCAGTAGGGAAATTAAACAAGGACAGAATAACTGTACTGGTTGGTACTAATATGGATGCCTCAGAAAAACTTCCTTTGCTTGTCATTGGAAAAAACAAAACTCCCTCCTGCTTTCAAGGTGTGAAGTCACTGCCTGTGGAATACCAGGCAAGTGCTATGGCATGGATTACTTTGGAAGTGTTTGAGCAATGGCTATGCAAGCTTGACAAGAGATTTCAAGCACAGGAGCGGCAGGTTGTCATTTTTGTAGACCCTTTTCCTGTTCACCCAGGCTGCGTTCAGACGGCCAGTCAATCGCGCCATGAGCCCTCCTAAAATTTTATCCCGATTTTTAAATCCAGCCTAGCACGACCAGACGCCCCCCTATGAAATAGCCTCACCGCGCGTTGTTCCCGCCGTGATTTGTCTACACGGCATCCACCGAGGATTTAAAAAAAAAAAGTTTTGTACATTCGCATAGGCAAGGCTGCGCCTCCTTGGAGAACTGAGGCGATCGCGGAGGGTTTTCAGCAAAGTCCCGGTCCTCCCCCTTGCCATTGCCATCAATGGAGGGACTATTTTGCAAGTTAGAACAGTCCTTCCCCCCTCCATCTCCCATCGCGGTAACATCTTGTCCCTAAAAGAAATAAGCATGAATATTACATTCCTCGTAGCGCTTATCGCTGAATGCGTTTCCTCGTTAAAGCGCACATGGGGTTTCAATTTTTTAAAAATCGCGCCCCCGTCGGCTCGGTCTGACGTCAGACCGAGCCGACGGGAGCATCGCGCGCTAATGGAGTGACCAGACGGAAGAAAGTCTGCAGTTGTTGCGCGGGTAAGCGAAAACCCTACATTGAAACTACTACTTTTTAAATCAGGATTGGAGGCGCAGCAGAACGGGATGCCTATGGGACCGGAATATTTCGCAGATGTTTCTGTCTGGTCGTGCATTTTTGATCCGCAAGGAGTCATTCCTATGGCAGATCAAAAGATCCGTCTGAACACACCCCCAGAGGTAAAACGTTTGAAGTCCATCAGACTTGTGTTCTTTCCTTCTTGCTCATTCTCCAGATTCTCAGCAATGAAACACGGGATTATCAAGAGTATGAAATTCAGATACTGGTACCTTCTTCTTAAAAGATTTGTCGACTGTGTAGGAGGTGGTAAGGAATTCACATTGTCTTTGCTTGAGGCAGTTGATATGTTACACCTCTGTTGGAGAGCTGTATCTCCAGAGACTATTATAAAAAGCTATAGAGAAGCAGGATTTACATCACAAGCTGAAAATTCTGATGTTAATGCAGAAGCTGAAAGGAATCTAGATTTGGCTGAGTATGCATTGGCTGTAGGAATAGAGCTTCCAAAAAGCTTGTCTTTGGAAAAATATGCAGCTTTGGATGAAGACTTGCTCACCTGTGAAATGATGACACCTAAAAGTGAAAGTGTCTGTGCTAAAAAACAGACTTCAAATGCAATTTATGAAGAGCATGAAGACGCTGTGTTTCCAGGAGATGAACACCCTTTACCATCCAAGAATGAGGCCCTTACTGCTTTAAGCACGCTTCGCAGATTTCTCAGAAGTCAAGACTTGAATGAGTCTCTTCATAACTCCCTGGCAGATTTAGAGAACTGTATTCAGTTTGTGGCTTCTAAATAAATACTAAAATGGAAAGTACAAATTGTTTAGTTCATTTTTTAAAATCCTGTTAATATATAATATAGGACTGTACAATTTGAAACCTATCGGATATGCCTGGAAGCATGCAACAGGCAGCTTAGGGATGACCGCCCCCAGGTAGGACCTGGGAATCCCTTGGAATTACAGCTCATCTCCAGACTGCAGAGATCAGTTCCCCTGAAAAAGTTGGATGTTTTGGAGGGTGGACTTTATGGCGCTGTACCCCAATGAGGTCCCTGTCCTCTCCAGGCTCCATCCCCAAATCTCCAGGAGTTTTCCATCCTGGATCTGGTAACCCTACACACACACACCCTCCCCTGCTGGTGACCTGGCAACCCTAGGAACTCCATATACTTTGGAGTATTCACAAGACTGCAAGACTGCAAAAATAGGGGGGAAGCTTGTCAAGCACCTGCCAGGCTATAGTACGTGACTGGTACATACTCTTCAATGTTCCACAGATGAAAATAGGAATCTGTTTGTATCCTTTCTATTTACATAACATGAATTACTGCCAGAGCAAAGCCTCAGCCTTACTCTGCTATTACACATTGTTGAATGTACTCTACCTGCTGTGTGTTCTAATCAGTTTTTTTCAGTGGGCCATCTCTGATGTATGTGAAGGACAGAAATCCATAGGAGAGAGGCTTGTGGATTAAGGCTAGAGTGCTGTTAAAAGAGATGGGTGATTTGATCTCCAATGTCTCATTTAATTTCTCTCACAAGCGATATTCAGATTATTACTCTTCGGCCTTAGACTGGAACTGGGTATCTGTGATCATAGCCATGTCTTCCCCTAATGCCATCCCCAGTGGGGTATCCCTTTTACCCCACATCCTTTTCCTAAGGTAAATTGCTCCTGGAATAGTTGGATGTGACTCTGTCACAACCCTTTCAGCACAGGAGAGTCACATTCTTCTTTCTCCTGTAGGGCAGGAAATGTGAGATTGCCCCAGAATCCCTGAGGAGATCTCCCATGTCTTGTTGGTAGGAAGATACAATAGAGTGTGCCTTTCTCATTCTCAAAGCAGTGTGAAGTGAAAAAAATCACACTAGGCATGTACAGGTATTCCTCCCTACAAGAAATAATGGATCATTTCAAAGGACCCTGTGGCATCAAAAGAGCCTCCAGGGCAACCTCTCATTTTTAATGGGGGCAGGATTGGAGGGAATGGGATGACTAACTCTTTTAAACTCCTTTGAGACCCACCAATAGGAGTGTGAAAAGTTCATGCTGTGCTCCTCAAGTATAGCCAAGGATGAGTGGGGGCAGGGAGAAGAAGGGAACTGTGATTCAGTCTCCCAAGGCCCATATAAACCTGTAGTGAGTCCTGAACATGTAGTGCTGCACCCAGCACCGCTGTTCTAATCTAAATTGAAGAGAGGTAATTCTAATATACTGGCTACCAGATGTGTTGGTAGTGAATCAACTCACAGTTTATTTAGTTTGAGAAAACTGAGACAACGAAGCAGGACCAGAGGCCTGCTTAAATCCCTGTTGCAAACCACACCCAAACACACACCCACACCCATGATAGAATTATTTACAGTGTCCCCAAATCCCATAGGTCATTCCTCGGTTCCCGACTACCTGATAGGTCCCTTCTAGGATCCGGGCTGGCTATTGTCTCTGGATGTGAAGCTATGCTACTTCGCATGACACGTGCTAACCCAACCGCGTGTGCGATCCTCAATTGGTACACAACACCCCTCCCCCCATGGTTCAGACTTTCCTTAGCATACAAAGACTTTTAGGTATGCGGGCTTCTTTCATTCCTTTGTTGAACGGGCTGCTTGCTCTGGCAAGGTCACAGGCAGCATGGCTGGTGTCTCTGGGGGGCCCGCCAGGCTTGGTGTGCCGCTGGCTTCTTGAACGCGGGCCAGCTCCCTGGAACTTCCTGTGTCTGCTCCAGGGGATGCACTTGTTTGTTGCAGCTCTTGGCCTCATGCCACAGCCTCGCCCACATCGCTGGCATCAGGGCTGGTGTCTTCATCCTCACAATCATCTGGCCTGCTCGGGTCTGCTGGGATGAGTCGGTGGCGTAATTGATCAATGTGACGTCTCAGCAGCTGTCCATCTTCTGCGGAGACCTTGTATGCCAGAGGACCTGTGACTCTGACCACGCTGGCTGGAATCCAGGCAGGATCCTGGGCATCGTTCCGGGCGTACACGGGGTCCCTGGGAAGAACCCCTGTGGGGCTTCCTGGCTTTCCGGTGCTGTGCTGTGCTCTGGGGCTCGATCTGGATGGAGACAGTCCAGATGAGTTGTAAGGCACTGTCCCATCAGGAGCTTGGCTGAGCTGCACCCGGTTGTGGTATGCGGTGTTACTCGCTGGCCAAATAGAAAGGCAACCAGCTTGTAGTCCCAGTCCCCCTGGTCCATCAGACGCAGTGACTCCTTGGTAGTTTGGGCCATGCATTCCGCCTGGTCATTGGTTGCAGGATGAAACAGAGCAGAGCAGATGTGCCTGATCCCATGGTAACTCACGAAGGCCTGGAATTCTGAGGAGGTGAATGCCATCCCATTGTTGGTGACTAGGGAGTCCAGGATGCCATGGGTGCTGAAAATCCACCACATCATTTGGATGGCAGATCGGGATGAGGTGGAGGGGACTAGGACCACTTCCAGCCACTTGGTATAGGCATCCACCAAGATGAAGAAAGTCTGCCCCTGGAAGGGCCCCACACAGTCCAACTGCAGTTAAGCCCATGGCTTGTGTGAGGACTCCCATGGCTGCACTGGGGCTCATGGAGATTCCGGCCGTGATTCTTGGCAGCGCTTATAGAAGTCTAAAGAGATGGGAGATCAGATCCTGGCTCTCCAGTGTCTCATCTTCTTTGGCCCGTGGTTTGTCTCCAGGGGGCTGCTTCTTCCTTCCCCCTGGAATCCCCCCCTTTCTCTCATCTCCCATAGTCCTCCTTCTCAATCCCTCTGATTTTTCCCTTCCTTTCTTCTCTCCTGGTCAACAGGGGGAGACCTTATCTGACTTTTATAGAGAACTGGAAAGACAGCTCCTGAACATAGATCAGACAGCTGAGGGATGATGAGCCAAAACAGGGGCCATAATTTCTGAAGCTTTCTCAATAAATCCTGTGTCATTGAAACTAGGCCCCCATATGCTTTGAATACTCCAAACAATATTAAGATACCACCCCTTCCCCTTTCCTCCCCCTTGCTTTTCCTTTCCCTTCTCTACCTACCCCTTTCTTTTCCTTCTTGTCCTTTCTCCTCCACCCCTTGCAGACATATATAACCAAGCTTCCCACACCCTGTGCTTCTTTTGTTCTTTCATCATTTCCTTCTCGGACGATATATCTCCTACAGTGTCTTCGCAGTCTGGCTCAGCCCACTGCTGGCAAAGAGCCCCTGGTTTCTTCTCTGCATGCTACAAGCAGTCAGGGCTTTTGACACTCATAGCACATGTGGCTGCTGTTGGTTTGGCACAAGGCTGGAGGATTTCTGGGACTGTGGCAGGTGTGGAAGAGAGGCAGCTGAAAGAGGAAAAGGGCTGTAACACCACCCCTCTCCGTTTACAGAGCTGAATACTGCTGCCTGCATCCATGTGGAGGACAGGAGAGCAGCAGGAGGACACAGCTGTTCATATTGCCCTCCTTCCCCACAGACTCTGCATTTTGCATCCGTTCAATTATATATGCATTATTATTCATCATTGTTCATTTATCATATACCCATTAAAATATTCTCACTCATGTTATGCTGTTATAATACATTATGTATTATTCATTTATTAATCAATAATTAACTTACATTATCCTATGTTTTAATTCATTTTATGCCATAATAATTGAACATTATCATTATTGATTGATATTAATATGGCATATATTCACATTAAAAACTTGTGAATTTTGTATCTAGCCTTTGGATGCCATTTAGAATTCAGTGTGCGTGTGTGTTTTTACCCTAGTTTCTATCATAGTCCATGTTTTTTGTTTCATTGGCTTGTTTGATAAAGTTTGGGGTAGATCCTCTATATTCACAGTGCATAAAAATGGATACAATTTGAACAGCTATTCAAATGGAAGATGTCCTAGCTAACATTAATAGTTTATTAATGCACGATGAAGGTAAGATTAACAAAGATAAAATTCAAAAGTAAACAATGGGCCGTATCCTACAATCCATTTCCCCCATGTCCTTCTGCATTGCCGCAGTTCTTTCCAGCCTCTGGAAATATCATTCCTGGGGTTACCAGATCCATGCAGAAGAACAGCCATGTGGGTCAGTGTGCTGGAGTGAGAAGGGAGAAGTGGATCAAATTGCCCCCATCCTCAGCAGAGCAGCACATGCAGAATAAGAAACAGAAGTAATTTCAACTCCCTAGCCTTCCTCACTGCAGTCCTCCTAGGGATTGCCACCTCCAGTTAAGACTTGGGGATCCACTGGAATTATGGCTTATCTCTAGACTACAAAGATCAGTTCCCCTGGAGAAAATGGATTCTTTGGAGGGCGGACACTATGGCATTGTACCCACTGAGGTCCTTGTCCTCACCAGGCTCTACCTCCAAATTTCCAGGAGTTTCCCAATCAGAAGCTGGCAACCTTACCCCCACACACACACACTGGTGGCCAGGGAGGACCTGGCAATCCTCTCCCTAATTGCTGATTCTCCCCCTGGACTGATCCATCCAGGGGTCAGAAAAAGCCTCACTAAAATAGAGGAATACAGGAAACCTACACTTTCCTCATACACGCTAGTAGAATATTGCTCAAGGAAATTATATTTTTGGACAAGATTTGATAGAGTAAATGGGGGACATTTTTTAAAAAATGAAATGAAGTATATAATTGCAAGCAATTGGAGAGAATACCATTACAAAGATATTTATAATTGGTATTTTATTCTGCTACAGTAAAGTAAATCTCATGGATTATCACCAGCATGTTGGGATGGGCAATATCCAAAGCAGATATTTGAGGTGAACTTGAGGGAAATCAAAGAGTACTGAAAGGCAATACCAGAAAATATTGAATTTATAATCTCAGCTTCCATCCTGATGTCTCTTCCAGCCTGATGCCCCCAAATACGAAGATACAAAGGGAAAGCGCCATCCTAAACAGAGTTACACGTTTCTAAATTCATTGAAGTCATAACGAGTTGTGTTTTTCTTCCACAAATCCTTCCTTCCACAGAAGCAAAAATGTTTACCACCATTAATTACCTTGTTAGTTTGATTATGGGAGCTGCGGTGGCTCAAGTGGTTAAGACGCTGAACTGCAGGCTGTGGAAGGTCAGTAGTTCAGCAGTTCGAGACCCGGGTGCCGCATGACAGAGTGAGCTCCTGTCTCTAGTTCCAGCTCCTGCCAACCTAGCAGTTCGAAAGCAAGAAATTGCAAGTAGATAAATAGGTACCACTTCGGTGGGAAGGTAACAGCGTTCCGTGCGCCTTGGTGTTTAGTCATGCCGGCCACATGACCACGGAAACATCTTCGGACAGCGCTGGCTCTTCGGCTTTGAAACGGAGATGAGCACCGCAACCCTAGAGTCGGATTCGACTGGCTTTCGAGCAAGGGAACCTTTACCTTTACTTTACCTAGTTTGATTATGTGGTAAATGCAGGTAAAAGGTACTTAAGCAGAAAGTAAACCTACATGTGAAGCCAGGCTAAGAAAATCTAATGTGATAGGACAAATCAGTACCTGCTTGGCTTTTTTCATGGGCCAGAGAGGAGTCTGAGAAGATAAAGGAGAAGGGAAGGATGGAGGAAGGAAGCTATGAGACCTTGAGGCTCCATTGGATGGGAGGTGGAAGAGGTGAGAACTGTCAATGCTGCAACAAGGAGGTCACTTGCCTGATCCTCTTTGAGAGGCATCGACAGCCCAGGATCTTAGCAAATAAATCTGAGAAGTCCTCTCAGGCCTTTTTCTCTACAAACTTCCAACACTCCTCACCACAAAAAGAAGTAAAGTAGGAGACATAATATGAATGTGAATCTTTTTGAAGACCAATAATTCAGTTAAAAATCATATGACCTGCATTATAACTGTTCGCCAAGATCTTATTTACTTTAATTAGGTTTGTAATAGTATTAGTATTAAATATTGTATGCATGTGTAATTTTTCTGGAGTTTGCTATTAATCTTGGAAGTGGGGGAAACATTATGACCTGCCAATGAATTTTTGTCTGCCATTTTGAGACAGTCCTTAAAGATTATATTGTAAGTGACCAGTCACCTTGAATTTTCATAGAATCATAGAATGTTAGAAATGGAAGGGATCTTGCAGGTCATCTAGTCCAACCCCCTGCACTCCGCAGGAGCATAGCCAAAAGACCCTACATACCTACAACATACCCAAAAGATGGGCGTCCAGCCTCCACTTGAAAACGTCCAGCGAAGGAGCATCCTCCACCTCCCGAGGCAGTCTGTTCCATTGCTCAACCACTCGTACAGTTAGGAAGTTTCTCCTGATATCTAGCCGGTAACAACTCCCTTGTAATTTCCACCCATTAGATCTAGTCTTGCAATCCAGAGCAAGAGAGAATAGATCTGCTCCTTCTTTTACATGACAGCCCTTCAGATACTTGAAGACTGCAATCATGTTCCTTCTTAAACCTTCTCTTTCCCAGGCTAAACATATCCAACTCTTTCAGCCTTTCCTCATCAGACTTGGATTCCAACCGTCTCACCATTCTGGTTGCCCTCTTCTGAACACGCTCGAGCTTGTCAACATCCTTCCTAAAATGTGGTGCCCAAAACTGGACACAGTACTCCAGGTGAGGCCTGACCATAGCAGAATAGAGCGGAACTACCACCTCCTGTGATCTGGACACAATGCTTCTGTTAATGCATCCTAAGATTGCATTAGCTTTCTTCACAGTCACATCGCACTGCAGGCTCATGTTGAGCTTGTGATCAACCAGAACACCTAGATCCCTTTCACGTGTGTTGCTATCAAACCAAGTCCCTCCCATTCTATATCTGTGTCTTTGATTTTTTGTGCCTAGGTGTAGGACTTTGCACTTATTTCTATTGAATTTCATTTTATTTGCCTCAGCCCACTGTTCCAGCCTATCTAGATCATTTTGAATCCTGTCTCAGTCTTCTTCAGAATTAGCAATCCCACCCAGCTTCATGTCATCTGCAAATTTGATAAGCATCCCCTCTATGTCCTCCTCCAGGTCATTTATAAAAACATTGAACAACACTGGACCCAGGACCGAGCCCTGTGGCAAATGCTTTCCAACGGCCATTAAAATTAGCTATGGATTCCCATGGTAATTCTCTGTCATTCATTTTAGTTTGTCTCTGTCTTGAGGGAAAGGAGATTAGTGAATCTGATTTCTACAAGGTGCACACATTGTAAGGGATTTATTCTTTATTTTGCATCTGTTATTTGAAAATAAAAGCCAGTCTCTTCCTCCTCAGGGAGCCCCATCCTTCCATTGTTTCTCTGGCCTCTTCAACAGATGCTGCCCTTTCTTAGTTCAAACAGTACACTGGGCCAGATAGACCAAGCCAACATATCACAAATTGGGAGCAATGCTTGGATAGTTTTAACACCTTCCCCTAGAACTAATTTGGTAGTAGCATTGACTAGCGTGGCATATCATCCAGTATGTCCAACCAGACCCAGGATGGAACATTGTATTATTGACACAGATCTGGGACCAATGTAGCATTCAGTGGAAGTAAGGTGGGGGGAAGCTTTGGAAAGGCCCAATGGTTGCAAAGTTAATTACTTGAAATGTAGGGATTGGCTGCTTTGCCATTTTGGATCACTTGCAGTACTTAACTATTTTTGACAGGACTCTTGCTTAGTTATATCTAATGTGGCCAATTACATGCTAGACAGTTGTTTTTGCAGAAGCAAGATATAAATTTACAGGGAGAGCCTCCTTGCTTGTAAATTAAGAGTCCATTCATGTGAAGGAGCTGTCATGCCCTCAGTGCATAACTATATAGAGAAGTATCAATTGATGTGAATTATATCTTGGCATTTAATCTGAAACTCTCTGTGGGGAGAAAAGGCACATGTTTGCACTCATAAATACAGAAGATGGGGGAAAGATATTACATGGGAGCATCAGCAGAGAATTGACACAACACTAAAAAGGGATTAAGATTTAAGCACCATCATTGTAGGATATAAAATTTTACCTTCTGCTATTAAATCAAGGCTGAGAAACCATATTATTCCATTACAGCTGGGGCAAGCTACTAACTCTTTGTATGGCATACTAATACCCAGATCCTAAACAACAATTTCAAGAGAAATGAATTCTGTTGAAATCAATGGGCCATGTAGACTTCAAGTTTACTTGCCTATTGTATACAATGGGGCATACTCCTAAGTAATTATGCAGAGAATTCCTGCCTTAGTTGTCAGACATACCTGAAATGAACATCCTGTATCTTGATTTAAATGTACTCACTTGGATTCAAATCCCAGTAATTTTACTGGAATTTATTTCCAGTATGTAAGTTTCAAATTGCAACTAGAGATGCAACATTTTCAGAAATTTTGAAACCACAGGGGAATCCCCCCCCCCCCGAAAAAGAACAGAGTTTCCTCCCAGAAAAAGATCACATCTCCCCCAGGCAATTTCTGTCACCGAATATGGTTCAGTTTTCAAAAACATTGTAATGTGCTCCAAGCAGCTAAACTGTGCAGCTGTTGCTGCTGCACTGGAATCCTGTAAATTGTGTCTGGGTGTGAAGGACACTAGAGGACGCCATGTAAGCAGTAATCAGTTGCAACAAATTTAACTACTGTTAATCAAGAAGAAAATCTAAATCGCTAGCCATCCTTAGGCAGTAAACCTTACTGAGCTTTTGTATGCTGTGGATATTTCTTGCTTGAATAGACTCACTCAACCTTTAAAAAGATGTACTTCTAAAATACTGTAGTAATGTTAGCAAAAAGTTTTTTTGGGGGGCTGTTCACACTTTTTTCAGCAGATGAAGAACAATAATCAATTAGGAAAATCCATGTCACTCTAGGAAGGTGTCAGAATCTATTGCATTTATAATCCGCTTTTTCAGGCAAGAAAACTTATGAAAACCAAGCAGTACCAGAAAACTATGAAAATGTCTAAAATGTTTTCAGAATCAAACAAATTTCTAATGTCTTAAAACTCCTGTAGAAGGAACATGAATTTGGTGACCCTCAAGAGGCAAAGACTCCCAGGGCAGGGGTGCAGGAACCCATACAATCCCTTTAGTTGTAAAGCTTGTTCCATTCTGTTTCTTGGCCCTTGTTGTGCCCTGTGTATGACATTGTGCCTTCTGCCACCAATAGGTAGATATCTCTTTCTCAACATGTACAACCTGGATAGCCCAAGCTAGCCTGATCTGGTCAGATCTCAGAAGCTAAGCAGGGTCAACCTTGGCTAGTATTTAGATGGGAGACCTCCAAGGAATAACAGGGTCATGACACAGAGGCAGGCAATGGCAAACCACCTCTAAATGTTTCTTGACTTGAAAACCCCACGGAATCACTATAAGTCGGCTGTGACTTGATGGCATTTCCCAACACCTCTATGCTCTTCAACTTTTACCTCTTCCTTGAATCCCTCCTCAAAATACACCTTTTCTTCATATACATGGTCTTATTGCCTTCATCTTCATTCTCAAATGCAATCAAGCTTAAATGAAATTAAATTTATCCCCCTACCTTGTCACACCTCACCCAGACCTGCAGCGATCCTCTTCTCCGTGGACTGGGGGACTTCCCAGCCACTCTGGACAAGTCCACGCCAGGCAGTCCTAACTACCCCTTCCTGAGGCATACCTCTGCATGAGGTGGGGTGTTGTGTACCAAGGGAGACCGCGCACATGGTCAGACTAACATGTGGCCATGCAAATCGGCTAAGCTTCGCATCCAAAGACAATAGAAGTGAAGGATCCGAGAACTCACCAGTCGGCCAGCCCGGATCCTAAAAGGAACCAATAGGGGAAGTTGTTTCTAAATAAAACTATCACGGGTGTGGGTATGGTTAAGAATGGGAATATAAGCGGGCCATGGGCCACGCTAGTTATCTCAAGTTCTCCTATGCTTTAATAAAGTATGAGCTGAAATCACTACACTATGCCTCAGTCTCAGTACTCTATATGGGGCATGACTACCCACAAATCAAAGCTGAGTTTACCAGCTCTTGGTCTTCCAGCCAACCAGCAGGAACTCCAGGAGTTGAGGTGGTGATCCTGTGGGCCAGCACCGGTAGAACTCAGCCCTCAAAGCCCCACCACTGGCTGTGGGCCTGACAAACCTTCATGAACCTTCCAGTTTACTAACTCAAGACTTTTAAAGCTAGAAGGTCATGACTTGAAACTAGGTTGGCATGCTTTTGTATAGTATGGAAAAAGTAATATGCATAAATATTTTAAACAACATATCTTAAGAGCAGCACTGTTGAAGATATGGGAAGAGGCCAAAAATTTGTTTTACACAAAAATACCCAGATGGGTTTCACCACTGGAAGCTTTTATAAACCCCACCTTATTCATGAAAGATCAACAGTGGAGATACGAAGATCTTCTAGACAAGAAAAATAATTTAAATTCACAAGATACTCTCCAAAGACAGCATATTTGTCTCAATTGGTACGAAAGAGCGCAACTTGATTCTGGATATGTGAAAGACAAGTAAACTGGGTTTTGTGAAAAACCGATAGAACTGGATAAAATTCTACTGCATATAGACGAAAAACTTATAAGGTCATTTTATACACTGTTATTAGGTATGAAAATGCAAGACAAAATAGTAAAATCCTCAATGATTAGATGGGCACAAAATATAGGCCATAACATAGAACTAGATCAATGGTCTAAGGTATGGAAAACTAATATAAAATTTACAAAAGCTATATCATATAAAGAAAAAACATATAAAATGTTTTATAGATGGTATATAACACCAGAGAATTTAGCAAAATTTTATCCAAATATGTCAAATGCATGTTGGAAATGTAAGCAAAATATTGGTTCCTTTTTTCATATGTGGTGGTCTTGTAATATAACAAAAAGTATTAGATATAGATACATGAGATACTGCAAAAAATGTTAGAAACAACTATAATTTGTACCAGAATTGTTTTTATTAAATATTATACCAGAGAGATATTAAAAACCAGATGCTTATATGATTATACATGTTATAACCATGGCTAGGATTTTGTATGCAAAATATTGGAGAAAAGAAATTCCATCAAAAGAAGAAATAATTTACAAACTACTTGAAACAGAGGAAATGGACAAATTAACTTTGCAATTACAAGATAAAAAAGAAGAAATCTTTGAGAAAACCTGGTCAAGACTATATAAATGGATTGAGGAATATCTTCAAAGGTGTTTGACATAATTATTAAAACATAATCTCTATATTTTAAACTGTTAAACTGGTTTAGCTGCAAAAAAAGAATGATTCCATTTATATAAAACTTAAGTAGATACAATGAGTACATGCTTCTTCTATGTTTGTGTAAGTTTCTTTGTATTAGTAGTTTTTGTCTTTCTTTTTCTTCTTAGAAAATCAATAAAATCTATTTTTTTTAAAAAAATGAACCTTCCAGTTTACTGAATCAGTTTGTTTTGTGAGGTTTGTGATGCAGTAGAATGCCCCCCCCCCTTTTGCAGGATAGAGATGCCAAACTTGCAGCGAGTCTCCAGCGGACTCTCCTTTCCTGCCCTCGAAGTTTGGTGACGGTTGGATTTATGGGGGATGAGTCTCAGCCCCTAAAGTAGGTGCCCCCATGAAAGTGCTCTCTGGGGAAATCACAGCTGCAGGATGAGGAGTGTGTCAAACAGACCCCCTGCAAGCTAGAGGTACTAATGAAGCTAAACCCCTCTGCTTGGTGTGAGCAGAAGGACAGGTGCCTCACAGCCCTGAGTAAGCACCAATCACCCCCAACACCACTGTTCATACTGAGGAATGACTTCCAGTTCCCTTCCCTCTCTGCCTCTAACTCCCTCTTTGCCTGTCTACTGCAAAGTAAAAACAGCTGTGTGTGAGCTGGGGGTATATATCCATTCTGCTCCCACAGAGCAGAATGGGAGCTCTCTTGTTGGCAGCCAATGCTGCCTGTCGAGCTTTGGAGGGCCACTATTGATGTTTCCCGGGCTGCAGAAGGGCTGCAGAAGTCCATCCCTCTGTTGATTTGATGACCTGCCACATGAATCACCAATACAAACCACATGAACTTCTGTAAAAGCCATAGAGGTTCATGGGAGGTTTGTTGTAGGCATGATTGCATGACCCTCAGCTCACAAACCATGAACTAGGTGATTTTCGTGATGAATTTTGGTTCATGACAAGGTTCGTGCCCATCCCTAATCTTGAATTCCAAGAAAAAAAGGCAGGATATAAATGGAATATATAAATACAGCTAGAGTGACATAGTGGTTAGAAAGCTGGACTAGGATTCCCCCTCAATGCCCAGTGCTGCATTATTCACTTTTGTAGAATCAGTGATGCATATAACTTGCAAATGGGGGAAGCACTGTGTCTTAGGTCATGGAGCATGGATAGGCCTATGTTTCCTGCCATACAGGTTTAACTTTCATGTCATGTAAAAAGTCATGGATAAAACCAGGGCTCTTTTTGTAGCAGGAACTCCTTTGCATATTAGGCGATACACCCCTAATGTAGCCAATCCTCCAAGAGCTTACAGAGCTTTTCTTACAGGGGCTACTGTAAGCTCTTGGAGGATTGGCTATATTAGGGGTATGTCACCTAATATGCAAAGGAGTTCCTGCTACAAAAAGAGCCCTGGATACAACAATATATTTTGCTATGTTTCTTCCCACCCGCTTTTGTCCTAAAAATGAGCCAAAAAGAAATGAACTACATCAGATATATGAGTTTAAGACTGAGATGATCTTGCAGCTCAGCATCCACCCATTCAAAGAAGGTACATCAAGAGCACATGAGGCTTCACACCTGCCCAGGCCATATGTTTTGACTCTCTGCTAACATGGTAACAGCTGCTGCAAAGGCCCCCAGATAACATGTCTTTTAAGCATTCATTGCTGGGTGCAAACAATTACATGCCAGTGCTCCTCTGGATCATTCCTATTTTGTGTACTTAAGGAATGTCTGAAATTTTGTTAACAAGCTAAAAGATTGAGGAAGGCACCTTGGTTTTTGGCACTGAGCCCTTTAAGATCTGCAGAGGGTATGCATATAAATGCATGGAGGAGTAATTGCGGAAGGATTTACATATTCACTTCACGCACAAAAGTTTGTAATCTTTGGTACAGTTCATATTCCCCATCACTTATGCAGATGCACCTGCAAAGGGATTAAATGCAGCAATGCTGAGTTAACATACCAGCAGCTATATCTTTTTGTCATATTTGACATCTGAATGGTTTTTTCAAGAGCCAGAGGTGGAAACCTGAAGTCATCCTATTTTTATCTTCTCATTAATCCTGTGATATAGGTTAAGATGAGTCACTGGCCGATCCAGAGCCGCTCAGTGAGCTTCATGGGTATTTGTTTGAACCTCCGTCTCCCCAGTCTTTACCTGGGGATCTGATTTTCTTTTAATGGCTAAATTCAAGACTGTTCTTTTTAGCCCCTACCAGGACTGGCCCAATATATATTTGCCAGCCCAAGTTGGACCATACTGGCAGTGGCACAAGTTTAGACATCATCAACTGATATGACCTAGCTGTGTTACCTCTACCCATGTATCACCAGTGGCTGGGAGCCAGTGAGACCAGCAGTACTGTAAATGCCTTAGAGACTTACCTTAAACCTAACTGGTGACAGTGCAAGTTCAACACACACACCTCTTGCCATGTGCCGCAACCATTGGGAGCCCAGCAGCATTTTAGCACCTTGACGGCTTAGTAGTATTGCAAGTATTAGCCAAATTGCCTTGACTCGTTACTCAAAAATGAGGAATAATGATCTTCTATCAGGCAATAGACAATACGGGGGCAAGCATCTACGTACACAGAGGTGCAGTTCCCTCCAGAGCCACCAAATAGATGCTGAGACTGACATCAGTATAAGATGATTTTGTTTACTGAATATATTTCAAGCATGCACAACACAGGCATGCACACAATTATACAAGTTCTAGGAAATACAGATAGAACAAAATTGCACATTCACATTAGCAGGATGTTTCGATGATGGGAGATACTCTACCTGTCCGAAGTTGGATGGAGCAAATCTCAGGAAAAATGAGGGAACTATGGGATGTTGGGGAGAGGGACGTGTCCTGAACCAGCAGGCACATGATGCGACCCTGGCTGCGCAACCAAGAGTTGGAGACTAAGGGTAGGAGGGGTTCAGGTAAGGGGCAAGAGCGCAAGTAAGAGAGCGAGCGAGCTGGCATTGGACCCTCTCTTTTATTAGGAGGTTGAGGGGTGGGCTAAGCTTGGCCACCTCTCTTGGCCCACCTTCTGTTTGGCCCCCAAAATATGCTGACTGGTGCTGGGGTCGAAGGTCTGGGGAGTGGGCAATGTTAGACCTAATGAAAAACTAGTCTGGACAATGGCACCTGATGGGATTATGTCTGGTGCTAGCCAGAGCCATTGTTCCCTTGTTGTCTTATGGCTGCAGTTTCAACTTAGTGATGCATTAGGAGGGGAGAACGTATTGCCTATGTGCAAGAAAAGGGGATTCTTCATGGAGTTTGGGTCCCCTATTACCTGGCCTGGTATGGCATCAGCCTGGCTTTTGGTGCTATATATGGCTAGGGAACTGGTCCATCTTATTGCAGGTAAGAGGGTTGGTGACATACAGGAACCATAGGCACAATATTTCTCAGGAAGGCTTCCTTCTTCTGGGTGCGTGTCTGTGGCTGACATCATTTGGAGTCACCTTGCAGTTCAGTCCCTATTGCACATAACTAGTAAAGTTCAGGTTCTCATAACTTGTGAGTTCATAAGAGCACACTAGGTGCCTAGTAGGGCAACACAAGTCCAGGAGACAATGTGGGGTGCTGCAAGCCATGCTGATAAGCTCGGCCTCTGATGCTGCTGGCTGGGAGAAAACTCAGTCCAGAGGCAAGATGGAATCTTCATGGTATTTGTGGCATCCCAATCATTGCTTGGGCACTAGGCTAAGAACTGACACTGGCCCCTACTCTGCAGATAAATGAACCTTCACAGAGGGGTTTGAGTTAAATTACTAGATAGCCTCTTTTTGGAGGACATGTCTTCCTTTTTTGGCGTCCATCTTCTTTTCGGCTTTTTTAAAAAAAACAATGAAAATATCCCCTTTTTGGCTTGGAAGATTAGGAATATTCCTACAATAGCAATTATCACTGCTTAACTAGAAGGGGTATTTAAAATGAGATTTGTCATAGTGATCACTTGTTTGAAGTAGTTGGTTAGGAAATATGTCCTCTTTTTTGCTTTTCAAAATATGGTAACCCAAGCCCATAGCCAGGATTTTTTTTATTCAGAGGGCCTTTAACTAGGTCAGGGGGCACCACCCCACACACCCCGCACACACACCAAAAGCAAGCAGCCCCACTCCCGCCCTTCCCTGCAACCAGCCAGGCATCCTTTTGGCAGGGGAGCCAAGGCTTCTTGCCAGCTTGCCGGCAATGAGAGAGAGCGGCCATGGCCAGCAAGAGGTGAGAGAGAGTGGCATGGGATTGGAGGGTGGCACGGGGCTTGCTATCAATGAGTGCAATAAATAAAATTAAAAATTGGAAGTTGGGGGCCTGTGGCAGTAAGTCAGGGGGCTGGGCCCCAAGAGGTCCCATCGTAGCTACGGGCCTGTGGTAACCTTAGTTAAATGCTAGCTGGATGGGCTAAAAAATCAGCTAGCAGACCATACAAGAACTTATGAGTGGATACAGAGGACCATAGTTTCAGAGGTGAGCCTGAACTTCAGAGCTACAGAACTACAGTGATTGCAGCTTTGACATGCATACCATCCTCTCTCCCAGACTGGGCTCAGGAAAATCTGTTTTTCCACTTTGCAATGGAAGCTGGATCTGCACAGCTCTGATTGGCTGCCCTGTGTGCCAATGATGACGCTACTTCCCACCTTCTTGAATCAGGGCTCTGTACATTGGCTGGCCTTTGTATAGTCATGAGGCCATCTTCTCTGCTTTTCAAATCTGACATTTAAATGTTAAAAAAGCGTTTTAATTAAAAAAAAAGTTTGCAGGATGATTGCAAAAAAAAAAAAAAATTAACCAAAACAGCTTATCCAAAGGTTGGGAGAGGCTGATAATCTACATTCACACCAGATTCAGGCATCCTCTGAGGAACAAAAGCAGGCAGAAGCAGAGCTCATTTTGCAGCAAAATCTCTAACCCGTACACTGTTTTCATGTGTGTCTATGCACAGCTAGAGTGCTTTTTCACAGGTACATATCTAAAAATGGGTAGAGCTGTGAAAAAAGACAAGATCACAGCCACAACTTTCCACAGACTTGGGGAAAATATGATTGTTATTTGACATGAACTGTAAAAACAAATACATTTGTAGATGTTCATGCATGGTTATCTTTTTTGTTACAATGTGGGTAGTAAAATCGGGTAAATGGCGGTCAGAAGCTTGTTCTCTCGACAGGTTTTTTCATTTATTTATTATATTTATTGGGTTTTGTAAGCCTATATCATACACATAGACAAGCTCATTAACAAAGTTGAATACATATCATTACTTAGTACCACACTTCTTTTTTCTAAACAACACAGAGAAACATATCTAACATATCATATCCAATCTATATTGATTAAAAGTTCACATTTTTATAGCTATTGAAATTTATCTGAACTTCCCCTAGCATTTATATCTATAGCTCTATCAATGTAAACTATTCTTCTTCTTATCCCTTCTCCTACGTCTTGTCAGTTCTCTGTATTTAATACTGGGGTTTAAATTCATTTGGAGCTTCATTATTCTATAAATATTTTATGTAGAACCTTTATCTCTACTTCCCCTTTTAAACACGATTCCCCCATTACTTTTTCCTTTATAAATTTTCAAAATCCAACCCATCATAATTTATCCTTGAATTAATCTACAATCATCGTATTTGTAAGCACAGATAGCGTCAAATCAACTTACAATCCACCCCCACCTTCTAATTCATGTCAAACAAACAAACAAACAAACAAAAAATATAGAAAACAAAAAGAGAAAGTAACGGCGGACATTATATACTTCTAAATAAATAGATTAATAGAACAATATATCCCTCTACTAACCCTAAACTTTTGTCCACTCTAACCCACATATTCAAATCTTTTCTATTACATAAACCTTCAATAATTTTCCAATTCATTGTCCTTAAATATCATTAAATTCATTCTTTTTTTAAAAATATATTCGATCTCCAAAGCCTTAAATACTTTTAAAATAATTCATTTGGTACCAAATCACTAATAGCCTCTATAATATTCAAATCTTTCTATTACATTAACACTTTAAAAATTTGCCAATTCATTGCTCTTAAATATGATTAATTTCATTCTTTTTTACAAAAGGGGGGGGGAATTATATTTCATAATCCAATATATTTACACAGTTAATCAGTCCTTCATAATCTTTTAAAAATACATCTCCTAATCCCCAACAATTATCCCCCTCAGATCAAAATACAGTGACTCAAAGTAAGTAGGTTTAGACACTGATACATCATAAACCAATGAGTTTCAGGTCGGTTGTCCAGTTTATATCCATAGCAAAAGACGCAAGACATTCCCCTTTTCATATCGCTTGAATTTCCTCCTAAACATTTGCAGTCTCTCTTTCTGTTTCAGCATGTCCACATGCCTTCGTTCCTTAAACATTCCTTGACCTCCATATCTCTTTCTTCTGTCTTTCCATCCTTCCATTTTCCAGACTTTGATGTCAATTTTAAGTTTCCATACTAGACGCTTCCTTCTTTTTATCTTTTTATCTTTTCCCCGTCCAGCTTTTAAACGCTGTATATTCTCTTTAAACAGTCCCGCTTTATGACCAGGCAATCTCCTCTTGTATTTATTTATTTCGCATGCCCGGTCTCTTGATTCCCCACAGTCATCCAAAGCATCTTCCTCAACACCATCGTTGTTATCTATCACCTCCTCCTCACACAACTCCCTCACAGCCATTAGTCCCTGTTTTTCCGTCTCTGTATCCACTTGTATAGCATACTTCTTCTTAATCTCCATACACGCTTTGTCACAACCTCTCTTTACTGCCTCTTCTATAGCTCTGATAAACTGCTCCATATCTAACTCGCAAACTTCCGGGTTTTCACCCACTTCCTCCTCATTACTTCCTATACTCTCCATCCCAATCCTTTCAAAGTCCAAACACCACACGCAAAACTATCTTCTTACAGTTTTTTTCCCCCGCTCCTTCCTCATTTTTTTACCATATCCAACAAAAAACATAGCACCCCTCAGTCGCCTTTTTTCCTCCCGTCAGAATATTGTTTTACAATTTTGTCCTCTTTATCTCCCGGTCGGCCACTTTACTTCACCTATTTTTGGACAACGATGTTTGGGAGTATTTCTTTTTCGACATTTCAGCTCCTTCCCTTTTCCAATCAAAGTTACTTTCGTCTCTCCGTGTTTCTTCTCATTCAATTTTGTTATATTAAGTTAAAAACAACCGGGTGGCTGCGTCTCAGCAGAACATGGCGGCCATGTTCTGTTCCGCCGCTCGCTCCTGCTTCGGGGCAGATTCTGGACACCCCCCGCATTGCCGACTGCGGGAGGGGCCAAAAGAAAGCCCCCTGCTCCAGCCTGCCCCCAAGCCTGCTGGTCGGGTGCCTCCGGAAACCGGGGCTCCCGAACGGAGTCGAATGTGGTCGGGCAGTTCAGCTCGTGCTGAAGCCTGCCCGTCGTCGCGCCGTACCGGAACCGGATCTCCTTCTCGACAGGTTTTTTCAGATATTCTAAATGGCGAGAATAAATCTGCTTGGAGGAGTTCATTTATGATGGTAAGAGGCCTTCAGCAGGTTGAAAAAGAAGTACTTTTCTCCCTTTCTCACAATACAAGAACTCGTGGGCACTCCATGAAATTGCTGAGCAGTCGGGTTAGAACAGATAAAAGGAAATACTTCTTCACCCAAAGAGTGATTAACATATGGAATTCACTGCCACAGGAGGTGGTGGCAGCTACAGGCATGGACAGTTTCAAGAGGGAATTAGATAAACATATGGAGCAGAAGTCCATCAGTGGCTATTAGCCACAGGGTATAGATGGAAATTCTCAGTCTGGGGCAGGTGATGCACTCTATTCTTGGTGCTGGAGGGGGCAGCAGTGGGAGGGCTTCTAGTGTCCTGGCCCCACTGCTGGACCTCCTGATGGCACCTGGTATATTTTGGCCGCTGTGTGACAGAGTGTTGGACTAGATGGGCTGTTGGCCTGATTCAGCATTGGCTGCTCTTATGTTCTTGCATACACATGTAGGCATGGGGCTCTCTCCATACTATTAGGAAACCTTCTTCTGGGCCCCCGATCATATGGAGCACTTCCAGGCTTGTAGGGTCTCTGTACACAATACAATGAATGCACACAGATTGTGGGCAGAACTTTGTGACCCAAACTAAATTCACTTCAGATTTGTAGCCCCTCTATTTTGACTTTAAAATCCCTCTTTTTGATTTTGTATCTCCAGGATGTTAAATGTCTGCATTTTAATATATTTTTGTATGTAAAAAAGACAAATTAGTTAGGAACACCTAAGGGAATGTCTTGGTCAAAGTGCAGGAAAAGGGCCAGGGGAGCCTTTCACCACTATCGCCAGCAGGAAATTTGAGAAAGGTCCTGCTACTTACCGTGTACTGCTTAGCTGTGACTTAGGCAGCAAGTAACCACCTATGGTATGTGGTAAGAAAGGGAAGAAAAACCTATGAAGGAAAATTAGCCCCTCCCTCTGGTAGCAGTATTGAACAGTTTGAGTCATGCATACCAATATAGCAACAAATTATTCCAGATAAAAGAAAAAGACTTTATCTATAGACAGAAGTAGAAAAGTATTGGTAGCATTTGGCATAAGTTCATTCCTAAATGGGAAGTCCATTGACTCAGGCCTAACACAACAGCAACAAGAAATAAAAGCATAAACACCACAAGATGTTGCTGAATACCCTTCCTAGCTGAATCTAAAATGCTTCAGGGCTGCTAATGAAGAAACCAGGGTTCAGCCTTTCTGCATGCTCTGTCATTGTGGATGGGGACAGAACCAAGAGCCAATGGTGGGTAGCACTTTCAATGGATTATGCTAGAACCCAGTTATGCCATTTCCAGCAGGAAACCTGAAGGTTTATTAATTCACCTAGGGCTTTCAAGTTGGTTTCTAGGGACCAATCTAGAGATGTTGTTCATAGGTCTGTCCTGCTAGTTAGCTGAGGCTATTTTGTTGAGAACTTGGCATCCTTGGGCTGGGATGGAGCCCTAGAGTTATCAGAATAACACAACATGACACAATCCAGCATTTATAAATAATAAACATAAAATCAGTAAACTAACAACATCTCCAAACCTAGTCTGTTTGAGGTTGTTGTGAAATAGCTTTTGTTTTCCTTTAAACTATTATACTGGAACAGTACTGTGGGAGGGGGCAATAAGCCCACCCCTGTAGTTTTATTTGCAAAGTGTTCTATAGACATGAATGGATCAGAAGTAGACACCATTCTCAGGATGGTTCAGAAATGCAGTAGCACACATGTATTTCCATAATCTCTGTGTAATAAGATTCTGTTCCTCAGAAAACTTGCTTTTGCAGTGAGTAGTTTCAGCTGAATATGTAACAAAGGTCATCTTGCTGACAGAGGGGTAGGGCAGGGAAGTTGCAACGTTTCTTTAGGACTGTAGTATGAATCATGTTATTCTGTTATGCACAGCAGAGCAATGGCTTTCTCACTAGGTGTGGTGCATCTTGGGGATAACAGACACCCTAATGAGTAGCTGACTGTTCCAAGCACTTGGAATATGAATCACACTCTCATACCCAGCTAGAATTTCAAAGTGATTTGCTAGGCAGAACATAGTTATCAGGATCAGTCTGTGGTACAGTGACCCTTGTGCGAAGTCACTTGAGGCTGCAGAATAGAAGATAGGAGCAATGGTAGAATCCAATTCCCGTAGTAAAGGAGGACTTTTGTATTCTCTGAGTAGTTTTGAATTCAGTCAGAATGTTGCCAAATACCAAGAGTGTGATAACCAGTGTGGTGCACCTCTGAACAAACAATAGCCCCAAGGTTCCACTGAAAGCTTGGCACTATACTTCAGCTTCACAGCTATTTGTATCCAGTTGTCCCGGCAGTCAGAAAGTTTGGAGTAAAAAAAGTAATCTCTAGGCCCTTGTACAAAAAAAAAAATCTGGTAAGGCTCCGATAAGATGATGAAAAATAGGGGTGTGCAAGAAAAATACTGTGTCTCCCCCCCGATTTGGATATATTGGACCCCAAAATATCGATATTTCCTGATATTCCCAAATCCCAATACCAGTATGGTATTTGGATTCAATAAATATTTGGGAATCCTGATTATATTTAGGTCCATTATACCCTATGGTGACCGTTAAAGTTAATGGCAAATCTCCTGGGATATACTCAGTGATCTGGGGGATGGTTCGAGGAAGATGTGCCAAAAAACCAAAGGGAACAAACAAAAGGCCTGAGGCCCTTGACACCCCCTCCCAACCTATCATCCACCAAGCCCAAAGAACAATCAATCAATAGTACAATAATAAAACTTTTAAAACAACATTGTTAAGTCAAACCAGTTGCTGGCTTCAGTCTTCTCCAGGCAGGCAGGATCTGATCTGGCTTAGTATGATCGCACCAGTTTAATCTGCAGGCAAGCCGTCCCTCTTGTGGGGCAAATTCTCCGTGTGACCAGGGCCAAGGTTACCTTTCACTTCTTTTCTCTAGAGCTCTTTCCAGCCTTTCGCCCTTGTTTCCAGGGCAGCAGGAGGGAGGGGGAAGAGGCATCTCAGTAGTCCAATGGCAAAAGCACCTTAGGAGGAGCTATAGTGCCTTAGAGCCAATCACCACAATGCTTTTGCAAATGGCATTGCACTGCAGGCTTGCAACTTTGAAACCAGCAAGAACCTTGCGAAGTTGCAAGCCTGCAGTGCAATGCCATTTGCAAATGCATTGCGGAGAGAAGTGAAAGGTAACCTTGGCTCCGGTCACATGGAGAATTTGCCCCACAAGAGGGACAGCTTGCCTGCAGATTAAACTGGTGCGATCATACTTTAACATCTGGGAAGCGTCGCACTCCTGTCTCTAACCTAAGCTTCGGCCCAAAGATGCAGATTTCAAAGCTACCAGGAACCATGCACTATTTTCCTGATAATGCGCAGCGCGTGCGTGCGTCTGATCAGGAAGTACTGGTAGCCCGTCGCAGCCAGTGCCTGTTGGTGTCCCACACATGCGCACAAACACCTTACTGCTGTGTTGCCTCGCATGGTGTGATCGGCTGCCGGAGGCTTGGGCAGGGAGCCTCGGGGGAAGGTGAGATTGCGCTACCACGCATCTTTTTGCTCCGGCTCTAAAAGCCTCCCGTTCCCTGCGGATTATCCCGCTCATGTGACCGGGGCCCTTGTAGTTCTTGAAACCTCTCAAGCAGCAGCTATTCAGTAAAAGCTGAATAAAAGCCAAATAATTAGGTATCTATATTGGTAGCCAAATCAGATTAGAAAATACCTGAAAAATACCAAAAAGGCATTTTTCAGTTATTTATTTGGCTTGGTTAATACTGAACGCATACCCCTAATGGAAACTCCTGATCCAAAACAGACTTCCACAATGCATAGAATGAACTGCTGTGTTCAGTTTCTATAGAGGAAAGATACTGCTGTTGGAGTGAGCAACTCAGCATGCTGGGACATTGGGGGGTGCTACATCACTCTAAGTGTGTATAAGTGCTATTTCCATGAACAGAATGCTTATCTCTTTGTCTTAACCTGGGAGCTGCCCTCTGACCTCTCTCTCTCTCTCTCTCTCTCTCTCTCTCTCTCTCTCTCTGTCTCTCTCTCGTTGCTCCGCATGGCTCTTCATGGAGTCATACAGACCTCTCCTGTAGGAACAATACCCTCATACTTCCATATACTTGGCGCTGGATTATCTGACCACGTGATAGGGAAACTATTCTTTAGAAGAACCCTCCTGGATCAGACCAGTAGTCCATCTAGTCCAGTGTCCTGTTTCACACAATGGCCAGCCAGTTTTTCTGGAAGGTCAACAACAGGGCACAGAGCCCGAAGCCTTCCCCTGATGTTACCTCCTGGCACTGGAATTCAGAGGTTCCTTTTGAACATGGAGGTTCGCCTCAGTCATCATGGCTAGTAGCCACTGATAGACCTGTCCTCCATAAATTTATCTAATCCCCTTTTAAAGCTGCCTGTTCCTGTGTCCATCAGTACATCATCTGGCAGCAAATCCCACATTTTAATCACTCTGTGTAAATAAGCATTTCCTTTTGTTCATCTTGAATCAACTGCCCATCAGCTTCATTGGATGTCCTCGAGTTATAGTATTTGGGAGAGGGAGAAAAAAATATCTTTGTCAACTATTTCCACCCCATGCATAATTTTATAAACCTCTATGATGTCCCCCCCTTAGCTGCCTCTTTTCTAAGCAGATTAGATTGTTTAGATTAAGCTTCTTTCTCTCCTTTCAAATGCAACCTGAATGTGAACAGAATCTACTTGAATAAATGTAAGTTTTACTTTTGCAATATACTTATTTACTTCATGCGATACCATGCTTCTATGACTGGGCAAACTTTTCTGTATTAACTAGATATCCAAATAACTGCACTCATGGTTAAATACAGTTAACAATATCCACTGCAGTATCATACTAAGGCACGTACAGAGCATGCAGTGAAACTGCTTCACGGCACTAAACTCCAGGGAGTGGCTTGTCTCTCTCTGGCCTGACATACTTCCTCAAGGAGGTTCAACCCAGTTACTAGATCAACACTATACATTTCTAAAAGGATGGGCCCATTGGTTCATGCCATCCTCTATAACCTTCACACTGCACGAGAGGCACTGTCTCATGTTCCCTATAGCAACTGATCTGATGGGGGGGGCTGGATTCTAAGACTATTTAGCGATTGCATATCAGGATTTCTGGTCGGCTAGGCTCACAGCAAGACAGGAGGGCCTGGCGTGATGTGATCCATGGGGTCGCAAATAGTCAGACTCGACTGTGTGATTGAACAACAACAACAAAGCCTCACAGCAATGTAAACTCCTTGCCAAACATATTTCAAAGATGTCCACTGATTTTTCCTCAGCAGCCAGCACTGCTTCCTGTGCATTTTGGGAAGTGAGCTGGGGGGGGGGGTTGTTTGTTTTTCTTATAAATAGGAACTTTTGCCAAGCTTCATCATGCAAGCCACAGAAAAACAATCTCCTCCAGCTTTGGGAAACTGCAGTGTTGTACCAGGTACCATCATTCAGCAACATATGTCGAAAGGCTTCCTGCTATGTCCAAGTTACACTTGTGGAAGGCATTACAATGGTCTGTCTCACAGGGCTGTTGTGAAAGATGCTCTCGTAAGGTAATCATGATACCCCGATAAGGAGTGTAAGCAAGCTGAGTTGCTGCTGGGAGAGCCTGGGCTATGTCAAAGATATCTGCTCCACAGACAGCACACTTCTTGTCTAAGTCTGCTAAGTAAAACTCCAGTCTAGTCCCCCTCCCTTGCTGGGGCATCCAGGGTGACATTCTTCAATATGCCCTGGGGTAGTCATCTCTCACAAGGTTGCTCCACTGACTGGAAAGGCTCTGAAGTGACTTCCACATAGCCCAGTGCAATTACTTACACCAAGCTCCTGTAACTTGTGCTTTAATCCTCAAGGAACCTCTGGGTGCTTCAAAAGCCCCTCCTCTTCAGTTGTAGGTCTCATGAAGAGAAGGCCACTCAGAAGGTACCTAACCAAATGATAATTGGGAGCCAGTTTGGTGTAGTGCCTGGACTCTAATCTGGGAGAACTGGGTTTGATTCTCCATTACTCCACTTGCACTTGCTGGATGACCTTGGGCAAGCCATAGTTCTGGCACAGCTGTTCTTGAAAAAGAGCAGTTTCTATCAGAGCTCTCTCAGCCCCACCTACCTCACAGGGTGTCTGTTGTGGGGAGGGGAAGGGAAAGGAGTTTGTAAGCCGCTCTGAGATTCCTTTGGGTAGTAAAGGGTGGGGTATAAATCCAATCTCTTCTTCTTCAAATGATGTTATTGTAAATACAAAAATATGTCAAAGGAATGTAACTAGAAAGTGAAAATGCTCTTGCTGAGAGGTTGAGTTCTAGACCTTCCTAGGAAGGTAAGATGAGGGGTTCATTGCACTACCTGGGTTGCCAGGCCTTCCACTATAGCAGGAGGCCTCTTGCCAGTAGCCCCAGTTTTAAATTTAACAAATGGCTGCATCCTGAGGAAACCCAGAGATGACATGGGGTAAGCTCTAGGAATCACTGGAAACTCTATGGTAACCACTGGACACTGTTTCTAGAGCTACCTTATGTCACTTCCAGGTCTCCTCAAGAAGTGATGTAGTAACACAGCTGATATCACACTCCCTATGCCTCTGGCCCAACCTGATGCACCACACAAACCATTAAAGAAAATTTCTCATTCTAAAAGACAGGGTTATGACAAACAAAGGAGAGAGGCTTTCTAAGCTCAACTTCAAAATGAGGGTCTGAAACAAATTAATGACTCTAAGAATATCAATAAAATATAATATGAAACAAAATTGTTTATAGCCAATATTTTCTGTTTCGTGACAGTAGTCTATGGAAATGGCTTTTATTCTGGTACTTTCCTGTCTGTTTTTCATGTTTGCATGAGGCAAGAATGTTAAGAGGGCCAGAAGGAAACAGAGAAGGATGAAAGGCATCTTCCAACAAGGGTCCAATCTGCATTGGTTTTTCCTGCCGCCATGCTGGCGATCTCAAATTGTCTCACAAATCTCTGTCTGCATTGCTTGCCACAGCCATTCCCATATTGGATTGACTCAGCAATGGCTGTCTGCATCATTTTATTGCCCTGTAGTGGCGACTCTGAGGTCATTACAGTGTCTCACCAGGTTATGTGGATCTAGTTTTCAGCCACAGCAATTGCTCCTCCCTGACCCTGAGCCATTGTGAGCGATAAGCAGACAACTGGAGCCAAATCCCCCCCCCCGTTTTTCTCTGATCATGTTTCCTTGCTGGTGGGTTAGAAGCATGCCCACCCCAAACCATGTTATTTCCTGGGGCAGTCCCCAGAATGCTCTGCCTGGCAACTGCTGGGTGTTTTGTGTTTTTTACCCAGCTCGTTCACTTTCCAGGCCCCCTCTGCCTCCCCTTTGCCAGGTCACCCTCCTTTACTTTCTGCAGGGGGGGGGTCACACACATCCTTTCCTCCCCACAGTGCAGTTCCCTGCTGGTGCCTCGGGAGGCCACTCCCCCCCATGCGCTCTCCCTTCCACACACCCACGCGGTTGCCATGGTGTGGTCTGTTACAGACAGCAAGCTTTTATCCCGAGCCAGAATGGGAGGGAAAGGGGAACAATGTACAACCGTGCCACAACAGACCAAGGCTGCTTTACACAGCAGATGCAGATTAAGCCAAGATGAGTTTGCAGTTGTATCCAGTGAAGAGAATGTTTTGATAGGCATTTATATGCCTGCTTTTTCTTCTTTCTGCCACTCATTGCAGCCAGAAATGAGTTTTCTTTTAAAACCAATGAATAACAAAAAGAAAAAAAATGAAACAGGTGTAACAGCTATAATAAAGGAGAAAAGAATAACAATTTTAAACACCCTCCACTAAGGGAGGGGGAACCAACAGGAAATGTCTGTGCATATCTCTGGAAATTAGTGAGCCAGGAATCTGGTTGCCTCCACCTGGTAAAGTGGCTTAATTTAAAAAAACCTTGTTTTCAAAACCCTGTCCCATGGAGCAGCTGAGGTTAATGAATGAGTAGTTAGTGGAAAGCGTTTTGCATATATTCAGAACATTTAAATTTTTTTAGTATCTATCTGTTCAAAGGATGAGCCCAGCATAAAAAGCAGGTGCTGAAGATGGGATCTGGTTTAAGCAGGCACAAAATAAGTCATGGCCAAATTCCTTCAGAGTTAGATTATCGTTTGGTGCAGTAGTTAAAGTGTTGCATTAGGATCTGTGAGAACCAGGTTCAAATCCCCACCTCTCTCTGAGCTTCACCTACCTCACAAGACAGTTGTGAGAGTAAAACTGAGGAGGGAGGACTGATGTATGCCACCTTGTGCTCTTTTGAGGTAGGACAGGATAAAAATGTACTAAATACATAAATCTAGCAGCGTGCTATAAAGAGATTAGACTACTAAACCATTTTGACAGGAAACTAATAATGCTTACTTGGAATTAAACTTAATTCTGACTGCCATGGTTAAAATTAAGCCATTTGTCACCTCTTCTTTAGCACTTCCTTGTCACACTTAGTTCGCACTAGCTTGGCTTTTGGTTTAATGGCTGTCAAGTAAAGCCCCCTGATATACACAGCTGCTAATAAACAAACAACTGGCTCAATTGTTAGCTAGCAGATTAATACTAGCATTGTAAATCCATTAACAAGCTGGCCAGTAAATGAATCATTGACCTATTTCTCAGAGATAATAGCTGAGAAACTGTAAGTGATGACCTATAAAAGCGGCAATGGTTTAAGAAAGATTAATCGCTGCAGCAGCCAAGCCAAGAAAGATTAGCTGCTTCCTGGGTTTCTACCAATCAGCAAACAAGCTTGTCCAGCCTGCACTCCCTGGCTCTTTGTCAGCCAACACGTTTTGATTCAGATTTGGGGGGCGTGCAATACCCACATTGTGTATTTTGTGCTTCATGCTCTGATAACCCTGGCTATGTGTGACGTCCAAAGAGTAATTTTTTTGTGTTACTATTTCTGAACGTAGGATGGTTCTTGGAGTTGATTTCCATGCTTGAATATATGCATGCAAATGCAGGACATGAATGGGTCACACATAGTGTTCACTTCTATATCATGAACTTGTTTCTCAGGAATGAGAAGTTACCTCTAAAAGCAGAATTGTGTTTTCCTTTGGTCAATGTGATAAAAATAGAAAAGGGAATAAATGAAATTATAGCAAGGTTGTCAATTAACCTTATGAATTTCCACAAACAAAAGGTAGCCATCTGCTGAAAGACAAATTTTGTCTGAGAAAGTTCATCTTGATGCTTTGGGAGATCATGGCAGTTCTCTTTCATTTCCCCCTTTCTTTTCTCACAGACCCAAGCACAATTTCTTCAGGTCTAACATGGATTTACAAGGTCAAGCCCACACGGATCATGTTACAGTGGTCCAGTCTAGAGGTTACAGTAGTATGTGCCAGTGTGGCTAAATTGTCATAAGAGAAGCCAATGTTGAATCAGGCCAATGGCCCATCTAGTCCAGCATTCTGTCACACAGCGGCCAGATAGGGTGCTGTTTTTTGAAGAAGATGTAACTGAAAAAGGCACTTTTAGCACACCAAGGGCCCAAAGATGCTTAGCAGAAAAGCAGGCCTATAAATATTTTAAATATTTAAATGAAACTGCAGTTCTGTGTGTATAGGAAAAGACTTTCCTGATTCATTCCTGCTAGGCCCAAATGGTCTAGCTGATAACATATCCCTGTGACTTTTGTCACCTGAGCAGATGGCCTGCACAGATGACCAAGCTTCATACCCGTACTGACACCTTTTCTGAGAAGACCAGACATTGAGACGTCTTCCCAAGCTCAGGACACAGATGCCCCATGCATTTACACTTCAAAGCTCAAGCAGACGTGCCTTTAGTCGTGTCAGCAATGTCTGCACCTACATAGTTGGACACGCCTCTCCATCCTTTCTGATTGGGTAAATGGCCATATTCACTTAGGACAGGAAAAGGAGGGGTTTGTGCTCACTCTATAGAAAATGGGATAGAGTTCTCTTGGAAAGAGGGCCCCTTTCTAAGAGTCAGTTCCCTTTTGGATTACGAACTTGCAACATGGAATTTTACTAGTGGGCAGTGAAGCTGGATTTAATTGCCCACAGCAAACATGCGTTTCATCCTGAAGATTCCTTGGTTCCACAAAGCCCATTGAAGGACTGGTAACTATGAAATATCTCTATGTATAGTTAGAGCTGAATAAGCTATAGGTCTTAGTCTTCGTTTTCCTATCTTTGCAAGACTGGTTATATGTATGCTTTGTATTAAAATAAAGATAATATCAATTAATATTATCTGAGTTTGTGTCCTGGATTGCAACTGGGTTCTAAGGCTAGATCCTGTTGCCTGAGCTGACTCAGCTGAAAGCTACCACTGTGGGTTAATTAATTATCTGCAGCTCTGCCATAGAGCTGGTAAGTTGTTAATTCCCAGAAACCAAACAGTAGTTGGGACCTCTCTCCTGAGCCTGGTAGGAAATCTAGCAGTCTGAGGTTCTGGTGGCAGTGACTACTGAATAACCAGGAGTGTGTGCAGACATACCCTTGGGTTTGTTTAAGTATGTGGGATTTTGTTATCTCTCATTCTTGGACTGGCACAAGGGAGGAGTAAGATCCTGTACATGCTGGCAGAGTATCAGGACTTGTGCCTCCTGATCCCCTGGACTGGGGGGTCTGAGAGGTTCAAAAAACCTGTACATTGTGTGTGCTTACTTTTACTTACTCTTAAACACCCATTACTTCAATTTACATAATCTTTGCCAACTGCAAGCAGGGAGATGATCATTTGGTAAGCTGTTTGGGCACATCTATGTTAATTTTACTCTATGAGTAGATAGCTTTTTTGCAGTAGCCACCCCTTACCACTTACCTGCTACCACCATCTCCTAGTTCTAAAAGGCACATAGTAAAAAGAAAAAAAATTAAGTCTGAGATTTTTGAGTCATGACTTGCTACTTTAGTGTCTATGTGTGCCATCAGTGTCTGTCTATGAACACAACTGATCTTGTAATCAGTTCTTGTTGTCACTTCTTAGATGCTGCTGACTGTCCTTCTGTCTGATGTCAGTCGTTTAAAGAATGCACTCAGCTGTGCAGGTGCAAAAAGGTGATGAACCATCAGTTTAATGACCTGAATGACCATGACTCCAGAGGATACTAGCTGTTCCCTGACAAATGAGATGATCTGTTCTTGGACTGAACAAAAGCGGCCACAATCTGTAAGGGCTACTGTGAGGCTCAGCATGGTTCTATGCTCAAACTTTGCCAAGGAAAATTGAAGCAATCTGATCAGGAGTTTGCCTTGCATGTGAGTGAGGGAATTTGAATAAGCTATGTTTGCTTTGTTAAGCATATTTACTATGAAGTTTTCAGTATGCCCACTCTCCTCAAGCTCATACACGTGTAGCTTGATTTGTAAGAAGGATGTGAATCCAAATTGGATCCAATGAAACTGAGAAGGAAAGCTTCCTCTGGTAAAGCTCTGGCCTCACCATCTGCCATATGTTCATTGTGTCACCTTGGGGCAATTTTTTAATGGGAACAGTACTACCCTGCCTCTTAAGGTGGTGAATACAAACATCATCATCATCCTTTCAATTTATTGATTGCTTTTTCGCACACACCTGTGGGCTCAGAGTGAGTTACAGTTACTCAGTTTTGACAATTGGACTAACAATATTGATGGGGGAATAGGGGAGACAAACACATACAATTATTTAATCACATACTGTAGCCGCTCAGGAGGGTTCGTCTGCAGGCTGAATCATACATGATCCAATGGCGTATTCTTTTGTCAGCTGGCTGATGATGTCAAGACTCATGGTGTTGCATTGTCACACTGCCCCTGCCTGGCTGATTCGCTCCACTGCAGGGAATGCCAACACAGATTTTCCACCTTCCAATCTCGCAACACAGCAGATGTCTTCCCACAGCAGCTAACACCTCCCCAAAGGGATTGGTGTGCCCTCCCCTAGTGGGTGGTCCCCAATTCATCTACTTGTTGCAGCTTTCAAATCAGTGGGTGGACGATGAGCTAGGGACAAGGCTTGGTTGCTCACACCAGCGCGGGGCTAGAACTGACAAAGCTTGGCAGTTCAGATGTTATAGTTATGCAGGGGCTTTAACCCACTGAGTCACTGCTCCCAAACATCATTAAAGAAAAAGATATTGCTCCTTCCAAAATTAAAGCACACCACTGAAATTGTAAACTGGGCCAAACTGTACTTCCACGATGAAATCAGGAGGTATCCTTAGTAAAGGCACTTGGCTTGGTTCAGAGATTAACCAAAACATGGCTTATCTCAACTTCAGTTAAATTGAAAACAAGGTTTCAGCTCACAGACAGTCATTCAATCCCAGTTTGCCATGATAAGTACCAGTTTTGTCACCTTTGGTCCTTTCCCCACCTCCTTTACTAAGATCCTAGTATCCCAGCCTGCACTGTGGCAGGATGTCTGCATTCATATGTGTCATGATTGCTCTGGCGGGCCAGGCAGGGCATGGAAAATCCCAAAACGCAGGCTGAGGTCAGGGCACCAGATCAGACAGAGAAACGAGAGCAGAGTCCCACAATATCAGGTCAATACACAGTCTAAGGTTACTGGAGATTTGCAATCAGAGTCTCAGAAGCCGTTATCAGGAGTCAGGTTACACAAGCCGAAGTCAGGGAGCCAGAGGGAACGTAATGCAATCTGAAGTCAAGAGCCGGGGAGTCAAGAAGCAAATCAGGAGACAGGAACGCAGGATCTGAGGTGCAGCAATTCATCTAAGTGACTAGTTGCGAGCACGAGTTGGGGATTTAAGAGAGCCACCTTAAAAGTCCGTTCCACTTGTTAACTAATTACCAGCTGCTCCCAGAGTCCTGGCTTCGGTCAGTACTCTGGACTGAGAGAACGCCAACCTCGCATGCATGCTTCTTTGTGTCTGGTTGCCAGGTCCCATCGTCTTTGATCTCTCAAACGATTCACAGTTGGAGGGGAATCAGGAGGCGTGGTGCTCGTGCTTGGCTCTGCAGGAGCGGCTCCAGGTGTGACTTCTCCTGGTAACTGGTGCTCATCCTCTGCAGGACTTAGGTTTGTTACTTTCAGGGGTGTGGGGAGCTCATTCTCGGACGTTAAAGGTACAGACCCCGGGATCAGGGTCCACGGAATCAGGCTGCATGGTAGGCATGACAATATATCAGGTAAAACCATAGTTAAGACTAACTGCGGTTAATGAATAAACTTAAGCCCTTCTTTCAGATCTTGGTTGGATATCAAAACCCATATTTGAATGTATTTGAAAAAGTGTGCATGCACACAAAAACTCATACCTTGAATAAACTTTTGTTGGTCTTAAAGGTGCCATTGGACTCTAAATTTCTTCCCATAATTCACTTCATCCAGGGTTTTGCATGATGCCTGAACTGTGTCATTTAGGGATGGGCATGAACCGCATTTAAGGATGGGTACAAACCTATATGAACCAGGAGGTTGGTTAGCGAACCTACCCTTTCATATCAGTTCATGAGCCAGTTTAAGTTTAAACCCCTTCTTTCAACTCTCCATGACTTTTCACAGGGACCAGAAAGCAGAGGTTTCCAAACAGCTGAGCAGTGGGACCACTGCTCAGCTGTTTGGTTTAAATGGTTCTGAGCAAAACTGTTTATCGTGCTCTTCACAAACTTCCATGAAGTGCACCAAAATTCATGGAAGTTCGTGGTGGTTCTTCAGTTCACAAATATCACTTTGCAAACCATGAACTGACCAAAATTAATGACAAACTTTAGTTCATCAGCTGGTTTGTGCCCATCCCTAGTGTCATTCACTCTCTTGCTTCCCTGTGCAATATGGGACTAATAATATTCACCTACCTCTTATAGAATTGTTATGAGAATTAGTGCAATATTATTTTTGAAGGCCATTGAACACTCAAAAGTGTGATGCAAAAGCTACATGTTATTAAATTGTGGAAGCAGCTTATGTGACTGAAGAAAACCTCCAAAGTGGCTTCTGAAGGTTGGGCAACTTTCCAGCACAGAGTTGATGTGGCATGAAGAGCTACAACTAGCAAATATAATGGATCCCTCGTGTGTTCTTGGAAGTGCTTCTTACTGGTGAGTTACATTTAAACCAGTCCATGATACTTCTGTTGCAGTAAGAAAATCTCTTTTATTTTTTGATAGACAGTGGTATTTGTGTATGATGGTATGGTGGGAAAGAGATGGCCAATCTTGAAAAAAAGAGGAGGATTTCAAGAATCTCCCAGACAGATTTCACTAGTGTATCAGTAGAATCAGTACCTTAAAAGCAATCTTTCACAATCGTTGCTCATTTGACAGGCCCAAACTGAATTACATCACTTCCTAAAAGCAATCATGCATCTCCTTAAGGCATCTTACACATCCACCACAAATGCAGGAAACAGGAAATGTACATGTACTGTAAAGCTGAGAAAGAATGACAGCAGTCTTGTACCTGCTCACAGAGAAGCTAACATGCAGGAACGCAACTTCATGTTGTCTTTGTTACTGTTGCTCAGTGAAAGACTTGCCTGCTATGGTAAGTAGTAACATGCCTTTTGCGTTGTTAAGAGGAACTATACAGACACATTTTATGCTTGAGGCAAAGGAACTGTTTTGAAGTGTTGCACCCAGAAAATCTGGTCCCTGTAAAGGCAGTTTGTGCAAACTTTGACGTGTTTCTTTCAGCTTTGCTTTCCAACTGTTTGCTGGCTTTCCTTTTCATGGATCTCCAGTTTAAGCTGCAGATTCAAGTTGTGTTGAGATGTGTACAGAGCTTTTGCTTTTGTCCCAGTGCTTGTTATTTTAAAGTCATTTGATATGTTTGAAGTGTTGGAGACCTTTGTTTCTGTGGCTGCAGTCTTAGAGACAATTATTTAGGACTAAATTCCATTGAACTTAGTGGGATTTGCCTCTGAGTGAAAATGCATGGATCAGACCATAACCTTCGTATTTCATGGGCAAATTAAAAAGCAGGCATTCTAATGAACTGTGAAAACTGGAAGTTAATAATTAGATGACCACAAAGAATTATTTATTAAGTTCCAATAAACAGATATCCCCACTATTTAAAATACAATGCCATCCAATTTTTTTTGCAGAGGCCAACAGAAAATGTGTTTTGATGGGATCCCATCATATAAAACAGTAGGGAAGTTCCTAATTTTATTTTCATATATTTAGGATGCAGAGAGAGGCTGGCAGTTATTCATTACTTGCTTTTACTTATAAAACCGTTGTCTGCTCATGGACTCACTTAAATGTTGCAATTCAATCCAGCAACTTTGGTCGTATCTGCATTTGCATTTTTAAATCAGTTGTGTGCTGCTGTGATGCCGTCTTTTTCTATGCTTGTTTGAATGTTGTTTGGAGAAGATCCTTTTAAAGCAGTGCAGAGGTGCAATTACTGTGGAGCTGCCCCAAAGGACGATAAACATGTGGACATGCAAAATGTATGCTAGCACTGTTGAGGTGTGAAAACTACACCAAATATGGACAGCTTTTTTGAAGAAGGAATCAAAAGGTGGGGACACTGGTGGGAAAGACAAATGCAGATTCAGCCTTTTTGTCCCTGAATGAGGAGGGAAGTTTTCTTAATTTCTTTGATCTCTGGTTTTTATGATGTTTGCAAAAAGTCCCCCACACACATACAAAGGGTTGTGCTGTCAATGGTCTCTAAAAAGGATTCCTAGTCCAGACATCATTATGCTTTTCATGGCATTAAATAAAAGACAAGCCATCCCTTGATAACAAAGTATGTTTGCTTGTGCTTGGATGGATGGAACATTTGCAGTCATGTAAAAGCAGCTGGTGCCATTCAGACTGAGTACCTGACATGTCAAAATGGGACCTGTCATTTAACAAGCCATCTTGGAGATTCCATGAATAAGCACAATATAAATCTTGGTAGAATCATGGTGAAACAAGGCTGCAGATTGAAATAATGTAGTTAGGTGATAAGAATCTCCTAATGAAAACTGAGATGAGCTAGGAAGAGAAAATCCTGCAAGCTCCAGAGCAACACAGCGAGAAGAATTGCTGCAGGAGAATGGCATTTAAACCATCATCTATCATATTAAGTCTCCACAAAAGGCTTTGGAACATAAACATTCCCATTTTCTAGATGTTTGACAGCTGGACAGTCTGGCCCCCGCAAAAGGTTGCATGATGGAATCTCTCACTCCATTTCTCCATTTAGTAAGCAGAGAGCATTTGGCAATGCAGCTCATCAGGGAGAGGATGTCAGCTGTGACAGTCAATCTGCCCCGTAGCCAGAAAATTTTCCGTGGGAAGGCAGGTGCCCCCAGTGTGGTGACGTCACTTCTGACATCTTCCAGAAATCACCGACAATTGGCTGGTCAGAATGATGTAGGCACGTGTGGAGACAGGAAAGGAAAGGAGACCGAGCTGAGTGAAAGAGGCGGGCACAAAAAAACTTTCAGGCATTGCCCAGACTTCTGGGGGCAATAATTGCTGGTTGGCTGGGGGTGCATTCAGCAGGATGTCCACCTCCTTCTCTTCATACTTGGGCCCCTTGGGAAACTGCTGCAGGAGCGGCAAGCCCTTGGACATCCCCATGGGAGATGCATTGCCCAGGTTCAGCCCAGCCACACTCATCTTGTTTTCCCCCCTCAGGGATTGTGGCTGAGTTAGCCGAAATTGGGGGGGGAAGCGCCTTGCTCCTTTGCCTCACCTGCCCGCTTACTGAGCTCGCCTCCTCCTGGCTTTGAGGAGGCAGGCAGGGCAGCAGGTTGCCTCAGCAGAGAATGGCCTGCCCCACCAACACTGGCACCAGCCCCAGCCCACCAGAGGAGGTGGAGATAGCTGGCCCACGCAGTGAGTGCTTGCTGTCTTCCACAGTCACTATGGCCTTCTGCCACCTTTCCTCTCGCTCCCTGAGACCAGATTCCCTTCTGCCAGATGAGGGTTGCAGGCTCACAACCCCAGTCACCCCCCCTCCAAGCCTTACTTTCCTTCCTGGGTATGAGCCCCTGAGTCTCTCTCGTCACCAGGCAACCAGACCCTGAGGCTGTGAAAAAGAGACGTGGCAGCTCATGTGGGCTTGGGAGGGAGGGGAGAGGTGGGATCAGGAGGGACTGGCAGTGAGGAGGCAGGGCTAATTTGGCGGGGGGGCACACCCCTGTGGCTATGGGACTGAGATCAACAATCTAGGTGCCTTCTTACCACCACTTTCAGGCAAAATATACAACTTAAGCATTCAAATCTTCCAAAGGAAGGAAGTTGTTTCAAAAGACATTCTAGAGGTGAATGAGGTTATAAAAGGGGTTCTTGCTTAGGCAATTTCCAAAGAAGAAAGATTTGACCACTGAATTTTGAAATACAAGTAAATTTGACTTTGATGCAAGCTTCATCTTCTGAGCAAAACAAACAAGCTTTTTACACAGAAACAGCTTTTAAGAACGGAGAGCAGAGCAACTGTCTCACTTTGAAAGAGTCAAACACAGGAAAGACCCATGTTGGTCTCTTGACTACAATTTGGATTGAAGTGCTGTGTAGCTGAACTGTGATGATTGGGAGAACGACAATGTTTAGGTGATCTCAGAATAATTATTTTAAAAATATTTGCACCTTGCTCTTTCAGTGATGGCAGCTTATGAATACTATTCCTATCAAAACAATGAAAAAATACTATACTACATGCACACTACACTTGGTCTTAGTCAAAAGGTGCCAAGAAACCTATTAAATAGCAACAGCAAATACCAAACAATCCAGATTATCAATCAAGATTGAACTGAAGACACCCGACTCTTCAGACCTAAAAGCTCTTAAACTACCTCCTACTAAGGATGTTCTGTCTTCTGCTTAAAAAATATATGCATCCCAATCCTAACAGCTTTGTTTCAGAAGAAGATCCTGCCAAATTCATTGGGGCTTTCTTCCAAGTGCAATGTTTACTTTAGGATCACAGCTTAACATCCCCTCGAAGAAGGCCTACTGCAACTAAGGCCTATGCATTTGTGTTTTCTGTCACTTTCAGCGACCATGAACTTCAGGGTGATTGTTGTTGTTACATGTGTTTTCTGAGAGTATTATTGTGATAACTTTTTTAAAAGTTCGATTTCAAGTTGAAATGATTTTTAGAGCAGAATGATTTAATTGAATTCCCCCCTCCCCTTGACGCCTACTTTCCCACCCACATCAAAGTCATTCCACCCACTCACCCACCTTCTGCCATCCCCCTTCCTTCGTTGCTGTACAACCACCATTATTATTTTTCTTTTTAAAAAAGGCCAAATCTCTAGTACCCATTTGTTTTTTGTTCTGCCATGAAAATTTAACGATAGGATGCCAGTGTAATAGCCACCTCTCATCTGTTCCCATCCCCCACAGTGGGTGAGCCCGGTGCTCTCTGCACCTCCTGGACATCTGACCCCCCCACACACCAAAAGCCTTCATGAGGAACCTTCATTGGAAAAGCCAAGCCAAACAAGGAGCTTTTGGGGCCAGGGCTGATGATCCATTTAAAAAATGTCGATCCCTCACTGCCACTCGGATTGCATTCTGAGGGGTATGCGTTTTTTTCAGAGATGATCAAGACCCAGGCTCCCTGGGACTGTTCTTTCTGTGCCTTTCATCTCTTCCTCTCTCCCAGCAGCAAGCTCTGCAGCACAGAGAGGCTGGGTCCGGCTGCCCTCCTCCAGGCTCACCCGGATGCTTGGTGACCAGGAGCAAATGGCAACATTCACTTGGAATCCTCTCCCTTCTCCTGCTTGCTTAAATCATCAACCAATAAAACTTCTCTCCCCCCCTTTCCCCCCACCCCGGACATCATCATCAACAACAAGAATGATGGCGAGGAAACATGCGCCCTGCTCAAAAGTAGGGACTTCTTTTTTAATGTTTAGAAATAAATCACCGGCCGGTGGCAACGCTCTCTGCCAGAAATAATATCTCTGTGATGGTAATTTTAAAAAATACTGCATTGTGTGTTCCTGCTGCAAAGATTGGGGGGGGGCAACCAGCTATTTTAGGACATGCACTGGTGACACCTTGGGAGCAGGAGAGCAACCCCTCCAGCCAATCCCTCTGGCCCCACAGCCAATCTTTCAGGCTTTTAAAAAGGATTTGCTGCTGCCTCGTCTGTTGCAAACTCTGGTCAGTTTCAAGAGGTTTTTTCCCCCCTTTGCCTGGGTTCCTTTGTGTTCCCTTTCCATTTTCTCCAACAGAGCTTGCAACCTCCCCCCCCATTACTTGCTTGGGATTGTTGTGATTATGCTTTATGAGATCATGTGACTCTTTCCAATTTTTCCCAGTGGCCAATAACACAGCAGAGAATCCCCTAATGCTTGGCAATGAGGAAAATGGGGCTTCACAACTGCACTTGTTAATTTCAATATGGTCTGGTCAGTTTCAAGAGGTTCCCCTCCCCCTTTGTGTTCCTTTCATTCAACTAACTACAGCAAAAGGCATGTGCAGCACTTATTTGGAAGGCCCTTATTTGACATTACTGTGCACCTTTGGTAGGATGATTGCGTAAATTTTAAAAAAATGGGCACCAAACCCACATGACACAAGTGACATTCTCGCCTCAATTAAGAAAACTATGGGGTTTTTGTTGAAGCTGCAGAAAAAAATAGACTGGAGAAAAAGGAATGGTGCATAACACAGGGACAGAATCCAAAGTCAAGCTTAAGGATTTGACTACTCAGAAAATCTGCAGTAAACTGTTTATGTGTAATAGGCCTCAGATTAAAACCAACTGTGGTTTAGTTTAATTACAAAAGAATTTTGTAACCCAAGAGAGAACAAAAAAATCTTGGACCAAACAGCAGGCTACATTCATATTAATTGCACTCTACATAGAATCTGAAGCATTTATCTATAAAATTATAGCATCACACATAATGCTCAACAATGGAACTGATTCTAGCTGTTAACACATTTCATCCTCAAAGTATGCTTGTATCTTGAACTGAGTCTATTAAGCCCAAGTATATATTTTATCTATTGTATAGAGTCTGAACTTGTGGTTTGCTATGCATTGCCAGCACAGGAAAGACTTTGGGCTGCTTCTATACGGTGATGATTATCCATATAGCTCTTGTTGCTGCTGTGAATGCAGAAGAATTCACAGCAGAAACAGAGCATCCACACAGCAGTTTTCTGTGTATATTTCTTGTTCCAGCTCCTCCAGCTTCCATTCCAGATGTTAATGCTCACTATTCCACTGGAGGGGGGGGAGTGGTCATTTTTAAAACTTCAGTTGCCAGATTGCTCTAGTGCTATAATATTAGAATGGTCTAATGCCATGACCTGTCAGTTTCTCTGAATTTCCAGATTTCCTTTTTTAAAAAAGTTTCTTGTCTTTTTGTTACAGAGATATAACGGGGAAAGGGTCTCTCCACCCTGAAAAGGGGAAGATTTGTTTAAATAAAAGAAAGATGGGAATTCAGAAGACCTAGTCGTTTGCTGTAACATTATCATGCTATAGCAACCTAGCAATTACCATTTTTCCTAAAGCCAGAAAACCGCTCTCCAATGACCTGTTGGGGAAAATGGCAGCCACATGGAGATGAGGCTAGGAAAATGGGACTGATGTTGGTGGGACATTGGATAATGTGCACCTTCCCATCCAGACAACCTGAAAACACATTTGGATGGCACCCTTCCCAAAAAGATCAAAGAAAAGCAGATTTGGTAAAGTGCTGAGGAAGGGACCATTTGTGGCTGCTCTCCCTAAGAGTGCTGCAGTTTGGGAGCTTAAGTGGAGAAAAAAAAACATATGCAAGCAGCTTTGGAATTTGGGATCTGAGAGCCGGCACTATGAGGCTGATAACCCAGAACAGGGAAGGAGCCACTTTGTGCTGCAGCAAGAGCTATATTCAGGGCATGGAGAAGGGAGAGAACAAGCTGGGTCTAGTATCTGCCTCTTGAATGCCACCCTCAGCCTTGCAGAAGTGTCCCCAAACTCACATCCCCAGGCTGAAGTTGCTGTTATTGAAATTTCACGAACCAGGGCCTGCAGTGCAACACCTACAAGAAACAAAAAAGATAGGAGAAGATCACTAAATTATCTAAGCTCTGGATATATCAGCTTGTTTCATTTTCTAGTTTGTTTTTGCTTGCCCAGTCTTGAACAGAATTTCAGTTAAGACCCTAGTCAGTCACTTTTTCTATCACCTCATGGAGTTATTTCCTGATTTTAACTCCCTGTTGTAGATTCAAACACAGTTTGATGTGCTTGATATGCCTCACAGGCAGTTCCCTCTTTACCAGAGGCAATCCTGGTTGAATGGGACCTGTACCAAGTAAATCATTGTACCTATTTGTTGTTGTTGTTCTTGGTATTACATTGAAATGCTGCTCATGATTTGTTATTTTTCAGGGTTCAGTTTCTCTTTTCCACTGTCTGTAAAAGTTAAATTTCTGGATGGGGTGATATTCTTTCAGAACCCACCTTGCTTTTCTACTGTATCATTAAGCAGAGAAACAAATACACTCTTTGTTTTTAAATGAGTGCAAGGGGGCCCATGATAGAGTCAATTTCTACAGGAGACAGAGCAGAGCTTGCAGCCATGGAATTTTGGAGGCAGAGGACTTGCACAATGATCCTGATGACAATAATATATGACAGTCCCTGTTTTCATCTCAGAAAAACAAGTACATACACTGTGAGGCATATATATATGAGCATATGAAACTGCATTACATCAAAGTCAGGTCACTGATCCATGTAGTTTAGTACTGGTCTACTCAAAGAATGTTCCTTCCCAGTACCTGATGCCCAGGATCCTTTTACCACTGTGGCATAGCTTTGCCCTGGCTTTCTAATTTGTGTGCCTAAGATATGAGTCACATGATGTGAGTCATACGATGAGTCACATGATTTTTACTATGCTCTGCAGGATTAGGGTCTCTTATGGTGATATTGAAGTCTTTTCAAGAGTTGATCCCATGGAGGTCAGGAGTCGGACACAGGGGAATAGTTGTACAGATTCCACTATGATAGAAAGAGCCAGAGTTAGTGATAAGCTAGGTAAGCTACAGTTTAGAGCCTCACATGTTAGAGGCCTTAGGAGAGAAAATGTAAAAAAACTGTAGTCAGGAGATCAGGTATAATTCTGGTCCAGAATTTCTGGAAGAACTCTTATCTGGAGGCAGACAACCGCATGCACAGAAGATAAGAAGTCAGACTCCTGCAGCTGCTGCTTTTGACTGTGAAATTATTTTAACATTTTATTTTCTTTTATGGTAATTTTTATAACTTATTTTGAGTTTCATTTTGTAAGATCCATTTAAATTCAGAGTAAAACCTATACCAGTTAGGGTTTTGCAACCTCTTACAGTGTTATTCTATATAATCCACATTCCCTCTCTATATTCTTGCATCTTGTCGGTCTTCCAATTTAAAACATTCTATTCCACCTCTCAACAATGAGATACCGGTGACTCAGTTAATTCAGAGTTGGTAAGGCTACCAAGTCAACTGTCTGAAGCAGGTCCTAACTTGCTACATGGGAATACTTTGGGAGTTCCATACATCGAAAACTGAGGGAAAAGTCTGTCAGAAGACAGCAGAAAATCTTTAAAGAGAAATGTGAAGCAGAATTGAAAACAAGACTAACAATGGAGGCTGAAAGCCTGTAGAAAATGAAACACTGTGTTGGTGTATTTGAATGTAGAATGATAGTTAAGCCTTATACTCCTTTTGCTTTGAATATCATCATATTTTTTAGACATCTGCCTTGATATTCCAGAATTGTTTTGGAACAAGGGGTAGGATGGGGATCACAGGCTCAGGGAGTCTCTGTTAAACAGGGTTTCCATTCTCATCCCCCAAATATGGGCAGTGAAATTGCCTATCATGAAAACTGTTAGCTACATATGCAGAACAAACACTTGAATCACTGTGTTAGCTACTAGTTGCTTTGCCCCTCCACCTGTTAACTCCCACAAAAATGCTGGGACAAGATCATATCTTTTTTACCTGACCCTTTGCTTATGCAAGGACTTGTTTAGGCTTTCAACCAAGAAAACAGCAAAGTTTGTGTCTGGTTGATATGTTGGAGTGAGACCCCCATGGTTTCTGGTTTTATTGCTCATGCAAGTACATTGGTCTACATCTGTTTAATTAACATGCAAGTAAAAAATTTCATGTACAAAGTTCTTGTTCATTTCCCCTGTGAAGTCCTGAACCATTGACAGTTAAATGCAGAAACACACACCTTAGCTTGAAGCATTTAGCCTTTGTAACAATAGAAAATTGGCATCCTAGGCCTGGAAGAAACTACTCCGTGACTTGATACCACCCAATTTGCATGGTTCAACTAGACCTAGCTACTTGCTACTATTCAACAACAGCCAGCCTATGAAAAGCCAGTATGGTGTAGTGGTTAAAGCATCAGAGTGGGGTCTGGTAAACCTAGGCTTGAACCCCCATCTTTCTATGGAAGCTTACTGGGTGATTTTGCACTTCCAACCTAACCTACCTCACACGGTTGTTGTGAGAGCAAAAAGGAGTAGGGGAGAATAATGGAAGGTTGCTTTGGTCTGATTCCCCAATGTAGAGAAACATGTGGTATAAATGAAGTAAACGAATGTAGTTGAAGATGGGAGATAAATAAAAGGTAAGTTAGTGAATAGGTGAGAAGAAGAAAATGAGGCAGAAAAAGGGGAGAGTATATGGGGGTTGCCTGGAGGAGTGAAAGAGAAAATACTGCAGGGAGGATACAGGGGGAAATGAGGTGACCTGTCCAAAATCCTTGAGGGCTCCCTATCATGCAAGTGGGCCTGGCCCAGTGGCCAGCACTACACAACTGGGCCATAGTTTTCCTAAGTAGAGGCTGCTGGAGGGTTAGCTGTTTGCTGGGAAGGAGAGAAGGAAGCAAGAAAAGTGGAGAAGTTATGGGGGCTTTCACTAAAGGGAAAGAGCAAATAGTGAGGGAGGGAGAAATGTGATGCCTCCTGCAAGTCTTTGCGGGTTCCCACTTGTAAAGTCTAATCCTAACTTACACAGAAGTCAACACTATCCATTTAAATAGGACTAACTTCCAAACGGGAATGCGTAGTATTACTGCCATAAATATATTTCCCAACAGCATGCTGTAATATTGAGTCTCAGAATTTCTATGACTATTAACTATTAAGAAACAGAATGCAGAACTCACAAATAATATATGTCCATACCTTCAGCCACTTAGCTGAACCCCAGCAAGAGTTCTCACAGGCCATTTGCCAACAGCAGACTATATTTCTGCTTCAACCCTAAGTATGTAGGACCTGAATATATATTTTTATGTCCATACCCAGTCATAGCACATGACATGGATGATCAACAGGTAATAGGAGCAATACCATTTCTTTAGAATATTTTGTGATGAATAAATGACAACAATTAGATGGAAGAAAGTCCTACTGTTCCAAAGGGTAAGTCTGAATCATAATAGCTAAATGAATAGAAAAGAGCAAGAGTCCAGTAGCCCCTTAAAGACTAACAAATTTTAATACTCTTTACAGTGCCACTTCACTTTTGCTCTTTTCTACTGCTACAGACAGACTAACATAGCCACCTATCTTGAGCTACATGGATAATACTTCAAAACTGGAAAGCAATAGCTATGCCACATATTAGACCTTGCAGTCAAAGAAAGAGTTGCTTTTAATAGACAAGAAACAAATGTGAAGTATGCCATTTGGTCTTAATGTGTGGATTTATTTGGATATTAACATGTACATGTATTAGGTTGTTTAGCTGGTTGTTTCAGGGCCAACAAAGAATTTTTGGGACTGTTTCTAATGGGCTGTGAGTCCTTTTTTTCAGCTGCTTCATACTGCATTAGGATTGTCAGGCAGTGCTTGACAACTGTAGGAGAGTTGTGTGGGGGCACAGCATCATGTGAGAAAAAAAGACAACCTTGTGTACTCACCAAAAGTTTATACAGGAAGTGACAAGTGATTCCTAGAGCTACCGCTTTCACTTCCTGTATCAACTCCTGGTGAATATTTGAGGCTGCTTCCCCGCCCCCCATTTTTCCTCTGCCACCACTCCAAGTGGTAGCAGGTAATAGGACCAGGGGAGTTTGGCAGCCCTAATTAGGGAGTTTAAGTTTATTTAAGTAGACCTGATTACAGCAGACTGAAGCTATAGGAGTTACATTTCTGCTGTGCTCTTATGTAGCACATCAGGAAGAAATGTTCTAGCCTAGCCTTTTGCAGGCCTGTGCCTTTAAAGGGAATTATTAATAGAGGGGGTCTTTGAAATTTGAAGTCCTTCACTGGCTCACTGAAATGGTACAGTGAGTCTATTCTCTCATGTCAGTCCTCTTCCTCTTCATTTCTACCTCATTCTGCTGCAGGTGTAGAACAGGTCTTAGCATATCCTACCAAAATGATCCCTCCAGTAAAAAAAGTCTATAGTGAAGTTACTATTTCACACTTCTGGGTGACCTTATTTGACACAATGACATCACTGTCCAATAAAGGCTGAAAGATGCCAGCATAAGGCATGTGGACTGCAGACTTCTGAGCTCTTTAACCACAATATTGGCATGTTATGGCCAACTGTTGCTTATTTTTATCTCCCATGTCCCTCCCTCCCTTGGAGTCTGGCAGCACAACTGGGTGAGTGGAACGGTTTAGACTGAAGTTATTTTGGGAGCAATTAATTTATAAAGTGTCCCAAATATGTGCTGCTCTTGAAGGCAGGAACAAATATTTACATCTCACCAGCATCACATCAAGCTTTTGGAATGCCTTCTAAACATGATACTTGGGAGAGAATGATCTAACCTCTTCGGGCCTCTTTATTGGTCTATACAACCAAACATGCTTAAAAAAAAAAGATTTCAAAAGTTAACTGATTTTGGTCTTAACCAAACAGTAAAACTGCACAAAAAATGGAACAGGAAACAAACATTTTCCAGTAGGGCTACCTACAACATATGCATGAGTACTAATGGAATGCTTGCTTTTTCTCTCTGGCCTCTTTATATTTTTCAGGAACTCTGCTAAAATACACAAGACACACTGCTAGCTTTCCTGAACAAGAATGAATTTTCTGCTGTACAACATGTTAGGCTGCCCTAAAAACAGCCTGCTAAGATTCAGCAATGTTGTAGAGCCCCTTGAATGGGAAACTAACTTTACAACAGTGATTAAGACCATAGACATCTGGCATTTTCTTTTACAAGACTAACTTTAAACCTTTTGTCTGGAGTTCCTTACTTAGATGTCAGCATATTCACAGTGCCACCTTAAACATAGCTATGCCCTTCTAAGCCCACTGACCAGCAAAGGCAACAGGAACAAAGCAGAAATTTGTCTCCAAACAGTCATCTTGGGGATTGCTCTGGAACAGCTGTGTGCCAAGCACAGCACTATAGCAATCAGAGAGTAGGCAGATGTAGGTAATCACTTCCCCAAGATGAGATCGATGAAGACTGCTTGTCTGCTGAATTATTTCTTTTCCTCCATATTTCCCAAAAAGCTGTGGTACAAAGGACAGGCCATCTCAGGTCAATGTCAGATGCTATCATACACCCCCTTTCCAGCAACTTCTAGACCTCAAAGGCTGATTCTTTCAGAGGATTGTCTGCCATGATGACCCCAATATCTAAGTATGCCCTGAATAGTTTGGTTCAGAAACTACTCTTCATATGACTTGTCAGGGTAATTTTTCTCACTGCATTACCTTGTATTTGTTTAACACAAAATCTCCAAGCCAGTCTCTTACTAGACTCCAAGCTACAGCTGTATCATAGTCCTTTGGAGTTGTATCAAATTTACTTTGGACTTAATTATCCTAAATACTAAAAAGTAATTTACAATATTGGACCCTTCATGCTTTGCACCTTTCTCGCTATTATTTATGTACTAGGAATAAGGCCCATTGTGGAAATAAATACAACGAGCTCTAGAAAGAGACTCTGGGAGAGTACCAAGGCCTTGTATACTCAGCGTCAATTTGCTGTGGCGACCTTAGCAGGGTATAATAACATAGAGTCCACCATTTTCTCTGCTACCTGAAGAGCAGTTGTAATTTTGAGTGATCCCCAGTCCTCACCTGGAGATTGGCAACGATTGTAACTCAGGAGGAAATGGCTGGTTTGGAGGGTGGAGTCTATGGCATTGTACCTGTCTGAGGTCCAACCCTTCCTCAAACCCCACCCTCTCCAGGCTCAAATCCCCAGGAATTTCCCATGGAGTTGGCAACCCCATCTCCTTCCCAGCTAACCATCAGCCTACTGTTATCTGCCCCTCTGACTGCAGCTGACTTCTGCCCTCCCTTCTGGAGATCAGTTGTAATTCTGAGTGGTCTCCACCCCTCACCTGGAGATTAGCAACTATGGTTCCCTGGGAGGAAATGGCTGGTTGGGAGGGTGGGGTCTATGTCATTGTACCTGTCTGAGGTCCTACCCCTCTTCAAACCTCACCCTCTCCAGGGTCCACCCCTCAAATCTCCAGGAATCTCCCAACCTGGAGTTGGCAACCCTATCTCCTTCCCAGCCAAGCATCAGCCTATTTTATTTCCCCCTCACTCTTCAGCTTTCCATCTCCCCCCCACCTGCAGTGCTCTGAAACCCTGACCTCCATGTCACAGTGGCTGTCATGGGGGGGCATCTTAGCAGGGTATAAGGACACAGAGTCCACCATGTTCTCCAGAGGAACTGATCTCTGTTATCTGGAGATCTGTAATTCTGAGTGATCTCCAGCCCTTACCTGGAGATTGGCAACAATGGTTTCCCAGGAGGAAAAGGAGCCTTTCTGTGCAATGGGGACTAAAGCAGCTTACCTCATTCTCCTCTCCCCCTTTTGACTTGCACAACAACCCTGTGAGGTAGGTTAGACTGAAAGTCTGTGACTGGTCCAAAATCACCCACTCAGCTTCTACAGCAAGAACCTGGATCTAGCAGACCCTGCTCTGAAGCACTGACTGCTATGCCTAGGGTAGCTAACCTCCAGGTGGAGCCTGAAGATCACCAGGTATCACAACTGAACTCCAGACAACAGATCTCTCCCCCCCCAGAAAATAACTGCTTTAGAAGGTGGGCTTTATGGCATTCTGTTCAGCTGAGGCCTCTCCCCTCCCCAAACCGTGGCTTCCATAGACTCTACCAGAAGATCTCCAGGAATCTCCCTACCTGGAGCTGGCAACCCTATTCAGGACTGGCCCCAATGAGTTCCTCACAAAGGCCCCAATGAGTTCCTTCCTTTGTCTGGACCAAGCTTGGTTGCCTACTGTGGCAAAATGGGCTCCAGTTTATAACTCAGCTGTTTGCCTCCCACCCTCATCCTGTGGGCTATCTCATTCTTTAAGTTCACTGCCACCACTCACTGAATTGTCACTGCCTTTTTAGAGTGACAGTGAGACCCCTCTGGCCGAATCTCCCAATCTTTGGGGGATCCCTGGAAAGTTGGCAACCCAAGGGTCCGGCCTTTCCTTGCTTCCCTGGGCTACCCCCTCCCTTTCCTATTCTGCAGAGCAGGGGAGACTATGTGATCAGAGCACAACACGGATTATTAGCCCAAATAAAATAATTTATTTAAGTATTTACACAATTATGGCTGAATTTCTGCCGCCTCCCAGGGTGTCCCCACATCTCTGGTGTGTGGCCTGGACAGGCTGGTCAGCACAGGCAGCAGGAGCCTTTCCTAACCTCCTGTAGGATGAAGGCTACCTCCTCCCTGGATGGGCTGGAGTCTATATTGATGCCGCCCCACCCTTGGGACAGTCCCTGTTTTCCCGCACTTTTTGGCCTTGGGGCAGCTGGGAACTGTAGGCCAGCAGATGAGGAAGCCCATTCAACCCAGTGAGTGATACCCCTGGAGGCCCCTCTCTGGAACTACAGTTCAATTAAGCCTTATGGGGGAACATTGTAAACACACAGACGGCGGCCATCTTACTCACACAGGTAACTGCCATTTCATTACACCTACCAACAGCTACTGAGGGAAAAATTAATCCCACACAGGAGGCAAGTGTCTTCATCAAGAGAGAAAGCCATTTGGTAGAAATTCTGACAGGGCACAGTGGCTGAAGGAGTGGGCGGGAAAGAGGAGCAAACCCAGCAACCAGCCAATGGCATGTGAGTATTCTTGAGTGGCAGCTGGGTGGGACTCAGGCAACACAGCCAGTGTCAAGGGACACGCTCTGTGACAGATCAGGGAGCCAATTGATTTGGGAGCGTGTGGAATGTTCAGGAGAGTCCATGACCAAAACACAATTATATATAAGGTGAGATATGTTTAATGGTCCCAATACAAGTCTTTGTAGAAATAATTTTAGTTTCAAAAATGACAGACAAATGATGGTAGAATCTGGAAAGCAGTGAGGAAACAATCAGGCTGTGGTGACATTGATGATAACAATTCTCAGACAGCCAAGTAGTCATGAATTAGGATTGCTAGACCCCCCCCCAGTGGAGGCTGGGGTCTCCCAGCAGCAGGCCCTACCTCCAGCTGTCGATCAATTGGCCAGCGGGGGAGACTTACTGAGAAAAAAGAGAAGGTCTAAGCCTTGTTGCTGGCATTGCACAGGAAGTGATGTCATCACACCAGCATACGGGTGACACTGTCATGGTTACTGACTTTGCTGAGGCTGACTACTCCTCCGATGAGGAAGAGGTATGGAGCAACCTAGCCTCCTCTGGAGTCAGCCCAGAAGAGGAGCCCTTAACAGCACCCGAGGGTGAAGGGCCCCCAGCAGCTGCACATGATGTGCAGCCAGAGGGAGAGACTGATCCAGAGCTTGGCCCAGCACCCTCAGGTGGAGACACTCCGAGGCCAGAATCCCCACTTAGTTCTCCTGAGTGTCCCAGATGCAGGGCACGCCAGTGGCTGAATGTGCAAGAGTGAAGGAAGAGTGCCAGACTGCAGCTCTTGCAAAGGCAACGTGAGGGGCTGTGAGTCTTGGCAGATTGACTCCCAGGGAAGGAAGGACCTGGTCATAAACATCCCCATGCACCTGCCTCAGTGCAGAAGCAGCCGTGTGTGCTTGGACCTGATCCTGGCTGTTAGCCTCTGCTCCTTACTCCTAGCTCCTGCAACCTTTGACTGATTTCCCAGCTTTCTGCCCTTTGGGTCTGTTGCTCGACTTGATTTCAGACTGTGTATCCATTTTCCAGTGCATGGTATCCATGGTGACTGGCTGACTCAGCACAGACACACTGGTATTTGGGCAAAAACTCTATGGTAGAAGCCAGTTTTACCAGAGTTTTTGTCCAAATACCAGTGTCACCTGGACATCGCTGGCATGATGATGTCACTTCCTGTGTGATGCCAGCACAAGGCCTAGGCCTTTCTCTTTCTCCTTGTAAATCCCCCCATCCCCTGCCGGTTGCCAGGAGAGACCTGGCAACCCTATCATGGATGCTATTTGGGCACTTCAGCAGAGGATAAATAAGAAGAAGAGAAGAAGAGAAGAGAATGGATTTATACCCTGCCCTTCACTACCCAAAGGATTCTCAGAGCAGCTTACAAATTCCTTTCCTTTCCCTTCCCTTCCCTTCCCCACAAGAGACACCCTGTGAGGTAGGTGGGGGTGAGAGAGCTCTGACAGAAACTGCTCTTTTTCAAGAACAGCTGTGCCAGAACTATGGCTTGGCCACAGTCATCCAGCAGGTGCAAGTGGAGGAGTGAGGAATCAAACCCGGTTCTCCCAGATTAGAGTCCGTGCACTCAACCACTACACCAAACAACTTCAAAAAAAACCAAACCCTTTCATGTGTAGCCAGGAGGGGTCATGGTCCCTGCTCTCCAAGCTAGGAGCTGGCATGGAGAGTTGGAAAGAAGGGGGATGGCTGTGTAGGGAAAGGTGTGGAGAACTGTACCCAGGAAAGGGGGAGATCATAGAGCAACTGGGCAGGCTGGTGGACAGGGTATGGCCAGGGACCCACATGGTCAGAAGGGGGCTGGCTGGCAGTAGCAGTCATTATTGGGGGGGGGCATTCCTTTAGGACTGAGAAGGGCCTGGGGTGGAAAGGAGGGGAGGACTAGACAGACTGGACATCCAGACAGGTCCAGAGATTAGGCAGAGCTCTAAAGGCCATGGTCAGGTGAAGTATGGGATGGATAGAGGAGGCAGTGGGCTCATAAGACTAAAGACCAGGGAGCAGAGATGAGCCAACCTTGTGGCTAAGAAGGCAGAAGGCAAATGTTGTGTATTAAACTGTAAATCAAGCCTATACTTTGCAATGTTAAGCTTGACTCTGAATGTGGCTCCTCAAGCTGTCGCATTACTATTGGTCGGTTTCTGCGAAACCTATGCAAGTAGCCAATCACTGTGTGATATTGTTGCAAAGAGGGAACGGTCCTGATTGGCCTTTATCCCTGTATTCTGATTGGTCTTTAACTTGTAATGGGTGTGGCTTTGACAGCCCAAGAGAGTTTAAAAGAAGGAGCTGTGCTCCCCTTGTTGTTGTGTGTTCCTGACTTACAGTTGCTGTTTAATAAAGCTGAAATCACTTGAAGCTGAATCCTTTGTTGAGTCTCATACTTAACAGCAAGACTTGTACTTGAAGACAGAATGAACAGAGCTAATTGTTCCTCACGTGTTGGTGAAGTTCTTTGCAGACGGAGGGCAGCATGGAGCCCCGACCCCACCCATAGTCTGCTGTACACTCTTACCTGCACGAGGCACTAAGTGCCCCAACTGAGCTTACAACATGTTATTAAAAATAATTTTCAGTCTTATGAATCCAAATAAAAGTGGTAAATTGTTTGCATCTGTTTGGCAGGCTTTGACACTGTACTGGCAGAACCAGAATCTTCAGGTATGCTACCGACCGTTGAAGTAACACTGGGACACTCTACAACCATTGTGTTGTTGACAAGTGGTAACCCGGACCTTCAGACTGCCACCTCACTGACAGAAACTGGAACTGCTGCCACCACAAAAATAGAGGACATGAACGATTATGAAACTGAAGGTCTGCATCCTGTTTTGATATTTGGAGTACCTGCAGCGCTTGTGCTAGTCCTGCTGATTCTACTGATCTTTTTCATTGTAAGACGCTGCAAACAAAAACAGCACAAACAAGGTAAAATGTTTTGGGGAGATATGAGAAGGACCATAGATGAGGGAAAGCTGGCTCAGAATCCTTCCAATGTAATGTTTAAATTGGATTTGTGCTTTGCCACACAGAGAATTCTTACCTCTTTCTCCACTGTATTTAACCGTATCTGTTATTGTTGTTATTATTACTATCACCGTTATTTGCATCGTGTTCTCTCAGCTCACAGGTATATATCTATCTATTTATATATATGTATATTTTCAAAACAGCACCCTCTGTCACAGATCTTTTAGAATAGTTCTCTTTCACCCCACATTTAAAATCTGGTTACTTAGATATTTATACTATGCTTTTCTCTCTGATGTGGTTTATAACAGCATTCTCTGCTCCATTTTATCCTCATGGTAACATCCCCGTGTGGTAAGTTAGGATGAGAGAGAGTGACTGACCCAGGGTCAGCCAACAAGCTTCTATGGCAGAGCAGGATTTGAACCTGGGTTTCTCAGATCCTAGTCTGACTCTCTAAACAGTATACCATGCTGGCTCTAGGACCACCTCTGAATGATCATATCATGAATATTCCATGGACACCAGCCACTCTGATCCTGTTGGCCCCCAGAAGTAGAGAAAGCAGTGCCCCAAGATCCCCCCCCCACAATAACCCTCATATGAATGAGAAAGAGTTCGCTATTGACTGTAGTAAGGAAGAAGACAAGTAACAAAGTCTGGCATCAATGAGTGAGACAAGCAGATGCTCCCAGCCTTCAGCTGAACTCTGTAATCTTTCCCAAGTCCTCAGTGCCTGGCAGGTTATGTGCAGAGCAGTGTAGTGAGAGCCAAACACATTGCTGACTTCTCCCCACCTACAGCCCTCCAACAATAATTATCTGGCTAAACATAACTCCAGTATATACAAGAGATCCCATTGAACCTGGCTGGCTGCATGTCTTACTGTTCTCCGCTTATCTCTCATTCCCCAGGACAGCTGTACCAGGATTCACTGGCTTTTCACTAAGGGGTTTTAGGCCATAGATAATTTACTTTGGCCATCTTTCGTGATTTGTCTTTATTAAGTAAACATTGGATTTATGCAGGGCTTCTTCAGTAAAGAAAGAAGCAAAAACCTGATTCCCAGAAGAATGAATTTGATTCTTAACATTTGCACAATGGTCCTCTAAGGTAACGGGTGTGACTGCCATTGCTATTTGCGGACATTAAAAAAAAGTTACAGGAGAAACATGTGACTGAGTGCCTCAAAGCCAATTGAAGATGAATGCAATCAAAGAAACTGCAAGTTTCCCATTCAAATGATTCTGTCATAAGATGCAAAGGAAAACTAATGCTGACTAGAGCCTTTAGAAAGTATGCAGTGAAGCGTTAAGGGGCCAATATAAATGAGACAGCCTGTGATTGGACACAAGGGTCAAACACTAAAGATACCAGTTAGCTGATGAGGCTTTCCCCCATTGGTTTATATTATGCAGCTGTCTGTGAGTGTAGTTTCAGCATGGTATCTTGAGAACAAGTGTGGTGTAGTTATTAGTTTCGTGCTGCATTTGCATTTTTAAATCAGTTTCGTGCTGCTGTGATGCTGTCTTTGGCCGAATCTGCATTTGTCTTTCCCACCAGTGGCCCCGCCTTTTGACTCTGTCTTCAAAAAAGCGGTCCACATTTGGTGTCATTTTCACACCTCAACAGTGCTAACATACTTTTGCACATCCACATATGTTTATTGTCCTTTCGTGGCGGCTCCACTGTCATTGCACCTCTGCACTGCTTTAAAAAATCTTCTCCAAACAACACTCAAACAAGTATACAGAAAGACGGCGTCATAGCAGCACACAGCTGATTTAAAAATGCAAATGCAGATTCGACCTTTCTCTATGCTTGACAGTGTCACAGCAGCATGAAACTGATTTAAAAATGCAAATGCAGATTCGACCAGAGAGTTCAGTTAGAACTGGGGAGACTCAGGTTCAAATCCCCACTCATTTATGAAATACACTAGATGATCTTGCTCTCAGTGGCAGTTGGTACCCATTAGGGCAGGTAGGGCATTTAACTAAAGCCGTCCTAAATTCTGATTTTAAATTTCATTTTTTTAAAAAATGTTTGAATGTGTTTTATTAATATTGTAAGTCTCCTGGAGCTTCGTAAGGAAGAAAGGTGGCTAATAAACATTTAAAATAAGTAAACACTGCAGAAGATGCTATTCTAGAAACATATCTCCAGTTGTGCAGGAGGGGGACACCAGTCCCTGTGTGGGTGCCAATCTAATGCAACCTTTCATTTTGCAATTGTGTCCACACAGTTTACATATTGCTGGGTCAAAGAAAGACAAGATGGTCTTAGATGGCAACCTGCCACCCCATTGACTGTCCAACAAAGACAAGAAGAGGAAGCGATAGGGCTGCCATCCTCCAGGTAGGACTTGGAGTTCTCCTGGAATTTTGACTGATCCCCAGATTACAGTGATCAGTCCCACTAGGTGTTGCCAGCCCCCAGGGGTGGCCAGAACTGCAACCAATCTCCCAGAATTACAGCTGGTCTCCTTCTGACAGAGATCAGTTCCCCTGGAGAAAACAGCTGATTTGGAGGATGGACTCTGTGGCCTTGCACTCTGCCAAGCTTCCTCCCCTCCCCAAACTCCACACTCCCCAGGCTCCACTCCCAAATCTCCAGGAATTTCCCAAACCAGGGCTGGCAACAGTAGGAAAGTAGGAGGGAACTTGGGGGCAGCCAGAGTTGGTGGGACACTGTCCCATGTGCTCTTGGCCTAGGGTAGCCAGGCCTGGGTTGGAAAATACCTGGAGACTTTGGGGGTGGATCCAGGAGAGGGCGGGGTTTGGGGAGGGGAGGGGCCTCAGCATGGTACAACGCCACAGAGTCCACCCTTCAAAGCAGCCATTTTCTCCAGGGGAACTGATCTCTGTTAGCTGAAGATCAGTTGTAAAAGTGGGAGCTCTCCACGTCCTGCCTGGAGACTGGCAACCCTACCTTGGCCTAATCCACCACTCAAAGTTGTTGTGACTGTAAAATGAAGCAAAGGGGGAGCTGTGTACACTATCCCAAGCTCCTTGAAGGAAGGACAGGATAAAAATATTGGCACGTATCTGACATCCTACTGATTTTGTCTGGGACTTCCTGCCTCCTGCTGCAGTCCTGAAATTTTGTTCCTGGGATCAGCAGATCCTGAGGACCAGCGTAGGGGGGCAAAGGAGAAAGTGTGAATCAGCAGAAATTATGGGCCTCTCTACTCCAAATAGAAATGCCATTCTGTCCAAGGAACTGCACAGTTGGATAGATGCCAATATAGATACGGTACCCTAAGGAAAATTTTGAGCAATTGCTCTCTGTTTTTGTTTTTTTCTGCTAGTGGTATCTATATACTCTTTATAAGATACTCTCTGGTAATAGGGCTGTAAAACACAGGTACATGTGCTGTATTTGACCCAGCAGGATCTGCTAGACAAGGCTAAATTTCAGTGATCTGTTTGAATCATGCACTGTGGTGCAGCCTGGAAACTATTTTTAGCCTCATGTATTCTTGTTGGGACTTTTAAAAGCATTTAAACCTTACAAAGAAGATATTTATTTATTTGTATAATTTGTATCCCGCCCTCCCTGCCCAGGGCAGGCTCAGGGTGGCTTACAGTGTGTGTGTGTGTGTGTGTGTGTGTGTGTGTGTGTGTGTGTGTGTGTGTGTGTATGTTTGTGTGCGTTGGTTATTAAGTTGGTACTGATAATGGGGCCAGGGCCACAGTATTAAAAGGCAGCACCCTAATTGAAAGCCTGACGTATCAGCTAGGAAAATGATGGACTGTATTTCCATTTATGACCCATTCCCCTGTTCCTTTTTTTCTTGTTTTATATACTGTTAGATACAAAGCAATTTCACTTCTGTTCTTTTGAGGGAGTCTGTAATACCACATCCTAACCTCTACTGGATGTGGTAGAGCCTGTCTATCTCATTTGGTATCTTGTCCACCCATGTCTCCTTTGGCAATTAGTCTCAAATCAGTTTTTTGTTGTTGTGCAATATCAGTGATTTTTAAATCCTCTCCAGTCTTTGGAGTTTTTAAAATCTTGCCCTAATCTCCTGTAGTTTTGCTTTATGAACAGGTCCACTGCACATACACAGCATAACACTGTGCTGAAGTAAATAATTTTTGTAGCAGTTGCTGACTGCTCATTATGTTGTTTTCACTGTTCAAACCGGGTAGCCTCAAGGAATTCATTGCCTGCAGTCTCCTGTTCACTGTTAGACTACGCTGTGAATATTAATGCACCAGAGCTGCAGTACTGAATTTACCTCAGCTACTAATTTCTACCCAGGTTAAACATCCTTTGGATTTGACTTCACTGTCTTCCTCGCTCCTATCCTGTTATGTCTAATTTTATGTCATTTTGCCCTTAATGTGAAATCACCTGGGCTTCCTTATAATGCAGAATACAGACATGGTTCAAAGTAGTGCAGTGCCTGTGCACAGAGGAGTCTTGTGTGGTTTTCCCCAGCCCCCACCAGCATGGACTCACAGGTGCATGCTTAGGCAACATGTGTGTTCATGTGTGCCTCCCACTTCTACATCCAGCTCCTCCAGCACACCATACAAGTTACTTGTGTTCTAAGTATGAGTAGGAAGGAGAAGCGGGTCAGGATATGGGAAGTATAACCCCATCCCCAGCCTCAAACCCTTACATGCCTCTGAAGCTAAGGACATAGTCAGGCTTCCATTTGGATTAAGCCACAGAATCATGATGATTAAGTACCATAAAATGCCATCTCATAACAGGCAAGCCACTGTGAGAAACTGTCACTCTCCTTCATCAAAGGGTTTACTCTATGATTGCACGGGGTGTTCCTGCACCCAGACCAAAATGAATGACCAGTGCTTGAAGGACAATAATCTGTCTTTCCATACAGAACATACAGAACAATACAGACCTGCCAGGTAAATCAGTCAAGCCCTTAAACAGCAGGATAACTTCATTTCCTGCTCCATTAGCATCCCCCTTGGAGTGGTCCAAGTAACAGGAAAACCTCGTTACCACCACTGTAGAAAAGGGGCCATATTTGGGATATAAAAGGACTCCCTTTTAATCTAGCATTTTAAAGTTCAGTTTTATTTCTAGACTGCCCCTCTACCGCAAGACAGCCTCATTCCAGCTCCTGCACATCCTTATCCATGTTTTTTGGGATCATTCTTTCCCTCCCACTCTTTTAAAGTTTCACTCTGGAGATACCTTGCTTTCCACCAGCAATGTGTCTCCCTTCCACTCTTCCTTTTGCTCTGTAGTTAGAGAGCCAGTTTCGTGTAGTGGTTAAGAGTGGTGGACTCTATTCTGGAGAACCCTGTTTGATTCCCCATTCCTCTACATGCAGCCAGCTGGATGACCTTGGGTCAGTCACAGTTCTCTCAGAGCTGTTGTCTCAAGAATGTTTCTCTCAGTGCTCTCTCAGCCCCTCCTACCTCACAGTGTGTCTGCTGTGGAGAGAGGAAGGGAAGGAGACTGTAAACTGCTCTGAGACTCTGCGTAAAGGGCAGGGTATAAATCCAACTCTTCTTCTTCTTCTTCCTGCCACCCCCCCAGCAGCCAAGTTTGATTGCCCAGTCTGTTTCTCCTCAGTATCCCCAAAGCCTAGTCATTCTGTGCCCTTTTGTTGTTTTCCATTCTCTCCAAATCCAGTTCTTGTCTCCCCACCCTTTCCAGTCAGTCTAACCCCTTTTACTGCCTCCACTGTAACTGTCTCCTCCCCGCCCCCAGTTAATCCTCTTCCTTTTCTTCATTTTGGGTAGGTTCTGCTTTGACTAGTTGTGGGTGGACCTACATAGCCAATGTGACCACTTACCACTAGGAACAGTTTAATCGCTTTCTGTTGTACTTTTTGGATTTGTGTGATTTTAATAGTATTGCATTGCATTGTTGAAACTGATCTCCCTTACTTGCCTTCTGGTCTATCACTATACTCATTAAAGACTGAGTCAGTCACATTTGAAATTCTCCCTTCTGTTCCCCAAATACCACCCCAAGTGAACATCTGTGAATACACAGGCTCACAGTGCAATTCTAAGTGGAGTCACTCCCTTCTAAACCCACTAATTAAATGGATTTAGAATGGTGCAACTCTGCTTAGGATGGTACTGTCAGAATCCCAAGACCTGAGCTGGGGTGGAGGGTCCATGCTCATCCCACCCCATCCTTCTTTGGCAATACAGAGGCATGCACAGACCTCCTGTTTTTGCAATATGCTTGTAGCAATGGGCAGGTGTGTATTAAAAAACAGGACTCTGTTGAGTTCTAAGGGACTTCTTCATCCACAGCATTGCATCTACATTTCACTACTTTTAACCTGTTTGCGTCTGAGGACTTCTAGAGTAGATACGGATAAAACCATATTTGAAATCGCTGCTGGGAAAATATAGACCAAACTATGCCAATGTTTACCAGTAACTAAACCCTCCTAAATATATCTGACTGGAAATGTCTCATTGATTTCAGTCACACTTACTTGTTTTGTATCCCCTTAGACTAATAGTAGGGGCATAATAAAGATTTCAAGGTCGATGTACATCATGCCATCATGGGCTCAGTTGCCAGTCCAGTTTATTCCCTCCTGAGTACAATGGAAGAAAAATTCAAGTGGGTAGCCATGTAGGTCTGAAGCAACGGAACAAAGTTTGAGTCCAGTGGCACCTTTAAGACCAACAAAGTTTAATTCTGGGTATAAGCTTTCATGTGCATAAACACTGGACTTAAACTTTGTTCAAATGGAAGAAGACTTCACTCCTGCTGTCCCCAGAGTAGAAGGAATTTATGCTGTTACTTCAATGCTTGCTTGGTTTATGCCTTTGCTCAGGCTCAAGAAACACAGGCTTGCCTTATAAAAGGCCTACTGGAAGCATTTTCAAGTGGATTGTAGGAATGAGCGATACAGCCATGTCCTTGCATATCTTCCCTTTGGTCTCTTTCAGTACTGTCTTTGAGAAGCTACTTTCTTAAGAGGACGTGGAGAAGAGAGATGTGGCAGCCCTCATGCATATTAATCTCTTTCTGTGCCTTCCAGCAGCATATTCCCCCCAACATGACATAGGGAGAATAGAATTGTCAGCTCTGGGTTGGGAAATTCCTGGAGATTTGGGGGTGGAGCCTATATGGTGCATGGGCTTCAGATTTTTGTTGTTGTTGGTCACAGAACATTGTTCTCACCTTAACAGTAGAATTTAATAGCCAAAAGACTAGGGATGCCAGCCTCCAAGTGGGACCTGGGGATCCTCTGGAATTACAGCTCATCTTAGACTATAGAGATCAGTATGCCTGGAGAAAATGAGCCCTTTGGAGGGTGGACTCTGTAGCATTGTACCATACAGAAGTCCCTGTCCTCCCCAGGCTCCATCCACAAATCTCCAGGAGCTTCCCAACCTGGATCTGGCAACCCTACCCTCCATCTCCTGCTGGTGGCCGGGAGGACCTGGCAACCCTACAAAAGACTGGAGAATAGATGTCATAGTTAAGAGTAGACTAGATGTGAGAGTAGTAGCTTGGATATTTTGTGAGGGGTTTTTAAATAAAGCTAATAGCAGCCTTGGTGAGAATAGGGCAGGACTAGACGCACAGTATTGTTGGAGTACGAAACTTCCCCCCCCATACCATTTTATCATTTGACATTCAGTACACTGCACCTAAACATAGAAAACGAACCCTGTGTTTATTCAGTAAGTTCAGTAGCTCAGAATACATAGGGAGGGAAGGGTCAGTTGGGGTCCTGCTTTTCAGAGTCCAAAATGCCTTGGGCACATTTTCCCCATTTTATTATTATGCTGCTTGAATATACGGTATATTCGCATGTGATGCCTACATCTCAGTCTAGAAATTCTTTGTTTTTTCTACATTTAAAAATGGAATTATTTATAAGTCCTTCTTTAATTACATTTTCATTTCATTTCAGAGGAACTAGGAAGTGAAAACTGTAAAAGGTAAGACGTACAGAGATTTCTCTTTATCCCTTGGTGTTTGATATACTCTTGTTAATCTGCTGAACCATTTGTGCTATGCAGACCCCACTTATTAGTTACAGCATCAGCTTTTGTAGATAAGAGCCCGCTTCTTCAGATGCCGTGAGTGGGTCTTTACTGTTCTGTGATTTTATGTAGGATGAATGAAAGAGAAACACAAACAGCAGGGAGCCAAGGAGCCATGAGATACAGGAAGTGCAGGGCAAAATATAGCTAGCAAGGGCTGTACATACACAGGAGAGCCCCTGTTGTGGTGGTAGCAGGAAATGGGCCAGGAAAAGTATCCATGTGCCCTATTCTTGCTCTGCTCACTGCTGGTGCTCCCCCATCTCTGCTCCACCCCCACCTATGCAGACACCTGTGCATTTCTAGTGGTCCCCCCTGTGGCTCCGAACCCCCATTCCTTTTACTTTTTGTTTCCCTTCTGAGCCACTTTGTAAGGCTAAAATGTGGCTCAGCAGGGAAGGGGGAAAAGCTTCAGTAGGGAAACGGCTAAAAGGGTAGGAAGTGGCACGTGGCAGCAGCTGCCCTCTGCTGTTTTGAACATGCAGCCATCCTACAGTTTCTCTTTTTAGAACAAAAAATAAAGGAGGGTTTTATTTTCTCTAGTTCAATGGGGAGGGGGAACCAGGAATCAAATTAGTCATGTCTGCTTTGTGCACAGCATCATGTGGACATTGCTGTTTACTGCAGGGGCTTCCTGCAGCTCACAAGGGGAAAAATCCCTGTGTGGTAGGGTTGCCATCCCCCAATGAGGGCAGGGGTTGCCCCAATTTGGGGGGGCCCAGTCCACCGCCAGCCAGCTGGCTGGCAGGGAGAGCCCCACCCACAAGAGCCCTGCCTCACTTGATGTGCCCGGCATGATGATGTCACCCGGAGGGACACTCTAGCGGGAGACACTCTAACATTTGTCTCAAAACTCTATGGTGACCAGAGTTTTTGGCCAAATGCTAGAATGTCCCCTGCACGATGTGCCTACCATGATGACATCACTTCCAGAAGATCCAGGGGGGCAGGCTGGAGCCCCCACCAGCTGAAGGTAAGGACCTGGCAACCCTACTGTGGGGGTACAGCCTAAAAGGTAATCAGGAAAACTACAGAGATCATCCACTGGTGCGCCACTATTTGGGAAAACTACCCTTATTCTATATAGTTCTAGCAATGGTTCAACCATGTATTGGCAAGGAACTGTAGTATGGGCCTACATTTAAATTATAACAGGGAAGAGATGTTCAGCTCGGTCCTGAATTAACTTGAATAGGATGCCACTTCAGGTGTTAGCAAGAGCTTGTGCCACATGGCAAGGACAGTGTGTAAAGTTGGGGCCTATGATTGCCAGCCCAGTGCTGGCAACCCCTGAGAGATGCAGAGGAGGAGCCCTGGTCATTAGTGTTGCACCAGTGCCACAATGTCACTTCCAACAGGTATCCAGAAGTTATGTTGTTACATTAGGATGACACTCTAGGATTCACACCAAACTCTATGGGTTTACTGTGATGGCATGATGCCAATATTCTCCCCAGTTTTGCTCCTGCTGCTCCACTGAACAATAGATTGGCTTTATAATGCTTGCATAACAGTTGATGTGTTCTTCCAAAACTAGCTCCAACAGCCTAACAGATTCACTCTAAATATATGGCAGACATAACCATATTGAAAATAGTTTTTAACAACATGGTCCAAATTGTACTTCTATTTTTTTATTCAGTCCTATTTTTGAAGAAGATACTCCCTCTGTAATGGAAATAGAGATGGAAGAACTCGATAAATGGATGAACAGCTTGAAACAAAATGGTATGTATCCTATCCTACTTCCAGTCCTTTTCCTTTCTAGTGAAACTGTCTCTGATTCCCACTCCCTTGGCTTGGCTCAGTTTCTAACACATATTTTCGTCTGAAATACTAAAATAGTTGCAGAAGCAAATGCCAGGGAAGGAATTATTCTTTATATGTTATGGAGGATGCTTATTTTAAAGCAAGTGTTAATCAGCAAAAATGTCCATTTGATATGCTGTAGCTTTGTTTTGTTCTTTTCTTCAATGAAAAGCTCTGTGATATTTTAAATGCACAGAGCGGCTTCTACAAGGTGGTTGCATGTTTTAAATATTTAAGAGTTTGTGGTGTACTGTGTCTGCTTAAAAAAATATAGACTAACATCTCATAGAAGAACTTTCTATTCAATGCTGTCACCAGGATGATATTAGAGGCATGTTGCTGTGACTACCATCCCCTTCTCTCAGTCTTTCCATTCACCCCCCCCCCTTACCCGCCATAACCTGGGATGCAGCCTTCCGCTTCTTTATTCATCAGATGGCTGGCTGTGATTATTGTCCAGTCTGGTAGAGGATTCTGCTTGCCCAGTTATTCTCACAGTGACTCCTCGCCCCTCATTCTGACAACCATGCTTCCTTGCCACATTCACTGCACATTACATGCCAGCTCTTTGACACCAGGAATGTGCTGTTGATATGTTAGTTGAAAAGGGCCACAACATGGTTGGCAGAAAAAAGAAGCGTATACACATACAGGGGTCCAAACTGTGGAAATGTCTATGACGCCTGTGTGATCTTCTAGTTAACACCATATTAGATTTGGAAACGGGAGAACTATTTTTAATCTCTACCTCAGAAATGATTGGGTGGTCTCAGGCTAGTTACTGCCTCAAAGCTTCAGTTCTGCAGTAAGAGTAAACTGCCTCAAAAGGCTTTTATAAGATTAAACAAAAGAATAAGATTGTTGTAAAGGCCTTATACAGGGCTTACAGGGCTTCATGGATGACGCTTCCACGTTAGATCCCTTCCAGTCCGGCTTCCGCCCAGGATTTGGGACGGAGACAGCACTGGTCGCTCTTACTGATGATCTCCGGAGACATCTAGATCGGGGCAGCTCGACATTACTGTTGTTGTTGGACCTGTCGGCTGCGTTCAACACGGTCGACCACCAGTTGCTGCTTCACTTCCTTGCCAACATGGGAATTCAGGGGCTTGCCCTGCAATGGCTTGCTTCCTTTCTCCAAGGTTGGGGACAAAGGGTGGCACTAGGGGAACAGCAGTCCATGAGGCACCCGCTGGAGTGTAGAGTGCCCCAAGGGGCAGTGCTGGCCCCGATGCCCAGATTGCCTGGAGGTATGGGCTGGGGTGCCATCAGTATGCCGATGACACTCAGCTCTATCTGATATTGGGCGGCTGGTCGGACTCCAGACCGGAAGATCTGGGCCAGGCACTACAAGCCATGTCTGGTTGGCTTAGGCTGAGCCGGCTGAAGCTGAATCCGACAAAGATGGTGGTCCTGTACATGAGTTGGAGCAGGCTGGGAGGAGGGACCCAACTCCCAACCTTCGGTGGGGTGCCATTGGTGCCAGCGCCAGAGGTTAGGAGTTTGGGAGCACTCCTGGATTCCTCCTTAACAATGGAGGCCCAGGTGGCAGCCACTGCTAGGTCGGCCTTTTACCATCTTCGGTTGATCAGGCAGTTGGTTCCCTTCCTCAGCCGTGATGACCTGGCTACGGTGATCCATGCAATGGTCACCTCGAGACTAGACTACTGTAACACTCTCTACATGGGGCTGACCCTGTCGCGAATTCAGAAGCTGCAGTTAGTGCAGAATGCTGCGGCCAGGCTTTTGATGGGTCTCCCTAGATGGGAACACATCCAGCCTGTGCTGAAGGTGCTGCACTGGCTACCAATAGCATACCGAATTTGCTTCAAGGTGTTGGTGCTTACCTTTAAAGCCCTCTATGGCCAGGGTCCAACTTACCTGAGGGACCGCCTTTCCCCATATATACCCCAGAGAGCACTGAGGTCGGGGTCTCAGAACTGACTGGCCTTACTGGGCCCCAAGGATGCCAGGCTTGCCACCACCAGGGCTTTTTCAGTAGCGGCTCCGCACTGGTGGGATGAGCTCCCAGAGGAGATCAGGGCCCTGCGGGATCTTATGCAGTTCCGCAGGGCCTGCAAGATGGAGCTCTTCCACCAGGCTTTTAACTAGGAGCCACCCCCACTACCACCAATGAGCCGGCCCATAGTTTAACATCTGGCCTCTACCACTTTGCTCAGGAAGATCATTGAGTGGCAAACTGTCTGGTGATATGGTTTTCCCAGTATGCCATCTTATGAATTTAATGCAGTGTATCAGCACTAGCACTTTAGGAGAGTTTTGTTTTATTGTAACTGAATTTTAAACTGTTTTTATGTGAATGAATGGTCATTAACAGACCAATTATGTAAGCTGTCCTGAGCCCGTTCACGGGGAGGGCAGGGTATAAATTAAATTAATAATAAATAAATAAATAAATACATGTTCAGAGCAAGCACAAAAAGTAACTTCATGTGATGGCACAAATTTGCATGAGCATCAGAAAACATCCCTCCTTCTGCCCTGTGCATGGGGTTGCAGAGCAAACATTTATATACTCACGTTTTACCAATCTACAGAAGTTGGTAGCTTTTTCCACATGTGGTGGCATCCTGTGCTGTCCACCACATGCAGATTATTGCATGTATTCTGTTCTTTTTGTGTGGCAGTATGTGACTTAGACACCCTTGGGGTCCACAGGGCCTGCTGAGAGATGGCAACTGGGAGGAGATGGACCAGCTTGGCCCTGGCAGACTGGAGTTAAGCTTACGGGACAGCAAAGGTCGGCCTGTAGGGCAAGTCTGGCCAGATACCAAAAACATAGGGCAAGGCTGGTTGGCAATATCCACAGCCTTGGGAGGTGGAGGGAACCCATTGTCTTACTGTTAGGATTGAGATAGTCCTGTGCCCTGAACACATGCTTCTCAGGTATTGTCTTGAAGGCTGAATCACTACTTCTACTATTTTCTAAAAAAACATAATTTATATAATTGCCAACATTACTTATCAAAGAAGGCCCTCTGCTGCAAAGTACCATTAAACCAATTAACTTTATGGGACAGTGCAGGGCTTGAACCTGACACCCCTTAGAATCATAGAGTTGGAAGGGACCTCCAGTGTCATCTAGTCCAACCTGCTGCACAATGCAGGAAATTCACAACTGCTTCTCCCCCACACCCTCAGTGACCCCTGCTCCATGCCCAGAAGATGGCAAAAAAAACCCCTAAACACCACCCCTCCAGGATCCCTGGCCAGACTAGCCTGGAGAAAATTGCTTCCTGACCCCAAAGTGGCGACCAGCACTTCCCTGGAGGTGTAAGAAAGGGCCATGAGAACTAAGCACTGAGGCAACCCTTCCTGCCCTCCCTTTCTCATGATCTGCCTAAGTTCTTGTACTGGAGTTGGACACTCTCACATCTGCACCGTCACCTCCATTTTATCTTCGCAACAACCCTGTGGGGTAGATTAGGCTAGAGAGGGGGGAAATGGAACTTAGAATCTGTGAGGCCTCCAAGTTAGCAAATTGCTAGGTATTCCTTGTCTATTAATATAATCACTTAGGACACTGACAGTACAATCCTAAATAGAGTTAGAGCCTTCTAGGTCCATTCTTTTCAATGAATTTAGGAACACGTAAGTCCGTTTTACACTGTAAATATCCACAACGAGATCTAAAATCACATGGAGATTTATTAGCCGCCTTTTTCCCTTGTGAAACTCAAGGCAGCTTTCAATACACCAATGATTTAAAAAACACATTGCAAGAATATAAATAAATCGACAATTACAAAAACTCATAAAAGTTCAGAATTTAGATTTAAAGAGAGGTTTTAAAAGGTCTGGGGACTGTTCATGTGGTGCTGGATATGTTTGGCTGCACCCTAAGCCTTTCCACACACAATGCTGTAGAAATCTGCTACATAAACTAGGAAAAGTACAACCAACAGCCCTGCTGCTTAAAAAAAGTACTCATTCTTGAACACTCCAGAGGAAATACTTAATAGGGATGGGAATGAACTGGGAAAATGCAGTCCGTAGTTTGTGGCATGCCTGGTTTGTGAATCATGAAGCGTCACAAACTTTTAGAGGCTAACCAAACTGCTTCAGTTCATGAGGTTTGTGATGTAGTAGAAACCCCCCTGGTGTGCTAGAGACATCAAACTCACAATAGTTCTTGAAAAGTACTGGGTTCATTGCATGGAAAGGCGGACTACGACAAGCTGAACTATGCTAGTGGCGGTCCATGGACACAACAGTTCTTTGTCTGATTCTCCTCTACTTGTCCTCCAAGTTTGGTAACTATTGGATTTAAAAGAAGGAGAGAAAGCATTTAAAAGAAGGAGAGAAAGGGGGAGTCAGCACTTAAAAAGAATGCACTGCAAAGAGAATGCACAGCTTACCCTGCAGAGACAAAGCAGCCTCTTCATACAACTAATTTGTTGGTAGAAGACAAGGTCTACAAAAAGACCTAAGGTTTGCAGAGATAATGCCATATAAGGGAACAGTCCAACCAGTCAGCCAACAGATACACTGCACCAAAGGTGGTTTGGAAAACCACAGGGGAAAAATGGACAACACAGAGAAGGAAAGCAGATTGGACAATTTGTGTGAGAAAGGTAACCCTCCCCCGCCCCGCATTATGGCAGTAAAATTGATGCAAAAAACCTGTTTGAAAGTTCCATGTGTTAATCAACTAACTTCACACAATAGTTTTGGATCCTGGACCAATACTAACTAACCATAGTGGTGTGGCCTGTATGTGGACAATCACATTAACCATATAGTTAGTTTAATTAAACCTTTGTTTCATATGATGTCTGAACCCATCCAGGATTATTTTGTTTTTCACCACACAATTCTTTGGGTGCTATGAAGTGCCAATATAAGGGCTCCCAGTAAGAGGTCAAGCTGCTCTTTTCATGTGGAGGATGGTAGGAATGGACACTGACCTTGCCAGTGGTCTTCAAAGTGGGCATGTAAGATTCAGTTGACACTACTTGATGGGTGCTACCCAGCAACAGCATTAATAAGATAGTAACACAGATACTCGCCAGCTGGAATAATCCAGCAGAATAACAGATGTGATAACAAACAATTGTATGATGGGTCATTTATTATTATCCATTTTATTTTTAGCTTGTGACAAAGGCAAAGTGTTAGAGATGGGTAGTGTTTATATACACAGAAAGCACCAAAATAAATAAAACAAAGGTTACTATGGCTTCCGACACATTCACAAAGGTTTTTAAATGGGCTAATGGCTTTAGGCATAACATTAAAAATAAAAAATGACGTCCTCCCGGAGTCTACCATGCGGTCATTGCTATTCAGATTGAACACACATTCCAAAAATTGCTAAGGCTAACAGTTTCCCTGTCTTCAATCTTTTCTTAGCGGAATGTGAATACCTGCCTCCTGTGAAAGAAGAAAAGGACCTGAATGCCAACACCAGGTACTTACAGTCTTCCAGTTGTATTTCAAAAAAAGATGCAGTCAGCTTTAATAGATCTCAAATTGAACAATGGTCTCTGCTGCTTTATGGTTGACTCCCAAATCTATTTCACCTATTGTTATATTTTACAACCTAGGTTGGTCATTTTTAACACAGGATGGAATTCCATAAGAACTTCACTTGGGCCAATCTTCACGATGTCCTCATAGGATCATGACCCGTGGGTTGAAGCAGCTTCAGCTCCCCACCTGTGCCAGTTTCATATCCACTGTTGGCTTCTCTGCAAAAATTACATGTAGCCACATAATTTTACAGTGGAGCCAATACTGCAGTTTTGCAGTGGAGCCAATTGTGGTTCCATGAGGTAGCTTGATGTTGTGCAAACTGCATGGGGAGGAGACTGAAGCGGCTTCGTTGCCAGATCTTCTTCACTCCCTGGTGAGGGGTGGGCGAGAGCTCTCTGGGAGTGCAGGAGATGGGGCAACATCACCGTCTTTGACATCCGCAGTGTGATGATGTCATGCAGAAGTGACATCATCACACTGGGGATGCTGCATGGTGTAGCTCTAGTATTTTGGGCAAAATCTGTGCCAGGTAGTAGGTATTGGGGGTGGAGCTTCCCCTTGCTGGCCAGCTGGCCAGGGGCAGATTGGAGCCTGCCAAATTGGGGGATCCCTTGTTCCCACCTGGGGGCTGGCAGCCCTACACCAGGGTCATAAACACAGAAGGGTCTATGTGGGTCTGGGCGGCACAAGACTTCCATTGCACATTTGATACATAGTCCTCATGTCATCCCCCAACAAAGAGGAAGAGTTTGTAACATGGAGATTAGCCCTGAAAGGCATTTTATTTCCCTCACTGTAAATTCCAATGAGGTTGCCATGTTAGTCTTTTGTAGGAAAAGAAGTATTCTTGGGGGACATTAAAGATTTTTTTGAAAATAAACTTTCATGGTGCCTGCTGCCTGAGGATCCGGGGGGGGGGGGAGCTGTGAAATGCAAATTATGCCATTTGTCATCAGCTCTATGTAGTCCTCTGCTGATACAGTGAAGTTTATTGATGAATTCTAATTTGGTTCTTTCTCTCTGGAATCCCTCTGTGGAGTTCATGTGTGGAGCTCTGCCTTCCAAACTCTTCCTTTTAATATACCTCCATCAAGTCACAAAAGTTCTTTTGATGATTAAAAGAATCATCATGATTGGTTTGTTTGTTTTTTTGGAGGGGGGTGTCTATGAACTCACCTTCCAGTAATATATTTCCAGATACAAGATTCCAAGAGATGTGTATGCAATGTTGATTGATCCTTCTTGAAAATATCCTGTGTAGATAAAAGAACCTGGTGTGTGTGTGTGTGTGAATGGGAGGAAGAATGATTGTTACCACTAGGTGGCTCTACTTTATTATGAATGATGATAATTTTAACCTACGTAACCTATTCCATTATATTAGAATTAAATGTTTTGCGCTAAGGCAAAGACAATGTTAAGTAAAAACTAGTACACCTGAGAAGACTGAAGCACAAGATGTGAGAACAAAGGTCTCTGCTACATAACAAAGACCTAAACAGGCAATTCTAACCCACAGTTTCCATTGGCTCTTCTGTAATCCCCCTGATACTCAGTTTAAGCAGTCAGTAAATTTCTCTCCAGAAAGGTGTAAAAATTAGAAAATTATTGAGAAAAATAACTGTTAGTTATAGGAAACAACTTAGTAGAGTAAGGAAATAGCTTCTATACAAGTTTTGGTCTAGTTGGTTTGGTGTTAAGAATATGCTTGGACTAAGGCTTCATTGTGAAATCAATATCCTGTACTTATAACTGTGATTCAGTTTATTGTGAAGAAAATTTACATTGCATCCATCCTATAACGAGCTTTGCCCCTTCCACTCCTCTGCCTTCCAAAATCTTCCTTCTAATGGTGATGGGAAAAAATAATTATGGTTGGGTTTTTCTGGAGGGGGTGTTCTTTGGGGTTGGGTCTTTTGGAGGGGTCAGCATTCCAGCCCTTGAAAACAGAATATAAGGCAAAAAAAGTGAAAAGCCCATGTCCAATTAGCCAGTGAAAGGAAAAAAATGTCCTTAAGTTGATCACAGGGAAGAGAGGGAGTCATAACTGGTCCAAGGAGAAAGTGGATGGAACAGAAAGGGGCAGGTGGCAAGAAGGAGTAAGAAAGTATGAGGAGGATGCATGAAGGAAGATGGTATAGAAAGACCAGGTTGTCACTTCCATGGATATTGTGTGGGCACAAAAAAATCTGCAACTCCTCAGGCACTGTAATCATTTATATTAAGCTAAACCCCAGCAGGACCAACTCAAGGTGTTGAGCACAAATGGATTAATGAAAAATAATCTAGCATTTTCAGGGAGATAAAGCAAGTGGATGAGATCTCCATATTCCAGATGTGAGTGTGAGAGTGCAGCTTGCCCAGGATCAGCTTGTAAATATTGGGATCTTTGTTTAATAGAGCAGAGTTTGCCCAGTCATAGAAGCGTGATGCTGAGTGCAGTAAATAAATCTCCCAAGGAGTATATTGCAAAAAGTAAATCTTACATTTTATTCAAGTTGATTCAGTTCACATTCAGGTTCCAGTCAAAAGGAGAGAGAGAAGCCTAATCCTTCTTGATGACAAGTGGCCAGCTGTTCTGGCATCATGTACATGGGAGTATGAGGGCATTGTTTCTACAGGAGAGACCTGTTGAGATGTGTGACTCCATGAAAAGCCATGCACAGAATGGGGAGAACAAAAGACACACAGAGAGAGGAGGGGTCAGAAGGCAGCTCCCAGGTTAAGACAAAGAGAGGCATCCCATTCAAGGAGATAACACTTATAGGCTGTGATCACATGCTCCTTTAGATCTGACATAGGCACGAATGCCTGATGGAACCAAAGGGAGTGATCAGACAACAACATCTGGGAAGTGTCCTGCAGTCGTCAGCAACCTGTGCTGCTCCTCCATGGAAGTGGAGTTAAAAGACACCGGGGAAAGTCCAGTCCTAATGCTTGCCAACAGGCCACAGATGGACTTTCCCCTGTCTGATCACTGAAGCAGGCTCTCATGCTGTCAGGATGGTCTGATCATGCCATCCCGACTCTGTGCCATGTTTCCCCCCCCCCTTCACAGTATGCGCATCATCACATACTCCACAGGGGGCCCTCAGTGTGGAGGTGCGATTACTCAATTGCTCGTTCATGCGCCAGGGAAACAAACAGCAAAACAAAACAAACAAGAAAAACCCACAACTCGCCCACAGTTGTGTCTGATCACATAGTGACAGGCTGTGCCCGCAGCGTCAAAGGCTGTGTGATCTCACAACTGCATGTCATATTCCTCCAGAAGAAATAGCCTCTCTTCCCCTGTGCTTCAACTGGTGCATGTGACCGCAGCCATACACACTTAGTGATGTAGTGCCCACCAGTGTCCAGACAAGCTGAGTCACCCACTCCAGCACAATGTTCACATAAACAAACACAGTGGCTAAGCAAGCAAACAATCCACATACTTTCCTACCAATGCTCCTTCTAAGTTGTGGAGTCTTGTGAGCAAAAATTATACTTTGTGAATTACTGGCATTAAAGTAAGTGAGCGATTTGGCTACTGCATAAATTAGTTTGCTCTGGAGCCATGCTTCCTGAGCTATGACAAAAATGTGTGAGCCAGAGGCTAAAAAACTGTGAGCTACCTCACACTAACTCAGATGGAACACTGCTACCTTAAGTGGAATCCTAAGGACACTCTCCTGTGAGAAATCCCCACTGAATAACATAGGACTTACTTATACATGGACCTGTTTAGGTTTGCACCAGTTTGCTTTTAGCCTCCTGCTGGCGTTTGGTGCCTCAAGCAGTTGACCACGTGACTTAGCAATAGAAACAACTTTGTGCATTTGGTGAGAATTGAGCTATGTGTGAACAAAAGATGAATCATTTGTTCCTGTTGGCAAACTTGGCAAGACCTCATGGGAAAAACCAGATTTGGATAGGGAACTATCTGTTATTCTGCTAGTGTGTGCTGTTTTACAATGGTGTAAGCAAACACGATCATCAATTCAGCAGACAGACATTTTATGATTGGGACAACTAATACTGAAGAAATGTAACATCCCTTTTCTTTTGTTGTTAAGGAGAATTTGATACAACTTGCATATGTATACATTTTTATACCAATGGAATGCAGTCCAATAAAAACACCTTATCACATTCATTCTGAAGTACCAAATTGGCATCAAAATTGTCTAGATCTAAGAGTAACCACACAGAAGAAACTACTTAAGAAAAATTTGTTTTAAAAATGTATACCCCAAATGTTATGGTACATAATTTTTATTATTTTTAAATTATATGTACACAGTGACTGTGAATCATGAAGATGGAACTACATGGTTTAGAAGAAGAGACACATCGAACTTAGATCCTTGAGATCCTGGACAGTCAGGATATGAAGCTTGGTTTCTACCAGTCACCAAAATGAACACATTTGGCTGTTCCTGTTAGTGTTGTTCATCATAATGACAGCATCAGTTCTGCACATCAAAGGTCCTGAAGTTGTCTTACTGCTGTGCAATTCAGAAAGAACATTTAGAAAAGAATCCCCTTTCAGACATTTCTCAGGGCAATTCACTTTTTCCCCTGAAAATATGTATGGTCCATTTGTAAGGTTGCCCAAATATACAAATGTTCCCTTGATTTTGAAATTCTTTGCTCTTCAGTGTATGAATCACAGAACTAAAGTACTATCAATGTAGCATACTTCATCTTCCTTCTAGTAATTATGGTAATACCTCATATAGGAGCTGTACTGATGAATAAATTAGAAATCTTGGAACAAATCTGACATGCAGTGACAAATCACATTTGATACTACAAATTATTCTTTACAAAGCATGGCTCTACCCCAGAAGTCTTTTCATTCTTTGTAATGTACTTTGAAGGTTTTTGCAATGAAAAATGCAAAAGAAACATGGATGTTAGGGGCTGTGGCTATGTCTTAAGAAGGAGGAGAGAGACTCTGAACCTGCCCAGTTTTTGTATGAGGGATCCTGTTGCTGAGGAGCAACTTTAGCTCAACAGCCAAAATGGAGGCCTTCCCTTCCTGGATCCCAGTCCCTCTTACAGAATAACACCCTTGCTTTATTGTGGAAGGGATAAGAAAACAAAAGAGAAAACAATGAAAGAACTAAGAGAGAGTCTTAAGAGGTCCTGCACAATTATGCTGAGCTGTCATTCTCTACCTTGGACTTGGCTTCTTTGTTGCATAGATAATACAGCTGGCTTCTGAGGGTATGAAAGTTCTACGCCAGATTTCCCAGGGTTTGTCATGCCACCTTGGCTCATTTACAGAACCTAGAATCTTCCTTCCCACTGAAAGCACTTTCTCCTTGCTTAGCGGCAGATGGTCACTTCCCTTTTTATTAAATGACTCCAAATTTGCCTACCACAGGGATCTTCCTTTTTCCTCTGTGCTTATCTATCTCCTTCCACAAATGAATTTGGGCATAGGTTGTATTTTCAAAGAATAGACGTTTTTCTCTCAGTGTTTGGGACGTGACATCTGATAACAGTGTTTATGAATGTGGTGCTCTGTTGGATCAGACAGTGGTTCACCAAGTCCAACATCCTTTTTCACACACAGTGGCTAACTGGTTGTCCTGGATGACCAACAAGCACAGAGTAAAGGAAAAGGACTTCCCCTGATGTTGCCTCCTAGAACTGGCTTAAAAGTTAATGGCTTCTAGATGCGGATGTTAGCTTCATTGAAATAGTGGCTGGATAGTGAAGGATTACAGCCTCAATAAGAATCAAGGCCCTACAGGTCTGTAATTCTACTGCATACCTTTTTTCTTACAAAGTGTCATATTTCCATTGTTTTCCAAATGTCAGGGCCTGGACATTTCCCCCTGCTATGCCTCAGCTGTGGTTTTGCAGTGTGTGTATTCACTTTAACACAGAGACAATCTGAAATGAGTGCCTAGCCTACCTTAGCTCAAGTTCCATTGGTTAGGTAACAAAAGATGAGAAGAATCAATTTCTGAAGAGCTTCCTCAGTAACCACATAGCTGCCTTCTCTCACTATCATCCTACTCTCTTCATTAAACCTTTCTGTTCAAGCCAGCAAAAATAGCTGTTGAGCCATCTTTTAACCCCTTTTGTTTTATCCACTGCTAATGGCTGCTTTCTCTTATAACCTGTGCCCTGAGTCCAACTTTAATATTACTTCTGCCACAGTATTTTGATAACCAAGTGACCGGAGATAATTAACCACAACGTTCCCTACAGATTCACACCGGAACACTACTCTTTAGTTCCTGCATACAAGTATGCTAGGGTTGCCAGCTCCAGGTTGGGAAATAACTGGAGATTTTGGAGGTGAAGCCAGAGATAGGGAGGTTTTGGGGAGGGGATGGACTTCAGTGGGGTATAATGCCAGAGTCCACTTTCCAAAGCAGTCATTTTCTCCAGGTGATCTGTGGAGATCTGTTATAATATCAGGAGGTCTCCAGCCACCACCTGGAGGCTGGCAACCGTATGTGCATGAACAAATGGTCCTGCGCAGCTAACAAGTACTGTGGCCACCTAGCTAGTCTGCTTTGTTTGGTTGTTGGCCTCTTACTTTTCGAAAGTTCAGATCTGATTTTTGTTAGTAAGTAAATAAGCCAAGGCTTTGTATTTTAACTCCCTTAGAAATCTGGCAACACTACATGGAGAGATGGTGTGCCAGTGTCTCCTGTGACAGGATACTGTAAATAACTGCCACTTCTAAAGCAGCGTGGGCAAGCATGGGCTAGTAGGATGCTCCGCTTCTTATACTGGCCACACTTCCAACTGATATTCTGGTAGTTGTGAATAAGGCTGCTGAACCTCTTCCCCTTCCATCATCCTTTGATATGGAAATAATACTGTTGTACAAGAAGACACTGGATTTGGCAGTGCTCACATATATGTGTGGTCTAGTGGTTAGAGTGTCCAACAAGGATCTGGGAGACTCAGGTTTGAAACTCCATTCTATCGTGGAAGCTTTCATGGCCTGTGACTCTCCCTCAGCCTAATCTATATCACAGGTTTGTTATGAGTATAAAATGGAGGAGGGGAATGATATTGAAAGCCACTTTGTATTCCCAGGGGGAAGAAAACTGGGTATAAATAAATGGGGATATAAAGCACAGCATGTTTTAGGATCGGGCCTTAGAAAATATTAAACACTTTATCGAGGCATTCAGAACATTGGCCCCTTTCACACTGCTGTTTTAAACTGGTTCTTATCTGTTGCTGGCCTGATTCTTTGTAAAGCAACATGGGGAGGTTTTAGACAGCATATTTAAATCCGTTTATGAGCAGCGTCTGAAAGGCTCTGCCCATTTCAAACCACACCACTTCCCCCCCCGCCCCACCCATTTTTGCAGCAGGTTCTATTTGGGCTTAAAAAAAAAAGTTCTAACTTTTTTGCTATAGTACTAGATCAGTAGAGCAATTAAATGATATCTGAAGGGTGTCATTATAGCACTGAATAGCTATATTTGTCTAGCACTATAGCGCAAAAGTTAAAATGTTCAAAAATTAAAAAAGAAAAGAAAAAGACTGAAATAGAACATGCTGTGAAAAAGGGCAGGGGAAAATTTGCTCTTTCAGAAGTGCCACAATCATTTCAGTGATTCAGAAGTGCAATGAACACCTGAAAATGGAAGAAGGGATTTTCAAGAAACCCGGCACAGTCCCACTTTGCAAAAGGGACACAAATGGCTTGGTTTGAAAAGGCAAATAAAATCCGTTAGCAGTCAGGAGCGAAAATGGTTGTGTCTGAAATGGCACAAAAAATCTGTTAGCAACTGGCAGCTAAAATAGATTACATAGGTTGTTTGAAAGGGGCCGTTTTGAGTCACTTGAGTCTAACACCCTGCCAGCATACAGCACTGAAATACCATTTCAGTATCTAGAACAGCGACAAGTAGTTCTCATTGGCAGTTTAACACAAATGCCACTGACTGTTTCTGGAAAAGATAAATTCTGATTATTTGTTTGACATACTCTTAGTGGGATTTATGGACACATTAAATGTTTTAGGGTCACTAAGGAACATTCACCATGTGGGGAAGAGGCAGCATCATCATTTCTGAAAGTAATTATGGGTCTCAAATATTCTTAGATTCAAGTCAGTCATCTTTGCATTGCCTCTTTTTTGCTATCACTTGGTATTGGATGAAGGTCAATGTATATTTTGTAATATGAGCAATTTACTTCTATAATTAAGGGAAAAGATATGTTATTCACACATATACACAAGAACATAGTAATAACAAATTGAGCACATAAATAAAAGTAAGTATGTTAATGTCTCCAAAATGCTTATAAATGCTTATCTCACAGATGTGTATTATTAAGTAAAAATTGAAAAAGGTTACAAACACTATGTTATTAAATATAATGATGCTACCATAGTGTATTATTTCTGTAAATAATTATGAGATTAAAGTGAATAATGTCTTTAATTTTCCTCAGCGCCTGTATTGTAAGGATGAATTTATTACTGAATGGTCTGTACCTGCAAGAGTCAGAAAGTCAGTCTATAGCTATTGGGAGGGACGATGCAGATAAAGGAAGGAGCTAGCAAAAACTGTTTTATGGTGCTGAAAATAATAGCAATTCAAGGGAAAATGTGTTCTCTACAAAATAAAATGTTCTGTTTAGGTGAGTCAACATTTTTTGGATGTTTCTTAAGGTTTAAGTCAGATGTCACAAAAATCTCTAATTTGTTAATGATATAGTCACAAATGAAACCCCAAGGTTTGCGCTGTCTCCCATTCTCTCAACTGTGGAATGAAGAGTGAAGGCAATTTGTTTACAGAAGTCCTTGATCCAACCACTATTGGCTGCAATGTCTGAATTCTTGGGCACAAGCTGAACCCCAAGGTGAGAGCCGAGCCAGGGAGGTGGGTGGGGGGCAGCGGGGAGAGCATGGCCGCAGGAGCAAGCTGTTTGGGAGAAGAGAGACCCAGGGAGGAGCAGGTGCCCAGGCATATCTGAAGATCCTGCAGGCAAACCCCGCGAGGAGAAGTCCCAGGAGGAGGACGCTACACCCGGCAAGCCAAGCAAACATCGCCCATTGGGGGGGCGGGACTCAGATGAGGGAGGAGGGTGGAGAAAGATAGAGTAAGGGAAGGCAGAACCACCAATAGGTGAAGGAAAGGGGGAGATGGAAAGGGAAAGGAACTACAGGGGAGAGAGGAAACAGGAACAGCAACAATAAAAGAAGGAAGGGACGCGGGGGCCGGGGAGGAAGAAAGTGGCAGAATACTGACAGCAGAGAGAGACTGCATGCTACCAGGTGCAGACTTGCCATGCGGGTGTGCTGCAGGAGGTGAAGTAACCTCACAGCTCCCACATTCTGAGGTCTCCGCAACTTCCTCCAGGGAGCAGCAACATGGCAGAGGAGGACAACCCCAAGAGAGAGCACTGGTGGCGCAACAGTTAGAATGCTGATTTGTGGCAAGGAACAACCCCCAGTTTGGTGAAGTGCATGAATTATGACAACACAACAAACTATAATTACATCCAGGCCTGTAGCCACAGTGGTGCACAAAGGGGCAGTGCCCCATCAATCATGCCCCTCCAATCAGTGTTATGGGTTGGTGTGAAATCTGTCACATGTCTTTCAGGTGTAAATTTTCTTTGTAAAAAAGGAAGGAGATGAGGTAAAAAGTGTGAATCCCGTCATAAATCTTCCAAGGCTGAAATTTCTACGCAAGTAGCTAGAACAGAATTAGCAGTTAGCAAGGTTGATTTTAAAAGCCTGCAAGGGTGTTGGCTGACAACGTTAAAAGCCTCGAGTTAGTGATTTACAGAGAAAAGAAGGCTGAATTTATAGTTTCAGGTTTCAGTAACTGGAAGGAGGCTCCCACACTTCTTTGATTCTGCAAACTATATAAAGCAGTTGCTTGGGAGGGCATTTTTATAAAGCTTATACAGAATGATTGTGGTCTATGCCACAATGTACGCTATATATGATTAATTTGCTGTATTTCTGTCATGCTCTTACAGCATAGTTTTCATTTTTTGTAATTCTGTTTTCTGCATTGCTTGACATAGCATGTTGGATACTTTTTTCATTTTTGTAATTTTTGTATACCTAGTCCTATTGCATTTTTATGAGATTTCTCATGCTGTTTGATTACAATGTTCTGTACCATGTAATCTACTTTGAGTGTCAAGTAGAAAATTGGTAAATAACTAATAAAGTATAAATAATAAAATAAATAAATAATGATGGGCTGACCACCACTGTACTCATTCCCCCCCCTAAAATTTTTCTGGCTAAGGCCCTGATTACATCATAAACTCCCTAAACTGGGAACTCTAGAGCACAACATCTCTCTCACACTCTGTGCCAAGACTGAAGACTTCCTGGGAAGGAATGTGCAAGTCCAAGGATTTCAGGCTCATGCATGTCAAAAACAAATTGTGTTTTGCCATGTCTGAATCCTGACATGTTTATAAACTTTTAATGGTTAATATATGTAATAAACAGTTTAAATAAAATGTTTAAAACATGCTCAACATTTTTTAATACTGGAAATGTTTTTTATCTTTCTGGTGAAACTAGGTTTTTACAAATGAACTTATGTTCAAATAGGATTGCCAGGTCCCTTTTTCGCTCCGACAGGGGGATTTGAGGAGCATTCTGGGGGTGGGCGGGGATGCCCCGAAGCCCTGCCCCCAAGAGCGACCACCTGCCTGGCCACCCCTCTCCCTCTTCTCCTGCCTGATTTAAAGGGCTTCATCTGACTGGTGGGGTCCATGTGGCCTGCCAACCAGCTAGAGGGCTCTTTAAATCTAGCAGGAGGGAGGTAGAGAGGTGGTTGCGGGCTGCATGCTCGGCTCGTAAGAAGACATTTTAAAGGGTCTTTTTGTGAGTGGGGTGGGGGCTGCAGCGCACAGGGCTGGGGGAAACCCTAACCCTAAGCCCCCAGAAGCGGGGAAATTCAAATTTTACTGCTGTCCTGTCCAAGGAGGAGCAGGTGCCTGTACCTTAGAAAACTTTAGGGAGGAAAAGTACATAGCTTAGTTGAAGTTCCAGAATCTACGGCCCAACAACAAGATTCCTGCCCAAGACTCTGGAAAGCTACTGCTAGTCAAAGTAAATAGAACTGGGCTAGATGGATCAGCATAATGCAGCTTCATCTGTTTAGTTTATAGACTAGAAAACGAAAGCTAAATATCATTATGTAGGAGATCTCCCAGTGTTTTATTATTTTTTTAGGGCAGCTGCAAGATGGCATTTAATTTGATCAGAGCAATGACACTGTGGTGTGTGTTTCCGTTTAATTTTCCATCATATTGTTTTCCTAACCTAAATTGTCCCTCTGAAAGTGCTGCAAACCCAATGGGTACATGCAAGTGCACTGTGAAATTCTTAGGCAGTTGTAATTCCCCCCCTCTGATACAGAATAGTCAATAGAGTAGTAGTACTTAGACTGCAGAGTTCTAGTTTAACATTCCTGCTGAGCCACAAAGCTCACTGGATTCATATTTATGTGCTGTCAAGTCATAAACAATTTATGGCACCTCCAGGAAGGGGCTTTCAAGGCAAGGGAGACTCAGAGGTAGGCTTCCATTGCCTTCTTCTGCAGAGCCTTCCTTGGTGGTTTCCCATCCAAGTACAGACCCTGCTTAACTTCCAAGATCTGAATGGGATCCAACTATAGCTGCCTTCTCTCCCAAGTTCACTGGATAGCCATGAACAAATCCTATGTTTCAGCTAAACCTACTTAGGAACAACCTTTTCTGTAGTGGCTCCCACTTTATTGAAAGGAAAGTAAGGGGAGGTGCCATCTGTGGACATGTTTAGAGAGCATTGTAAGGCTTTTTTTAATTTGTGAGGGTGTTTGGGAACTAAGCCACAGGCATTTCTTGAGTTTTCTTTTAAAAACAATTTTAACTAACTATATTGGGTTTCAATTAAATGAAGTGTAAGCCACCTTGACCTACAAAGAAAGGTGAGTTATACATATCTTAATTAATAAATGTATCGAGTTTTTCCTTTAGGCCCATGCACTCGGTTCTCCGTTTGAGAAGTGTGCAGGTTCACACTTCACCTCATGTCCTCCCATTCCATTCAGGTCATTCTTACTCTCTGAGCACTGTGGGAGCCAAGTAGGGAATCCTCCTAGAACTGGGGAGGCTTAAATACCCTCTAAAACTCCACTGTCTTCTAGACCTCACAAGCCATTCCAGCCTCCCTGATTCAGTTGCTGCGGCAACAACCATAATGCCACACCCAGCCTTGCTGGAATGTTCCAGGTGCAGAGCAGATGCCAGAGAGGCTAATTGTCCAGGGCTTCTTACCCTGTTGCCCTATGTTGCCCTTTAGTCATTCTACCACAGTAAGCAGTGTCCAGCCTTCCAGCTGATTGTCAGTATAGACAGGGCCAGAGCTGACTAGAAAGGCAATCACTGGGCCATAAAAAATGAACCCCATTTATGTTGTGGAGATCCTCAGCGGAAAGGGACATACATGTGGTAAAGTAAATACTGAGAAGTCTGGAAACATCAGATATATCTTTCATAGAATGCTGAAAAAAAATGTTTGAACTGCCTCTGACAGCTGGAGTACTGTGGCACATTGTTTAAAGAATGATGGTGCAGCTGCACCTTTTAATTATTTTACTCTTTAAAAACAGCATGTAACATCTGTTGCAACATAAAGGCAGGTTGCTTGAGTACATTCAGTGGTATCAGTAGCAAACGTGTTATTGTAGCATATGCTATTTGATATTTAGCATAAATAACATCAAATTGAAATGATCTGATTTATTGAAACAGAGCTACTTTTTGTATTTTGTACCTCATCACATGAAAAGGCAGTATAGCTTTCATACAACTTGGTCCTCTCAGAATACAAAACACACAGTATTATGTTGCAGGGAAAACAAGGACAAGACTTAGGCCTATTATGCACAGGTGTTTCTCCTCACTTTCACCATGCATCTCCTTCGGGTTTTCTTTGTTGTTCTGCATTGATTTTCCTCCCTTCAGCACTCAGTTAACTTTCTGGTCACTGTTTCCCTGGGTTTTATGAAAGTGCTTTTGTGCCAATTTCCCCCTTGTTTTGCTTCCAAGATGAGGGTAACTCAAAAGTGTACAAAAGATTCCCCCTGCCCTTTTGCTGCCCCTTGAGGGTCACTCCCCTACCCACTCCCCTGTTCCTCCTACTCTGCACCTTCTGCCATCCTCCCCCTTCATTGGTGTACAACATCCATAGATTACTTTCCCCCTCATTGTTTCAATTTTTTAAATATTTTGACAAGTGGCATGAGTCTAGCGATATGAGACTATTGCTAGTCTTGGATTGCTAAATAAAAAACTAAAACAACGGGAAAATTTAAAAGGAGTTGCACAAGTTTTAGTTCCCTGTTGATATTGACATGAAAGGGGGATCAAAGAGGAGGCAAATAGCAGTGTCTCCAGTGCCAAAAAAAGAAAAGGGCAGTGTTGCATGCAAACAAAATAAAGGGAGGGATTGTCAGCACGTAATGAAATCAACATGAGATGTTAAGAGAGAGAGAGAGACTGGGATGGGAAGCCTAAAGCTTTGAAAACATTTCCCCCTTTAATTCTTTAGGGAACAATTTTTTTTGGGGGGGGGGACCATTTGGCAGTCTCTGGAAGCCTAACATTAAAATGACGGCTGAGCAACATGGACCTTCTGCAAACTGCTGAACTTAAGAATCACTTGGGATCGATCCATTTGGAGGAAACAGTGCAACCAGCACAGGAGAGGCTTTAAAAAACTGCTACAATCACGACCAGTGTGCGGGATCAAATTAGAGAATCACAAAAAGAAAAGCACACTCATTTGCAAGGAAGGGCAGGAAATTAGCATTACTGTGCAGTTGCACTAGGGCACTGATGAAAATACCTTTTTTTCAATTTAGCAACACAAGAGTAAAAAGCTCTCCAAGAGCATCTGCCAGACAACTCCTCCCCAATACAAATTTCAGCCCTGTGCAAAGCATGGTGGAGTTGCAGCCAACTTTGCACAGGTACGTGCACACACACACATACACATTACCAGTGATCACAGCTTGCAGTGCCAGTGTCAGTGGGTTCTACCATGCATTCTGTACACTCAACATGTTTTCCCCTATATTATGAGATCATAGAATCATAGAATCATAGAATGTTAGAGTTGGAAGGGACCTTGCAGGCCATCTAGTCCAACCCCCTGCACTCTGCAGGAACACAGCCGAAACCCCTACATACCTACAACATACCCAAAAGATGGTTGTCCAGTCTCCTCTTGAAAACGTCCAGCGAAAGAGCATCCACCACCTCCTGAGGCAGTCTGTTCCACTGCTCAACCACTCTTACAGTCAGGAAGTTTCTCCTGATATTAAGCCGGTAACGACTCCCTTGTAATTTCCACCCATTAGATCTAGTCTTGCAATCCGGAGCAAGAGAGAATAGATCCACTCCATCTTCTATATGACAGCCCTTCAAATACTTGAAGACTGCAATCATGTCCCCTCTAAACCTTCTCTTTCCCAGGCTAAACATACCCAATTCCCTCAGCCTTTCCTCATAAGACTTAGACTCCAACCCTCTCACCATCCTGGCCACCCTCCTCTGGACCCGCTCGAGTTTGTCAACATCCTTCCGAAAATGTGGTGCCCAAAACTGGACACAGTACTCCAGGTGGGGCCTGACCATAGCAGAATACAGCGGAACTACCACCTTCCGTGATCTGGACACAATGCTTCTGCTAATGCATCCTAAGATTGCATTAGCTTTCTTCACAGCCGCATCACACTGCAGGCTCATGTTTAGCTTGTGATCAACCGTAACACCTAGATCCCTTTCACATGTGCTGCTGTCAAGCCAAGTCCCTCCCATTCTATATCTGTGCCTTTGATTTTTTGTACCTAATTGTAGGACTTTGCACTTATCTCTATTGAAATTCATTTTATTTGTCTCAGCCCACTGTTCCAGCCTATCAAGATCCTTCTGAATCCTGACTCTGTCTTTTTCAGAATTAGCAATCCCACCCAGCTTCGTGTCACCTGCAAATTTGATAAGCATCTCCTCTATGTCTTCATCCAGGTCATTTATAAAAACATTGAATAACACCAGGCCTAGGACCGAGCCCTGTGGTACTCCACCCGAGACTTCCCTCCACGTAGACGCAGAGCCATTTACGAGCACTCGTTGGGTACGATTTTTCATGAATCCACCCAATGGTTGCACCATCCAGCCCACATTTAACCAGCTTATCCTCAAGGATATCATGAGAAACTTTGTCAAATGCTTTACTGAAATCTAGATACACTATATCCACAGCATTGCCAGAGTCAACCATTTTAGTAACTCTGTCAAAAAAGGAGATAAGGTTAGTCTGGTATGACTTATTCTTCATAAACCCATGCTGGCTATTACCAATTAACTCATTTTGTTCAAGGTGTTCACAGACAGAGCGTTTAATAATCTGCTCCAGAATTTTCCCAGGTATTGATGTCAAACTGACAGGCCTATAATTTCCTGGGTCCATCTTTTCCCCCTTCTTGAAGATTCGCTCTTCTCCAGTCTTCCGGCACAACACCCGTACTTCAGGACCTCTCAAAGATTATAGCCAGAGGCTCTGAAATAACATCTGCAATTTCTTTTAGCACCCTCGGATGCAAGCCATCCGGCCCTGGAGATTTGAAAGTATTTAAGGCAGCTAGATGTTCTCTAACCATTTCCTTACTTATTCTGAACTGGCAGTTCCCCTTTCCTTCATATGCCCTGCATTCTTCAGTTTGTATACAGCTCACTTTACGGTTAAAGACCGACGCAAAGTGAGAGTTGAGTAATTCCGCTTTGTCTTCATCCCTTGTTAAGGCTTGCCCATCTTCCCCTAGCAATGAGCTTACTCCATCCTTGTTCCTCTTTTTTCTCCGAACATAGGCATAGAAATTTTTCTTGTTATTTTTTGCATCCCTTGCAAGCCTCAGCTCCATCTGTGCTTTAGCCTTTCTGACACCATTCTTACAGATTTGTGCTCGTGTCTTGTATTCACCCTCAGTAATCTGACCCTCCTTCCATTTCCTGTACATTTCCCTTTTTAGTTTCAGCTCCTCAGAGAGTTCCTTGTTCAGCCACCTTGGCTTCATTACCCGTCTCCCACCTTTCTTTCTTACCGGAACAGTTTGAGATTGTGCCTTAAGCACTTCATTTTTCAGCATCATCCATCCTTCCTGTGCAGATTTTCCCTTCAGCATTTCCAGCCATGGGATCCTACCTATTAGATCTCTGAGTTTATTGAAATCAGCTTTCCTGAAGTCCAGGATATGAGTTCTGCTACGTCCTGGTTTCACAGTCTTCTCTATGTCAAATTCCAAGCTGACATGGTCACTATTCCCCAAGGAACCCACCACCTTCACTTCATCAACCAGTTCTTCCCTGTTAGTCAGAATTAAATCTAGGATAGCAGATCCTCTGGTTCCCACCTCCACCTTCTGAGAGATGAAGTTGTCCTCAAGGCTATTCAAGAATCTGCGAGATGTCCCATGTCTAGCAGAGTTAGATTCCCAACAAATATCTGGATAGTTAAAATCTCCCATAACCACTACATCCTGTCTCTGTGAAAGTTTAGCAAGCTGCTATACAAATGCATTATCCTGTTCCTCCGGTTGATTTGGAGGTCTGTAGTATACCCCCACAACAATATCCCCCTCTTTTCCCCCCTCTATCCTTACCCACACACTTTCAACAGGGCAACTCTCAAAATCCTGAATTTCAGTGCAAGCATATTCATTCTTGACATATAGTGCCACCCTGCCACTTTTTTTGTTTATTCTGTTCCGTTTGAACAAGGTATATCCTTCAATCATTGTGCTCCATATATGAGAGTCATCCCACCAAGTCTGACACCTATCAGATCATACCTATTTTCCAATATTTGGAGTTCAAGTTCCTCCTGTTTATTTCCCATACTCTGTGCATTAGTATAAAGACACCTCAGATTACAGACATCCCTTCCTACCGTAGGTCCCTTCAAATTTACCTGAAGATTACTAAACTCACCTCTCTCTCGTTCATTTATTCTCTGGTCATTCCCCTTCCTGAACTTAGTGTTGGGGATGCCGCTTTTCTCCCCCCCCGATGTCTTTAGTTTAAAGCCCTCCTGATCAGGTTCGCAAGTCTTCCAGCGAAGACATTCCTCCCATTCTTTGTCAGGTGCACCCCATCCATCGCCAACAGTCCTTCGTGTCGGAGGTACATACCATGGTCCAGGAAGCTGAAGCCCTCTCGACAGCACCATCTACGTAACCAGCCATTCACTTCCAGTATCCTGTTCTCCCTTCCAGCTCCATGGCCCTCAACAGGTAAAAATGGAGGAGAACACCACCTGAGCCCCCAGATCTTTCACCTTCTTGCCCAGAGTCTCATAATCTTTGGAGATCCATTCAAGGTTTCTTTGGGCCGTATCGTTTGTTCCCACGTGGATCAGAAGGAGTGGGTAGGGATCAGAGGTCTTGATCAGTCTTGGAATTCTCTCCGTCACATCTCGGATGGATGCTCCAGGAAGGAAACAAACCTCTCAAGATTCCTTGTCCTGTCTGCAGACACCTTCTTCCATCCCTCTCAGTAGGGAGTCACCAACCACCACTACTCGTCTCTTCCTCTGTGGGATGGTTTGGTTCCCTCTCTGCCTATGTGCTTGTGTGCCAGTCACATTCATTCGATTGTGTGACTCTTTCCCAGTTTTCACAGTGGCCAATAACACAGCAGAGAATCCTCTAGTGCTTGGCAATATGGAAAACAGGGCTTCACAGCTGCTTGTCAGTTTTAAAAAAGTCAGTTTCAACATCGGTTCCCCCCCTTTGATTAGGTTTCTTTCCATTCAATGAACTAACACTAAAATGCATGTGAAAAACCTAAACCATGAGGATTGAAATGGAAGATATTGCTATTGAAACCTTTTGTTAGGCCAGTTTCTTACTGATAGGGAATGACAGGCTGATGTGGGTCACTGAATTATGGGCCCCGTTCACACGGAGCATTTGCCCCGCTGAAGGCACGGTAGCCCTGCGGACTTTCCGTGTGCGATCATACCAGCACATCTGGGAGGCGTAGCACTCCCGTGGCCAACCCGCAGCTTCCCGTGGAAAATGAGGAGTAAAAAACTACTAGGGTTGAAGTACTAGTTTCCGGAAACCCTGGGGCAAAGGCTGGCATCTGATCGCGGGAGCGCCAGTATCCTGCGGCTTCCGACGCCGGCCCATGTCCCAGGGTTTCCGGATGTTGTAAGTTTCCATGGGATGCGCACCAATGCTGAATGAGGCATCTGCATATGCAAGACACTGACAGCGGCCCACCCCACCCCCAACGGCACATGCGTCCTTTGCTACAGCGCAGCTTGCTGCTCTGCTGCGCTGCTTTTTTGGCACGCTGTAGCAGCGCTGTGTCATCAGCACTCAGCGCTGGAGCGTAGCAACCTGGTGGCCCATGTGATTGGGCTACTGCGCCTTATTTTGCTCCGGGGTGAACTGCCACGCCTCCCCCTCGCATTTTCTGGCCCATATGACCGGGGCCATGGCCTACAAAACTTTCCCTCAGAGTTAAGGAAAAGATACAGTTTGAAGCCAGTTGTAGAGCTTGAATGTAGAGAGAAGGAGTCAGAGAGGCTAGGAACTGATATTTGCATATAAAGCAAATATTTCATATTTTGCATATAAAGCAAATATTACAATGACACAATCTGCAATAGACACGAGTACAATTCTGAACAGACCTGTTTAGGATAGCATTGTTAAACTCTCTGATCCTCTGTGATCAAAAGAAAAATAAACTCTGTTAAGCTTATTGCTACTAGAGAAATGAGGTGGGTATAAGAGTACACTAACTATGGTAATATATTAATAGCGGTCACATGAGCGGGATAATCCACAGGTGACGGGAGGCTTTTAGCAGCAGAGCAAAAAGAAGCACGGTAGTGGGATCTCATGTCCCCCCACGGCTCCATCTGCGGGCCTCCAGCAGCCGATCAGACCAGCGAGGCAACACAGCAGGACCGGCGAGGCAATGCAGCAGGACCACGTTTGTATGCATGCGCCCAATGCCAATGGCTGCTGGAAGTGACGGGCTACCAGCGTGTCTCCGATCAGGTGCCCACTGATGCCGCGCATTTAACGATAGTACTTGTTAGCAGGTAGTTTTTAACTCTGCTTTTTCCATGGGAAGCTGTGGGTTGGCCACGGGAGTGCTATGCCTTCCAGATGTGCCGGTGTGATCGTGCCCAGAAACTCCGCAGGGCTACCATGCCTTCAGCGAGGCAAATGCTCCATGTTACTGGGGCCAACATACAGAAAACTTTGCCAAGACTCCAAATTAAGCTGATATACAATTTTCTTGGAATGTGGTCAACTGATCTATAATTACATTTAAAAATGTATTCTTAGCTAGCCCGTTTTGGAACAGCAAATTAGGGTGCATCTAAAGATGCTGCTGTTAGTTGTAGTGATTTTCACCCAAAGAAACCATCATGTTTCTAATCCTGAAGACCAAGAATTCTTAAAGAAAAATTTGGCACCTTGCCCAATTACAGTCCTTAAGGTTCTTTGAAAGGAAGAAATGACAATCATTCTATTGTCAAGACAATATGAAATCATAATGTACAAATGATTTAAGGATATTCCAAGGAGCATCTGCTGGTCTCCATGGCTTCATACGACACATAGTTTAGTTGAGCTTTGCCCCAGAATCTGCTTTTCTTTCTAGGATTTTTTCACGTGGCATATGTATACTTACCAAATATTTCCTGTCAATCAATCTACCAGCCTTTATTGGCATACAGAATTAAGATGTACAGGATACGAAAGGAATAAAAATAAGAATATTTACTGTGAGTCTCCATTTGCTGGCTTTTGTAACACTCAGATCAGTCCATATCAACAAGTTGTCCTTTGGAAGATGAAGTAATTAAATCTGACAAAAGCAGTTCATTGAACTTGGAATTCAAGTTCTAGATCTCCCAAATCTCCTGACACATTCAGTTTTCTGAACTTAGGCTATCCGCCCACCCTGTGGCATCAGATAAGGTAAAGGTTGTGAAGTGACAGCCAGATAGTCTAGTTTGCTTTCTCCCAAAACCACATTAGAGAGGAACAAAATTTGGGGCTGAGAAGAAAACTAGGCATAGAGGTCAGTGGTCAAGGAAGAGCTTGCAAGAGCAGAGGATCAGAGGATGCATGCAAGGGAGAATGGGATTATTTCCAAAGGGGTTTTTCAACCCAATAAACTGATAGAGCCTTTGTAGTGAAATAATAGAAAAAATGCTTCTAAGCATGTGCTGAATCCCTTACAATTGATTATCCACATTGAGAGGGCACACCTTTGAGATTATGGGGGAAGGGCTTTCTACTCAAAGAGGAAAAGTTTCAAGCATCTTTGAATCACTGCGTATCTTATTTTTAAAAAATTATGCATTGTATTACCAAATTTTTCTTCAGCAGTATCACTTTTAGAGCAGTGACCTGTTTAATTCCTTTAGTAGCTTCCAAAGAAGAGGCCAGCTGAGAAATACTTCTGGGGCACCTACATTACCTCTGTGTTTCATGTGGTGAAAGGTCATGCTTTAGCTAATGGCCATATTGCGAAGAGAACTGAAATTATGCATTGTTTGTCAAAGTAAGGAGACATCTTCTGCCAGTATATTGCATATATAAATGCTAAAAAAAATCTGCATTAAGTCTAAGCGAACAACTTAGCAATATGTGTTGAAATGAAATTCAAGCTAAATATCAAAAGGTCAGCTGCTATTAAAGGAAGACATTGCAATGAATGGTTGATTAATTTTCTTTAACAATAGGCAGAGCATTTAGTGGTGCTCATATTAAAAGTCTCTAAAACCTAGCCATTTGTGGGTGGGAGGAAATATCTCCAAGCCCTGATGTAAATGATACACTTATCCTCACAGAGAAAAAAGGTTTCTCTAGATGGTACTAAGAAACTGCTTGGTTTCAGTTCCTTCATCAGTTTCTCTTTTCATATGTTGGAGAACAGAGGGAGAGACAATAACATGGCTTCCTTATCCTCTGTCATCAAAGCAAAGCTACCCTCCATACAGCAAGACTACATTACACGGGGACTGAATATCATGACAAATCTGGAATTAGAGACAATTGAACACCCACCAGTTTGGCTCACATCCTGTTTGCCAGTTGTGAACAGGAAGCCAATTTTTCAAAGGATTGTTCATTTATTAATTGACCCATTTATGACTGTTTAGCAGGCTGCTTCCTAACAACACACTACAGGGCAATCAGCTTTTCTAGCATGTGCCTTTTTGTGCAACCTGATCATGTTCTACCTCCCCCCCCACACACACACAAACTTGCTGTGCCACTGCTCTGGTCAGCAGGTAATTGTCTGAACAGTTGCTCTCTTGTTACCATCAAAGGGCTTTTTTTAAAAAAATGGCAATTGCTGGTGCTACGCTAATATAATGATCTATTGCCATGCTCTACTAGGTTCTCTGAATTTCCAACTTTCATTTTTTTTTTAAAAAAAATAAGCCTCTAGTCCTTATATCTCTGCAATAGAAAGGGCTAGATGCTTATTTAAAAAAATGAAATGAGGGAATTAAAAGAAGCTAGTATATCATGGCAATAGATAGAACAATAATTCACATTAGCTCAATAGCCATTTTTTTAAAAAAGGCCCCCCAATGCCCTCATGGCAACCATAGGAAGTTAATTCAATCACACATCATAAAATCAATAATAAAAAACACACTTTTTGTTTTTTAAAGGTCTGTCGTATGTTGTCTAAAGAGTTCTTACCAACATTAATGGCTGCCATTCTGTTTCACCAGCAGTGTTTTGGCTTATGTGTAGTTTTGGGGGAAAATAGATACAACCTATGCAACAGGTATCTGAACAGACCCTGTGATCAATTCACATCTGATCATCACAGGTGAACTAGGATAATTTGATATCTGATGCAAAATTCACAGTATCCACAGTTTGGTGTAGTGGTTAGGAGCGCGGATTCTAATCTGGGAGAACTGGGTTTGATTCCCCACTCCTCCACATGCAGCTGCTGGTGTGACCTTGGGTCAGTCATAAGTTCTTTCAGAGCTGTTCTCTCAAGGACAGTTCTCGGGGAAGTTCTCTCAGCCCCACCCACCTCACAGGGTGTCTGTTGTTGGGAGGGGAAGGGAAAGGGATTGTAAGCCACTCTGAGACTCCTTTGGGTAGTGAAGGGTGGGATATAAATCCAATCTTTCTTCTTCTCTACTCTTTCAAGATGCAGAATGTGGTAGGATAATGCTTTGAACAGGATGCCATATTAGTGAGAAGGAAAACCATAGCAAAATTCAGCAGGCAGCTCTTAAATGCATTCTACTTCCACTTTCAGAAAGTGGTGCATTTTAGGTATGTTTGTTATTACTTCTTGTGCCTCATAGTAATCAGAGATATAAGTGCTTCTGAGGAATAATCACATGTTGAAGGCATTGCTAATTGGGTGCTTAAGTATAGCAGTTGCTAAGGAACCTGTGCTGTTGCTAGGGTTGTCCGGGAAGTAAGCAGTACTGTTCTAGCATTTCATAATCTTTTAACTTTCTTTTGGTGTTGGTATGGTACCCCGTCTAACACAGGATTATGACTAGCTTACATAGATGCCAGCAGGGGCTCCTCAGGTGGCCATCTTAGACTGACCATGGGATGGGGCTGTTTGTAATAATGAATATATTTTATTACCACTGTTTGCTAATTTTGTGTATAAACATCAAACACAGCCCTATGTTAAGGAGGTACGTTCTCCCAGACTTCTTAGATCTTGACATTAGAAACACTGGGCTGCTTGGAGATGATTTGCACATATTTTTTTCCTCCACAGAGAAGGAATTCTGAAAACACCTGAAACTATATTCCATGTGAATCTTGCATTTTAAAGATTCATTCTTTCACTGCTATTCCTCCATGGGGGGGAGCAGACCCGTAGCTACAGTGGGGCATCTCGGGGCTAGCCCCCCCCGACTTGCTGGCAAGGCCCCCTGACTTCCCATCCAGCCCAGGGCATCATGGCCTTCTCCCCGGATTAATTTGATTAGCCAGTGCCCCCTGAGAAATTCTAATGCCCCCTGACTTAAAAATCCTGGCTACGGGCCTGGGGGGGGGGGGGAGAGAGAGAGAGAGAGAGAGAGAGAGAGAGAGAGAGAGAGGGGTAACATTAAGCTTCCCTGTTTTTCTAATTAGAATCGCTGGGATTTATACTTCCTTCTGATTTTGAAAAAAAGCACACCATGAGGTATTGCAATTTCCACAGCTGTTACAGAAAAAAATAAAGTGTAATCACTTCCTAACAGTATCAGTATTTGCCAAATGTCAATAAGCTATTTCAGTATTCTTGCTCTTAGAATTAAAACAATTAAAAAAAATAAGGATATATAATATTTTTAGGTATTGTGTTCTGTTGGGGGATTCCCTAGTGCAGCCCTCTGCAGAGTTTATATCACTAGATCATTGAAATAAAACTATTTTTTAAAAATCTATCTGAATTTGTAGGTTAGCTTCTTCTTACAGTAAGGAATGACAAATGGTAATGTCTGGATCACTGCAGAGGACTCAGCAGTTCAGTCTAAATGGATGCTGTTATATCCACATTCTGCCTTCTCTAGCAGGAAGCTTCTCTTCCTGAGCAATCAAATCCCAGTACACCCATCTTGATATGCAACTATCCTGAGATTCCATGCAGGAATAAACAGCAAATACTAGTTATTATGACTAGTACAGAGAAAATTTAAATAATAAATCTTTGCACGAAAGCAGATTTGAATTTACGGTTATTTTGGTAATCTTAGAAAGAATTAACTATTAATCCTTGGTAGCTATGAAATTATTACTGTTGCATCAATTGTTGTTTAATGAAAAAATTGGGGTTATATTTTGCATATAGCGACAGAAAAGCTTGTACACAATGTGATAGGGTTGCAAGCTCTGGTTTGGGATATTCTTGGAGATCAGGGGGTAGAGTCTAGAAAGGGCAGAGTTAGGGGAGGAGGGGGGCATAATGCCACAGAGACCACCCTCCAGAGCAGCGATTTTCTCTTAAGGAACTATTCTCTGTAGTCTGGATATCAGTTGTTGTAATTCTGGGAGATCTCTGGGCCCCACCTGGAGGCTGGCAGCTCTACAATGTGAGGAAAATAAAAGAAAGGAAGCAAATGAGACAGGAAAAACCATCAGTTTACATTGTTGCCATGCCATCTCACATGGGTCAGGAAATCTGTGCCTGAAGATCCCAGATTTCAGGGGGAAATCCCAAATACAATACACAAATTAAACATATTTATACAATTGTTGTATTATGCTTACTCGGTTGTAATTGTAGATTGGACTAAACACTTTCTGACTTCTAAAGCAAAGATAATACCCATAATATTTGTAAATACTGCACAATTTCTAATTGTCTTCTTAGAGAGGCAACCATGTTAGGCTGTTGAAAGTCTATGGTAAAACTGGTTCTTCAGGTTCCCCCACTTTACCTAGTGCCAGTTGGTCAAGGCCCCAGTTTATCAGACCTCATTAATATATTCAGGTGGGTAGCCATGTTGGTCTGAAGCAATAGAACAAAATTTGAGTCCAGTGGCACCTTTAAGACCAACAAAGTTTAATTCTGGGTATAAGCTTTCATGTGCATGCACACTACATCGGATATCCGAAAAAGTGTACATGCACACAAAAGCTTATACCCAGAATTAAACTTTGTTGGTCTTAAAGGTACCACTGGACTCAAATTTTGTTCTAGACCTCATTAATGTCACTTTGCCTTTTCCAACCCTTCCCCCCACCCCATAACTTTCTCTAGACAACTGCTTTTCCCACTGCTATTACTAGGAGAAAGCAGAGAACAACATATTGGCCTTTCATCTAAACTGTCTCTTAAGTCACTTTAAAGTATTATATATTTTTTCTTGACTGTTTAAATATTTTACCCCACTTCCCTCTCATTCTGGGAACTCAGAACAGCTTACAAAATGCAGTACACAAAACACAATTTAAAAACAGGCTCCCCCACATCCTTGTTAAGCTACAAGGGCACCCCAGGCTGCCTCTCAGTTCTACCGCTACCACAGCTCACGCAAACCAACTGCTGAAAAGCATGGGTTAAGAGCCAAAAGGCCAAGACCACTTTCATTCACAACCACTGGCCCCACCAGAACTTTAAATTACCTGTAGAAAGGGAGGGACAAACACACAGCCTCTATTCTGCTCTGTTCCTTAGATGTTTCCAGGTCCCTCCTCTCCATGTGCCTCCGGCCATGCCCAAACTTTAAATTACTGGCAGAAATTACTACTCTATATCCAAAGATGAGGTTCTTCCCCTCTCCTAATTCTTTTATTAGCATGAATCAGGTGTAGTTATGGGTGTGAGTACATACCACCAAACCAGATGGATTTGACTGAGAAAAATTATTATTAATCAAACCCCTCCAGGGGATTCTGATAATATCTCTTATTAAATCCTTCTGGTATCTTTATTTGAGAATATGACACTTAGCTATGACTCACGAAGAGTCTTTTGTATAATCCAGACCAATGGAAAAGAAATGGGTGTGCCACAACTAGCTATTTTGATGCACAGACTGTACTTTGGAAAAGAGGCTACTGTTAGGACAGAATACGGTGAAACAGAATGGTTTCCAATTGGCAAAGGTGTCAGACATGGATGCATTTTATCCCCTGTATGTTCAATCTATATGCAGAATATATCATATGGAAAGCTGGATTAAAATGAAGGTGGAGTGAAAATTGGTGGAAGGAACACTAACAATTTGAGATATACAGATGACACCACATTACCGGCAGAAAACAGTAAAGACTTTGAACAGCTTGAAAATAGTAAAGAACTGAAACCTACTAATGAAGGTTAAAGGAGAAAGTGCCAAAGCAGGATTACAACTGAACATCAAGAAGACAAAATTAATGACTACTGAGGAACTGAGGTTCACAGTGAAGAAATTGAAATAGTTAAATATTCTGTATTCAATCATCAACCAAAAGGGATAATGCAACAAAGAAATCAGAAGATGATTGAGACTTAGAAAAGCCACCATGAAGGAACTAGAAAATTGCACTAGACACCCGGCATGTTAAAGGGCCTTTTAAGAAATTTCCTCATTTTCCCAATAGCACTAGGAAGGCCAAACGTTACCTATCCATAGGAGTCAGGCCATGACTCAGTAGGCAGAGCACCTGGTTTGCATGCAGATTGTCTGAGGTTCAATCCTTGGCATCTTCAGTTAAATGCATCATGTAGCAGGTGTTGTGAAAGTTTTCTGCCTGAGACCCTGGAGAACTGCTACCAGCCAGAATACACAATTTTGACTTTGATAGTTGTAAGTCTGCTGTCAGCATACCCTGAGGTGGAGCAGTTGCCAAAGCCCAGGGCTTCTGGTGGGGCCCACTGCAACTGACATCCACCCACACATCTCCTCTGTCACCTGTCTGCATGTCTACATGTCCTTCCCCATCTGCCTATTCATTTATTTCCTTATTAAAATATTTAATATTTTAAATATTAAATCCACTCCCAGCTGTTCAGTGTTATTAGGGAAAGGCATGTGAGTGATACACAGTGGTATGATCCTGGGGGCAGGTGCTGCCAGAAAAATGGTACAGGTAGCATAAGTAGAGGGTGAGCTTGCAAGTGAGAGAAGAGTGCACAGGCAGGTGGGGGACACATAAGAACATAATATAAGAAGAAGTAGTCCAGTGGATCAGACCATCTAGCACAGCATCCTGTTTCACACAGGGGCCAAGCGGTTCCTCTGGAAGGCCAACAATAGGGTATAGAGGTTGAGGCCTTCTGCTGATGTTACCCCCTGGCATTGGTATTCAGAGGTTGACTATCTCTAAATGTGGACTCTCTCGTTAGTTACTATGGCTAGTAGCTACTGATAGACCTATCCTTTATGGATCAGTGTCATTCTCTTTTAAAGCTATCTACCCCTGTGAACATCACTACTAAGAATGGGCCCAAACCAGCTCACAGACTAAAGTTTGTCATGAATTTTGGCTGGTTTGTGGATCACAAAGTAATGTTTGTGAACTGAAAAGCTGCCACAAACTTTCACAATTTTTTAATGGATATTTGTGTGTGTGTACTTGCATGCCTGGAAGTCATTGTGACTTCTGGTGACTCCTACTGGGGGCTTGGACATTTTTCAGAGAGGTGGCTTGATAGCCTGCCTCTGCATCCTGAGCAATGGTATTCCTTGGGGGTCTCCCTTCTGATTACTTGCCAGGGTCAGCTGTGTGTAGTTTCCAAGATCTGAGAAGATCCGGCTTGCCTGAGCTATCCAGGTCAAAGCAAACTCCCATGAATTCTCATGCAGTTCATGGCAGTTCATGAAGAGCAGAAAGCAGTGGATTAAATGGCTCTGAGCCATTTAAACCACTACTTTCTGCTCCCTGTGAAAAGCTGCAGGGATCAGAAAGCAGGGGTTTAAATGAATCCCAGCCATTTCATCCCCCACTTTTTGATTGCCACCAAAAGCTGTGGCAAGCAGAAAGCTGGGGGTGAAATGGTTCAGAGCCATTTATACCCCTGCCTTTTGATTTCCACAGCTTTTCTCAGAGAGCAGAAAGCAGTGGTTTAAACTTTAAATGGCTTATGAACGCATACGAACTGGTTCACTTCGCAAACCAACCTCCTGATTCATATCAATTCATGGTTCGGTTCATGGTTCAGCCATGAACTATGAACCAAACTGCAAAAATGTGGTTCGTGCACATCTCTAATCACTATACCCCTGGCAGCAAATTTCACATTTTAGTCACTCATTTTGTAAATTATTTCCTTTGTCTATCCTGAATCTACTGTCTATCATCTTCACTGGATGTGCTCAAGTTCTAGTGTTTTGGGAGGGGGAAAAATCTCTTTCTGTACACTCTCTCTACCCCAAGCACAATTTTATAAACTCCTATCATGCCTCCCATTAGTTGTCTGTTTTCAAAACTGAAAAGTCCCACTCTCTTCAGCCATTCCTCATAGGAAAGGCGCTCTAACCCCCTAAACATCTTGGTTGCCCTCTTTTGTGGTTTTCCAGCTCTTCAGTGCATAGAGTTGCATAAAATATTTTACATGAAACTTCAACATAAATCTAGAGAGGGACATTATAATGTTGGTTGTTTTATTTTCAGTTCCTTTCCTAATTATCCCCAGCATAGTTTGCCTTTTTCACTGCCGAGGCACACTGGGTTGATATTTTCATTGAGCTATCCTCTATGATCACAAGGTTTCTTTCCAGATCTCAGTCGTAACAAGGTCAGACTCCATGAGCATACATACTTGAAGCTGGAATTTTTTTGTTCCAGTGTGCCTCACCTTATGCTTACCTATGTTAAAATTCATTTTCCACATTGTTGCCAGCTCCCCTGGTGGAGGCGGGGGTTCCTTGCCACCAGGCCTCATCCCTTTGCTGCCAATCAGCTGGCTGGTGGGGGGACTTACCCAGAGAAAGAGAAAGGCCTAGGTGATTTTGCTGGTGAAGTGGTGATGTCACTTCCAGCATGCATAGGAAGTCATGTCATCACACCAGTGACATCCAGGTGGTGCCACTTTACCATAGGATTTTTGTCTAAATACTGGAGTGTTGTCGAGATGTCACAGCCTGATGACATCACTTCCTGTGTGCTCCAGAAGTGACATCTCCACATCACCTGTGCCTTTCTCTCTTTCCTGGTAAGTTCCACCAACCCCCACTGGTTGCCAGGAGGGATCTGGCAACTCTAATTGTCATCCACTCTCCCAATTTGTGGAGATCTTCCTGGAGCTTTTAACAGTTAGCTTGAATCCTGAATATTTTTGTATCATCTGCAAACTTAACCACTACACGGCTCATCCCTGGTTCCAAATAATTTATGTACAAATTAAATTACACTGGCTCCTTTTCTGATCCTTGTGTGACCTCACTGCTTCCTTCCATTGCAAGAATTGTTCATTTATTCCACACACAGATGAGACATGGAAAGAACGGTATGAGGAGAGCCTGGTGGTGGGCAGATAGGCTCTTGGACCCCTGTCTGTTCAGGATCCCCCAAACCTGGAACTGGCCCTGGATAGATGAATAGTCTCTCATTATAAGACAGTTTCATGTATTCATTTTGGAATGAAGGTGGGAGATTATATATAAATTCCTTGTAAGTGGAAATTATACAGTATGTTTAGATCTAAACTAGAAGTTTTCCTCTAGGTGTGCCTGGAGAAGCTAATGGGATGGATGAGGCTGAAACTCAGTGCAGATAAGAATGTGGTGCTGTTGATCTGCTCAAAGACTGAGGAACCAGGCTCTCTTGTAGGGGGTTGCATTCCCCCTGAAGGAAAAGGTTCACAGCTTTGGGGTGTTCCTGGATCTAGATGTATGAATGGAGGCTCAGTTCTCCACCTTTGGAATATACCCTGGAGGTTAGGCTTTAGAAGGTGGTGCTGGGGAATGGCTGGTTTAACCATAGAGTTTGGGGTGAATGCTGGAGTATCACCCCATATGATGATGTGATTTCCAAGTGATGATGTAACACTTAGCTCTATCTGTTAATGAATGTTCACCTGTCCTCCATTTCTGGAAATCTGGCTGAGGCTTTGGACTCTGTGGCTGGATGGTTTTGGCAGTGTCGATTGAAGTTAAATCCATTGAAGACGGAGGTCCTGTACATGGGTCGTGGGGATATGGAGGTGGGCACCAGGCTTCCCACACTGGAAGAGGCACCTTTGGAAGGGCCCAGTCAGTGAAGAGTCTGGGAGTAACACTGGATGCCTCCTTATCTATAGAGGCCCAGGTTGCTGCAGTTGCCAGATCTGCATTCTTCCACCTTAGGCAGATCAGGCTACTGAAGCCTTATCTCTCCACCAAGGACATAGCTATGGTGACCTGTGCAATAATCACTTCCAGGCTTGATTACTGCAACTTGGTCTACACAGGCTTACCCCTGAAGCTGATCCAGAAATTACAACTGGTACAAAATGTGCCGGCGTGCTTGCTGACGTCGATGCCTGTGTGGGCTCACATTCAACATGTGCTTTTTCAGCTGCATTGGTTGCCTGTTGAGTACTGGATCCACTTCAAGGTGTTGGTAATCACCTTCAAAGTCTTATATGGCCTGGGACCAATATACCTAAGGGACCGCCTCTTCCCATATACGCCTCAAAGAGCATTACGCACTGATAGTCAACATCTCCTGGTGATCCCTGGCCCAAAGGATGTCCGCCTAGCCTCAACCAGGGCCAAGGCTTTTTCTGCCCTGGCCCCCACCTAGTGGATCATGCTCCCTATTGAGATGTGGGCCTTGTAGGATCTTATTCAGTTCCACAGGGCCTGCAAGACGGTGCTGTTCCACCAGGCCTTTGGCTGAGGCAGTGGGTGTCCACACGTGCCCCCCCCCCCGGTTGCTATCTCCCACCCACTGATAAGCAACCATGCCTATCTACATCAATGGGCCAGTTTCTCCCTACAGCAAGCTGTGATTATTGATTTGTGTTTTAAATTTTATTGCATTTTTTGAAATATATTATTATTATTGATTTTATGTGTTTATAATGTGTTTTAAATTTTATTATATTTATTGAAATGTTGTAACCCGTCTTGAGCCCGTTTACGGGATGGGCAGGATACAAATGCGAAAAATAAATAAATAAGTCCCACTAGAAATGACATCACCACATCACTATTGCTGACAATCCTCCCCACCCCCCAATGTTCTCTTTGCTGGTTTGCCAAACAGCAGCAAAGGAGGAGGGCTGCCAGTAGCAGGTCTTTCACCAAGCAGGGAGACCTGGCAGCCCTACTTTACAGAGTTTGCCTTAAAAACTGTCTGGAAACTTCAGTCCAAAATGAAATGGCCAGGCTATTGTGTTGAAAGATCTGCACTGGCTGTCTTTTCTATTTCTAGGTGGTACAGTTAAAACTGCTGGTATCTTACTGCCCTGTTTGCATCCAGGGAAGGGCAGGGAAGCCAAGACAGGCACTATGAAAGCTGTTGATTCTACAACAGCCAGAGCTGAACTGATTCTATTTATAGAAACTAGTGCCTGCAGCTGTAGCAGTAACCTGAAGTTTGCAGGCACTTACAGCTGGACCCTGTCCAGCCCGAGTGGATCTGGGTCTTCTAATACTTCATGGGCTTCTGGGGCCCTGGAGCAGCCAGTCGTGCACTCTGCTGTCTCAGCTGAGCTTCTGCTTGGACTCCATTCCTGGGTTTTCTCCATTCCTGGGGTTCTGGGGTGACCATGGGATCCCAGAAACAGTGGTTTCCTCAGTAACCCCAGTCTCTGACTTTGGCTGTTGTTCATGGGCCGTCTGGGCTTATGGTTTGGCAGCAATAGCTGGCTGCTTGTCTTCTGACAGAGTCAGAAGGCCCTAGAACTGCAATGTCTGCCAGCATTTTGACCTCCCTGAGCTTAGTCATCACAGCATCCTCATCCTTTGAGGAGGACTGATCAGGCTCAATCTTGTCACTTACCTTTTAAGGCTGGAGGACTCCCCTTCGCACACTGTCCATGTCATTGGTTAAGATTCTTTTTTCAAGCTCTGCTCAATGAAATCCCATCCATCTCCAAAGGTGAGGTGCATCACTGCCAGGTTTTTCAGTGATGGCACCTTGCCTTCAGGAAGCCTTCTTCCTTGAGAATCACCTATTTTATTCTCCTTTTATTTCCACTGTTACTGATGAATAGTTGCTTCTGGTTGGTGAAGGACTGTAAGCAACGATAGGCTGCAGGGAGCCTAAAGGTCTGTGAAAGAATTGGCTTTTGTTTCTCTTCACTGTGTTTTATTTCTCTTAAATACTTTGCCAGTTATGTGTGCCTTGCTATAATTTGGATACCACTTTGGAACCACTAGACATTTGAAATTAAAATACAGAGGATATGTGTTTGTTTATCAGAGATCACAATAAATGCTCATCCATGCTCATTATCCTGGCTATGCAACCCTTGTGAACAGGCTGAAGAATTCTGCAATGTTTTAACCATGTATCCTTTCTGTCTCTACTTATTCTTCTAGTCTTCAGAGGATTCTGAAGTCCACAGACAACTACATTCCTCAGATAATGGCCATATGGCCATTATATGGTCGCTTATAATTAGGTCAAAGGGATAATTCAAGATGAGCCTCTCCTTATTTAGGGGCTCACAGATTCACTTTCAGCTTGTTTCAAGGCTCTGATGAAATCCTGGTGCCCAAATAAATTAGAGTGAAATGAGTTAAAGGATTATTAACTTGGAATAACTGGCAATGTAAACTGTCCAGAAAGGAAATTAGCTGCTCTTTGTGTCCGGAGGGGTGGTGGTGGACACAGTTATTTAAGAGGTTTATGAGGAGGAGGTACAGAATAACCTCAAGTAACTAGTGTATGTTGCCTTGAAACCTTCACTATGTGTCCTTTGGGACTTCTCCAGTGTAAATAATCTGTGACTATGTGAATACCACGTCTCGCAACAATGTACCAGAAGAAATGGACTCCTATGCCTTTCTTTTTGTTGTTACTATTAAATTTTTAACAAGCTAGAACAATGCAAGGCCAACATCTGAAGTAACCGCAGCCACAGAATAATTATGAAACCCATAAATAATTCACTATTTTTAAGAATACATTCAGTTACCCTTTGGGAAAAGAAAACAACACTGTATTTGAAATCCATTGTTTAAGAAAAAAATGGGTCCCAAACCAATATCGCTCAGCCAGCTTCTTAAAACACAAGAGTTTATTTGTAATTCAGAAATTTCCAGCACAAACTCCACTGTTTGGAATGGAACACCTGCTGTCCTTCTTGTCAAGGAACTGTAGGGTTAATATCGACTCAGCTGTCTTAAGTGGCCTGCAAGGGAAAATATGTTCCTCTATTGCTCCTTCATAATTTATAAAGGATACACAACTACATTTTCCAAGCCTTCATTCAGCTATTCTTACTTTCCTGGTTTTCCCAAACAGAAATACAGTTCTTGCTTACCAGTGCCATGATAACTAAAAGATAGGTAACAATTGCATATCAAGTACTAAGAGATATGATTTGTTGTGGAGAAATGCCCTCCATCCAGGAGTGCACACATATTAACCATAGTTAAAAATGAAGCCATGGTTATCTGTGATGCCTGAACTTAGCCAGAACCTCCATGTCCACAAGGAAGAAAGATACAACAGCATTGTTTGTGGGGTAGGTTTCCACGAATCTCTTCCATGAAGAGAGTTTCAGAAGGGTTAGAGTGGCATCCAGTAGTGCCTTGGAGACCAACAAGGTTTTTTGGGGTATAAGTTTTCAAGAGTCATGTGCTGGGAGCTTGATGGCTCCTTTCCCCCACTCCTGCCTGTTAGCTATGAGTTTACAGCTGTGCTCCTGTACATTAACAGAATGTAGTTACAATGAATGCAAATTTTATTCAGTCTCTTCGGGGTGCGGGTTCGAATACCACCTCTGCCACCACTTTGTGGCATCCTCTTATTAGGGAGGACTGGTTTTCTTTTTAAATTTATACTTTGTGTTCATAAACAGGGTAGATTTGGCTGCCACCAGGAATTTAAACGAATTCCAAATCTTTTCTCATTAGTTGTTGGTAAAGTGACCTCAAGTCTGGGCTTTTCAATGGTCTCTGCGGTCCTGAGTAAAGACTGTACTGAATTCTGGAACTCAAACAAAATGTGATTTATTGAATAAAAATTTTAAACATAAGTTGTTTGTTAACTATAACTTTTAGGGGAAGAGAAACTGGAAAAATTAGCTGTCATGGTATCACACACAGTCTTTGGTCATAAGATCCTTCTCTATTAAGAATCTCCTGTTCAATAGACCCTCACTCTGGCTAAGCTCTTTATTTTGTGCTTAATTTTTGTTTAAACTTTAGGGTGTCTCAGATCCTTCTCGTAACTCTTCCACATTTAAACTTTCAACAACATATTTTCTGAACACTTCAAGTTTTCACACAACACTGTCCTCTTTCTCTGACAGACTCACTGTCTGACTCTCATTCAAAACTCCAAAATCCAACTGAACTGCTTCAAGACACACACACTCTCATTCCAAGCAACCCCCTCCCACACTCTGCCATCCACCAATCACATCATACTCAGGGCTGGTCCCAGGGTTTTTGCACACTAGGCGAGGCTACCTTCTGGTGCCCCCCCCCATGCACCCACTGGACTGGTATGAGAGTTCCCCAGAGTGAAATAACAGCCCCAGAGGGTAGCAAAAGCATTCTGGAACTGGAATGAGAGGTCCCAGAGTGGCATGACAACCCCTGGGGGTAGCAGGACTGTTCTGTGACTAGAATGAGAGACTACGGAGTGGAATGACAGCCTGTGGAAGTAGCAGGAGTGGTCTGGGGCTGGAATGACAGGCCCTAGAGTGGAATGAGAGCCCCTGGATGTAGTAGGAGTGGCTTGGGACTGGAATGACAGGCCCCAGGGTGGAATGACAGCCCCTGGATGTAGTAGGGGTGGTCTGGGACTGGAGTGACAGACCTCAGAGTGGAATGACAGCTTCTGGATGTAAGATAGGGAGTGGTGGCTGGGACTGGAATGACAGGCCCCAGAGTGGAATGAGAGTCATGGAACTAGAAGGAGTGATCTGGGACTGGAATGACAGACCTCAGAGTGGAATGACAGCCCCTGGATGTAGTAGGAGTGGCCTGGGACTGGAATGACATTATCCAGAGTGGGATGACAGCCCCTGGATGTAGTAGGAGTGGTCTCAGACTGGAATGACAGGGCCCAGAGTGGAATGACATCTTGGATGTAGTAGGAGTGGTCTGGGACTGGAATGACATTATCCAGAGTGGGAAGACAGCCCCTGGATGTAGTAGGAGTGGTCTGGGACTGGAATGACAGGACCCAGAGTGGAATGACGGCCCCTAGATGTAGACAGAGTGTTCTCTGACTAGAATGAGACACCACGGAGTGAAATAACAGCACCTGGGAGTAGCAGGAGTGTTCTGGGACTGGAATGACAGGACCCAGAGTGGAATGACAGCCCCTGGGGGTAGCAGGAGACTTCAGGGACTGGAACGAGAACCACAGAGTGGAATGACAGCCCCTAGAGTGGAATGAGTGACCATGGGTGTAGAGGCAGTTCTGTGCAACTGAATTTGCAAACTGTAAAGTTAAACACTTTTCATTTAAAGATTTCTCGAATGTGTGTAGCTATTTTCAAATCAGCTCCATCTCAGTAATTATCTTGCATGTCAGCTCTTTAGTTTCCTTACAAATTTATGAGGTTGATGTGAGCCACCTCCTCCATTGTCACTTATAAATCTTGCACTTGTCCCTCCACCTGTTCCAGTGTCCAGTTCTGCTCCCTTCCTGACCTCCATGTTCCCTTTCCGTGAGGTTGATGTAAGCCACCTCCTCCATTGTCAATTCCACTCTGGGGCTTGTCGTTTCAGTCCCAGAATACTCCTGCTGCCTCTTGGGGCTGTCATTCGAAGCTGGGGCCTGTCATTCCAGTCCCAGAGTAGTCTATTTTGGCCCAGAGATCCTAATGGAAAATCCATTCCGCATTTTCTTTGCAACTCTACTTGTACTGTAATGTATTTCAATGGAGCCCATGCAAGTCAATTGGCATTCCTGGCTCCCATTATTTCCAGTGGGCCTTCAAGCATCTCCCATTGTTTCCAATGGGCAATCCTGTCCTTCCTTTTAGTACATCTCCAGGGAAAGAGCTTGCTTGAGTCTCGGCGGGCTGCAGCGGTGCGGGCCAAACTTGTCACCTCCAGTCCTGGGGAAGAGCAGGCAGAGCAAGGCCCCACAGCTGGAGGAGCCCCTTTTGTCTGGGGGGTGGGGAGACTCTCCCTTACAGCTGTGCCCAACCAGGGGCCAGGGGCGCAGATTCCTTCAAAATTCACCACTAGGAGAGTGGGAGGCACAGCGGAGCAGCAGCGGGAGGCTGAGAGGTGGTGTGTGCAGCACGTGCGTGAGTGGAGCAGTGCACAGCTACAAGGCTTTTGTTTGGTGGGTGGGGTGGGGCCCAGCTGGGGCAGCAGCGAGCAATGATGAAGGAGGAGCACTGGCTGTGCAGGCACTGAGGCACCCTGAGGCAGCCAGGAGAGGAGTGGAGTGGTGTGCACAGCACAGGCAGGGCTTTGAGGCGAGGGAGGAGAGTGGCCAGGCAGCAGCAGGCCATTCTGCCATCCGCCAGCAGGGGGCGCTCTAGGTAAGCGCCTAAAATTTGCCTATGATGGTCCGGCCCTGATCACACTAGTTTCTCTCAATCATTCTACTCTGCTATCACTGCACTCCAACCAAATATTTAAGGACACACTCTCACTAAAAACAAGGAATTATTACAATGACCTCTTGAAAGTCAAATTGGCAAAAGGAACTTTCTCTTGAACGCTCGTACCCTGAAAATCCTGTTGGTCTCTAAGGTGCTACTGCATTCACTTCTGGCTGTTCTATTGAAGTCCAAAGTGGCTACCCTCTAAAACTCTGTGATCCAAATAATCCAGTAAATGGCGAGCATGGGCCAAGTGCTGCTAGCTAGCCAGCTGCTATGCTAAATATTGTCAACTGTGCAGACACAAAACCACTGGAAACATTTATTTTTAACTGTTAAGAAATCATCAGTGAGATATAGTGGGGCTTGACTTGAGATATAGGTCCATCCTTTCTGCATTTGCCCACCATTCTGCATTTTCTCAGTGTTCAAGTCCACAGCAAAACAGCATCCAAATAACTTGGGGCAACAGCAGGCTGAAACCGGATTGACCAGTGAAGGGAGGTGACGTAATGCAGAACAGGGGAAAAACCTGGAATAAAAAGAAGGTTGGACTTGATTTTAGTACAGAATAGGAAAAAACCTGGAATAAAAAGGTGGTGGAATTTGATTTTAGTGCAGAATTGCTTGGAGGACACCACAGTGAAGATGGATCAAAAGGAGAGTGCAGAAAGGGCCATAGGGGGCATTAGAAGCACAGTATGTTTGATTTTCCAACATTTTCTTTGCAAAAATGGCAGCATCATTAGTTTTTAGTAGCTCTGAACAATTTGATAGTCTGTAAACTTCCTCACTCCTGACCTCATGTCATTTACAAGCAAGTTAGATATCCTAATACATCACTTAGGGGATCCTGCTATTTATTTCCCAATTTTGTAAGAACTGTCTGTTTACTCCCATCTTGTTTTCCGTTGCATAACCCATGATCAATTCATGACAGAAGCTGTCCTTTTTAGTGTCGAAGGGTTTTTCAAAGTTTGAACACCAGCTCACCCCTGCCACATGCTTGTTGACATTCTCAAAAATTCAGAAAGGTTATTAACCCAGAACTTACCTTTGTGATTGCCATACTGACTCTTCCTGTGTGAGCCATCATCTTGTATGTGCATAATGTTCAGTGTATAATAGAGCTTTTTATCTCTCACTCCTGATGAATGGCAAAGTATTACACAGGATCTACTGGGCAAAGTTCTGCAGAAGACAGACACTATGAATATGAATTTTTGCGGAATAAGAGATCTAATGTAACTTCACATTCTATCTTGGGATGTGCCACCCACTTCCCTTCTTTCTCTTCCATTTTCTCTCTTTTCCATGCAGGAGATTTGTTCCTAAAAAAAGCATTCCATGCTAGCAAGGGATCGGATAGCTGCATGCCTTGGGGAGTATTATTATTTATCAGTTCATATAATGTAATGAAAGCAATAAATAGGTAATAAATCATATTCTGTGATAGGGAAAGCTTCTGTAGTTACCTTTATATGCTGCTGATAAATTTATTCATCTAATTTGTAACTTGTTTTTCCTGCAAGGAGTTCTGGGTAACAAACATGATGTTATCCCATTCTAAACATACAGGGGTACCTTTCCCTGTAGTGGATGATCAGATGAGGTTGCCAGTTCTGGGTTGGAAAATACCTGGAGACTTTGGGGGTGGATCTGGGAGAGGGCTGCGGTTTGGGGAGGGGAGGGGCCTCAGCATGGTACACTGCCATAGAGTCCACCCTTCAAAGCAGCCATTTTCTCCAGGGGAGCTGATTTCTGTCAGCTGGAGATCCTCAGGCCCCACCTGGAGGCTGGCACTCCTACATCAGAATTTAATTAAATTTCATATAAACATAAAAATGGATTGACCCAGAGATCCGATCTGGATCTTGGGAATGGAGGAGGGAGCTATTAGTAAATATTAAAATACTGGCAGAAATCAAAGGGTTTTTCGGTTTGTTTTTCACCAGGACAAACTATTCATGCCTTCTTAATCTTTAAAGATCTCCATCAATACTTGTCTGTGTTAATTTGCTAAACTTGGGTGTGTTTTTCTCATAAGTATCAGGGCAAGGTAGGGACTGTCTCCAGCAATGTCTGAACCTGTTTAAGAGGCAAGATTCTGATTGTTTTTGGCTTGATTGCTCTGGGCTTACGGCCATGTGAAAAAAAACATTGTCCACTGTCCTGCCCCTTTAATGTGAAGGTGTTATCAGTTACACAAGGGATGTTTACTTCTCTTTCCCATGGAATGCTGTGAACTACAGAACTCTCATTTCCTTCCTTTCCTTACATTGTCCCCTTTTCACCTCTGCAAACTGCACATGGTCATAAACATTTCTCTGCCAGTTAGCCTAGGAAATAAACTTCCCATACTGAGTAATTTTCCCAGTTGAATTGTTAATAGATTAGGCAACACCTCTGAGCAAAGCTTTTTAGTATGTTAATTGAACAGTAACAGGTTCAGGCATTGCCAGGCAGTCTGCAGAATGAAGATAAAGTTCATGTGTTAGAGCTTATTAGACGATACCAATATTAAACAGCCATCAGCATAAATACACCTGGCAACATTAGCATTGGATTGGGGAGATGTTCAGTGTATGATATTTCCAACTGAACGCATTTTTTGTGTCATGGATATAAAATAGTCTGCTTCATTTGGTAAGAAATCAAACCACTCATTTAAATCAGCTTTCAGCAATAGACTCTTCTGTGATGTTGCAAACAGCTTTAATGTTTAGTATCAAATAAAAGCATCCTAACAGTACCAAATACGTTGGTTTGAATCCTTCCAGTCAAATGACTGTAACTACCTATAATTAGACTAGGCATACTTACTTGGGAACAAGTCCAACTGAACACTAGGACTTCAGAGTAAACATGCCTAAGATCAGGCTGCATGATATTTACTCACCAATGTGCAGAAAATGATCTGTTTACTAACAGACTTTTGTGATTATGCAAAGATAATTTTAACATACAGCAAACTTGTTATCTGCAGCTTGAGTTCTCAAAAAAGGGAAGGGACTGTGGTTTATAAGTGGAAAAGAAGGATCAGTCCTCTGGATTTCAATTGGAACACAAGTAGCCAGCAGCTCCCTTGAAAACACAGACAAACGTTCATTTTTTAAAAATCAAGCACTTCAAATTCTTGTAAATTGTGTTGCAATATAGCTGAGCACATGCATATTATGTTGTATTTTATTTTTATAAACTGCTTCCAACAGATTTGTTTCTGGACAGGCAGCACAGAAATGCCACAAATCAGTCAAGCGGGGAGGCATTTCTATCTGGGAAACATTGTACAGGGAAAGCTTCGTCTTCAAGTAGTAACAGTGGGAAAGACAGAACCCAGAGAGCTGTTGGCAATCATAGCAAGTTATAATGAGCCCGTGCAAGCATTGCAAGTTGCTATATGTTCAAGGGCACAACCAGCGCTTTGAAAATACCTTTAGCTTTAAAAACAAATCAAACCTAGACTGTTTAGCCCTTTACGAGACCTCAGCTGTGTTAAAATCTCATTCATGAAAATGCACTGGATATATCTGGGAACAATAGGTGGGTTTATGTATTAGAGACCAAGCCATGTTCAAAATGTTGATCAGTGTGAGAAGATGTGTTGCATACTTATCAGATTTCTTGTGAAGAACATGACAAAAGGATCTTCAAATACTCATAACATCCAGAAGAGAAGTGATTTTAGCCTGTGGCAACCAAAACTACAAAGTACATTGTGGCTGGACTAGGATCTGGGAGGCCCCAGGTTCAAATCTCCACTCTGCCATGGAAGCTTGCTGACAACCTTGGACAAGTCACACTCTTAGCCCAACCTACCATGCAGAATTGTTGAGAAGATACAGTGGAGGAGAGAATAACGTAAGCCACTTTGAGTCCATGCTGGGAAGAAAGGCTTAGGTATAAATGAAACAAATAAATAAGCTCACTCTGGCTATAGCAAGATAGTCTATACGTGAATAGGCAAAAATGTGGCCTGAGTTTTTTCCCCTTTCAGTCCAGACAAGAAAGAGGGAAAGCCATCTCCTCCCCCTTCTTCAACCCTCTTCAGAATAATTCATTTTAAAATACTTTCTGTCTTTTGCTGAACATAAGTCCTGGGAATATTACATGGGAAGAAGCAGTAATGTAGATTATTTTGGTCCCTGTACATATATGGCTGTGCACCAGTTCCCATTCTCTGCTGAGGTCTGCAGGCCTTGGGGGTGTAGAGTACGAGCAGGCAGACAGAGTCATCGCCCTGTTGCTGCACTGCCTAGTCAAGGTGCTCAGAATACAGTATATTATAAAAATAGAGTTCTCACTATATATTAAATGATACAAAGTCAACAAGTGACAAAAAAAATCATATTATTCGGAAGTATCAGAACAGTTCATATTATTTGAAGGTGTAACAGGTAAGTAGAAACAAGTATGTAAATTGACGAAAATCTCCGGAGTCAAATTCCATTTTGAAGAGACTTCCTCTGAACGTCATCAATTTTTCTAAGTAGCAACAAACCTACATGAAATACACCATTTAAGATATATATTGTATTTTCAAACAATACAATCATAAAAAGCAATGTACCAATTATAGCAATAAAAATCTTACAGCAAGATGTTTGTCTTAATTTCATTGACTGTACTCATTCCAACCAAATAGTATCTACGGATAAAAATATACATATAGAAAACCAACTATCTTATAAAGAAACACTAATCTCATACAGTCTACAATGTCAAACAGGAGCAGAACTACTATGGAGGAACCAACATGATAGGGACAAGAACTTACCCAGATCCATGATCTATAGAAAATTTCCTCAAACGGACATGTACCCTAGTAACACTTTAACAGGTGTCCTAACTAATCTACCTTATAAGCAAATCTAACAATTGATCTTAAAGATATATACCATTATTTTGGCCTTAATCCTGTAAGTAAAATGATAAGAAACAAGATAAATCAAGGGATGCATTCAATCCACAGGGTTGGCAGGTGTCCAAGCGATAAATCCAAAAAGCCTCTCTTTGGAGTAATAGTTGGCGCGTATCCATTTTCTTATATCTACGGGGACGAACTTCTAATACCACAAATCTGAAATCATCAAATCTGTGTCCCATGTCTTTGAAATGCTGAACCAAGGAAGTGTCTTGGCATTCATGTTTAATACGTGATTTGTCTTCCAACACGCAAGTCTTAAGAGCATGTGAGGATTCACCAACATAATTCAGGCCACAACTACATTGCAAGAGTAGACCACCCCCCTAGTTCCACAAGTAGAGTGGAAATCAATCTACTTTTTAAAGTCCACCTCCGGAAAATCCGGAGTTTTTGTTTCCCATGCTTGAGCGCAGGCTACACATCTTTTACATTTAAAATGCCCCTTAGGGGATGACGTCTCTTCTGTGGAATCCACTAAATCTGCTCTAACTACAAGGTCTCTAATGTTAGTGGTCCTGCGGAATCCTATATATGGTTTACTATCGCACCCTGGCACATCCCCCAAGATGTGCCAATGTTTCCATATAATATTGAGAATGGAGTATGCCTTCGGTATAAACTCTAATGCCCAACTAATTCTACTTTCCCTTTCCTTAGCGTTAGTCACAAAAAGATCTTTACAGTCCTACATTGCAAGAGGTAGACCACCCCAAAATCTGGCTTTAGTAATTACTTCCTTTGGATATCCACAATTCAAAAATTGGTCGCTAAGCCTATCCGCCTCCTTTTCAAAATCAGCCTGCATTGTGGAATTCCTTTTCACCCTTAAGAACTGCCCATAGTGTAAGTTCTGTTTTAGATGTTTTACATGAAGAGAAGCATAGTGTAGATAGGAATTCCTATAGGTCTCCTTATGGAAGGGACGAACTGCTAACCTTCCCTCATTTACAAACACACAAGTATTCAGAAAATAAATTTGATTTGTATTTGCAGTATAGGTAACTTTTATAGAACCATGCCACGTGCAAACCCTCAGTGCAAGAGAAATCATCTAGAATTAAGAACAGATAATCTATATACTTCTTAAAGTAAATAATGTGAGGCAAAAGGATTGTTAATTACATTATAGATCGATTATTTCTCAAAATCCCCCATAAACAGGTTTGCCACACTTGGGGTGAAACTACTGCCATGGCAACCCCCTTAATTTGCCAATAAAAAACATCACAGAACTGAAAAAAACTCTTTTCAAAAACAATGTCCACCAAATCAAGAAGAAAATGTGTAGGGGGTTTGAGGGATTCTCTTTTCTCAAATGTACTAAGTAGACACATCCTTGCCTCCTCATGCGGTTATGTTGGTATAAAGTGAGGCAACATAAGGTAACTAAAGCCGCATGCCTAGGGACTGGCAGATCTTCTATTTTGGCTATAAAATCTTTAGTATCTTTTAGGTAAGATGGACGTTGGCTCCCAAACGGTTGTAGAAATGAATCTAAATAATGAGACAATGGCTCAAAAATGGAATTAGTGCCATAGTTTGCCCACATCTACCTGCCTTTCTGCTTCCCAATTGTAGCGGTCTATATTGTATTGTGAATTATGGGGGCTGATATAGTGGGACAACACTATCACTTAGTGACAGCAAGCCTGTCAGAAACAGCTTTTCTGTCACTCACCTCCACACTGGGAAAAACCTCACATAGCTTAATTTCTGTGTGTCAGGTTACTGTTAAAATTATAGAAACATGCCAGCAAGCTACTACCATGACTTTTCCATTTTTCAGCGCCACTCCCTGCTGTTAATACTCAGTGCCAAGAGCGGAGGACTCAATGTTTAAGGATGTGACAATTCTTTATACTGTAACCATCACCACAAATTGCAAGATCAAAATACAGAACTAAAAGTTGTGTTTGGGATAGCCTTGGTGGTATCTACAGCTTCTCATTAAGTCAAGCTTACATGCCTTATGATCCCCGAAGCCAAAGATAATCACTGGCTTGGGAGCCACATGTGACTTTTTGACATCACACCTCTGGCTCTTCTGAGCACCATTTCCCAATGTGGCATTTGCCTTGTATTTCAGGAAAGTGGGCAAGGCCCTTGCCTGGTGGGGCCTGCAGTTTGCAGATGGTTCCCACCTTGAAACAGCCCCCAGAGGAATGGGTAAGCTGAGGGCTTTTCTGCATGCTCAACTTAGTCCTGATTTTCTAGGCAACTGATCCACTAGCACTGGAATTGGTTTGGGTAGGATTCTTCTGCATGTCTGCCCTCCCTCAGCATTTTCATAGTTGTGGAGTCTGTTTATTCCCTTCCACACATGTCTCTAACCTCTTCCCTCATGGAGATATGCCTTTTCTCTCGTACCTCCATCAGGGAAGGAGACAGAGACTGACTTAAAAAAAAAATTAGGAATTCAGAGAACCGGCTTGACCTGTCATTACAACAGTATATCAATACACTGAAACTTTAGTGCCATTTTTTAAAAAGTAAAAATGACACCACTCATCTTTGGGGCAGGGGGGAGGAGAGGGAGCAGTTTGAAGATGATGGCAGTCCAATAATTGAACAGCGGGCTGGAGGAGGGTGGGAGTGGGTGGGACAAATAAAACTGAAAGAAACATTACATATGAAGAAAAAGGTACCTCAAAATTGGCTTCCAGAAAAAGATCAGGGTAAAAGTGGTCTTAAAAAAAAAACTGGGAGGGGAGGAAGGAAGAAAAAAAAACAATAGGCACAAAAATGCAAGCAGAAATCAGGAGATAAAACAAAGTAGTATGGAGCCATATCTGATCAGAAGGGGGAATGCGGAAAAGTCTTGAAAATATCCCTCAGGTGCACGCTTCATGCCAGGGATGTAGGAAAATGTGTCTCTTTTCCTTGATGTTAATTGTGTAATTGTGTGAATGTGGCTCTCTATGAGCTATGGAATGAATACCACTGCTGAAGCCAAATGTTTCCTCCCAGCCATCTCTTATAGTGTCTGGCATATAATTGACTATCAGTCCTGTTTCTACAGTCCAAGGTAGGCAGAAAAACCAGATATAATGAGCCCCCCAATGGATCACCGTACATGGCTGGTGGGCTGCATTCAGTCACAAGTTTTGCAGGCTTATGTTGCATGCAAGATTTCTAAACAATTTGATGTTTAGTAGGAATACTGAGTTCAGTGAAGAGAAATTTAAGAATGATGGTGTTTTTAGAATATCTATTTCTCTGTACACACACACAAGCTGAATAAGGGTGGGGAACAGAGGTGCATTCAGACTGACAGTGTAATAACATTATGGCACAGCAATTTAACTATGATGGGATAACAGAACAAGACTACATGTCCAGGACTGTTGCACAAAATGTTAATTAATGTTATAAACATGCACATTATTTTAAAGTTGTATGAGAATTTCATTTTTGTTTGGAGTAGTAAATGTCTGCAAGACGGGAAAATGAAAAGCCAACATGGTACCATGGTTACAGGATGCAGGAGACACAGGTTCAAATCCCCACTCTGCCATGAACCAACCTAGGGAAAAGGCAACACGTTATTTTTATGAATTATCTCTTCAGTTAAAAAAGGCAACATACAACAAAAACATTTTGAATACGAATATCATTCAGGGCTCAAAAATTTTGTTTCCAAGCTCAACTGACTAATTGATGGCTGAATTCATGCCACTCTGTTCAATCAAGTTCCCTCTATCATCACTTCAGAGGAGGATAGTTCTTAAGCAGCTCTGTGGTGGGATGGGGTGCGGAAGAGGGATGGAACTGCTAGAAGCTGAAAGGTAGGCAGGCCACCAGCATGCTCTCTCAAAATATTAGGATGTTTTGCACTGATTTCATTGATGTTGTAGGTGGTTAAAATTTCAGTGGGACAGCCATACTAGTCTGTTTCAGCAAAAGCAAAACCAAATCTTTTTTCAGTTTAAAGGCTAACAGTGCAATCCTAGGTTTAATATGGATTCACTCTGCATAGAATTGCACTGCAGAGATTTATTGAAGCATAAGGTTTTTGAACTAGAGCCCACTTCATCAAATGCATGAAGTATATCCTCATTCTGCAAATATACATACAGGGGAAAGAGAGATAAAGAAACTGTGAACAGAGGATTAAGCCATGAAATTAGACATTTCTGTCCAAGCCAGAAAAGGATGAAAAATAAAAATAAGGAACATTCACCTCAGCTGTAATGCTCCACTATGTTAAGCAGCTGCTGAGAAAGGTATCAGCTCTATTTAACACAACTAAATCTATTGGTAAATTCTATATCAGCAATTACTGACTGGAGATCCCCTTTGAAGTCTCTTGGTTGAAGGATGCTGACTTTTAGTAAACAGAGTCTTACAACGTGATCCCAAGTAGAGTTATACTCTATGTAGGATTGTACTCCAAGACACAATAACCTTAAAGTCCTTCAACCAGGGAAATTCAAAGGGAGTCTTCAATCAGGAATTGCTGATATGGAATCTACCAACAACATTGGCTGAAATCTGTTTAAGATTGTACTAATAGTAGACTGAAATATTGTGCTACTGGCAGGACAAACCCTAGGGCAATATGGGGCCTGGGTGAAGCCCTCTATACCCTGTGAAAAGACTCTGGGTCTTGTGAAACATTTATTGTCTTGGCAATCAGCTCAACACTGGGGGCTATGCAGTACCCTCTGGCTGCCTGGGAGATGGCACTACCACCCAACTGATTATGTGTGTATGTTCAGGTTTAAAGAGGGTGAAAAAGTGTACTTTCAGACCTAAAGCCACCCTGGCAATCATCTGGCTGGTGGGATGGGTGCCGGATGGGGACAGGAGCACGCACTTGATGGTGTGAAGTCCCCAGATCATAAGGCCTGTAGCAGTTGCCATGATTTGTCATACCCAATGAATAGCTCCATCTACAAGGTTCTGAATGTTGCCATTTTAAAGCCAAATTTGTGTCCACTTATACATTTCCTTAGAAACCATTTGATTTAGTCAGCAGAAGGGCACTGCTGATGACATGCAGACTGAGGTTTCACTTCATGCATACGATAAGGGAAGACTATATCTCTTTCATCTAGGCAGGGAACCAGTTTGGTGTAGTGGTTAAGTGTGCGGACTCTAATCTGGGAGAACCGGTTTTGGTTCCCCACTCCTCCACTTGCAGCTGCTGATGTGACCTTGGGTCAGTCACAAGCTCTGGCATAGCTGTTCTTGAAAAAGAGCAGTTTGTGTCAGAGTTCTCTCAGCCCCACCTACCTCGCAGGGTGTCTGTTGTGGGGAGGGGAAGGGAAAGAAGTTTGTAAGCCGCTCTGAGACTCCAAGTGAAGGGTGGGGTATAAATCCAATATCTTCTTCTTAGCCAGCTGTTAGGATTAGTTTTATATGTAGCAGTGCTAATTGCAGCAGATTAAACAAATAATGAATTATTGTGATACTGATGTATCCATGTACTTTTGGTTTAAAAGCCATAGCATTCTTCTTCCACAGAAGCCAAACTATCACAGGCAGGACAGTGTGAATGACACAGGCATTTTTTAATATATTTATATTACTTAGAGGCATAACACAGAAAGATGGAGTATTCTGTGTCAAGGTGAGAACAAGAAAAATAACCTGCCTACCATTTTTCTTCTCACCCTGACACAGAGTGTACTCCATTTTTCTGTGTTATACCTCTGATGATGCCCATCACAGCTACTGGCAAAACATCAGGTCCTACAATGCCAAGACCACTGCCATACAACCTGGAAAATCTACAACAGCTAATTTCTCAATATTCTTTGGAGTAATATACCATATGAAAAATATTTTATATCATTTTTTTCTTAATGCTTGGCTCGCTGTGAATGTTATTTCTTTTCCCCATAATGTCAGATGTTTGGCTTTTGACGGTCCATAGGGCAAATACATTGTTTACAACGCTTACACACACACACTTATTCATAGGCCACACCTTTGAAACATTCACAATAGGAATAACTTTCAATAGAAAGAAGTTCAACACGGGTACTTTATCCCAATAACTATCTATTCATTGTACTTGTGTCCTGCATTTCTTTAATTATGGAACTCAAGACAGCATTCCAGAGCTCTTCCATCTAAGCAGGGACAAGTCTAAAACCTGCTTAGCTTTATCAAAGGTACTGCATCATGTGTCTTTGTATCCTGGAGAATAGCGGTAGAATTCAACATTTCAACAAGAGCTGGTGAAACCCTGAAGGCAGTATGCCAAAATGTGATATAAGGCATGAAGCAGCTCATGGTGTCCACAATTCAAGCGTATAATACTTCCCTACAGACGTGACACGAAGTATGCGTCTTGTCTTGCATTTCATGGCCTTTTAATTCACAGTGTCGCCCCCCCCCCCATGCATGTATCTGCAGACTGAGTAGTCACTTCATGCATTTGAAGTGGGTTGTAGCCTATAGAAACTTACAGTCCACTATGGTTCTACCGTCTCTTTCCCACCCCGAGGCTCAACAAAAACATTACGGGCCTACTTTAGCTGGCCCTGACCTCGTGCCACATCCCTCGCCACCCCGCAAGGAAAATCAGTATCTCATATGTTGGTCAAAATACTCGGAAAACGTCCGGCAACATACGGCCACACTCCCATACCGCGCCTAGTCTGACTGCGACTGCGCAGAGTTGGGTGACGGGGCAAGTCTCCTGCTTCTCATTCTCCGGGTTCATTCCCGCCTCCTGTATTACGTCCTCAGCAGCCACACCCCATGTCATCCAACCTGCGTAGCATTCTCTTTACGTCATCTCGGCGTGCCGCGAGAGGCACGAGAAGGAGGGTGGAAGGGGTGCTGTTGCCAGGCTACGCTGATGTCATCGGTCTGCGCCACCGCCGACAGGCCGTCCCTTCTTTTCCCCCACCCTCCCACCGCTGACTGTGTGCGAGGGACAGAAAACAAGCGGCTCTCTGAGCGCGTTTAGCAGCCGGACCGTGCCGTGGCTCCGCTCCTTATCCTTCTCTCGGGGAAGAGAAGCGGCTCCCCCGCCGCCTGCACGCTCTCCCGTTCCCGCCTCTGCTCGGCGGGGCGACCGGACCGCACGCGGAGACTCAGTCACCCACATGCCTGGGAGTGGGGCGGGAGCGGCGCTGAGCCTGGCCGCCCGGCTCCGCTTCCGCGCTGCCTCTGCCTGGCTGGGACCCTAGCAGCGCCTGCTGCAGTCACTCGGAAAGTGTATGAGAGCCAGAGCTGGGGCCGCGGCCCGACCCACTCGCCGCCTCCCCCTCCAAGGCCGGGGTGGCTGGACCGGCCCCGGGGGGAAGCGGCGGGCAGCTCTGTGGAGGCGACCCCGGACGCGCTGCGCAGCTCCCTGGAGCCGGGAGGCGGCGGGAGAGCTTCCCTGACCCGTGCTGGATTCCTAAGCCGAAAGACGCGCCACTCGACGTCCCCCTGTAGCCCAACTTGCCGTGACGCCCCCAAGTTCTGGTTGCCTCGCCCCCCCTTCCTCCTGGGTCAGGCGCGGTCACAGCAGGAAGCCCCGCCGGACGCTGCTGCTCTCGCTCCCAACGTGAGTAAAACCGGTGGGGTGGAAGACCGGGAGGGTCGTCGCTGCGGTTCGCTGTTGCATTCCCTTTCCCGGGGCTCTGCAGGTGCTGCACGTGGTCTCATCCGTCCCGTCCCGTCCCGTCCCGTCCCGTCCCTGTGCAGAGGCAAGGGGTGGGGAGTCGGGAGGATGCTGGAGGAGGTGTTCTGGCGGCTCTCGGGGCGGTGCGAAGGGCAGCCGCTGCCCCTTGTTTCATATGCGTCTCACGTCCCCGGGCGCTCTGCACGGTCTGCTGCGCTAAGTGACCCTCCTCCTTAGTCGCGGCGAGGAAGCCAGCCTGCCCCCCCCCCATTCTCAGGGTCGGCGGAAACGATTGGTGTGTATCTTCAGGGGGCTTTAAATTGAGTCGCTTAATGAGACGAGAGGGGTTCTAGAGCGCCAATCTAAAAACGACTTGGCACATCATACTTGCGCTGAGAGTTTTCCCGCTCCACATTTTGCACCCACCCTCTTTCTGGCAAGAGAGTAGTCAAAATTTTCAAATCCTTGTGTCTCATGAACAATGACTTTCTTCAGAGACAATTTGAAAAAGCTGGTAAAGTTATCCTGTCTTTTTCTTCTTTAAGCAGGAGTTCTTCTGGAAGATTGCTTTGTGGTATGAGGAAATGTGTGTATACAATCTGGATTCAAAGATACTACTCCCATGGTTTGACATATGTGTTTGAATGTTGGCCTGTCCCTTTTCGCACTAAGATGCAATAATGCTTAACTGAGTAAAGCAGTTTTTATAATATGTTGCATTCTTATGTGCCCATGCGCAGAAAGTCTCAATGAACTCAGTAGAACTTGTTTAATAGTAAGTATTGAGTTGATTCTCAGGGGTCCAAAATACGCGAAGTAAGTTCCACTGCCTCACCTCTGTGAGCCGATCTTTCAACACAGAATGACCAAAAGTAACATGCAGTTATTGAATCTGAAACTGGAATGTTGTGTTTGAGCCAGATTCTGAATCTCTTCAGTTTGGTCTGTGAAAGTATAACTTGATGCAGGGAAAAGCACGTAACAGAAGCTATGGTTCAACAGTAGTTCACATGTGGTGTTGAGGGTAACTTTTTGCTACAGTCACATGTGGTAGTCCCTTGATATGAGGGCTTAAATAGTAGGAAGAAGACTGCTTGAAAGTTTCTGCTGTTTTTCTTTGAACGGAAAATGCCAAACTTTAAGTAATTAATAATTCTAGAATATCGCCTTAAAATGAATGGCATCGTTGTAGAAAAAGATTGTGTCCATTCTTTCACATTTTATTTGCCATTCTTGCACCAGAAAAAAGATGTATATATTCTTAAGAACATTGTTAATAGTTTATGTAAATTACTTAAGTCTTGATGTCAAATGTAACAGCACGAATTAGTGGCTCATGAACCAGAGATAACATACTTTAAAAGAATTCCAGCTGTCCATTCCTTTGTGGCTTTCATTCTTCGTTTTCCTTATCTCAACAGCTGGAATTGGGTCTTCATTGAAATATCCTCCAGTATGTTTATTCAAGACAGCAGTATTGTTTACTTGGGTTTTGCCTCTTTGTGGTATTCCTTCCTCTTAGTATCTCTGTGTACTTTTTACCTTCTCGCTATGCTTATTACATTGTCCTTTTCCTTATAATACTTCAGTACTATCAAAAACAAGTAGAGTGTCACGTAAATATTTATTTGTTGCATCAGAGTTAAATAGTCTGAGCTAGTGCATAAGAGAGTAGTTCTAAGGAAGTCTATTCAAAATCCTACTTGGGTCTATTCAGTGGGGTTTAAGTTCTGATGATTTTCTTTGTACTCTGTTGAAGTCTAAAAATCTGGTTTCAGTTTGATGGCCGTTTTACTATCTGGGAATCCTAGGGCACCTTATAGCATCTGATATATATTCATTCTGCCCTGAATTGTATTACCCATAATGTAATGCGTCTAATGGCTAAGCTATATCCAACAAGCTATCATACTGTTTCTCGCTTTATTCAATCCAGCCCTGTATTTTATTATGGGTCAGTACAGTGCCTGACACCAGTCTTGGAATAAAATCCTAAAGCACTTACTTGGAAGTAAATTCTGTTTTGAAATAGTAGCATTTCTAAGTACATGTGTGATTGAAGCATTTCTGTTTTTGTCCCAAAACTGATCTTTTCCCAGTCTTACAGAAATATTGTTTTACCAGGATCTTTGTTTGCCATCTGATTCTGTATGATATATTATTTATTTATTATTTTAGATTTATATTTCTCCTTGCCTGTGCATATACATACTACAACATGTACTTTTTCACTTAGATTTGTTCTTTAGTTGCAGCAACAACAAAAAAGACTAAGTAAATGTAGCTCCTAGCAGATAGCGGTGGGCGGGTTCCTTCTTGTTCTTAAAGATCCTGGAAATATTGGTTAAGATCTGGGCTTTGTGGCTCCTTCTTTCCAGTTCTTTACTATTGTCTTGTTTTCTTGTGCTGTTTTCCCTCTCTAGGTGTATTCCTTTGTCTTTGTCTTCTGAAGTTAGTTCAACCCCCCTCCCCCCCCGGCTTTTGATCTGTCCAACTGGACCAAAGCAAAAGTAAGTGTGATTGTGGAACACCCCCCCAGTTATGTTTTTAGTGCTTTGATTAATTGCTTTTAAAATATGCTCCAGAAGAGTAGAACAATTAATATTTTAGCTAAGGAATCTAAAATAATGAAACTTGGTACAGATAGTGGTTCTGCATTGCATGAATGAGCCTTGAGTTTGCATACTCCCTTCTCTCTTTATGCTCGCTCGGATTTTTTCTGTAGTATCCTGGTTTGTGGTAAGCCATAGTCTGCTGCTACATCTGAACTGGGCAAACCAGAATTGGAAACCATAGTTTGTGATTTCCAATTCTGGTTGCACAGACAGTAGCTGAATGGCTGAATTTCTGCAAACTAGGAAGTGAGGGGTGGAGTAGACTGCCCAAGGGAAGGGGAAGAGGGAGTATGTGAACCTGTAGCTTGTTAGGTTTCAACTGAGCCAGAGTCTAGTTCTGTCTTTAAGAGTAACAAATTTATTGTGGGCTGAGCTTTCGCTGACAGGCACCTACCAAATTTATCTGATGAAGCAGGTTCAACCATGAAGAATTATGCCACAAAACTTCTTTGTCACTTTTTTGATGGAGGGTAGCTTACAATGTGATTTAGAGTATCCATATTTCAAAGTATAATTTGCAATACGTTGATTCTGTGATGGAAATTGATGAACAGTTGGTTGGCTCATAGTTGGTCTAGTCATAAAATACTAGACATTAACACTGTTTTGTTTCTGGCTTTGCGTTTTTCAGTGACCCTCTTTGTTACAATCTGGAAAATGATGATGACAGTAGTGGAAGGTATCAGATACTCGCTCTCTTTCATGCACACAACTGTCATTTTTTACATTGTGGGTTAAAGATTTCTTCATAGGTTATGCATGTCTTCTTGAAAGAGCCTCTGATTAGTAGCCACCCAGTTAAGATACCCATATAGCTGAATGCATAGCTATATGGAAGCAAGCAGTTCTTGTGACTGGTTCCTCATATGATTCTGGCAACTTTAAGCATGCTACTCCAAACACAGGGGAAAAAAGTATTCTAAGCTGACATCATTTGAGGAGTTGTGCAAAACTGCTTGATACATGGATTTACTTGCAGCACAATTATATAGTGTGTGCTTTTTTGTTTAGTCCCAGGTTTGATTCCTGGTCTCCAAAGATAAATATTTTATCTAGCAGTTCTAGGGGAAATCCTTTCTTGAAACCATGGAGAATTTCTTCTAGTCTGAGATGTTCCTGGGCCCCAGTGGCCTAATTTGGCAGTGTTGTATGGATAGTTGTATGTCAAGCAGCAATCCTAATGAATTAAGCCTTTAGGGTGATTTAACGAGCAAATTAGGTGGACAGGTCTGACGGGGATCTAGATTACGCATTAAGCACAGTCTACTTGTTGAACTGCCATCTAGGCTATCCATGGGATGGCCACAGAGAAACTAAAATCAATATGCCAGTTTTATCTTCTAGACTTCTCAGAAAATGCCAACACACACACACACACACACACACACACACACACACACACACACACACACACACACACACACACAGAGTTGTGTGTATATTTTATGGAAAGTTTAAGTACCAATCAGAAAAATAAAATGTTGCTACCTTGTTAATTAAAAGTATTTTTCTTTAATTTTTTGTACAGTTGTTTAATTGCCACTGTATAACAAAGCTTCTAATTACCACTTCATAGTTGGTTCTTCCACTGTTCCATTGATCTGATAAATAGATAAAGTCTTCAAATGTGTAATGATCAGGTCAGCAGAGTAAAAGTTGTGAATATGTTGCTTGGGTATTTAGGGAAGTATGTGTGTATCTCTGTTACATGGGAATAGGTGGTATGCTTCTGCTATGTGTCTTTTTCTTGCAACTAAAGTGGTTGCTTCTTTAAAGCAAATACTATCTTGTGTGGATGAGAGAGCAGTTTAACAGTATAATGGTAAGTCAAGCAATGAAATAAAAACAAATAAAAGGTTTCGGCTGTTGGATTACTTCTGTGATTTTTCTGAAACTTTCTGCTCTGTGGATAGCTATTTCAGAATAAGAGTTTTAGAATAAATGGGACATATCAGTCAACCATATTTAGGTATCTGATGGAAAACTATGACAGTCACATGTGGTTACAATATGCACTGTGGCCTTGTAGCTTTTGCTGTTTCCATTGTAGCATTCAGTGCTGAACTTGGTATCCACTTCTTCATTAAAAATGCCCTGTCATGTTATTTTGAGACTGACAAATCAAACCCCAAAGTGAAAATTGTCATCTTTTAAAGTAATGAGCCAGTGTGATGTTGTGGTTGAAGTGTTGGACTAGGGTCTGGGAGATCCGTGTTTGAATCCCCGCTCTTCCGTGCATGTTTGATGGATGACCTTGGGGTAGTCATTCACTTTCAGCTTCACCTAACTCACAGGGTTGTTGTGAGGGTAAAATTGAGGAAAGGGAACCACTTCATAAACCACTTTTGATTTCTGCTGGGGAGAAAAGTGGTTAAAATATCTAAATAAAGTCACGTATCTATATTTTTTTAGAAAATGTATGTAGTGGTACTATGGAAGTGGCATTAAGCTGCCTTTATGATGAGACTTTCCCGTTTCTTCCAAGTCTTCTTGAAGAACTGTCAGTTTCTACAGCAAATAAGAGAGGTGTCTTCAAAGTGCCTCACTCAATATGCCAATCTGATTAAAATCTAGGTTGTCTAGCTGACCTTCTTTAGGGCTTCTAATTTTTAGTGCTCTGCAGTGTTATGCATTTTAATATCATGCTGCTGAAATACTTGTGTTCCAGAGGTCTATAGTACAATCCTCAGAATTACTCCAGTCTGCATTAGTAATTTTAGTCTGGAGTCACTGCATACGATTGCACTGTAACTTTCTGAAGGAGCTGCATTTCTAGCATATGACCTGCAGAGCTAACTTTCAGTAGAACTTTTACAGGACAGGGGCTATAAAACTGTGTCTCAGTCACTGAGACTTGAGAATCTTGCTTTTGGGTTCTGGAGTAAATTTACTCTCTAACACGGGTGTCAGACATAAGGCCCAGATGCGGAATCTGGCCCATCCAGGGCTCTTATGCGGCCCATGAGCAACTGATGCAAGGGAGGAAGTGGTGGGAGGGATGGGCGGAGCCACTCCATTGTGGCTTCATCAGAGCAGAACAACCTCATCTGCAGCAGTCAGGCATCATGGAAGCATCTGCCCAGCACTGCACTGCTGTCTCTCCAGTCCGCATATGTGGGTCTTCCAGTGCACTCCCCTCCCAGCCTATGGGGCCTTGCAGTGAGGATATACCAACTTGGAGCTTACCAGCTGCTGTCATTTATACAGTTTCTATCTTCGGTAGCTGGCATTACATTTTATGGCACACATGTCCCGGCCCAACAAAGTGAAATTTATGTCAGATCTGGCCCTCGTAACAAGTGAGTTTGACACCTCTGCTTTAACAGTTTGCAGCTCTCTTTTTATTTACTTTTTTGTCTGTTGACAGATTCCTGTCATCATTCCTTCATGTGATTTGGTTCATGTTCTCTTTTTAGTACCAAAACTTAGTGAGAAAAGGAAGAAGCTGGTGGAGATGTCCTAAGTATGCTGAAGTTCACCAGCACAGTGGTCCTTTGCATCTTGCTATAAATGATAGGGAAGCCTTTTTAGGCACATTTTTAATGCAGACAGAATATTTGGAAACTTCTTCTATAGGGCCATAATATGTACCAGGAAAGCAAAGTGTTACTCTTAGTCTTCTGGATAAATTTACTCTAGTAGTTGGGCTGCATGCGCTGATAAAGATGATGATTTCATCCCCCCAAATTTTGTACTAACTTAACTGACTGGAATAATGTGAATGGCTTATTGAAAATAAATTGGGAATAAGCTTAACTCATAGATAACTTTTTGGCATGTTGGTGCTAGAGGAGAGATTCCAGCAGTGTTGCTATGTCTGTATACTTGGTAATACATAGAGCTGGATCCTGTGAAAACAACCAGAAGGGCACTCACTGAGGTGCATCTTTCCCCCATCTTTCCCTAGTAGTCCATCCGATGGTCCCTTTCCCCAACCCATTGTTGGGATCAGAGGAACCTGGAGCCAGTGTAGTGTAGTGGTTCAAATGTTAAGACTAGGAAATGGGAGACCTGGGAACAGTAGTTTGGGTCAGTTTCTTATTCCTCTCCTCACTGCATGACTCATGGTGTTTCGCCCATGTGTTTCCTCTGATCCCCAGTATTAGCTTCTTGGGTGAAGGGACTGCTGAGGAGGAGGGAAGTGGGAAGATATCTGTCTCTGCAAGTGCTTTGCATCACAGAATCCAACCCATAATGTGTACCTGTCAGGGAGTGGGGTGGAGATTGACATACTACGTAAGCGGCTTGTGTGCACAAATATAGGGCAGACATGACCCATCTCCCAATATGTTTGAGGTTTACCCAGTTCCCTGTGTGAGTCAATAGATAGTTTTCCTTCAGATTTTGAATCTGGTTTTCGTTTGTCTTGTTAGGTTGTGATTGGCTTAACAGCGCCCTTCTGTTGTAACAATGTGAAACAATGTGAGGCACTTGTCTCCCTCTTTGCCTTAACTACTAAAATAAATCTTGAATACTGTTTAGCTATCTATCTTTAATGTTTTTGAATTTTCTAACTCTCAAGTTCTTACTCAGGCTTTGAGGTTTGCTCTTATAGAAGACAAAACAAGTTGGATTTATAGGCAACCCTTTTTTCTTCCTCATGAGAAAATGTGAGAGTTGTATAGCAATTTGCTGGAGGAAACTGGACAGTCCAGAAGGGTTTTGGAGCAAAGCTGGAGGCTTGCCAAGAACAGTATATACAATGAGATGGGTGGGAGATTGTGATTCGAAGGGAAAGCTGGCTTTATGAAGGGGGTGCAATGGTAAAAAGCGGGCCAGAAAATACTAGTGTTCTGAATGAGGCTAAGTTGAAGTGTGTAGCTTTGACTGAGGTTGGGATTATAGTCCACATAGTAATAGAGAAGTAGTTGCTGGGAAGCTGTGGAATTATTTAGTGGCAGGGTTATTACAAGTGCTAGTAGATAAGAGAACTAGCTCTATTTAACTTTAGTTTGTGCTCCTATATTTGAGTCTTCATTACTGAGTAAACTATTTTGGAAAAAAGGAATGTGCATATTACAGTTATGTTCTTCCCATCCTCCAAGGAACTCAAAAGCAACAGTTAGGCTTTGTAAGACTCTTTTGAGGTAGGTTAGGCAGGGAGAGAGAGAGAGAGAGAGAGAGAGAGAGAGAGAGAGAGAGAGAGAGAGAGAGAGAAAATGGCAGCTTGCTGTAGAAAATAATTGTCCCTTTTAAGGAATTTATTTTTATTATTGATTTTGCAATGTTTGTTCACCACCAGTAGCTCCTAGTCAGGAGTAAGTCACACCATGCTGATTCAATCTTGCAGTCATTTGCCTGGATTCTGAGTTCTGATGTGCTCTGCATAGTACTATTATGTCTTTTGAATTGCTTAATCTTTTTGCTAAATAAACTGCTTGCTTTCCTTCTGTCTGTACTTGCTGTGTGTGTACCCACTTGGACAACCAAATCATGCATCTAGTAGGTGGGCTTTGTCCAAAAATTTATGCTTTAATTTATTAGTCTCTAAGGTACTATAAGAGTGTACTGCTCGGAGAAACTTGATTATTAATCTTTAATACATTAGTAGTGCAATCCTAAATAGAGTTATACTCTTGTAAGCCCATTGAAGTGTATGGGCTTAGAATGAGGTAACTGTTTAGCATTGCACTGCATGTTATGACCCTGAATGCTAAGGGCACAATGCAGATGAACATTTTTATTAGTTGCTGTAGATTTTCTGGTTTGTGTGGCCGTGGTCTTGGCATTGTAGGACCTGACGTTTCTCCAGTAGCAGTGATTGGCATCCTCAGAGGTATAACACAGAAAGATGTAGTACTTTGTTTACCTTGACACAGAGTACTAACCCTAACCCTCAAAAAAGGTGCCCCCATTCTCCATTGTTTCCAATGGACTAAAGTAAAACCAGAGAATCTCTCAGTAGAAATTGAAGGTGGGGGGCATTTTTGCAAGCCCAGCAGAACCAGTGCAATATGCCCAGCAGAATCAGTGCCACTGTGGCAGTGCAAACCAAACAGGGCTAAGGTCAAGTCAGGAAAGTGCTTTTGGGTAAAATGTCAGGAACAGGTTCAAAAGTGTATAGAATGGACCTTATGCGAGCCACACACACCAAATACACAGGGGACTTCACCCTGCTGCCTGCTTCTCTACACTCCAAATTTGCGACACATTATGCTTCTGGGATCCCAGTTATGGACCCCTGTACCAAAAGGTCTCCCTAGTGCTGTCTCTGGAAAATACAGCTGCAGTTACAGGAGTCTATGAATGGCTCAGGCAGACCCCCCTCCAGCCAGTCATTGGAAGCAAAGCAAGCACCCCCCATGCTTGCAGCCCCCCAAAGTCTCCAAAGGCAGGTTTTGAAGGACAGAAAGGCAAACATGGTAAGTGATGTTTGCCAGGGGCTTCCCACAACCACAGCTTGGTGTGCAGCCCAGCCCCACCAGACCAGTGGAAATCAGAGTTTTCCACTTAAAGTGATCATGAGGTAGGTGTTGTGTTATGAGGTAGATGTTGTTTCATGAAGTATGTGCTGGGTGAGGGAGCCTACCCCCACCTAGTGGAGGCAGCCATCCTCCCACCCAAGCATCAGGGGCTCAACCCACAGGCTGGATCACCCAGTGAGGTGGAGGAATGGGGGACACAGTAGGGGATAACAGGAGGCCTGGATCTTACCTTGTGAGGCTGAGGAAGTCTCCCAGGTGGGAGGACACCCACTTTCTCTGGACACTGGTGGGAGGACAGGAGAGGAGACTCATAGTCACACAAGAGAGCCCAAGCCAGTTGACAGCCTTGGGTGACCAGTGCTCCAGGAGATCAGTGGAGGTGGACTCAGGAGACATGGCAAGGTACTCCCTCATCATCTCCTCCACCATGGCATGCTTGGTATCTCCATCGCTGTGCTGACCTCCCAGGTCACTACTGACAACCAGGCTTCTCCCTGGTTGTGCTCTTTGAGGCAGAGATGCCAGGCTGTGGCTCTTCAGCCTCTTCCATCCACTGTTCTCTCTGGCCAGATCTGTTGGATTGTAGCCTCCGCACATCTTTGCAAAGTTCACACTTTCATTGCACAAACTCTGTATTCAGGAGAGCAATGCTGCCTTTTATCCGGGGGTCACACATACGGGCCAACTTGTACATTACAGAGAGGATGCAACCTGGTGTGGTGATGCCAGCTGCAACTTCTCTGCCAAGGCCCTGACCTGTGGGAGAACAGGCATCCCCTTGGGGCCCAGCTGCAGTGCCCTCGAATCAGAGGGATAACTTTCCCCAGGTTGGCCATATGGGCATAGAACACATTGGTTGTTTCCTGGAAGGACTTGAGAACATACACCATTTGGGTCAGCCAGTTGTTAGAGCTGATGATCATCTCTTCCTCATGCAGGATGGTCATGGAGGAGATGACATCCTGCGTGGCACACTTCTGCTCCACCAAACGCACAATCATGCCATATGTGGAGTTCCAGTGGGTGGGTAAGTCCAGGATGATCTGGTGTTCAGGCTCATCCCTCTCCCCCAACCTCTTGTGTAGCATCAGATAGATGGTCAGACTTTTTTTTAATATAATTTTTTAAAATTTTTCAAGCAAAAGAAGAAAAAGGAACAACCACCGCTCAAGATGAACCTTCTAAATTACAGAACATAGAAACAAGATTACAGAAACACCCCCCCCCATAAAATACAAAAAGAGAATATTGAATCAAGTTATTGATGGACAGGCAGATTTGACCTTTCGTGAGAAGTGGGTGGCCAGATGCTGGCAGGTCTGCTTCAAGGTCCGCATCTCGAGGGTGACAGTATCCCAGGTGGCTCTGACAGTGCTTTCCAGCCCCAGAGCATCCTTCACCACTACGTGAAATGTGTGCCCCAGGTAGACAGTGCCCTTGAGGTATGCAGCCATCACTGCTGTCAGCATGCTGATGCCAGTGTCCATGACAATATAGTCACGGAAAATGTTGTCACCACCCACTCACTACCTCAGGCTACTCTGTATCATGGTGGCAATGTTTTGTGCTGTACAGTCTGCATCCTTTCTCTGTGCATGGAACAGAACCACTTTCTTGCTTGGTATGATGAACCCCATCCACTTCCCTTCCTCGTAGGCCAGATTTTTCCCTCTGTTTTTCTGTCCCTTCACTGACTGAGCAGCTCCGGTAACGTGTTTTCTTCTCTCCTGAAGAAACTTTGGCTGCCCCATCCTGTGTCAATAAGACATAGTGGCTATTTGCTCAGCCCCAGGAACCTGAAGGAAGGATTGGGGTTGCCCATTAACTGAAACCCTTGAGAATCATACTTGAGATGCTTTTAAAATTCAAAAATAACAAAAGGCTTTATTTAACATCAAGGGGAAAGGTCAGGTGAAATCAGCGACTGAAATTATTGAGGTACACCTAGTACAAGCACAGGCTAATGAGAGGTTCTTTTCTGTGATTTAATTTTTTTATTTTCTCAAGAAAAAGTGGGACACAAAAGGGAAGAGGAGGCAGGGGAAAATATGAATTCATGAAAATTACCAAATATTGTGGGTAGTTACATACAAGTAAATTCAACTGTATTAATAAAAGTACCTGTTTCAAATATAGGAGCAGTCAGTAAAATATCATTATTACAGTGTTATGGAATGGGTTCTCTCTTTAAAAGAATAGACAAGAACTTTCTAATAATAGCAATAATCTACTAACAATAAAAAAGATTACATCTTTAACAGTTAAACAGATTTCTGCACTAAGATTAAACCATCCTTAAAACCTGGAAATTATCTTAATCATTTGACAGAATCTTATTCTTACTAAATATTTAAATACTAGTGGAATGCTAAATAAAAAGATTAAAACTATAATCAATATCTTCATCACCTTTAATATAATATTCATATAATTTCAAGAATCAAGACATTTAACTAGTAAGCTTGCTATTTCTGCTGAAATTCTTTCAATGGCAGAGACGGACCAAGAGAGAGATCTTGGAGTCGTAGTAGATAACTCAATGAAAATGTCTAGACAGTGTGTAGCTGCAATAAAGAAGGCCAACGCTATGCTGGGGATTATTAGTAAGGGAATTGAAAACAAATCAGCCAGTATCATCATGCCCCTGTATAAATCATTGGTGCGACCTCATTTGGAATACTGTGTACAGTTCTGGTCACCACATCTCAAAAAGGATATTATAGCATTGGAAAAAGTGCAGAGAAGGGCAACTAGAATGATAAAAGGGGTGGAACACCTTCCCTATGAAGAAAGGTTAAAACGCTTGGGGCTCTTCAGCTTGGAGAAACAACGGCTGAGGGGTGACATGATTGAGGTTTATAAGATTATGAATGGGATTGAGCAGGTTGAGAAAGAAGTACTTTTCTCCCTTTCTCACAATGCAAGAACTCGTGGGCGCTCCATGAAATTGCTGAGCAGTCGGGTTAGAACAGATAAAAGGAAATACTTCTTCACCCAAAGAGTGATTAACATATGGAATTCACTGCCACAGGAGTTGGTGGCAGCTACAAGCATGGAGAGTTTTAAGAGGGAATTAGATAAACATATGGAGCAGAAGTCCATCAGTGGCTATTAGCCACATAGATGGGAACTCTCAGTCAGGGGCAGGTGATGCACTCTATTCTTGGTGCTGGAGGGGGCAGCAGTGGGAGGGCTTCTAGTGTCCTGTCCCCACTGCTGGACCTCCTGATGGCACCTGGTATATTTTGGCCGCTGTGTGACAGAGTGTTGGACTAGATGGGCCATTGGCCTGATTCAACATTGGCTTCTCTTACGTTCTTATGTTCTTATGTAATGATGTTTATATATTAGTTAGTTTTGCCAGTGTTGCATACTCAGCTAGTTTTTCTTTCCAGATGTCTGTTGTAGGACATTCTTCTGTCTTCCATTTCATTGCAAATGTTAGTCTAGCAGCTGTCAATATATGTCTAAGTAGGTCTTTTGAAGTTCTTTCTACATTGTCTGGCAGGATTCTCAATAACATAGTCTCTGGTTTCATAGGGAATTGGTTTTTAAAATATTTTGGATCTCTTCATGTATATTTTTCCAGTGTCTTTTTATCTTGATGCAAGTCTACCACGCTCCTGAGAGGTTCTTAAGTTATCCACAGATACTTAGATATTTATATTGAGAAGTTTTTGTTCCAGTGTTTTCCCATTTTATTTGAGTAATCACCGACCAGCCCCATTGCCAGAATTTTTTGTAGGAGGGAAAATAGGGGTAAGTTCAGCATGGTGGCTAAATTAAATTACTGGAGCTCTCTGCGTCCCAGTGCAGAGGAGGCAGGCAGGGCTTCTCTAGAAATGGGATCTGGTCCACGATAATTTATACTGGTATAAACATTTTTCTTTTTTATTCACCAGTCTTCAAACAGTTCACAGTTCAGCCTCCATGCATGCGCCCTTCCCTCCTGATGTCACTTTGCTCACCCCCTTCTGCCTGTCTGTCAGTGTGCAGGTGCCCTTCCTTGCCCCATCTTGGCTCTGCAGCTCCTACCTCAAGAGTGAGTGGGGAGAGTTCAGCGCAGGATGGGGCAGGAACTGTTGCTCATGAGCTGATGGCTGGCCTGGAGCCCTTGGCCCACCACCTTCACTTAGTCCTCTGGCTGTGAAGTGAGAGAGGCAGCTGCTACTCTCACTGCTTCCCTCCTGTCTAGTAGCCCCAGGCTCCCTCTGCCTCCTGGGGGAAGGGGACCGGGAGAGGAGGGAAGGGGCTGGGCACATTTGGAAGGGTGTGTTGTCCCATGGGCCTTCTGTGGATACGGGCTTGTTGCTGACTCTTTTGGTGCTCAGAAGGCTGATACCTTCTTACCAGTACCCAAACCCCTTCCCTCGGAGCACCAATGCTCTTTTTGAGTTGTTAACTGACTCCCAAGATGTCTCAGTTTGGTGTAGTGGTTAAGTGTGCAGACTCTAATCTGGGAGAACCGGGTTTGATTCCCCACTCCTCCACTTGCACCTGCTGATGTGACCTTGGGTCAGTCACAAGCTCTGGCACAGCTGTTCCTGAAAGAGCAGTTTGTGTTAGAGTTCTCCCAGCCCCACCTACCTCACAGGGTGTCTGTTGTGGGGAGGGGAAGGGAAAGGAGTTCGTAAGCTGCTCTGAGACTCCAAGTGAAGGGTGGGGTATAAATCCAATCTCCTCCTCCTCCTTAAAGGCAGTTTCTAATCACACTAGAGCAGGGATCTCTACACTCTTTAGAGACAACTCCCTGTTTGACTGTGTTGAGAATTTCTTCTCTCCCTAGGTCTAGTTCCTTTCCTTTAGCCTGAATTAGAGTCTTCTCTACTACCCAAATCTCCTTGCCAAATTTTCCCCCAGTTCTCTGTGTTTAAACTGCTCTCAGCTAATGCTAAATTCAGAGTGCATTCAGTCAAGGCTGAAATCTGACTGTTAGCACTAAACCTTTTTCCTGTCAAGGCTATTTTCAGGCAGCCTCAGTACATGCCTCTTTTAAGTTAGGGCAGGAATCTGACTGAGTCTCCTCAGCATACAGCTCTCACAGGACTTTCTCTGTTCAGCTGTTGCCAGCCAATCAGATTGCCTGGAGCAGCCTGTCATGCAAGGCTCTTTGGCTTTGCGAAGAATTAACCCTTTACAGTCCTTTAGTTTTATGTACACCATCTTTAAGCCTCTTAAAGAGTGCAACCCATCACATTTGGTGGAAGGATTGTTCCCTCCTGGGTCATGACCTGGCCACCTGGACAGACAGTGAGGGAGGGGTAGCTGTACTGCTGTTTGCTCCAGAGGTCTGCCATGTGAACTGCATGGTTTTGCCTTGTGCTGTGGAGAGCTCACCCTTGACTATCTGCCACTGTGTAGTGGTGCATGGTGGGCAAGACCTGGCAGCTCATGGTCCTCTGCGAAGGGACAGAGTACCAGTGAGCCAAGTGTTGCAGCAGCCACCAAAAGACTATATCCTCCATGAGACAAATAATGTGGGGAGCCTTTCTTGGAGGGGCTTCCTGCTCTCCCTCCCCTTCTCCCTGCTGAGAGGGAGTGAGCCTCAATAGCTAAGCCCCTCTGCTTAGTGTGAGCAGAGAGATGGGGTGGCTTAGAGCCCTGAGTCCACCTAACACCTCCAAACCCTAGCAGGGGAGAGGAATCACAATCAAAATGTGAGTTCTCAGCTGAGGAACTCACAACTAAGGCCCTCTGCTTCATACCAGCGAAGCCCCTCTTGCTTGGTGTGAACATAGAGATAGAGTGGCTCAGGCAGCAATGCCTGTTAAGTTTTGGAGGGCTCCTGTTGGTGCTTCCAAGGCTGGAGAATTTGGCCTCTTTTGCTTTGGAGTTTTGTAAACAGTTTAACTGAGTGGAGACTGTCTGGAAATGTAATCACTCACAAACCCCCACAAACAGCACCAAAGTTCATGAAATGTTCATGCCGGGCACCCTTCCACAAACATCGCTTTGTGAGCTTTGAACGAGCCAAAATTAATGACAAACTTCATGCCTGTCCCTAAAGATGGGTAGCCTTTTTAGTCTGTCTGTGGTAGAAAAGAGGAAGGGTCCAGTAGCACCTTAAAGACTAATATTTTGTTAGTCTTCAAGGTGCCACTAGACTCTTGCTCTGTTTTTCTGATTTAACAACAAGGAATACATTATTTACAATTTAGTTAGTATATGCAATTGTACTGTTTAGCATGTTTTTGAAAAAAAGTATAAACTATAATTATAAAAAATAATATATAAATATTTCTTGCAAGAAAATTTGCAAATCTGCTTAGCATTTGACAGAGTTGCAAACTGCTACACTCTATTTTACCATAGCACATAGATCTTAATTTTTACCCTCTGAAAGAGAAAAATCATATAAAAAAGATAAAAATAGAAAACATAATCTTTAGTAAGCAAACAAAAATATTATTTGTATAGAAACTTTCATACAAGTATATTATTGTTGTTAAACATGTAGTATATTTAATTGTTGCCAAAAATATGTAAACCAATAAAGTAATCTTGAAATGTTGCATATATTCACATCATACATAGGAATTATCATTAGACTGTTTTATGTAAAAATGATCCATACTATATATTTTGAGTAACAGTGTGTTTTTCATTTCAGTCAATCTAAAATCCCTCCAAAACACCTGAATTTTTTTCAGCATTTCCCCAAACTTTCCATCCTGAAAGGCCCGAGATTTTTGTTTTCATGCTATTCATTTTGAGCGTGAAAAACTGTGCCTTAAGAAGCATTTTGCTCAGTTAAAAAGATAAAACATTTCAATGGAGGGCTTTTTCCCCAGTGCTCCCCCAAATTTTCCATTTTTTTAATTGGGAAAAAATGGAAAAAGCCCTTGTGGGTAAAAAAACACATCCCCCCCCTAAATTTTTCCACCCTCCAGCCTTCATACCTCTAAATTCAACCAGTCATAGTACAACAGATGATTTGTTTACCTCTTCCTCTGTGTTTGTATTTCCCATCATAATATGTATACACTTGTAACTTCCTCTACCCAGATCCTGTTGCTTTCTGTTCTCCTTAAATTTGCTAAATTCTACATACTTCATCCTTCTCTCTCTCTCTCTCTCTTGATAGTTGAGCTGGAAGGATAGTTGCATTAATTTCTTTGAGGTGAATCCTGGTGCCTGTTATGTTTTCGGTGAAGCTTTATAACAGTATGTTATTTTAGGATCTCCTATGCCCCCCTTCTCTCTTTTTCCTTCCACATGGAAAAACTAACAGATAAATTGGATTATAATACTGTGTTTGTTTGACTACTTCTTTACCACCCAATCCATCCCTGAAAAGAATGATGGCTTAATGTTAGTGGCCAGAAAGTTACCATGTTCAAATAAGCATGTAATATACTGTTTCCTTGCCTTCACCCCACAGTAAGAGAAATAGGGGTTTATGTGCTTGTGAGTTCTTCATAGAATTTATTGTTGAATGTTTAAGCTCCATTTAAATAAGTTTTTCTTAATTGAAATTCACAATAATGTCCATAATGCATTGCTCTGAATCTGTCAAGCTTTTGTAAGACTTTGTTCTGAGAGTAACCTGTCATTCCATAAGATCTAGACTTCGTAAGTGATATATATCTCTTAAATTTGGGATTACATATACATTTTACTGCTAATTTTTCTCTCATTTACAGTATTGATTCCTAAAAGCTTAAGTCAATGAAATAAAACTATCTGACATCGATATATACAAAAACATGATAAAAAAGTAAAAAAATGAAACCGGATGTATCCCTTTGGTTTAGTCTTTCTGTCAGAAAATATGGGATGGGCAAAGATTGTGAAGCTGCCAGTGTCGCATTGTTTGGATGCAACAAGTTGGTTCTTGCCTTCTAGCAAGTAAACATTCCCATGAAATTGGTCAAGCAGCAGCAAGGTGCAGTTTGTGCTTCCTTTACTACTCTTTGCAGTGGCCAGCCTTGCAATCTGTGAATTTGTCTTAACAGTACAAGAATAATATAACATGTGATGACTGTACTGACAAGCTTTGCCTTTTAGCTATGTGTTGCTGGTGGTGTTTTCTATCACAACCATGGAATTGAAATTGGTGCACTTCAGCCTAAATATACAAAGAAATGAACTAGTTTTAAGAGACTTTTCTAGAGTTTGTGGGAAAGCCAGAAATATTGCCGTTAGATGCATTCTCTGAGGCTTCTGATGTTTCATAGACTAACAAAAGGTTGCTTTATTATTGCTTTAATGAACAAATCGCTTTATTGGCTTAGACATACTGGTAGCTTTGTCGGTCCAAACAGCTATGAGTTCTTGTTTCAATTCACCATTGTGCTCAAGTAGTGAAGTGATAGCCATTGACCTTCTACTAAAGTACAATAAAAAGTTTTTTGTGAGGAAAAGTGCACAAGGAAAACTGCAACACAATTCTTGGAACTATAGCTAAACAACTTAAAATGAGTCTTCCTGTGTTCAGACAGACCCTTGTTAGGTTTCTGAACATGCATACCTAAAAACATCAATCCTGGGCCTAGCTGTAAGACTGTGAACTCTTTTGTGTGGAAGAAATAATCAAGCTGATGTTGGACTCTTGGATGCAGTGTCCTTAGCTAACAAAACAAAATGAAATGCTGATGATAATAGAGTTGTTGTATTAGGAGGGTATCTTTATGCTCTTTGATATTCCTGAGCAATTTGACTGATTAAATTTTAACCTCAGACTATAATTATAATGAAATTGTATAGCCACATTTTCAGAATGATTGGAGTATTTCCACCACTAACTAGTAGGCATCAGTACTTTTTAAACTATGCAGTGAAAAGTACAAAGAGAGGTGTCCAGCAGGAAGTTGTTTTGTTTTAATACTCATTTACTTTTCTCACTAGCTTATCCCCTGGTGTGATATAGATCTGTTTTTGTGTTTTTCTTTCTGTGCAAAGGAATGAAAATTTCCTGCATGCTAAAACAGGGTGGGAGACAGAATAGTACCTATAACAATGAAGTTCTACTTTGTGGATTCCTGCAAGTTTATGTGTCTGTTGTGGATGAGAGGCAGGGGGGCAAGAAGTGCTGTAACCAATATGGTGATGGAAGGGAACACTGACATCTCCATGACTGGGAGAGTGTGGGAAAGGTGTTCTTCTCTGGATAGAGAGTATCCTTTACATCCTTTGATGTGTTAATACCTCTTGATTGGAGGATCTATATTCTGACGTGCTTGAGCCCCAGAACCTAGGACCCGGATTGTTTAAGACCCCAGGAGTCCATGTATGGAGTGGTCTGAAAAGGAGAGATGCTCCTTTGTTTGGGGATTTGTTGAGAAAGCTGCTGGTTGGTCCTTTGTGGCTGTTTGTCCTGTGTGCATTTGCAGGAAATGGTGATAAAGGGAATGATGCTAAATATGACTGGAGATGCACCCAGGGAGATGCATCCAAGGAGGGGGCATCACACAACTAAAGACCAGATGCCATGTATTGAAAGTACCTAGTTAATACTTTTCCTTTTGCTTATTTTGCTTAGAGCACCTAGATCTGTCTTGTAGGACCCCGTGCCTTGTACAAATAAAGGTGTTTAATTAGAGAGAGTCTGCACATTTGTTTACCACCTGCCTTGGTAACTCAACATCCCAAACTACTATTCTGCTGTGGTATCAGCCTTGGGCAATTCCACAAGAGAGAGAGGGGCTGAACTTTAACCGGGATGGTTGTGGCAAGAGGGAAAAGGGGGGCCAGACAGTGGCTGGTGTTCTTCTCATGATTCAGTACAGTATCCTGATAAAGCAGTTAATGTGATCATAACTGGGGCTGGATGCGTATTTTATGTCTTTGAAGATAACATGTAATGGATGGATTTCATAGCCTCAACAGACTTCCATTTTCAGTTGGTCAAGTTGATTCAAATCCAAGAGGTCAGATAACCTTTTGTTTCCCTTGCCACCCTTTTACCTCACAAGTCAACTGATATATGCCCTTGATAAATACAAATCGACAATAATCATTTGTGGTTTAGATTTACTTTCCCATGTTCGTTCTTCATGTTGTGATTTGCTGAAATAATTTATTTCCATTGGTTAGAAGGCAACTGTTACTAGGTTTAACTGTTACTTGTGAGGTTTAAATACACCTGTTAAGAAGCAAAGGAATTAAATGGGTCAGGGGAAAAGAAGGGTGATACAAGCTTGTGAGAATGGAGGTGCTGTTTCTTTGTTAGATGCCATCTTGGTCCCACACAGTGAGATTTTAAAAAATATATACAGGAAGCTTTTAATATCCAAAGTGGTGGCAGCATATGATTTTTCTAAGCCTTTGTGTGAGTCAATCAAGCTGCGAGTGTACAAGAAAGACCTGAGAATCTACCCTTCTCCTTAAAACAGGAAAGATAGCAAATTGCAGAGCTTGTATAGGACAGGAGAATGATTTTCCTGTGAAAGAGACCCCTCACTTCTCATGCTAAAAATAAGGGTTCCTGCCTGTCAAAACAACCCTCCATTTCCATTCTTTCTAGACTATGAAAACTGCAGCAGAGACAGGATGACACATATGCACATTCCCTTGCATGTCGAGGGCATGTATGTTGGTGCAGTTTGATTCTGCCACCATGGAAATTCTATCGTTGTGGTTGAAGAGAAACCTGCCATCTGCTGACCAGCAGCTGGGCTTGACTGATTGCTTGCATAGCACAATCTTTGTAGTATGGTGCTAGTGTGCTTGGAAAGGGGGGGGAGTGTGGCCGTGTTCCTTCTCCTCAGGCCAAATCACTGCAGCAGCCCTTAGTTCTGCATGCCCAGCCAAGCCTTGTTACTTAAGGAAGAAGAGGTATATGAAGGTAATACATGAAGGGAGAAAATGAGATTCTTTTTTGTTTTGCCTAAAGATGTAACATTTTCAGAAATTTTGAAGCAGTAGGAAATGCTCCCCCCCATCAATTTTTTGGAGATGAAGCTGGAAATTTTAGGAAAATGTAGAATATATGAAATATTTTTTATTCACCCTAAATTTATTTTACTACTCTAAAAACAAAATGCATCATAATATACTACTATGTTATTTAGAAATATAAATTCTCTTGTGCTTTGAGCAAAACTGCATATATGCTGAATGCCAGAGAGAGAGCTCTGTGAACTGCTGTACACTTTGCTTCTTTAGTATATTTGCATTGAGAAGCACCGTCAAAAAATAAAAGTCGAAAATAGAACAGAATTTTTGGAGTAAACAAAAACATGCATTATATGGATGGGTAGTCTCATATAGTCATAATAAGGTTTGGCTATTGAGTGAAACTTCAGAACACTGGAAAACATAGTATTTTACCATACCCATAGCATATTATCTAGTCACATGTAAACAGTACATACAAGTATGCTGTGTGTATGTATACATATAATACTGTAGCTTGTCAAACAGAATTTTTTTTTGAGTTATTACAACCTTGTTTTAAAAAGCATTTCACTTCTCCCCTTTTCAGTCTGCCACTCTGACTGTTGACTATTTATTTCTATTTATGATGTTTATAGTCTCTTTCTCACAGAGACTCAAGGCAGATTACACATAGTGAGTCCATACAGTCAACTGAATGGGATATTCAGTAAATAATATGTTGGGATTCTGGAAGGCCAAAACTATCCAGAAAGAATGTGTATGTGCAGTTGTTGAACTTGCCCATTTGCAGGTTGGTGCCTGCAGGAGGCCCTGCTGATATGAGCAAAGCTGATGTGGCGGCGCAAAGGGGGAGAGGTGATTCAGCAAATATGAGGAACCAAGGCATGAATGGCTTTGTGTGTGATAGCCAATACCTTAAATTGAGCCCAGTAACTGATAGGCAGCCAAGTGGAGTGACTGCAGAATGGGAGTAATGTGCATGCTCTGTCTAGTTCCTGATAATATCGGAGCCTATGGCTCTTATCCTAGGGGCTCTTATCCTAAGGTCTCTGTAAGATGCCCAGGAAGTGCCAGAAAGCCAGGGTCCTAGTCTCCTTGGGTTCCCAGTAAGATAAGTAGACTTCTACAAGGAGAACCACATAAATACAAAGGGTTTTAAAAGGGGGATTATATGTAATTATTATTTTAAAAGCAATTATGAAGCCAGAATGCCAACAGGAGGTTGGGGGCTATCCAGTATTTTGCACAGAGTATCACATGTATGACTTGCCTACTGGACAGAAGGCTTGGGTGTGCTCCCAGTGCAAGGAGCTCCTGGTTCTCAGGGAACGAGTTTACTCCCTTGAGGCCACCCCCATTACCTCCATTGTTTCCAATGGGGAAACCCAGCCAGCAGCACTTAAGGCAGGCAAGCAGGCAGCCACCCAGCAGTCAGACTCTCCCAGAGAATCTCAGGAAAGTGAACTGTCTTGGGAGGTGCTTGTTTGCTATGAGAACAAGTGGCACACTCCAGAACAAGTGGCACTGTGTCCATAGAATTAGGCCCATTGATCCATTTGCTTTGAGACGTGAAAGTGTATGTGGGGAGAGGCTCCCGAAGCTACCCTGAAAGTTTGGAGCCTCTCCCTCAAACCCCCTCCCCCCCAGAGCTACTAACAGCACCGTGGGGAAAAAGTAACTTTTCCCCCACCATAGAGAACAATGGAGGGGATGGGGGCAACCTGTTTGGAGGTCCATAGAATTGGGCCCCCTGGTCCAATGTTCTTGAAACTTGGTGGGTATCTTGAGGAGAGGCTCCAACAGCTAGCCTGTGAGTTCAGAGCCTATTCCTCAAACCCCCTCCCCTCCAGCCCCCAGAATATACCCTATGTTTTCACCATTGACTTCAATGGCCCATAGGATATAATGGGGCCGAATTGCCGCTGAATTTCTTTAATTCCCTCCTTTCCTTCTCTCCTTTTCCTTTTTCCCACCTTCTTTTCTCTTTTTTCCTCCTTTTCCTGTTTCCCTCCTTCTCTCTCTTTCCTTCCCTCTTTCCTCCTTCTGTGGCCCAACTCGAGTGAGAAGGGGTTTAAACTTTAAACCCCTTCTCTCTTCACTCCCCCATCCAGGCCAGCTGGGGAAGGGAAGGGAAGGCTTTCAAAGATGTTTCTCCCCCCTTTTGCTTCCCCTTCTGACATCACTTCTGGTGATGTCAGGGGGCAAGGCATATGCTAATAGCCTAGTAGCTCATATGCTAATAAGCTCCTGCAGCTCTTTTTCTACGAAAAGACCCCTGGTCCTAAGTAATGCCCAAGACCTGGTGAGAGATGTAAAAGTGATTGCACCACTTGGGAACAGTGACCATAATGTTATTGAGTTCAACATTTGTATAAATAGGGAGTTGCCCAAAAAGACTGACACAACCACTTTTAACTTTAAAAGGGGTAATTTCTCTGATATGAGGGGACATGTGAGGAAGAAACTGAAAGGAAAAGTAGAAAGGGTCAAAACCACTGGGGAAGCTTGGAGAAGTAGAAAAGGTCAAAACAATTGGGGAAGCTTGGAGATTATTTAAAACTACAGTCCTAGAAGCTCAGAAAAAATATATACCGCAGGTTAAGAAAGGCACAAATAGGTATAGAAAAAAGCCTACTTGGTTAACAAACAAAGTAATGGAAGCTGTAAAACGTAAGAAGGATTCCTTTAAGCAGTGAGGCTGATAAAAGGGAACACAAGCTGTGGCAAATAAAATGCGGGTCTGTGATCAGGTAGGCAAAAAGGGAATATGAGGTGCATATACCAAAAAAACATAAAGACCAACAATAAAACTTTCTTCAAATACATTAGAAGCAGGAAACCAGCCAGGGAGGCAGTGGGGCCCTTGGATGACCAAGGGGTAAAAGGAGTAGTGAAGGATGATAGGGAAATGGCTGAGAAGCTGATTGCATTTTTTGCCTCTGTCTTCACTGTGGAAGATGAGAAGTGCTTGCCCACTCCAGAACTGCTGATTTTGCGAGGGGAATTGAAAGACCTGAGTCGGATTGAGGTGATGAGAGGAGGTCCTACAACTGATAGACAACTTAAAAACTGATAAATCACCAGGCCCAGATGGCATACATCCAAGAGTTCTGAAGGAACTCAAATGTGAACTTGTGGTTCTCCTTACAAAAATATGTAATCTTTCATTAAAATCTGCCTCCATTCCTGAGGACTGGAAGGTAGCTAATGTCGATCCCATCTTTAAAAAGGGTTCCAGAGGAGATCCAGAGGGCAGTCAGTCTGACATCAATACTGGGTAAGTTGGTGGAAACTTTTATTAAGGAAAGAATTAGTAGGCACATTGATGAACAAAAACTATTGAGGCTGACTCAGTATGGGTTCTGTAAGGAAGATCTTGTCTCACTAACCTATTAATGTTTTTTGAGGGAGTAAACAGACATGTGGACAAGGGGAACCTATAGATATTGTTTACCTTGACTTCCCGAAAGCTTTTGATAAAGTTCGTCATCAAAGGCTCCTAAGCTCAAAAATCACGGGATAAAAGGACAAGTCCTCTTGTGGATCAAAAACTGGCTAATTAATAGGAAACAGAAAGTGAGGATAAATGGGCAATTTTCTCAGTGAAGTGTGGTAAGCAGCAGGGTACCACAGAGTTCAGTACTGGGTCTGATGCTTTTCAACTTGTTCATTAATGATTTAGAGTTGGGAGTAAGCAGTGAAGTGGCTAAATTTGCAGATGACACAAAGTTGTTCAGGGTGGTGAGAACCAGAGAGGATTGTGAGGCACTCCAAAGGGATCTGTCGAGGATGGGCGAGTGGGTACCAATATGGCAAATGGGGTTCAGTGTGGCCAAGTGCAAAGTGTTGCACATTGGAGCCAAAAATCCTAAATATAAACAAACATTGATGGAGTCTGAACTGGCAGAGACTGACCAAGAAAGAGATCATAATGCCCTGGTATAAATCAATGATGTGACCTCATTTGGAATACTGTGTACAGTTCTGGTCACCACACCTCAAAATGGATATTATAGCATTGGGAAAAGTGCAGAAAAGGGCAACTAGAATGATAAAAGGGTTGGAACACTTTCCCTATGAAGACAGGTTAAAATGCTGGGGGTTCTTTAGCTTGGAGAAACGAGGTCTGAGGGGTGATATGACTGAGGTTTATAAGATTATGCATGGGATAGAGCAGGTTGAGAAAGAAGTACTTTTCTCCCTTTCTCACAATACAAGAACTCGTGGGCACTCCATGAAATTGCTGAGCAGTCGGGTTAGAACAGATGAAAGGAAGTACTTCTTCACCCAAAGAGTGCTTAACATATGGAATTCACTGGCACAGGAGGTGGTGGCAGCTACAAGCATGGACAGCTTGAAGAGGGAATTAGATAAACATATGGAGCAGAAATCCATCAGTGGCAATTAGCCACAAGGTATAGATAGGAACTCTCAGTTTGGGGCAAGTGATGCTCTGTATTCTTGGTGCTTGAGGGGGGCAACAGTGGGAGGGCTTCTAGTGTCCTGGCCCCACTGCTGGACCTCCTGATGGCACCTGGTATTTTTGGCCACTGTGTGACAGAGTGTTGGATTAGATGGGCCATTGGCCTGATCTGGCAGAACTAGAATGCATTAACATCCAACACCTGGATACAACACACCATCAGGCAAGGTTATGCCCTCGAGTTTGTCTCCCTGCCCCTGCATGAGCGTTCCTTACAGTCCCCTTATTCCAACAATCCTGCAAAACTACATCACACTCAAGAGGCCTTCCATCATCTCCTAAAAATTGCTTCCGTGCAGCCTATTCTCTGGCATCAAAGGCATTCAGGCCTTTTCCCTATCTTTTTTTGCCGTTCCCAAAATAAATGGAGACTGCAGGGCCATCTTGGACTTAAATTCTCAACAAATTTGTGTATACCAAAAATTCAGAATGAAAACACTAAAGTCAATTGTGGAGGTGATTACAGCAGGGGACTTCCTGATATCTATAGACCTGAAAGAGGCCTACCTACATGCGCCCCCTTTCCCCCCATACAAGAGTACCTCTGCTTCACTTGAGGAAGGGAAAGGACGTTCACATTTCCATTCATCCTGAGCAAAGGAAATACGTTTTAAATTCCAAGGAGTTCTGTAGGAGTACGTGGTCCTTCCTTTTGGTTTGGCCACTGTGCCTCAAGTTTTTACTAAATGTATGGCAGCAGTGGTTGCTCACCGAAGGTCTCAGAGATGCTCCATCTTCCCTTAGTTGGACAATAGGCTGTTTATTGCCCCTTTTAAGTGTAAGTTAGACACAATTGTCACTGGCCCTGAAGACATGCCAGAAGTTGGGTTTACAAATTAACCGGAAGAAATTTATTTATTTATTAATCACATTTATACCCCGCCCTCCCTGCAAATCAAACCTAGTTCCCTCTCAGCAAGCATCCTTTATTGGAGCTTGGTTAGACTCCACTGCAGCACAAGTTTTCTTGCCACAGGACAAGCTCTTGTCCACCAAAAGTCTGGTCAACTGTGTTATTTGAAATCATAGTCCAAATTTATTTATTTATTTATTAGTTTGGCTTTTACCTCACCCTCAGACAGACAACACCACAGCCATGTTTTATATCAGCAAACGGGGATACAGTTTCCCACCCTTTGTGCCAGGGAGGCACTGCCATTTGGGAATAGGCTATTATGAATCAAACATCTCTTCAGGCCATCCACATTGCTGGTTTGGAAAATATCAAAGCAGACTTAGCAGTTTAGGGGAACCCACATACGAATGGTCCATCCACCAGGATTACATCAACCCCATCTTTGCACAGTGGGGCTTCCCTACAGTGAATCTCTTTGCTACAAGCCTCAACACCAAGGCCTCCCTTTTTTGCTCAAGAGCAGGTCTAGATCCACTCTCTCAGGGGGATACCTTTCAACTAATTTGGAATCAGACCTTATATTACACCTTCCCTCCCATTGGTTTGATAAGGAAAGTAGTAGTCAAATTAGTCAGAGGCAACTCCCACTGTATTGTAGTCACCCCTGCTGGCTGAGATAGATTTGGTTCCAGGTCCTACTACACAAGTCAAAAGGCATATTTATCCACCTACCTCAGGCTCCAGACCTATTGAGTGTACAGGGCACTTGCCACCAGAGGTGGAAAATCTGCACCTGACTGCCTGGTTACTAAGTCTGAAGAGCAACCCTTCTCTGAGTTAGTAAGGTCAGTTCTTGTCAATGCTCACAGATGTTCAACTTGGCTCTCCTGTTCTTAAAAATGGAAGTGTTTTACCCAGTGGTTGGAAGACAAAGAGTTCTCTCCTACTAACTGTCCACTGTCATTGGTTTTGGAATATGTGCTGTCATTAAAAAGTGTAGGTTTATCAGTATCATCTGTTAAAGTCCATTTAGCAGCAATATCTGCATTTTATGCTCTGGTAGAATGAAAGTCTGCCCTCTCCCATGAGGTTACTAAGAGATTTCTAAGAGCAACAGTCTGTATCCTCCTAGGTCACCTCATCGTCCTCAGTGGTCCCTGTCCCTAGTACTAATTTATTGCAACCTCCCTTTGAGCCTTTAGCCATCTGCTCCCTTGATAACCTTAAAGGTGTCCTTCCTTTATTACATTTGCCAGGAGGACAGGAAAGATTACAGCCCTTAGGGCTGACCACTGCTTTATAAAGTTCCACAACCAAAAAGTTGTATTAAGGTCCAACGTTCACTTTCCATCAAAAGCATTCACTTTCCACTTGAGCCAGGACATTTCAATTCCCATCGTTTTTCTGCATTCATTGTCTGCAGCAGAAAGATGGCTACACACATTACATGTAAAATGTGCCCTGTTTTATTTAAGAGGACAAGTGAGCTCAGAAAGGTTCCACTATTATTTGTCTGCTTTGCTGGCCCCTCTAAGGGGAAAGCTGCATCTGCTCAGATGGTATCTAGGTGGATTGTCTCTACTATCAAGAGAGCCTATGAGTTGGCATTGTTGCAGTGCCCTTTACAGATATGGGCACAGTCCATGAGGGCTCAAGCAGCATCCGCTGCCTTTCAACGAGGCATTCCATTGGCTGACATTTGCAGGGCAGCAACATTGTCATCTGCAGACACTTTTATTACACACTGTTCTGCGGACGTTAATACAAGAAAGGAGATGTCATTGGGGACAGCAGTTCTACATTTGATCTTTCAGTAAATTGCTCACCCCACCACCTGGTAGGTCAGCTTGCTAGTCTCCCATGTAGGACTGCACAGAATGGCAACAATGAAAACAGTGTTGCATTTACCTGTAACTGTTGTTCATCTAGTTGCCTCTGTGCAGGCCCACATCCTCCCTCCTACCCTGCTGTGAGTTCCTTGGCTCTGTATTTGTTGGCTCACAGCGATGATCAACGAGAACTGAGGGCCCAAGGAGAGGGGGCCTCCCCAGAGTACATGACCATTAGATGGGAAAACGGCCCCAACGGAGGGGTCCCTCCTGCTCTGTTACTAGGCTAGCTAGAAATCTTCCAGCGGCTGGCCTGCATGTATGTGCAGTCCCATGTATGCCTGCCTGCACAGAGACAACTAGATGAACAACAGTTACAGGTAAGTGAAACAGTCTTTTCTTCATTAATGTTGAAAAGACTCAGTTGACCCTGTCACAGATGGTGACTTGCTTAGGAGCAACTGTTGATTCATTTCACATGAAGTTCTTCCTCCCACCAGAAAAAGTGGCAAAGCTAATGAGTGCAGAAAGTCTGGTCATTGCTGTGAAGCTGGTGGACCTAATGTTTCTGACCCAGCTTCTGGGCTCCATGATTGCAGCCATTTCCACAGTCCCATAAGCTCAAGTGCACTCCAGAGGCTTTCAGTGGTTCTTCCTTCCTCATCTGCCATCAATTGCTGTCAAGCACCACTTGAGACTGAGAATCAGTCCATATTTGATTAATTTTCTTCATTATTGGACTGTCTGTTCACATCTAATCAAAGGCAAGAGATCCATACAGATTACCACAGAAGCAAACCTCTTTGGCTAGGTAACACACAGCTCTCTGGATAAGTTCCAGGAAACATGATTAGTCTTGGTACAGACTATGAGCATCAGTTCTCAGGAACTAGTGCTAAAATTCTTCTTGAAAACATCTCAGCATCTCTATGTTTGTGGCCAAACAGACCACACCACAGCCAATGCCCATGTCACTTGCCAGAGAGGCATGTGATCCTGGAAGTTTCAACAGGAAGCAGCCTTGGTAATGAAATGGTCAGAAACTACTTAGCATCTCTCTGAGCGGAGTACATTGCAGATGACTCCAATATCGAGGCCAATTAGGTCAGCTGAATTTGCCTGGCCTAAAGGGTGTGGTCCTTATCCCAGACCATGCTTAAACAAGTATTCATGGGTTTGGTCAGCCCTGTGTAGATTTCTTTGCCTCTCACCTCAACACAAATCACCCACTTCTTTTCCTGTCCTTTGTCCACAAGTGGAAAAGATAGATGTGTGCCTCTCCAGGTTGGCCTACTGTATGCCTTTCCTTTGATCCTGATGATATCCAGGGCTCTGAATTAACTCAAGAGGGAGAGATCTTCCTGGCTCCACATTAGCTGAGGAGACCTTGGTTCTCTGACTTGATTTCACCTTTTGGTTTAACCTGCCAACCTCCAATCCTTCCAGACAGTCTATCCCAGGATTTGATAGGCTACCTGGATCCAGCATGGTTGCACCTGACTGCTTAGAGATGTAGTGGCAAGGCCAGCTAGATCTTGGGTTCTCTGAGCAAGTAGTGAAGACTATACTGGAAGTTTGACAGTGTTCTCTCTAAGCTGAGTTAGTGTGGGCTAGCTCACAGTTTTTTAGCCTCTGGCTCACACATTTTTGTTTTAGCTCAGGAAGGATGGCTCCAGAGCAAACTAATTTATGCAGTAGCCAAATTGCTTGCTCACAACTTTAATGCCAGCGGCTAACAAAGTAGAATTTTTGCTCACTTGACTCCACAGCTTAGAGGGCGTATTGGAGGGTGCAAAACCCCAATTAAAGATGGATGCCCTATCCTTTCCTTCCTACAAGATGGACTTAACCCCAGGGCCTTAGAGCTAACACACTCCATAGGCAGGTAGCAGCTCTGGTTTTGGCTCTGCATCCAGTCAAAGGTAGTCATCTTCTCTCACACCACCCGGTTGTCAAGCATTTCCTCAAAGGAGCAGGGCTTTCCAGCCAACCAGTAGTTCACCAGTTTCCTTCTTGGAGACTTCAGGTGATTTCTGAAGCACTTAAAAAAACTCAATTTGAGTAACTGCAAGAGGTATCATTCAGGTTCTGCACATTTAAGGTGCTGTTTCTTATGGCCATCACCTCTGCCAGATGCATTTCAGAAATGGGAGCACTGTCTATATCTAAAAGTTTCTGCATTTTCCAGAAGGATGTGGTGGTTCTCTGTCTGGATCCTTTGTTCTTCTCAGAGGTGAATTCTGCATTCCACAGGTCTCAGGAAGTGTACCTCCTGTCATTTTGTCCCAGTCCATCACACCCTAAGGAGAGGAATTCATATACCTCGGATGTTTGAAGAGCCCTGTGTATCTACATCCAGTGTACAGCTTCTGTCAGGAGATCAGATGCTCTGTTTGGTTTGTTTGGTTTTTGAACTCATGAAGCTGCCTGAATCTGAATCTCGGTCTATCAAAGTCAGCATTGTCTACTTAGACTGGCAGCAGCACTCCAGGGTCTCAGATAGGGGTCTTTCACATCACCTCCTATGTGATGCTTTTAATTGAAGATGCTTGGAATTGAACTTGGGACTTTTGGCATGCCAAGCAGATGCTATACCACTGAGACAGCTAAGGGCAGAAAGGTGTCTAAAGCATCTCTTAGCAGGTGGATGAAACAGCGCATTATTTTGGCCTACTCTTCTCAAATACTTAACCCTCCAGAAGGAATCACAGTCCACTCAACCAGAAGCGTAGCCACTATAGCTGCCTTCCAATCCAGTGCTTCAGTTTTAGAAATCTGTAAAGAATCACGTGGGTAGCTATGTCTGCCTTCATATTCTATTATAAAATGAGCTCATATGCAGTGGCTGAGGTGGCCTTTGGGTGGCAGGCCTTCAACAGGTGGTGTGAGAGGATGTTTGCCCTCCTATCTTGGGAGAAACTTTGTAACATCCCACACGTCAGGATGTCCTCCTCTCCTCAAATGAGAGAAGAACTGGATTTGCCGTGAAAGTTTCTTCTATTTGAGGTAGAGGAGGATGTCCTGGATCCACCCTGGTACAAGTGAATCATTGTTTTGTGGATAATATCCCTTTTGTCTTAATTGTCTTAATTTTCCCCCCCTGCTGAACAAAGTTTGAGTCTAGTGGCACCTTTAAGACCAACGGAGTTTTATTCTAAGCTTTTGTGTGCACACATGTTTATACATACGCACGAAAGCTCAGAATAAAACTCCGTTGATCTTAAAGGTGCCATTAGACTCAAACTTTGTTCTGCTTTAGACCAACACAGCTACCCAGCTGAATTTTTTTTTCTGCTGTTACTGTTAATTGTTAAATGTTGTTTCTTCTCTGAAATGAGGTTGGCCCTCTGGCCTCACCTTATAGTTATTTAATCTTCAGGTTAAGTCCTGTTGGCAGCAAGAAATGACAGCACACTTCATGGTTTTCTGTGGAAAGCTGTGGAAGCCTCTGAACGGATGGAGGCACTCCTCAAGGGCTGGAAGAAAATGACTTAATATCCTGCCTCCCTGGATTGTGGGAGAAGGAGTACCCAAACATCAGAATGTTCTCCTCTGCCTTTAATAGAAGGAACCTTCAAGGTAAGCCCAAAATTTATTTGCAAATATTAATGAATTCTGTATCACTTTCCTTAGAATTTTCCTTTAGGCTTCTATAGCAAATCTGTACAAAACTCCTCTTATGGTACTTACATATTGTCTTATTACTGCAGTTGTCTTTCTAGCCATTCTTGTGTCAAGTCCCAGAAGTGTGTTTTAGGATTCTGGGGTCTCATGAATGAACTGGACTTAAGAGAGTTTTTGTAGAGTAAATTGAGACAATTTGCAGAATAAGGTTGGTGTGTACAAATGGTAAGGCTGCTGTTGGAAATTGTCCAGAAACTTGAGAAAGAATAGTGTCCCATTACATAAGCAAGGGATGAATGAAAATGTTTGGAGCTCTCTCTTTGCACTGACACATTTTGATTTTGTACAAAACGCAGGAAGAATTTGAATGATATTGTCACCTGTCTTTCTCTTTCCATTACAGGTTTTTTGTTTTTCATTCTTCATAAGCACTCCTAATCTGGGGTACTGTCCACTCTGACTTCTAGGAGGTAGATTTATCAAAATTCTGACTGGCTGAGGCTAGGGATGGTCCCTTCTCTTTGTTTTCCCTTAGAAAAGGTAGAAGCTGAAATCACAGTGCTCTCTGTAAAACTAGATTTCTACAAACATCTCATACTCCGAAATTGCTGTGAGTATTGCAAAGAATAATGTTTGGTTACCTGTGAAAGGAGAAGTTCGTAAAGTAGATCCTAGTGTTGCATCTCTTTCATTTGCGTGCAGAATAGAGATAGGGCCAGCACCATTGTTAGGCAGGGTGACTTCAGGCAGCAGCTTTTGTGGAATCATTAAAAGTGGAGTATGTCAATGATTCAGTTGTTTCAGATCTGGACTATGTGGATAGTGGTCATGGGCAATGTTCCCTCTAAGCTGTGGAGTCTTGAGAGCAAAAATTCCACTTTGTGAGCTACTGGCATTAAAGTTGTGAGCAAGCAATTTGGCTACTGCATCAATTAGTTTGCTCTGGAGCCATCCTTCCTGGGCTAAGACAAAAATGTGTGAGCCAGAGGCTAAAAAACTGTGAGCTAGCTCACACTAACTCAGCTTAGAGGGAACACTGGTCATGGGGTTTAGGCTTTCTTCTTCTGGCACAATCTGCTTTGATACTTCTAAATCATAACATGATAACTTCTATTTCTAGTTACTTCAAGATTTTTTTGCATGTTGCTCCCCTATAGTAATAATACAAAATGCCTAGAATGTCAAGGAAAAAATGGTCATCTTTCCATGACCATTATAGCTCTTATGTGGGAATGGCAGAGAGTTCAAATGTGCAATCCTTCATCTGCAATCTGAAAAGGTGTTACACTGATGTTACACTGATGCATTCTCCTGATCATGTGCTTTCTAATCATGGGCTCACTGTCTTGGAGGAAAAATAGTAAAAAGCACCTTTAAGATTAAAAAGCTTTATTGTAACATAAGCTTTCAAAAAACACAGCTCTCTTCATCAGGTGCATGGAGGCATCTGACAAAGAGAGCTGTGTTTCTTGAAAACTTATGCTACAATAAAGTTTGTTAGTCCTAAAGGTGCTATGGGCTTTTTACTATTTTGCATGGCTAACTCCTCTGTATCTTGGAGGACTGCTTTCATTGTTTGGAAGCCACCACTTCTTAAACTGTACACTGTTTAAAAGCTAGCAGGGTCTGTACTTCTAAAAATAACAGCATTGGAATGTGGTGCTGTGTTATGGCTGGCAAAATGGTTTGCAGTCATTTGTTTCACTCTGCAGCATTTCCAGTAATTTAATCTTTATCGTGACTTCCTTTAGCTACTATATTCATATTTTGTGATGTTTTGCACTGCAGAGTATAGGCTGCCCTTTTTTCTCTTGCCACTGATTTTCTCCAATCTCTACCCCCTTTTGGTACATTTACGTAGTTTTAATGGTAACTTCTGTAGCTAGAGAAGAATGTCATATATGTTTGTGGGCATTTAAGTTGTCTGTCTTCTATTTTTAACACCTAAAAGGCTGACTTTGTTAATTATCATGTAATTAATTATTTTTTATTGGAGGGGCAATTGAATTCTGTGACTGATTTGTATATATCAGGATGCTTTTTTGTGATGGTACTCTCTGGCACCTCTTTGTGGGGCTCTCGAGTCCTGAGGGGGAATTGGAGGAAATTGGTGCAACCTTATATATGACTACTGGCACTCTTTAAAAACAACAACAACACAAAATAGCACTGGTATCTATCACTGTGAAATAGAGCTACATTTTCATTGTAATGAGACAACTGACTTTGTGGGCTTGCTATGAAAAGGAATACTATTCTTTATAACTTAAATACGCAAGAGTAACACCTGTAGTTATTTTAGTAGCAATAATTTTGTAATGTGCTGGTGAAGCATGTAGATTCAAATGTTACGTATGGCAAGGATTTAGTGAAGTAGAAATGAACAATCTCTTGATCTGTAGCATTAAATTATTTGCATACAAATAACATTGTTGCATAAACAGATGTTACACTAATTTGATCAGCATTTTAAAAAAGTAGGACAGACTATTTTAACTGTTTTGGACAAGTAGCCAAAATATACTCATGGCTAAATAGATTTATTAAAAAACCAGATAATGTTTAGAGTTATGTGGAAGAGATTTTCTTGAAATGTTTAATGCAGGATTAGTCTGCATATTTATCACTACAGTCTGGCATTGAATTTTTTGGGAGAAATATCTACCTAAACAGTCACTATGTTTTCTTTACTGGATTATTGCCCTATGCATGGTTTGTCACTGGCTCCATCTTTATGCATCCTGAGAATCAATAGTACATTAAGGATACTGACAGGAGGAGGGGGGGGAGCACATAAATAATGAATAACAACCTTTACTGATAGTGTTTCATTCCTGTTAAGGGCAGTACAGATTTCACTGAATTATCTGTGCATTTTGTATCAAATTTAACACATAATTATTAACCCACAAATACTAATTATAATCAAGAGTGGCTTCTTGAATACCCTAATAGGCAATCTGATATAATCAAAGGACAAATAAAGCTTAAATTAGAAGTGTTATTCACAAAATGAGAGTATTGTTTAGTGCTCCCAGCTTCCTCGAACAGTGGGAACTTCTATATCAGTTTTCTTTAGGAAGAGAAAGGGTGCTGGTCATTCAAGATACTGAAATATCGCACAAGCACAGATTGAACAGGTAGGAAACAAACAGGCGCATACACAGGGAGTGGTAATCTTAAAGCAGCATCAGTCCCTGAAGTCTCAACAGTACAGTGTCCCTTGCACTCTGAGTTCCAAAAACTTAGAACCTTCGGGCTCTGAATTCTAAAAACTTAGAACTGTGTTTTATTATTTTCTGGCCAAATAGACTCTTCATTTCAGTTCCTACCTTCTTGGCAGGTATGGTGTTGGAGCAATAATAAAAAAAGAAAAAGAAAACCAACCACTTACATGATGAACCATTAATGGCCATTAAGGAAATACTGGATGTTCACTATATGCTAGCGGGCTATACAACAGAAGAAGTAGTCTATTTTTTTTTGTTTGGCTTAATATACAGTATGATTATAACAGTCTTTATTAACATTCTGCAAACTGAGATCCACTGGTTGGTGGAGGGTGGAGCACAGAGAGAAGTCTCACTTGGTTGTATGAGCTGTTTCATCTTGCAGTGTAATTCAGAAGACACCGGGATGTTATAAGGGTAAGGGTGAGCACCGCACAATAATTCTGGATATTAATTTTTTTATTAGCTTCCTGTGATTTTTTTCTATCCTGCATATTGGTAGCAAGCGTACATCAGCAATAAGACTTATTTATTTATGAGCTGAAAAATGTGACTGTGCAAGACAGCAGCTGATTTCTACAAGTTGGCTCTTTCAGGCCCTCTGAGTAATTTCACCTGATATTACTTTGCGTTTGCCTTGTAATGTTCTCCCCCCCTCCACCATGAATAGCTGTGTAGAATCAGCACAGGAAGAGCAAAGTCCTTGGCAATACCAGCTCAATTGCATCTGCAGATGAGGATTTAAAATTCTATGCAGCAGACAGTACCTCCAGCAGGCGAGTAAAAGGTTACTGCATTATTTGCTTGTTTGCATGCAGTCTTTCTCTGCAAAAGGCTTTTTATTCAATTTGCACTGGTTGCTTGTATTTAAATATTCCTAGGAAATGATTTAATATAAATGTGAATATCAAAAGGGCAGAGCAAGGTTGAAGGAAGAGGCAGAGCTGGCTCAGTATAGCTGTGTACCACTGCTAGAAGAGAGGGGGAGGAGACAGAGGAAATACTGCTTTTTGATGCATAGTGAAAACAAGAAGTTTTGCTTCAACATTTATGCTTAAGCTGCTGTCATGCCCCTTGCTTTTTCTTAACCCTTTGGTGAAACTCATTCAGTGGACAACTAGTGATAGTTCTATCAATGTAAGTGACAATTATTTCAAGGCAGATTACCTTGTAATCAAGCTGAGCATCTGTGTTAATATGCACTCTCTTGCTTCGGATATTCTAGTGCGTGGATGCAATGATAAATGCACAGCCTTTAATAACTGAAAGACCAGCATGTCATCTTCTAATACATAGTTATTGTACTTTATGCTGCTCGGGAAACATCTGCATGGTCTTTTTAATTGATCAGCAAAACAGGTGACTTCAGGAACCTGATCATATTACTGATAACAACCACTTCATTTTAGCATAAAAATATCATTGCTTCCACAGACACTGAAAACAGATAATTTTATTTACTTCCTTTTGTGTTTACTCCTCTTTCTCTCAGTCCCTGCTTGAATGAAAAGAGTTGGGGAACTTTTGGTTCTAAATTAGTTTTTCTTAAGTGTTAAATTCATGTTTTGTTTGCCTCTTATATTTTCCATTGCTTTGGCTTGGTCTCTGTTTTGTTGAAATGTATTTTCCTTTATATTATTGTGCTAAGTGGCATAAATTGTGATAGTGTAACAACTTGCTCCCCTAGGATTTTAAACACCTAAGGCAGTTCCCTTTTTTGTTTTTAAAACTGTTGTGCTGAGGTGAGGGGTACATCTGTAATATATGTAGAAATTGTAAATTTGAGCCATAGAATTTTTTTTTCTATCTTAACTGTAATTGGCAGGTTACCCAGGCAGTTTACTTTAGATAATTAAAGGTTCAGCAGCTTTGGTCAGGTTCCACCAGGAAGCTGTTCTCTGATACAGTCAGCAATGCAGCAACAGTACTACTTCGTATACTGAACAGATCTTGAATTGAATTGTGAAAACACGAAGAGGTGTGGCTCTTTTCTGTTGGCTGTTGGAAGACTGTGCATTCAGAGCGGGAACAGGTTGGATAGTGGATATCCTAGCAAACCTGAAGTACTACAACAGGAAAACTATAGAGTCTTAGAAAACAGTGGAGAGCATCAATATGGCTTGCCTTTTGAGAGTATAGCCAAATGGATGCACTTTGAAACTGTGAGCTTTGCTCGGCAATAGTGGCTGGTATCAGCTTTGGAGGAACACAATTGTTTTCTTTTTATCAGTGTCAATTTTTGCCAGGGAGCTGCAGAATGAGGCAGTCGGCCAATTTTGATTGTGTGTGGGCCAGTACCAGTACTTATTTCTTAAGGAATAAACTCATCCAATGAGCAAGTCAATGTGTGGCTGTGGCTGCAGCATTATTTCTTCTTTAATGAAGAGGCTGGGCCGTTCGACCTGCTGCTCCGATCTTCTATCTTGCAGCCATACGTCAGACCAGTTGCAGAGACTATCCATCGAATGTCCCAGTCAGCCAAAGAAGGTAATTATACAAATTTATTTAAAATATTTCGGTTAAAGTAGATACAATATGGACTTTAAGAAGACACTGTTTCTTATGTTTTTAGGGTTTTTTGACCTTGCAGCAACTATCCAATATCCTCTTACCATCATCAGGTTGTGTAGCAATAGAAATGTGCTGCAGTAATTGATTTTGTAATAGGATCAGGTGATTTACTGGCTGCACTGACAACCACTTGCTTGCTCTGAATTGTGGAACAGTCTAATGGATGTTTGTGACTGCAGCCTGGAGTTGCTCTGGAAGTGCTCGAGGTCTAGAAATGATGCAGAATTTCTTGTTTGAATTAAGCTGTTTAACTTGTTCGATCAGATGATGGTGCTAAATAAAGTAGCTAGAATTCTGGTGGCATCCTCTAGTTTAACAGTTCCTTCCTAAACAGAGTTAACACTTGTCTAATCCCATTGACCTCAGTGGGTTTAAAAGGATGAAAAAAGGATGTCATATATAGAATGTATGACATCCTTAAAAAAAAGACTGATTATAATTTTATAGGAATTCAACAAGCATAGCTATTCTCTAGTATCTGTAAAACAAATCTAGAATATTTTTTTTACAGTTTTAATGCATAAATTCTCAAATTTTGATGTAGCTGAATTGTAATGGGCGTATTAATAGGTTCTGTTGGTAGGATTAAGCTGTTAAACTTTGTGCAATTTCACATGCAGTTCTTAAGTAAATATAAGGAACAGTATTGATAAATGGAAAGAAGCAAGTTTTAAATTTCTAGTGTTCTCCCCCCTCCATTCCACAAGTTGATATGGAAGAGAATTAACTACTGTACACAGCTTTGTTGGCCCCATCCTTTAGGAACAATGCTTTTTGCTGAACTACTAGATAATATACTGGAATCCAAAGTGCTACTCAGGCTTACCCAAAGTCTTGGAGATGTCCGGTGGAATGTCATACTTCTTTCCTTTGAATGGAAGGTCCCCATACCATATCACAACTGCTTCTGAAATGCTTTTTGGTTGCAAGAGTGGTACATGGCATGATGAGCTCCTGTATGAGACATAAAAATTCAAAGTTAGCTGTATGGCACTCATTGAGTGGTTTTATGATCTAGGGCCAGGCCACACTGTGCCGATTATTAACTGCTTCCTGTACTGCCTACAGGGATAATGCACTATAGGGTGTTCTTTCGTTCCCTGGTACAGAATAACTTTGGCTAGTTTTCTACAAATCTCTTTCTGCATATGGATCAAGAGCTAATTTTTATAATCTTCTGGTAATTGCCCATTCTCTGTTAATTGATTAGAACTCCAAGCTTTCTGCACTGTTGGAATAGCATTTTAGAACTATGAGCATGCAATTACTTTTTCTTCTGATAGAATAAGATAGAAATTGACTTGTAAGCTGTGAACAGAAAGTGTCAAGGACTTGCATGCACGGATCAGGATTTCCTTGTAGATTTACTACAACAAATCCTTGTGCTATGTTGGATGTTTTTTCCTAAATTAACCAGAGTATTGGATGTGTTTCCTTAATATACATAAGAAATTGCTTTAGAAAGGGAGATTGAGGTTAGGCTAACCAGCCAGCTTCCATGGCAAAATGAAGGCTATATATGTCATATGTATTTTTATGTGAGGAAAGTTGTTTTTGGTTGGTGGCCCTCAGTTGTAGAGTTCCTTGGATATACAGCTTCAACCCCATACACCTTCAGAAGAACTGTAAATTCTGCCTTTTCAATTGCTTTTGTTGTCTATCTGATTTTTACTATGTTGCTACTAGATCTTTTGCTGAAACAGAAAATTCAGAATTAAGAGGATGCATTGCAAAACTGGAAAATTCAAAAGGTGTAATTTAAGTGAAAAGTTTAAATTGCATGTTCTAACAAGTAATTTGAATAGGAGCATAGTAGCTCTATATTTGGGCTCATAGCATGCTAGAAGTTCTCTTTTTGGGTATAAATGCATCCAAAGGCTTCAGCTGTCTCAAGCTTGGGAGATGCTGGTTTGGGGTTATCAGTGCAGTTTAACTCAGCTAGCTAGAAAGCACCTCTGGGTGAAAGAACTGGTCACATTTCTTATGTATGAAAAACTTCTTACTGAAACAAAATGTCACACAAATATTTCAATTACTGTAATCTCTAAATAATACTTTAAACAGTGTCATGTAGAATATTGTGGTGATAGCATTACCGTAGTGTATTGTTTCATATGGCCTGATAGCCACAGTGTGGGACCATCATACCTGCAGGACTAGGATTGCCAGGTCCTACTTGACTGCTGGGGGGGCGCAAGAGGGGCTGAACCAAATTTTACCATAGAGTTTTGTCCAAAAACTAGAGCATCACCCCTGACAGCAGTGATGTGATGATGTCACTTCTGGGTGACATCATGTGGGGGGGAATTTGTGGGTGGGGTTTCCCCGCTGGCCAATTGGCTAGTGGTGGAAAGGCCCCTACAAAAGCAGGGGAACTCCTGCCTGGACCAGGAACCTGGCAACCCTACCCCCCATGCCACCTCTGGTCACCATCTTAGGGCTTCTTGCAAGTGCTTTGCCCCTGGCTTGCTCATTTATCCTCTGCCAGGGCCTCCTTGGTTGTTGCTGCTGACCTTTGGATTAAGTTCCTGATGAGGCCCGCAGCCTGCAGGATCTTGCAATCTGCAGGGCATGTAAGACCACTCTGTATTGTCAGGCCTTTCGTTAAGTTTCATGGAACTGCTCCACTGCCTGTACCTGGTAATTTTGATTCATTGTTGATTACTTTTTAAAAATGATTTCCTTATTTATGTTTACTGATATTTCATGAATTCTTTATTGCAGTTCTATTTTACTAGCTGGTACTGTTATAATGTTAAATGTATTTTACTGAATGTTTATTATTGAATGTTTTATTGTAAACTGCTCGGATACAGTACAGGAGGGGATGCTGTATAAAAATAAATAAAATAGCTATTGTCCCTTATTTCACAACACCTATCTGAGCTTGGATCCTTTGTTTTTGGTATAATTCATCTTTGCAGGCTTGTTGATGCCCCAGAGTCGCATGTAATACATATGAGCATCTTTGGTATGCATATTAAATGTGTATAATTTTGGGGGTCTGATGTCAGATCTGCTATGGTTTCTGCAAAATTCCTCTGATTCCTCCATTTCATTTAAAAGTGTGGTACAATTTGAGATGACATATGGATACCTAGTTGTTTTCTACTTTTGTGTATATATGATATCATATTTCTGAATTCATTGACCTCAGGCCTGTGATCTCCTTGTATATTACTTTTAATGTTTCATTTAATTTTGGTTTTACATGGTCTGTCATGTTCTCAGTCCTAGTTTCAAATTTGGGGTCGAGACTAGTGGTGTGCACAAATAAAAACCAATATTTTTCAGATTTTGGTATATCAAACCCAAAGAATATTGGTTTTTTCCTGATATTTTGAAATCCCAATATTGGTATGATGTTTTGATACAGTTCCTCATCAAAGGCTCCTAAGTAAGCTCAATAGTCATGGAATAAAAGGACAAGTCCGCTTGTGGATCAAAAACTGGCTAATTAATAGGAAACAGAGTATAAATGGGCAATTTTCTCAGTAGAGGGTGGTAAGCAGTGGGGTACCGCAGGGGTCAGTACTTGGTCTGATGCTTTTTAACTTGTTTATTAATGACTAGGAATAAGGCCCATTGTGGAAATAAATACAACTGGCTCTAGAAAGAGGCTCTGGGAGAGTGCCCTGGCTTTGGGCACACAGTGTGAATTTGCTGTGGTGACCTCAGCAGGGTATAATGACAGAGTCCACCATTTTCTCCAGAGGAACCGATCTCTGCTACCTGAAGAGCAGTTGTAATTTTGAGTGATCTCCAGCCCTCACCTGGAGATTGGCAACAATTGTTACCCAGGAGGAAATGGCTGGTTTGGAGGGTGGAGTCTATGGCATTCTACCTGCCTGAGGTCCAACCCCTCCTCAAACCCCACCCGCTCCAGGCTTCACCCCTCAAATCCCCAGGAATTTGCCAACCTGGAGTTGGCAACCCCATCTCCTTCCCAGCCAACCTTCAATCTACTGTTATCTGCCCCTCTGACTTCAGCTGACTTCTGCCCTCCCTCCTGCAGAGCAGTTATAATTCTGAGTGGTCTCCAGCCTTCACTTGGGGATTGGCAACAATGGCTCCCCATGAGGGGCTGGCTGGTTTAGAGGGTGGAGTCTATGGCATTGTACCTCTCTGAGACCCCACCCCTCCTCAAACCTCACCATCTCCAGGTTCCACCCCTCAAATCTCCAGAAATTTCCCATCTGGAGTTGGCAACTCTATCAGGACTGGCCCAATGAGTTTTCGCCCACAGGCCAAAACAGGTGGCAGGACCAAGCTTGGTTGCCTAGCAACAGGCACTGAGAGGAAAGTAGGGTTGCCAGCTCTAAGTAGGGAAATACCTGGAGATTTGGGGGGTGGATCCTATGGAGGGCAGCATTGGGGGAGGGCGGAAGGACTCAGCAGGGTATAATACCATAGGGTCTACCTTCCAAAGCAGCCATTTCCTCCAGGGGAACTGATCTCTATCATCTGGAGATCAATTGTAACAGTGGGAGATCTCCAGGTCCCACCTGGAGATTGACAGCCCTAGGGGAAAGTCAGTTGCACAGCAGGGGGTTGAAGAGAATGGTTTGATGGGCACTGGGCCAAGATTGGCAACAATAGTTCCCCAGGAGAAAATGGCTGGTTTGGAGGGTGGAGTCTATGGCACTGTACCTGTCTGAGGTCCCACCTCTCCTCAAACTTCACCCTCTCTGGGCTCCACCCCTCAAATTTCCAGGAATTTCCATATCTAAAGTTGGCAACTTTATCTCATCCCCTTTCAGCAGTCTCTTCCTAGCAAAATTCTGTCTTTCTCATTAATGGGAAGCAAAGCAGTTTACTTCATTCTTTTCGGTTTTGTGATCCGTACAGTAACCCTGTAAGGTAGGTTAGGCAGAAAGTCTACGGCTGGTCCAAAATCACCCAGGCAGTTTCCATAGGGATGCTCCTGCTGAACAGGAGCAAGCAGCCAGGGCTAGTGATGCCATGCCAGTCAGTAGGCATGAAGTCACCCTGAGAGTGCTGGCAGGCCTAGGATTGCCATTGCCAACAAAGTCAAATTGATGCAAAGGAGGATGGAAAAGTCTCCATATCTCTATTTTGCCTTAAATTGGTTTTGATGCCAGCAGAGTGAGAAAATGCCAGAGGCTCTGGGTGGGTGCCCCATGGTAAATGCACCAAATAATTCCTAAAGATTTTCCAAAACACTACTGTGTTGATAAATCATTTTCTACACTCACAGCGTTCCCTGCCAGAACACAACTCAGAACACAACTCACTTTGAATTAGTACCAGAGCTTTTTTTGCCTTGTGGGTGTTCTGCTTGTGGTATGACCTGTCTTTTTTGTGGTGTGGCATAGTTGTGTTATTGGGTTTGTTCCTTTTGAAGGGGAAGTGTTGTGAGTGAGGACATATTTTACCTCAGAATAAAACAGGTTGCATAAGCAACTGACAATTCCAACTGTCTTGCAGGGGGGGGAGTTTGAGGTGCAGAATGGAGTGAAGTCCAATCAGCTTTCATATGCAAATGAGCTTGAAATGCTGGCCCAGTCAGAGAAGAGTGGCCTAGGCTGCAGTGGGTGGGAGAGAACTCAGGTTCTGAGTGACATATCAGGGAGCTAACTGATTTTTTCAAGCATAGAACCTTGCCAGACCACTACTCTTTCATATAATAGGATAGAATTTGGAGTTGGAAGTAAGTAAATTTGCAGATGACATGAAGTTGTTCAGGATGGTGAGAACCAAGGAAGATTGTGAGGCACTCCAAAGGATGGGCGAATGGGCGTCAGCATGGCAAATGGGGTTCAGTGTGGCCAAGTGCAAAGTGATGCACATTGGAGCCAAAAATCCTAACTATAAATATACATTGATGGGGTCCGAACTGGCAGAGACTGACCAAGAAGTAGATCTTTGAGTCGTAGAGATAACTCAGTGAAAATGTCGAGACAGTGTGCGATTGCAATAAAAAAGGCCAGTGCTATGCTGGGGATTATTAGGAAGGGAACTGAAAACAGATCAGCCAGTATCATAATGCCCCAGTGTAAATCGATGGTGCAACCTCATTTGGAATACTGTGTACAATTCTGGTCACCACACCTCAAAATGGATATTATAGCATTGGAAAAAGTGCAGAAAAGGGCAATTAGAATGATAAAAGGGTTGGAACACTTTCCCTAAGAAGAAAGGTTAAAGCGCTTGGTGCTCTTTAGCTTGGAGAAACTATGACTGAGGGGTGATGTGATTTAGGTTTATAAGATTATGCATGGGATAGAGCAGGTCGAGAAAGAAGTACTTTTCTCCCTTTCTCACAATACAAGAACTCGTGGGCACCCCATGAAATTGCTGAGCAGTTGGGTTAGAACAGATAAAAGGAAGTACTTGTTCACCCAAAGAGTTATTAACACATGGAATTCACTGGCACAGGAGGTGGTGGTGGCTACAAGCATGGACAGCTTGAAGAGGGAATTAGATAAACATATGGAGCAGAAATCCATCAGTGGCAATTAGCCACAAGGTATAGATAGGAACTCTCAATCTGGGGCAAGTGATGCTCTGTATTCTTGGTGCTTGGGGGGGCAACAGTGAAAGGCAACAGTGGGAGGGCTTCTAGTGTCCTGGCCCCACTGCTGGACCTCCTGATGGCACCTGGTATTTTTGGCCACTGTGTGACAGAGTGTTAGACTAGATGGGCCATTGGCCTGATCCAACATTGGCTTCTCTTATGTTGAGATTTGAGAAATAATTGGGAGTGCTAAATTTATTCAGTGCTGCCAAAACCAGAGCAGTTACTAAAACTGTTTGCGGGGGAGGAATCTGATAGTGGTGAATTAGGGAGAGAGGAGGAGAGGAGATTGGATTTATACCCCGTCTACCCAAAGGAGTCCCAGAGTGGCTTACAGTCTCTTTCCCTTCTCCTTCTGTCAGACACCCTGTGAGGTAGGTGTGGCTGAGACAGTTCTTTTGAGAACTGCCCTTGAGAGAACAGCTCTGAAAGAACTTATGACTGGCCCAAGGTCACTCCAGCATCTGCATGCGGAGGAAACATCCAGTCGCTCCACAACCCAGCTCTTTGGGGCTGTTTCTGCCTCAAGTTGACGTCTCCATCAGTCCTCCCAGCCCAGCATCACACTGCAGAGGCTAAGCCTTCAGCCTGCTCCAATGTTGGGTTCCCATTTTCAGGCCACAGTTTGGGAGCACTTCTGCACCCTCCCCAATGACCCTTGTGTGGCAAAGTGCCTAATGTGTTATCTACGGGTCTTGTGGAGCTCCAACCCCCAACATTTATCATGCACCACCATGTGCAGGCACCTGCAAAGGGCACACCAAAGTCTGTTGGCTCCAAAGCAAAAAATGGTACCCAGCTTGGGGAAAAAGAGGCCCACTTTGTCTCAGCAGGGAGAAGGGGCAGGGGAATGGGAGGTGCCTCCAAGCAAAAAGACTCACACTGAGGGTGCTGTGGGTAGGAGTGGAACCTCCTGGCAGGTCACCTTGCAGGAGGTCATTTCCATAGGGATGCTGGCACAGCCAACTAAAAGGGCTGGGGGGAAAGGCCCAGGAGGTATCACTTGCTTCATTGGTGAGATGGTTGCCATGAATGGCCAACCTTTGTCCATCATCAAGGATGTGGCCTTTTATCAACTGCTGCAGTATGCTGCTTCGTGGTATTCCATCCCCTTGTGGAAGACCCTGAGCCAGTGAGTTTTGCCCTCCATACACTGCATTTTCGTGGAGATGGTCAGAGCCGAGTTGTCCATAGTGTGAGGGTGGATCATGCAGTTCATGGCAGCCTGTGGAGCAGCCAGCAGCCCGGCTACCTCTCCCACACCACCCACTGGTGGCAACTGGAGCCTCTGGACTGCTGGGGCAAGAGCAGGGCCCTGGGAAGAGTGGACAGTCCTGCCGCCAGGCGACAAAGTGGTTCTGCACCATGGCCAGGGGATGGATGCAGAGCACATGGTGAAGAATATTGCTGCGGTGATCTAGGCTAGCCTGAGGAAATGGGTGGGCATGGGTGACATTGTCTCATGGCTACGTGGTCATGGATGCTGGTACCAACATGCTGGTGGTGGTGAAGGCTGCGCTTCTCAAGGACGTCACTCTGCACCTGGTTGTGAGGGATGCTCTCAGACTGTGAAGTGCAGTCAAGCCCATGTGGGACATGGCCACACTGGAGACATGCTCCTTGTTGGAGACCTGCTGGCTCACTTCTCTCGCTGTGTCAAGTCTGCCCATCGGCTGTGCAAAAGTCAGGTGGAGGGGGGAAGCCCAAACACTGGCTCATACAGGACATGCTCACCTGCTGGAACTCCACCTATGCAATGATTGCGTGTCTAGTTGAGCTGAAGAGTGCCATGCAGGATATCATCTCCTTGATGCCATCATGCATGGGGGACAGGAGCTCAGCATAAGTTCCAGTGAGTGGCTGACCCTCTCCCAAATGGTGCATGTCGTGAAGCCCTTCCAGGCCATCACTGAGGTCCTCTGTTCCCATACCGCCAGCCTGAGGCAAGTCATCCCCCTGATCCATAGGCTGGACCGGGCACTGACCTCCACACTGGTCCAGGAGGCAGCTCTTCTCTCAAGGGTCAGGGCCTTGATGGAGAGGTTGCGGGTGGGCATGGCCACCCCATTGCATCTTTCTCTGCAAGGAGGGGGAGTACAAAATGGCCTGCATTTGTGATGCCCATATAAATGGTAGCATCACTTTCCATAATGCAGAGCTCCTGCAGTGGATGTAGGACCTCTGCAAAGAGTTGCAGAGGCTGCAGGCCAACCAGTGTAGCCAGAGGGAACGGGATGGAAGAGGCTGCAGGGGAGAGGAGGGGCAGCAGCAGCCCAGCACCTCAGCCCCCAAGAGGCCAACAATGGATGATCTCTACTGGTCCTCAGTGGTGAGCTGAGAGGTCAGTGGCATTGGGTAGACCAGGTGTGCTCTAGTGGAGGACTTGATGGAGGTGATGGTGAGGGAGTACCTTGCTGAGTCCCTGCTGACTCCAATCCCCTGGTACCAACATGCTGGTTATGCAAGGCTGCCATCTGGCCTGACCTGTCACTCTGGCCATGACCGGTGCCCAGAGTGAGTGGGTGTTCTTCCATGTGGGAGACATCCTCAGCCCTCACCACATGCCTGAACCCGACCCTGGTGGATGAGTTGGCCTTCCTCAAGGTCAGCCTCCCCTGCTGGGCTATACCCCTATGTGGACCTTAGGGAATAAAGATCCAGGACCCTTGACTCCCTTCTTCCCCCACTCCTCTCTGAGTCATGTGGCCCGTGTGTTGCACTTTCAGCGCTTGGGTGGGAGGATGGCCACCTTTGCCTGGAGTGGGCAGGCTGAGGGTCTCCTCAAAACCCAAGTAGATATCCATACCATAATGAAACACCCGCCTCATACCTAGAGGGCCAGTATTCACCTCGGAGCACAACCTATGTCATTGAGCAACATCCAGCTGCTGGCATAACATGGTGTCCTTCTACTCACACTGAGCAGAGGGGCTTAGGTACCGGGCTCCTCAGCTGAGTGCCCACACTCTCCTCATGGGGATTTGTGAACAACTCCTCCTAAGTGTTTGAGTCTCCCTCAGAGTTGTCACTTCTAGCCTCTGCCTTTCAATGCACGCCTCCTCCTACGCCTTCACATCCTCCAAGAATTGCCTCTTCCAGCTTCTGCTTGTCCACTTCTGTCCCCCAAGAATTGTCACTTCCAGCCTCACCCCATCAGTGTGTGCCTCCTATGCCTTTGCATCCCCCCGAATTGTTGCTTCCAGCTTCTCCATGTCCATGTCTGCCTCCTCATGATTTCTGTCCTACCAAGAATGTCGCTTCCAGCCTTGGCCCATCAATGCACCCCTCCTCCTATGCCTTTGGTTCCCTCTCAGAATTATCGCTTCCAGCCTCCCCCGACCACACACGTCTCTTCATCATATTTATCCCCCCCAAGAATTGTCACTTCCAACCTCCCCATGCCCATGTCTGCCTCCTCATGATTTTTTTCCGCCCAAGAATTGGCGTTCCCAGCCTCACCCTCTCCACATCTGCCTCCTCACAACTGGTATCCCACCTAGAATTGGTGCTTCAAGCTTCATCCACCCCATTGGGGAGATGAATTCTGGTTCTGGCCACCCTCACCCAGGGTTCTGTTGCCACGTTGACACTTTATTACATTTTTATACAGTGAAATAAAAATGAAAGAAAAAACAAAGCAAAAAAGAGAACAAACATAAGTTAAACAGCAAATCAACTAGCACAGTTAGAACAAGAAAAAGAAATCATATCTGATTTTCTCTGTTATAGAAAGCAATACATTTACGTATTACAACCTTAGTCTGAATTCAGGCCGAAGGGCATATATCACTTTTCTGTGTAGGCTTATTGTCATTGCCTGTTAAAAGGCCTTTCTTGATTCCAGCCTCCCCTTTCCCACCCTGTTGGGTGTGGCTGCTCTCACCCAGGGCCTTTCTCCCTCACGCTCAAGGGCCATTCCGCCACACTCCCTGATGTTGGGATTTGTGAATAAGTCCTCCTTAACATTGGTGTCCCCCGAGAATTTCCAGCCTTCCCCCCATCCACATCTGTCCCCCCCAGAATAATTCTTACAGCATCCTCCTGTCCACAGCTGCCTCCTCATGATTTCTGTTCCCCCAAGAATCTGCACCTCTGGCTCCCCCCCCCCCGCCATCCACAAACATCTTTTAAAGTTTTGGGTCTCCATGGGTGTCTTTTGGTCTCAGGGCTTTGACCACTACCTGTCTTCCTGCTACAGCCAAGCAGATGGGTTAGCTGCTGGGTTCCTTGGCTAAGGATCCACACTGCGCCTCATTGGGATTTGTGAACACCTCCCTGGCATTCGCATCCCCCTCAGAACTGGCACTTCCAGCTTCCCACCATCCACATATGCCTCCATCTCTGGGGCTGCTGCTTGGAGGCTGTTCTGGACTTGGTCTCCTTTCACCTTGAGCAGCTCTGGACTCCTTTCAGCTTGTGGGCTGCTCTGCCATGCACTGGCCCACCCTGTTGGGGAGATGGATTCTGGCAGTCGCTGCTCTTTCTTGGGGGTAGTCCTGGTGGTTAGTCTTCCTTTCAGCTGGAGGGCCGTTCTGCCATGCACTGACCCACCCCGTTGAGGAGATGGATTCTGGCTGTGGCTGCTCTCACCTGGGGCTGTATTTCCAGGTTGGCTGCCAGCTTCCGTCATGATCGAGGGTTGCTCTGCCACTCACAGGCGCACCCCATTGGGAAGATGGATTCTGGCTGTGGTCACTTCCTCCCATGCTTCTTCAGGCTTTCTGGCCCCTAGGACTTGATGCTTCCAGCCTCCCCCCATCTACATCTGCTTCCTCATGACTTCTGTCCCCCCAAGAATTGTCACTTCCAGCCTCCCCGTCCACATATGCCTCCTCATGACTTCTGTCCCCCAAGAATCATTGCTTCCAGCCTTCCCTGTCTACGTCTGCCTCCTTAAGACTTCTGTTCCCCAAGAATTATCACTTCCAGCCTCCCCCCACCCACATCTGCTTCCTTGTTACTTATTTTTTATTTATTTATTTTTCGCATTTATATCCTGAACATGCTGTAAATGGGCTCAGGGCTGTTTACAACATTTCAATAAATACAATAAAATTTAAAACACATTATAAACATATAAAATCAATAATCACCGCTTGCTGCAGGGAGAAACTTGTCCATTGATGTAGATAGGTATGGCTGGTTATCAATGAGTGGGAGGCAGCAACCTCAGGGGGGCCATATGTGGATGCCTGCTGCCTCAGCCAAAGGCCTGGTGGAACAGCTCCATCTTGCAGGCCCTACGGAGTTCAATAAGATACTGCAGGGCCCTAATCTCAATAGAGAACATGTTCCAGCAGGTGTGGGCCAGGGCAGAAAAAGGAGATGTTGACTATCAGAGCGTAATGCTCTTCGAGGCATATATGGGAAGAGGCAGTCCCTTAGGTATGTTGGTCCCAGGCCATATAAGGCTTTGAAGGTGATTACCAACACCTTGAAGCAGATCTGGTACTCAACTGGCAACCAGTGCAGCTGACAAAACACATACTGAATGTGAGCCCACACAGGCATCGACGTCAGCAGGTATACTGCCACATTTTGTACCAGCTGTAATTTCCGGATCAGCTTCAGGGTAAGCCTGCATAGAGCCAGTTGCAGTAATTAAGCCTGGAAGTGACCATTGCATGGGTCACCATAGCTAAGTCCTGGTGGGAGAGATAGGGCTTCAGTAGCCTGGTCTGCCTAAGATGGAAGAATGCAGATCTAGCAACTGCAGCAACCTCCATAGATAAGGAGGCATCCAGTGTTACTCCCAGGCTCTTCACTGACTGGGCCAGCACCAGAGGTGTTCCCAGTGTGGGAAGCCTGGTGCTCACTTCCAAACCCCCACAGCTCTGGTACAGGACCTCTGTCTTCAATGGATTTAACTTCAGTTGACTCTGCTGCAACCGTCCAGCAACAGTGTCTTTCCTTCCAAGAATTGTAGTTTTCAGCCTCCCCCCATCTATATCCATACATCTCATATAATCCACACAACATCTTCATTAAGGATGTTGTGGCCGTAGACAAGTATTTCATCTCCACAGTGTTTGGGTTCGTACACCCGCCTCTGCCAGGTGGGGGTGGGCAGGAACAACACACAAGCTAAACATCCACTTTATAACCTACCTCACAGTGCAACACCCATCACATAAACCACTGTCTACATCATAGTGCAACACCCACCTCAAGGACCAACATTAATCGTACAAGCAAACTTGTTTGACTGCACCCAAGGTTTTCCCATACACAACAATCCTGACAATGAGGCGGGTGGGTGACTGCCTCCCAGGTCTATGGGGAAGGGTTGGCCACCCCCAGAATCTATCTTCACAACTGGATGACCACCTCCCACGCCCAAGGGAGAGTGTGGTAGGCCACACCCAAAACCCTGTGACCAGGGGGAGGAGGGTGAGTGATCACGTCCCAGGCCTGAGGGGAAGGGTTGGCCACCCCTGGAATCCATGTCCACAATCGGGTGACCACTTCCCACATCAGGTAGAGGAAATCCCAGGGAAGTCTGCGAGTTAGATGCCTCTAGCTTGCAGGGGACCCATTTGACACACTCCTCCTGAACCTGCCACTGTGATTTCCTCAGAGAGCACTTTCCGGGGGGCACCTGTTTTGGGGGGCTACTACTTGGTCTCCTCACAGCTATTTCTCATGAAACTTGGAGGATAGGTAGAAGGGCATCCCAGGGAGGTCCTCTATGACTTTGATGTCTCTAGCTTGTAGGGTGTGTATGTGTTCAACACACTCCTAAGAGAGCACTTTTCTTGGGATACCTGCTTTGGGTGGTTGTAACTCGCTCCCCTCCTCCAATCCTCACCAAACTTGTTGGGCAGGTAGAGAAGAGTCAGAGAGAGATTTGTTGTGAGTTTGGCATCTCTAGCCCACAGGGGGCCACTCTACCACACCAGGAGCCTCACAAACCTCATGAACCACAATATGGTTTCTTAAATGGAAAGGTTAGTGGAGGTTTGTGGTTCGTGAGACACCACGAACTTCCATTTCCTGGTTCATGGCCATCCCTAATCCCTATGCCTTGCTTCCTGTCATTTAACCAATATTTAATCCTCTCATCCAGTGAATTCTAAGTTTACTCAGGAGTCTTTGATGAGGTGCATTGTCAAAAGCCTTTTGGAAGTCCAAGTATATAATGTCTACGGGGGTCACAGTTTTCTATACACTTTTTCAGTTTCCCAAAGAACTACAAGAAGTTGGAGAGGCAGGACTTTCCTTTGCAGAAGCCATGCTGGTTTTCCCACAGCAACCTTCGTTCCTCTGTGCGCCTAATAAAAGCCAGTTTGGTGTAGTGGTTAAGAGCGGCAGACTCTAATCTGGAGAACCAGGTTTGATTCCCCACTCTTCCACATTCAGCCAGCTGGGTGATCTTGGGTCAGTCACAGTTCTCTCAGAGCTCTCTCAGCCCCACCTACCTCACAGGATGTCTGTTGGGGTGAGAGGAAGAGAAGGAGATTGTAAGCTACTCTGAGACTCTGAAAGAAAGGTGGGATATAAATCCAAGTCTTCTCCTCCTCCACCACCTCCGTTTCTACTAATTTGCCTGGGACAGACATTAGGCTGACTAGCTGGTAATTTCCTGGTTCCCCTGTGAACTCCTTTTAAAAATATCTGGTGTAATATTTGCTACTCTTCAGTCTTCGGGTACAGTGGCTGAATTTAGTGATAAATTACATATGCTGGTTAGTAGATCAACTGTCTCACATTTAAGTTCCTTAAGAACTCTCAGGTTTATGCCATCAGAACCTGAAATCTTATTGGTTTTTAATTGCCCTAACTTTATCTCTGGTTGCCTCAATTTGGCTCAGTTCTTCATGCTCCCTTCCTGAAAATAGTGGCTGTGGCATGGGTACATGCCCCACACTTTCATTGAGCTGCACTTCCATCTCTGCCTCTTCCTTTAGCAATCCCTGTATTCTTCAGTCATCCAAAAACCCAACTGCTGCTTTCCTGCTTTGGATATATTTAAAGAAATATTATCTTTATGCTTTTAGCAATTTTTTTATAACTTCTTTGACTTATGTTGTTAACTGTACAGACCTTCTTTTAGACTTAGCAGAGCCTTTTCTAAGCTGTTGAATGTGTTCTGTCTGGGCTTCAATTATTGTGGTTTTAAATTGCTTCCAGGCATCCTCTGGAAGTTTGACTCGCTTGTGTTCCCTTTTTAGCTTCCTTTTAACTATTCCCCTCATTTTGTAAAGTTCTTTCTTTTGAAATCAAATGTTGCAGTTTTGGACTTTAGGGATAACTTTTCATTGACCTGAATGCTGAACTTACTAGCATTGTGGTCACTGTTCCCATTTGTTGCAGCAACCTGTGTATCTCTCACCAGGTCTTGAGTCCTGCTGAGAACCAAATTCAAGATCACTACCCCTTTGGATGGCTCTATAACCAACTGTTCCAGTGCACAGTCATTTATGATGTCTACTGAGTAAATATGAGGGTAGTTAAAGTCTCCCAGTATAACAACATTATCTGCTTTAGTGACCTCCCTTATTTCCTTCTCCATCTCAAGATCAGCCTCAAGGCTTTGATCAGGTGGGTGATGCTACACCCCTACTTTAAGTAACCCTTAGGGCCCAGTATTTCCCTCCATATTGCTTCTGTCACAGAGTTAATTCCTATGATGGTTTTTAACTTCCTGGATTCTGTTCCCTCTTCTTGATCACAGCTTCTTTAGGTTGCCCTAGCCTCAAGGGCATGAACCTGCTCCCTGAGAGCCAAGAGCTCCACACAGCAAGCACACATCATGATTTTCACCCAGTAGGTAGATAATTATACATGTGGCACTCTGCAAAACACTCCCTTGCTGGCTTTCTGCCTTCATAACTGGTTAGTCATTTAAAGGTATCTTAGAGTGAAATAAGATGCTTACCTGAACTAGTGCAGATTTCCAAAGCAGAAAGGATACAGCAGTACGCTGCCCTCCTTGCTGATGTGGAGCTTGTATGTCCCTTCTCAGGAAACTTGGACTTCAGGGTTCTGTCCTGCTCCCATTCAACTTCCAAGTGCAACTCCACTGTTCAAAGGACTGTGAGTAAGCCACAGCGGGATCCTATGTGCCTTTTACAAGGTCAGCCCTCTAATGAGCTATTGAGCTGTGCTTTACAGCTGAGAGCTGTGACTCCACCCACCCTGCAGTCAGATAGTAGCAGGCCATTGAACTCACTCCACTCAAGTAGAAGCCCCTCCCAGCATCCAGCTGATTCACATCACTCAAGCAGAATCCACTTCCAGCAGAATCATGTGCTTCTGTAAACAAAACTGGGGTTTTGTCTGGCATATAGTTACCTCCAATCCTGGTTTGCTGCAGGCTTCTCTAAAGTTAGGGAGCAAGCCAGAATATACACATTTATGTTTAACATGAAACCATAGTTGTGATAAAGCTTGTAACTGGTGGCTTCCTTCTTGCCCACTTTGTGTGAAAATACTTTACCTTTTGGGGCATACACCCGAATATAGGGAAAGATATTGTTTCCTTATAATGATCTTTGGACCTTTCACAAGCACCTGCTAGATGTGACATACCTTAGTTGATTTGGTTTAATTATATTGATTTGAATATGTTAAATATTAGTCATTTTTGTTCAGTTCTGACCCTTTTCAAGTATTTAAATTTTGGTATGGAGCTGATGCCTGTAAGTCTGTAAATAACCTGTATTTACTAATATGTTTAAAAATGCAGAGATACAGTGCAATATTTGCTGCAGTCCAATTCTGTTTTATAGTAATGATAATAGTTTTTAAAGAGACCATGTATTGTTTAACATTCCCCAAATTCCCAAATCAGTTATTTGGGTCTAATGATACTTTTATAGCACCTTTGATTCTGTAATATCAGTTGTCACTTCTACTTCATGCTAATTATCAAAGAAAAGCAGTTCAGCAGTTTATCTGGAGTCACATCTCTCTTTTTTATCGCATAAGATTTTATTAGTTTTAACAAGAATAGAAATAGACAACTATAGAAAAAAGGAAAACATATAACAGAGAAACAACTAACAACAATAGAGCATACACTCTTGTTTCAGTTTTAGTTTAGCACTTTAAAATTGAATCAAGTTCTTATATACCCATCTCAGTTTAAAAATGTAATCTTGTAACAAATCTCTTTCTATTTTATAATCACTTTGATAATTTTTCAAGATAACTTTCAATCCATTTATAAAATCTCTCCCAGTTTCTTTCAAAGATTTCTTCTTCTTTTCCTTGTAACTGTAAAATCAGTTTATCCATTTCTGCTGCTTCCAAAAGTTTATAATTATTTCTTCTTTTGTTGGTGTTTCTTCTTTTTCCCAGTACTTTGCATATAATATTCTAGCAGTTGTTACAACCTGTATAAGCATATATACATCTTGTTTCTTGTAATTCTGTGGTACTATGTTTAATAAAAAACAATTCTGGTATAAATGGTATACTTGTAACTAACATTTTTTGTAATACCTCATGTATCCATATCCAATATTTTTTTTGCAGCATTACAAGTCCACCACATATGGTAAAAAGAACAAGTGTTTAGTTTACATTTCCAACATATATTTGACGTATTTGGATACCATTTAGCTAAATTTTCAGGTGTTATATACCATCTATAAAACATTTTGTATATGTTTTCTTTATATAGTGGCGTTTGTAAATTTTATATTAACTTTCCATACCTGAGACCATTATTCTGTTTGTATATTATGTCCTATATTTTGTGCCCACTTAGTCAATGAATCTTTTACGACTTCATCTTGCATTTGCATGTCTAATAACAACATATAAAATAATTTTATATACCTCCTGTCAGAGCATAACACAATTTTATCCAATTCTACCGGTGTGTCACAAAAGCCAGTGGCGTTATCTTTTACATATCTAGAATCCAGTTGTGCCCTTTCCCACCAGTTCAAATAGATGCCCTTTCCCTTAAGTTTGTCTTGTTGCATTAATTTATTTTGGTCATCTAGAAAGTCTTCATATCTCCAAAGCTGCTCTCTTGTAAAAGTCATTGGATTTATGAAAGCTTCTAGTGGTGAGACCCACTTCGGTATTTTATTATAGTATATCTTTTGAGCCTCTTCCCATGCCTTTATTAACGCTGCTCTCAATGTGTGTTGCTTAAAATATTTATGATTGCCACTTTTTTGATACTAGTTTAATATCCTTGAATTTTTTAGTGTAATCCAGTCTTTCATCCATGTGAGGGCTGCAGCTTTGCAGTATAATTGCCAGTCAGATAGTGCAAATCCTCCTCTTTCCTTTGAATCTTGAAGAGCTTTCAGCTTAATTCTGGGTCTTTTGCCTTGCCATATAAATTGTCTCACCAGTTTGTATAGTTCTTTAAAGTATTGTTAATTTTTTATGATTGGAATTGTTTGAAAAAGAAAAATCAATCTTGGTAAGATGCTCATCTTCATAGTCGCTACTCTTCCCATAAATGATAATCATAAATGTTTCCAGTTTTCTAAGTCTTTTTTAATTGTCAATAAAAGTTTCATATAATTGTCTTTAAACAGAGAGCTACACCTGTTAGTTAAGATTATTCCTAAGTATTTTATTTTATTCTGGACTTCAATGCCCAAACACTGTTCTGTCACCTGTATTTGTTCTCTAGTGCAGTTTTTTGTCAATATTTTTGTTTTCTTAAGGTTGATCTTTAAACCCGCATATTGTCCATATTTTTTATTGCACACAAAAGTTGAATAATAGATGTTTGTGGTTCTTCCAAAATGAATACTAGATCATCTGCAACTTCTTGTAATTTATACTCTTCTCCTTTAAGTCTGAGACCTTTGATTTCAGTATTTCCCCTAATCATATTGTTTAACATTTCAAGAGCAAAAGTAAATAAGAGTGGAGATAATGGACATCCTTGTCTAGTTCCTTTTTCAATTTCAATGTTTTGTGAAAGGTCTCCATTCACCATAATTTTTGCGGATTGTTTCATATATATTGCTCTTACCAATGTATAAAAGTATTCACCACATTGCCAACTCAATAGTTGTTCCAGAATAAAGGACCAAGAGAGATTGTCAAAAGGCCTTCTCTGCATCAAGAAATATCAGTGCCATTTGTTTTTCAGGATGTACTTCAAAGCAGGGGTCATTTCATAGAAAAAGAGCTGCAGGAGCTCATTAGCATAATGTATGCTAATGAGCTACTAGGCTATTAGCATAATAGCTCATTCGCATATGCCATGCTCCCTGACATCACTGGAAGTGATGTCAGAAGGGGAAGCAGAATGGGGGGAAGGTGTCTTCAAAAGCCTCCCCTTCCCCAGCCGACCTGCCGGGGGGGGGGGAGCGAAGAGAGAAGGGGTTCTCACTAGAGTTGGGCCGCAGAAGTAGGAAAGATGAAAGGAAAGAGAGATAGTAGAGAGAAAGAAAGAAGGAAGGAAAGAGGGAAAGAAAAAGAAGGAAAGAAGAAGGGAAAGAGGAAAAGGAGAGAATGAAAGGAGGGAAAGAAAGAGGGAAGGAAAGGAGGGAAAGAGAAAAAGGAGGGAAAGAGAAAAAGGAAAGAAGGAAAGAAGGGAAAGAAAGGGAGAAGGGAAAGAAAGAAGAGGAAAGGAGGGACAGAAAGAGGGCAAAGAGATGGGGAGAGGGAGGAAGGCTCCCCCACCCCCACCCCCACCCCTGTGAATCCCTCACTTACCGTGATCAAGGCCCTCCCAGGGTGAAGGGCCTCTTTGGGCTTCCCCAGGGCCGCAGTGCTCCAGCACGGGCCCCAGGAGGCTGGTGACGGACCTCCTTGAGCCTCCCCCAGGACTGCAGCAACGGGCATCCTCATGCCTCCCCTGGGCCTCAATCCTTCACTGCGAGCCTCCAGAGGTCGGTGATGGGCCTCCTTGTGCCTCCCTAGGGCCGCAGCGCTCCAATGTGGGCCCCAGGAGGTCAGCGACAGACCTCCTTGAGCCTCCCCTGGGCCGCAGGATGGTTCTCATGTTATTTCTCATTTGCCTTTTAGGCAAAAAACCTGATAGATCCTGATGTTTTGTTTGAATCAACACTGTCTCCAATCTATTCGCTGATAGATTCATAAATTTTATAATCAACATTGAGTAATGAGAGTGGTCTATAATTTTTAATTTCTTTTTCATCTGTGTCTGGTTTATGTATTAACGTAATCAGGGCTTGATTCCAAGACTGGTAATTTTTTTTTGTTCAGATATATTTTGAATAGTATTTTTCAGTGGTAATGCAGTTTAATCTTTGAATATTCGGTAAAATTCTGGAGGTAATCCATCTGGACCTGGTATTTTCTTTTTCTTCTGATTTTTAATTGCTTCGATTACGTCTGAAAAAGAAATTGGATCATTTAAAATTTTCCTTTGTTCTTCTGATTTTTTTTTTATTATGTTCTTTTAGGAAATCTCTAATCTGATCTTGATTAAAATTTCCTTCCTGGTACAAGCTTCTATAGAAGGTCTCAATAATTCTCTTTAAGTCCTTGTGAGAGTTTTTCTCTTCCCCTCTCTCATCCTTCAATATTTATTTTCTGATTCTTTTCTTGATTTATATGCCAGCCATCTGGTAGGTTTATTTGCATTTTCAAAATAGTTTTGTTTTGCAAACATTATTTTCTTTGCAATCTCTTGAGTTAATAAACAATTATATTGATGCTGTAAATTTTTAATCTTTATCCTTGCGTGCTGTTCCAGGGCCTAGTTTCATCTTTTGTTCTTCTTGTTTAATTTGTCCTTCAGTCTGAGTATGTACGTGTGTGTGTGTGTGTGTGTGTGTGTACATATATATATTTTCATCCATGCATCTTGCTTAATGAGACAACCCCTTACCTATGCCTTTAAAGTATCCCAAACTATGTCCATAGAAATATAAGGTTGAATATTCAATTTAAAAAATTCTTGAAATTCTTTTTTTTGAGCTGGCAACAAATTCTGAGTTTTTTTTAGCAGCCATAAATTCAAAGACCATCTATTCTTTTTCTGGGTATCTTGTAGAGTCAAAAGTATGGAGTTGTGATCTGCAAATGTTGAAGGAAGAATTTCTTCCTCTATGGTGTCATTTACCATATTCGTTGATACCCATGCCATATCCAATCTTGACCATGATTTGTGTCTTGCTGAAAAAAAGTATATTCTTCTTTATTAATGTTCCTAATTCTCCAAGAGTCCACTAAAGTGAATTCTTCAGACAATTGTAAAAAAGAGTTCGGTAGCTTATTACCTTTTTCTGCTTTCTTGTTTGACTCATAAGAACATAAGAGAAGCCAATGTTGAATCAGGCCAATGGCCCATCTAGTCCAACACTCTGTCACACAGCGGCCAAAAATACCACGTGCTATCAGGAGGTCCAGCAGTGGGGCCAGGACACTAGCAGCCCTCCCACTGCTGCCCCCTCCAGCACCAAGAATAGAGTGCATCACCTGCCCCAGACTGAGAATTCCCATCTATACCCTGTGGCTAATAGCCACTGATGGACTTCTGCTCCATATGTTTATCTAATTCCCTCTTGAAACTGTCCATGCTTGTAGCTGCCACCAGCTCCTGTGGCAGTGAATTTGAATTGAAAGCTACTTGAACGCAAACAGAACAGAAAGAAGTTAATGTGATTTTGACTCTTCCTGTCAAGAGTTCTGTCAAATATGGCGTTATAGTTTCCAATTATACATATTTCTTCATATGTTTGGGTTAAAATAATCTCTTATAGATCTTTGTAGAATTTTTCCTGTTGTTGGTTTGGAGCATAGATATTAACTATCAAAGTAGCTTTGGCTTGTCTCTGTCTCTTTACTATCACTGCTCTTCGATCTTCTGAGTCATAGATTATTTCTGGATGTAAATGTTCTTTTACATAAGTAACAACCCCTCTCTTTTTCTTTTGCTTGTCTGCAGACACAAAGGATTTTCCAATTCTTTTGGCTTCTAAACATTTCTTATCTGAATATCTAATATGGGTTTCTTGTAGGCAGACTACATCCTGGAGCCACATTTCTTAAAGCACAGAAGTACTGAGAAACTTCTCTATGAGAGCAAGGTCGTGGTTGAAGGGAAAAAAGCATGGCTAACAGTAGTGGACTTCCCCTTGCCTCTCTACTAGTTTTCTTTCACTTTGACTCAAATTTGCTTTGAATGAAGGATAAGGCAACATACAGTTTGATCTCCCAAGAACCTTAACTTTCACTCAGCAGTACAGTAACAGAACAGATCAGGGGTTACTGAAATCATGTAGAGAGGGTGAATGAGATGGTCAAGAGGCTCTGAAACCTTATGTGTGTTTATTATAATAAACAGGATTCCTTTCATGCAGACAAGCCTAAGGGTGTTACACTATAGTTTCATAGTGGATTGAATGTGTGTAGGCTGTGGGGGACATGTTGCCAAAATCATATTTCCTTCTTTCTGTTCTGTTTGCGTTCAAGTAGCTTTCAATCTGTTACCTGAACAGGTGCTTCTATGTGTTTAATCATTAAAAGGTGCAATATACAGAAAACTGCTCCAAAAGCTGTTTCCTAATTTTCAAAACCTATCAAGGGTCTTCCTCACTGCACTTGCTGAAGGTTGCAGTTGGTGATAGGATGCTCATCTTGCTTTCCAAGCTTCCAAATGTACAAAGACAAAGCAAAACAAAAAAATTGAACAGCACAGAAACTGGAGAAAACATTAACGGGTTACAGCATGGGAGAACTAGTGTGTTTCAAGTTAGTTAGGAGCAGCAAGGAAGGAAGGAACAGGAATCAAAAGTTAGAGGAACCCTAATGAGCTAATTAGCAACTATTGTTACTGAGTTATATTCTGAAACTTCAGGCAATGCATTTGTGGCGATGCAAGGCTCATCTGATGGCATTTTGCCATTATATTTATTGATCTTTGTGCCTTGTCACTTTAAGCAGTTGAACTACTACTTTGAGTCACATATCAGAAAATGAATTATTCATCAGGAAGGGACTAAATGCCCACCTCTTCCAATTCTCTGTTACGAGACAGAACTATCCATTCATCAGACCCCACTGAACAATCTGCATGCTTGTGTACCGTGTATGTTAACTAGAATAAAAAGTGTGGAACAGGGAAATGCCACATCTTGTTGATGAGATTCAGTGGCTTGCCCTTTTTTGTATTAAGTTCCTTTGTAAAAGAAAAGAACATGCTGTGATGTATTAGTGCTAGCATCCCTGAGCATTGAAAAACACTTTGGTTGATTTGCTACCTTTGTAGTAGGATGACTGAACTTCAGCCTTTGAATAGTGGTGTGTGAAAAAGACATATGCAAATGTGAGGTAACTTGTCTCCTTTCAAATTGAGCCACATCTCTGTAGAATGTCCATGTGCTTTGCTCCATCAACCATTTTTTTCAAAGTGTCATCTCCCCCCCCCCATTTTGCCAGTGGTGCTTGTACTTTAGTCTTTTCTCCCTCCCTCTTCCCTACCTGATTCTCTTCCCCATCTTTAATGCTTGAGTAGGTTAAAGTGACTTCTTGGCAATGTCATAATGTGTACGAAAAACATATCCCATTTGGATATTACATTTCAACCAGAACCTCTATCATTCTTTACAATATGTTGTCATTGTGGATGTTGTCTGGGGGAACAACTTACAGTTAGACGTTGGAAGTTGTAAGCTGATGCATCAAACAAATGGCTGAATGGGATGGGCTGAAAGCAAGCTCCTTCATCTGTGACAACCTGTAATTCTGTACTCTAGCTGAAGGATGCATGATGGGTCACAAGTTCAGCTACTTGCTACAAAGAAACACATTGCGCTTCTCTGGCAGTTCCCAGTTTTCAAATGTAATGGGAAGATCATGCTGCCAAAATCAGTGTATGATGAAAGACACAAGTGCTGCAGTAGCTATTTCATACCAATGCAGATATATGCATATCAATGAGATGAAAATGATGTGTAGGGAAATTTGTTACCCTAATGGTGGAATAGGACATAAGCCACAAATGGATCTGTTGCAGAATCAAACAACATATCAGAAATGGTGGGCAAGTCAGAGGAGGTATGCGTGGGAAGTGTATTTCTTGTCACCTCTTTCACCTGGAGAGTACATGAAGACATGAAGCTGCCTTATACTGAATCAGAACATTGGTCCATCGGAGTTTCCGGTCTTGGAGATCGCCATGGCAGTCATCTTCTCCCGGGGCTCTGGGAGAAGTCTGCCAGCATCTGCGGCTGGGTGGGGGTGTGTATGTTCACGTCACCCCAGGCGTCCCAGGGTGGGACTCCCAGCCAAGAGGCACTAGAGGGCCCCTCCCCTGGTGTACCAAGCCAGAGAAGGGGGGCTTTTCCTTGCCCCAACAGGCCCGCCATAGAGCATCCCAAACTGGAGCAAGCACATGGTGATCGAGCGAGCATAATGCGGAGAGACAACCACTGAAAGTGTGGGTCGAGTTTAAGCGAGAAACACCCGCGCATCTGCGTCCCCCCAAGCGAAAATGAGGGGGGAGGGGACTTCCCCCCGATAAGGACTGCTTGCAAGCGATTTTAAAGCTGAAAAAGGGGGGGGGCGGCAAGGGAAAGTGGAGGAAGTGAAATAAAGAGTTTGCGGGAGCTTACCGGCTGGATTAAGAACTTCCAGAGACTTTGATGAACTTTTGCTAACTGTAAACAATCCCCAAACATGGTGCCGCTGAGAGACACGAAAGACAAGATACTGAAAGCTAAACCTTCTTCTGGAAGTTCCAGCCCTCTAAGTGTGGTGCCTAGATGGGACCAAACTGTGGAACTCCAAAGGCTGCTGGCGGAGGCGCTTTGCCCTCTGCTTGAGAAAATTACAGCTATTGACAATAAGCTTGACGCACAACAAGCACAGACAATGGCTAATGCAAAGAAAATCAAAAAAGTGGAGCAGGAACTTAAAGAGATTGGTTCCAACTCGAAAAAATGAATAAAAAGCTGCAGGCGCTTGAGAAAAAGTGCCAGATTGAAGAGTCTCGTGTACTACAGCTGCAAATGGCAAGAGCAAGCTACATCTTGAGACTTCAAGGGATTAAAGAAGAGAAAGGGGAGAATCTGAGACAAATTGTCAGTGACCTGTTGGCCCCCCTGGCGGATATGGCATCGTATCAACTACAAAGCGAAATAGATATGGTCTTTTGATTGTATTCGGAATACATTAGAAAGAACAATCTGCTGGGGAAAATATCTGTTAGATTCTCCTGCAGGATAGTAAGAGATCAGCTCTTGAAAGTGACCAATAGGACTACCTTGAAATGGAGAGACAACAAAATTAAAGTTATGAAGGACATTCCATTTGAGATAAGAAGAAAGAGGAGAAAATACAGAGACTTGGTGACATTCCTACAAAGCCAGAAGGTCGTGTATAGATGGTTGGTTCCCGAGGGACTAATCTTTCGGTATGCAAACGGTAAAGAAAGGATTGATTCAGCAGATAAGGCTTGTGAATGTTTGCGTCAACATGGTTGTCCACCAGGAGAGGGAGAAGGCACTCCGGATGGCACCAAGGAGAGCGGAGAAAAAGGAGAGACTGGATCTTCAGCAGAGGACTCAGACTCTAAATTGGGGGCTGTTGCCCCCAATTCAAGCTACTATTTAAGGGGAAAAAGAGGGAGAAAGTAGATTGTTATTGTTCTCTGGAATATCTTAGAAAGAATTATATTAGTAGGAGGCAACTCTTTATGTAACTATAACTGTATTCGCGAGTGAAAAGTGAATAACATTTTAGTGAGATGATTACTTTCATTGGAAGTCAATTCACATTTAAGAGGCAGACTTGTATCTAAATGGATTGTATGATCACCAACTCTTGGGTTTTTAGAGGTTATCTTTTCTTTCTCCTCTACACTGTAGTTCCCCACCCTGGAATTTTCTGTTGTAGTTTTGTAGTAAATAGAAAAAGCAATAAAAAATCCAAAAAAAGGGGGCCAAAAAAAAAAAAAAAGAACATTGGTCCACCCAGGTCAGTATTGTTTACTCAGACTGGCAGCAGCTCTCCAGGGTCTCAGGCAGTCCTTTTGCCTGAGACCTTTTGCCTGGAGATGCTGGAGATTGAACACTTTGCATGCCAAGCAGATGCTCTGCCACCTTCCCTTGCATCTTTGTCCTTTATTCCAGATTCTGTCTTTGAGCGCAACAGTGTTGTTGTCCTTTAATTCAAGTACTTTCCCCTCACAGCATGATAGAAGAATCTTGTTGCATTGTTTCATGGTCATTTAATATGTCTTCCTAATATCTCCTCTGCTGTGGAAGCATGTTATTCTCCAGTGGTTCAGATCGTGGGACAGTCCTCATGCTTGGGATAAGCTCCTCCCTCCTTCTCAGGGTCGGCTCTGGGCTTTAATCCAGGCAGGGAGGGGCTTATCCCCTGTAGGTTTCCCTGCCTTGCAACAGGACATGTCTGGGCATAGCCCAGCCAGAAGATAAAGAAAAGAGAAGAAGGAAGATTTACAGATTCCAGCCACAACCCTGGAGAAAATGCGGCACTTCTAAAAGGGCTCAGCTGGGCTGGGAAGTTCCCAGCCGCAGTGGCTCTTGAGCGCTCCAGTCAGACTTCCGTCGGCTTTACCTGCCCCTGGGCAGAGGGCCTGGTCCAGGTCAGCTGGTGGGAGCACGGAGAAGACTGTGGAGGCTCAGCAGGATGGGGCCAGAGACTCTGTGACCCCCCTGCAAGAGCGGAAGGCAGCGGATTGTTGTGGATGTCCGGAGAACACCTCACAGCTCGCCTGAGCCGCGGTAAGACCCGGTGCCTTCCCCAGGGCCTCCTTACTCCCGAGTAATCTTTCTGCAGGACGGGAGAGCTGTGGGACAGATCAACCCAGAGAGAAGCCTTCCCCTGGGAGCATGCCACATGAGGGGGGGGAATCGTCTCCCTGCATCCCTGCCAGACACCTGATGGGCCTGTTTGGATGGGGGGAGATTATACAGGAGGCCTGGGAATATAGGACTCCACCCCACCCCCCAAAGAAAGAAAAAAATTGGGCACGAAAGTTTTTTTTTTTTTGGGGGGGGGGAAATGACAACGGCTGTTTTGGTTTCATTTTCGGGGCCAGCAAGGGGGGACTAGCCTAATGGGCAGAAGTCCTCCCTAGACTTAACCTATACCCACTCTGTTCTGGGTGGGAGAATGGTTTGTAAAGACAAGGGGAAGAGTGAAGGGAGTTCCTTGCAAGCCCTCCTAGTATTTCCTGATGTGGGTTTCTTGTCCACTCTCCTTACCACAGGTTAAGGAACATGGCTGACAGAGCCAACCCGGGCAGTTCTCAGGGTAGAGACAGTTCCTTGGGAGAGCTAAATATCCCCAGAATGTCGGTCTCCTTGGCATCACAGGATTTGTCAGAGCCACTGAGCCAGGGAACCAAGGATGCAGATAGGTCTGAACTTCTGAACTGGTTTAGAGGCGAGATGAGGAGGGAGTTTAAAGAGATGCTTCAAGAAACTTTACAAAGTACACCATCCCAGCAACCAAGGGTAGAAAGGGGTAGAGCTTCCAAGAGAGCCAGACCTAGCCAGGATGAAGATTCCTCCAGTGCCTCCAGGTCCCCTCCTAGGTCTAAACAGAAGAAGCACAAGTCTCCTGTTAGGGAGTGTAGTCCCCTACTGGGGACCAGAGAGGATGAGTCAGAGTCCTCCATTTCCTCCCCAGAAAAAGAGGAAGGAGAATTATCTGAGGAAGAGAAGGAAGTGGTGCCTGCGGTCCAATCCAGACTTCCCACAAGAGCTATACTCTCACTTCCTACCTAAGGTCCTAAGAACTCTAGACCTAAACTGAAGGAGGAGGCTGAGCAGGAATCAGAATTTCAAAGAGATACAGGTAAACTGATGCCTAAACTCTCAGTTTCTCAACCAGGATTACCTCTCCCAGTGTCCTTTTACAACATAATGAAGGCAGAGTGGGAGCAACCTGCCAAACCCAAGGCTAACCATCATCTTTTCTCTAAACTCTACTCCTTGATGCCAGAGGCTACTAGAAAACTCAAACTTCCAATAGTAGATGACCAAGTCACCAGTCTGTACTCCAACTCAGTGCTACCCATGGATGCAGATGGCATGCCTAAGGGTCACACAGACAGGAGGATTGAGCAGGCACTTCATAAGAACTTTGAGGCCTCCTCTTCCTCAATCAAGGCCTCTATAGCAGGGTCACTGTTTGCAAGGGCCGCATATGATTGGGCACAAAACCTGGCCTCAGCAGATAGTGATGAGCCCAAGGAAATTAAAGATGAGCTTAAAAAGATTTCCCTTGCAGTGGCTTTTGCAGCAGATGCCATGCTTGATGCGATGCAACTGTCGGCTAGGGCACTGGTGCGTCGCGTAACGGCAAGGAGGAATAACTGGCTTCGCCACTGGGAAGTAGACTCCTCAGCACAAGCAAAGGTGGTGGCGGTTCCCTTTAGAGGGGGCAACCTTTTTGGAGAAAGGCTTGATAGGTATTTGATAGAAGTCAGGGATGAGAAAAAGGTCCTCCCTTCCAAGTAGAGAGAGTTTAAACCGAGGAAACGCTTTCAGCCCTTTCGGGACCAAAAGAAGGGACAGAAACCCTCTTACTTCAGGACTTTCAAGGGGAATTGGCAACCTAGACAACAGGGTAACAAGCCCTTTGCCTCTGGGAAAGGAGATCGTCCCTCCTCCAAGCCCCTTAAGAAGGGAAGTTCAGCATGACTATTCAAGCCCAGAGAACCTGTTGGGGATAAGGGGAGGACTACAAGCCTTTGCAGCCCAATGGCACCTTTCAGTGTCCGATCAATGGGTCCTCGACATCAAGATGCATGGATATAAACTAGAGTTCTCCACCTTTCCCCAACAGTGTTATGTTCAAATCCCAAAGATTCGCAATCGGATGAAACACGCTCAGACCAAAAAGACGATACAGTACCTTTTAGAAATTGTGGCCATAAAGAGAGTTCTGCCTTCCCAGCTGCAGCAGGGCGTTTTCTAGGTTTTATGCCTTTGCAAATCTGTTTCTGAACAGCCTGTAATTAAACACTAATAGAAACACTATGATATTTTATATTATTTTTGTTCTCAAGTAATTATAACTTGTTTCACTAGTCCAAGGTTGCCTCTTGAAGTGGCTTTAAAACACAAGAATTAATGTAACATGCTGATCTCAAGACGAGTAAAAGTGAAAACCTGTGCAGGCAATATTTAAAGTACAACCACATAGAAGTTGCTTCTTGCAGCAAATTGTTGCAGTTAGTGTTCCATTTCACTGAAATGCTTTCATTTTGTGGTCCTATTCTGTATGCATAATCTTATTTCAATTTTTTTTGGTGTGTGTCTATATGTATTTCTGGGATCCTTTATTTAGACTCTTGCTATGAAAATACAAGAATACATACACATAGTTAGAATGAAAATAAAACTGTTATGGAAACTGCCACAAAACTTGTGTGTTGGCTAAGAGTTTTGTGTTTTTAAGAGATGATGTTATTCTTACGTTAATGACCGAGATTTGTGGGGTGGGGGTGGGAGTTGAATTGCTTTCACCTCTCTCATTTGGGAAGTTTAAATCTCATTACATTAATAAATTAAATTGGTGGCATTTATGATAGTGTTCTTTCTTTTTGAGTGCAGAGACCAATTTACCTTGAAACAGTAAGTGATCTAGTTAATTCTGTGAAGTATCTATTCTTGCTGTTTCAGCTGTTACTAAATATAAGAATGATATACTGTACTAAAGAACAGTTATTCCTAAGCAACCTTTTTTAAAGCTTTATAGCAATAATATATTTTCCATGTATGACCTTCTCAATTTCTGTCCCATAAATCCAGCTGTTTCATTTTAATTTTCTGGCTAAAACATTTTCTTATTCATATTTTATATCTATTTTCTTTGAATTCATTCAGTAACCTAAATCGTAAGGTTCTACTGGTCAGTAAACTATAGAAAAAAATAGCAACCAAACTGATATAATTTTGTCATCTTTCTTGCTTGATATCATACAGTTCAAGAAAAACACTCATGAAATAGGTGCTTATTCACCTGAAGGGGATGCTATACTGACCCTGTTGTGGCCTATTTGGTGTAGTGGTTAAGAGCATGGACTCTAATCTGGGAGCACTGGGTTAGATTCCCCACTCCACACGTAGCTGTTGGTGTGACCTTGCATCAGTCACAAATTCTTTTGGAGCTGCTCTCAAGAGCAGTGCTTGAAAGAGCTCTCTTAGCCCCACCTACCTCACAGGGTGTCTGTTGTGGGGAGAGGCAGGGAAAGGAGATTGTAAGCTGCTCTGAGACTCTGAGTGAAGGGCAGGGTATAAATCCAATCTCTTTTCTCTTCTCTTCTTCTCCAGGCCTCCCCCTCCAGCTGGCTTGGCTTGGAGAAGGGATTTAAAGAGACATGCCTTTTTCAAGCTGGTGGGCAGTGCCATGGGGCTGGGGCTTGGAGAATGCCTTTAAATTTAAATGTGTTCTCCAAGCCCCTCACCCCTGCTGCTACATTGGCTTGGCTTGGAGGAAGGATTGAAAGAGACAAATGCCTTTGAGCCAAGCCAGCTGGCCACTGTGGCAGTGGGGTGGGGCTTGGAAAACACATATAATTTTAGATGGGGAGGGGGGGAGAAAGAGGAAATGAAAGAAAAAAAAGGTGGAAAGAAAGTGAAAAGAAAGCAAATAGGTGAAGAGAGGGAGAGATGGAAAGAAAGCACCTTTAACTGCGTCCTCCAAGTGCCCCCCCATGCCCCCACACCAGCTGGTTTGGCTTGGAGAAGGGATTTAAAGAGACAAATGCTTTCTCCAAGCCAGCCAGCGGGGAGGGGGGTGCTTTCTTTCTCTGTTTCCCCCACCCCCACCCTCACCTCCAGCCTATCGAGGGATGGAAACACTGGCTGGGGAGTAGAAGATCGATTGGGAAGGCATGCCTTTCTTTTGCTTCCCCAGATGCCCTGCTGTGAGCCACACAATATGTGTGAAAGACCTGCATGCAGCTCCCGAGCTGCAGTTTGGCCACCCTGGGCTAGGTTTTCTGGACAACAGCCTACTAGCATCTGGTGGGCTTCACCTGTCAAAGTCAGGGAAGAATGTGTTTGGCAGAAACCTAGAGAGATTCATCAAGAGGGCTTTAAACTGACTCCACAAGGGGAAGGAGATGATCAACATAGGGATTTAAATGAAGGAGAGCAAACAACAGAGGCCCACCTGGGAGGGCCGGGTCTAATGGAGCCAGAGGTGCGGGGCTTCAGGGGTCTATGTACCAATGCTCAAAACTTGGGCAATAAGAAGGAAGAGCTTGAGCTTCTACTGTGGACAGAGGGATATGATTTAGTAGGCATTACAGAGAGTTGGTGGGATGATTCCCATGAGTGGAATGTAGTAGTGGATGGATACGAGTTGTTCAAGAAAAATCAAATTGGTTGAAGAGGAGGCGAAATATGTGAAGATAGGGTTTGTTTGTAAGGAAATACTGCAGGAGAAGGGTGACAGCCCAGTGGAAAGTATTTGAGTGAGGATAAGGGAAGGAAGGATAAACAGTATTGTGGTTGGAGTCTGCTACAGACCTCCTGACCAGGATGAGGAGGTGGATGCTGCCCTCCTTGAACAGCTTGATAGGGTATCCAAACAACATGACCTGTTAGTTATGGCTACTTCAACTTCCCTGATGTGTGCTAGTGGAATAACTCTGCAAAGTGTCCACAGTTATGCAGCTTCCTGACCTGTCTGGATGACAACTTCCTTCATCAAATGGTGGAGGAAGCTTCGAGGGACTCAGCTATACTCCATTTAATATTGAGCAACAGGCAAGAGATGGTAGATGGGGTGAAGATGGTAGAGACCTTAGGGGGAAATGACCATGTCCTGCTAGAATTCCTTTTGCTGTGGGGGACCAAAAAACTTTGTAACCACATGTGTATATCAGATTTCAGTAAGGCAGAAGGCAACTTAGAGGTATGGTGAGAATCATTCCATGGGCAAGACTGCTGGAAGGGAAAGAAGGAAGTAAAGGGTAGGATCTCCTACACTGGGAGCTATTTTAAGCTCAAGCTGTCACTGTTCCAACAAGAAGGAAACGTGGTAGGGGATCCAAGAAGTCAGTGTGGATGAACAGAGAACTGCGTGATGTGCTAAGGGAGAAAAAGGAAATGTTCAAGAAATGAGATAGTGAAAGATTCAATGGTTAAGCAGACAAAAAATATAGGTCATAATATATGGTTAGAGCAATGCTCTAAGATATGGAAAATAAACATAAAAATTACAAAAGCTATTACATTTAAACATACATACATACTTATATATCCTGTCCTTATATATAATTGAATTTTCGTCACCAACATTCTATGCTTGCCACAATTGATTGGGTGCAAGAACTGGCAGTCAAAAGACACTGGCCGGGGCTGACTGGCTGCTTGGTGGAGTCCCGCCCACGTCAGCCCCATCCAGTGTCTTCAGCTCAGTCTGCTCTGGTCCTCTGACAGGAGAGGACTGTCTGCAGAGTGAGCGCAGGGACAGGCCCTCAAGGCCGAGGCAGGTGAGAGAAGCCCATTTCGCCCCCCCCCCATCCTCTGGGCCTTCTATGGGCACAGTAGGCCCAGAGAAGCCCGTTCTGCCCCCCCACAACATCCTCTGGGCCTTCTCAGGGCGCAGTAGGCCCAGAGAAGCCCATTCTGCCCACCACACACCGTCCTCTGGGCCTTCTATGTGCGCAGTAGGCCCAGAGAAGCCTGTTCTGCCCCCCCGCCCATCCTCTGGGCCTTCTCAGGGCGCAGTAGGCCCAGAGAAGCCCATTCAGCCCCCCCATCCTCTGGGCCTTCTCAGGGCGCAGTAGGCCCAGAGAAGCCCATTCTGCCCCCCATCCTCTGGGCCTTCTATGGGCGCAGTAGGCCCAGAGAACCCCATTCTGCTCCCCCATCCTCTGGGCCTTCTCAGGGCGCAGTAGGCCCAGAGAAGCCCGTTCTGCCGCCCCATCCTCTGGGCCTTCTCAGGGCGCAGTAGGCCCAGAGAAGCCCATTCCGCCCGCCCCCCCAACTGTCCTCTGGGCCTTCTCAGGGCCCAGTATCCCCAGAGAAGCCCGTTCCACCCCCCATTCTCTGGGCCTTCTATGGGCCCAGTAGGCCCAGAGAAGCTTATTCCCCCCCCCAAACTGTCCTCTGGGCCTTCTATGGGCCCAGTAGCCCCAGAGAAGCCTTTTCCACCCCTCTTCCCTTCCTTTCCCCCCTTTCCTTTCTTCCTCTCTCCTTCTTTCTTTCCCTCTCTCCCTCTTCCTTCCTTCCTTCCTTCAACCTTCCCTTCCTTCTACCCTCCCTCCCTTCCTTTCTAGGGCCCATTGTCTTCCTCCACAACGGGCTTTGCTTCCGTGTGTGTGTGTGTGTATGTGTATGTGTATATATATATATATATATATATATATATATATATATATATATATATATATATATACCATGTGTGTGTGTATATATAAAATGTTTTATAGGTGGCATATGACACCTGAAAATTTAGCTAAATGGTATCCAAACATGTCGAATTTATACTGGAAATATAAACAAAGCATCGGCTCTTTTTTTTGTATGTGGTGGACATGTAAGTTTGTTAAAAATTTTGGATCTGGATACATGAGATATTGCAAAAAATGCTAGACATAAATATACCATTTATACCAGAGTTGTTTTTATTAAATATTATACCACAAAATTACAAGAAAGCAGATGTATATGCCATTATACATGTTGTAACAATAGCTAGGATACTGTATGCTAAGTATTGGAAAAAAGAAGAAAGCCCAACAAAAGAAGAAATGATTTATAAACTTTTAGAAGCAGCAGAAATGGATAATTTGACTTTGCAACTTCAAGATAAGAAAGAAGAAACCTTTGAGAAAAACTGGTTGAGGTTATACAAATGGATAGAACATTATCTTAGAAGATTGGTGTAATAACTCTCTGAAAGTAAATATAAGCTAACTTAGATGCATAAGAGCAAGATTCAAGGACAGCATGTGAAACTAAACCTCCATAAGCTCCAATATATGTCTATTGTTGTACGTTATTTTTTGTTTTGTGTTCTTTTCTCTGTCTTTGTTCATACTTTCTATTTCTGAAACTAATAGAATTGTCTATAAAAAAAGAAAAATAAATGGAGGTAAGGATATACCTCTAAAGAAGAGAATCTGCACTTTGCTAGGCATTGTAGGTCAGCCATCAGAGAGGCCAAAGCTCACAGTGAGCTAAAGTTGGCCAGGGAGGCTCGCTACAACAAGAAACTCTTCTTCAGATATATGAGGAACAAATGCAAGCTAAAACAGGCGATGGGCCCACTGTTGGGGGAAAATGGAGAAACTCTGACACAGGGCAGAAAGAAAGCAGAAAGGCTTAATGCTTATTTCGCCTCAGTTTTTCCCCCTGAAAAAGAGAACAGGCTCATCTAGAGATGGTAGTAGGCAAGGGACAGTATATGGGCTGCTAGTTGACATGGACAGAGAGGTAATTGAGAAGCACCTGGTTGCATTGAATGAGTATAAATCCCCTGGGCCAGATGGTATGCACCCAAGAGTGCTCAAAGAACTTTCTAGAGAACTTGCAGAGCCTTTGTTCATCATCTTCCAGACTTCTTGGAGGACGGGAGATGTGCCACAAGACTGGAGAAGGGCAGATGTTATCCTAATTTTCACAAAAGGGAGAAAGGATGACCCAGGAAACTACAGGCCAGTCAATCTGACCTCTGTCCCAGAGAAGATATGGGAGCAGATTTTAAAGGGATCAATCTGCGAGCATCTAAAGGACAACTTGGTGATCTGGGGAAGTCAGCATGGATTTGTCCCCAACAGGTCTTGCCAGACCAACTTCATTTCCTTCTTTGATTGAGTGACGAGCTTACTGGATCAAGGAAATGTTGTTGATATTGTTTACCTGGATTTCAATAAAGTTTTGACAAGATGTTCTGATGGGTAAACTACAGGACTGTGAACTGGAGTGTAGGATAGTTAGGTGGATAGGGAACGGGTTGGAGAACCACACTCAGAGAGTAGTTGTCAATGGTATTTCATCTGAAAGGAGGGAGGTGTCCAGTGGGGTTCCACAGGGCTCAGTTCTGGGCCGAGTACTTTTCAACATTTGTATAAATGATCTGGATGAGGATGTGAAGGGGCTACTCATTAAATTTGAAGATGACACTATAGTGGGAGGAGCAGTGAACAGGGCCGGCTCCAGGTGTTTGGGCACCCTAGGCAGGACAGCCTGGGGTGCCCCCCACCGGGGATGCCAACCTCCCGGTGGGGCTTGGAGACCGGAGGCGGCCATGGAGCGCTGGCTTTCCTGGGCGCTCCATAGCTGCGGGACCCCCAGGAAAGCTGGGAAGGGAGTGGGGGTCTAGCCCCCGCCCCCTCCCTCCCAGCGCTGGTTTTCCTGGGGGCTCCGCGGCTGCAGGACCCCCAGGAAAGCCGGGGAGGGGGCGGGGGGTCTAGCCACCGCCTCCTCCCTCCCAGCGCCGGTTTTCCTGGGGGCTCCGCGGCTGCGGGACCTCCAGGAAAGCCGGGAAGGGGCGGAGGTTTAAACCGCTGCCCCTTCCCTCCCAGCGCTGGTGTCAGAAGCCCTAACTTAGTCAGCCAAACACCAGGTCTTGTTGTTCAAGCAAGAATAGTGTTTATTGTTAAGCTGCAATGGAAAGGTTACTGGAGCAGATATATTGTTCAGAATAACTTGGTTACACAAAGCAGGCAGTTATACAGGAAAGGGGGTGAATGGGGACCCCCCCCTCTCTACCAATCAGGGAATAACATGCGAATGGGAATCGAAAGTTACTACGCTAATGACGTTCCCACCGCCCCCATTATTCTCAGCAAAGCTGCAGCTTTGAAAGCGATAGGAAAGCTCGCAGCCTGTCTCCTCCAAGGTCAGAATGTTAAGTCTACCCAAGATAGAGCCTGCCAGATTCACATTCCATTCTCACACACCAGGTGCATAAATCTACACCCCACGATCCCAACCTCCACGCCGCCATGGCGCCCATAGCCATCCTCCCCTCCCCTCCATCCATCATGGCAGGACTACCTGACAGCTGGCTTGCCTGGGAAGACGTGGGGGGGGGCTTTCACGGGGGGGATGCCTTTTGGCGCCCCTGTGGCGGGCGCACTCTAGGCGAGCGCCTAGCTCGCCTGGTGGGCGAGCCGGTCCTGGCAGTGAACACACTAGAAGATATAGATAGAATTCAATGAGATCTGAACATGCTGGAAAAGTGGGTGGATATGAACAGGATTCAATTTAACAAGGATAAGTGTTGAGTTCTACATCTGGGTAACAAAAATGAGGAGCACACATACTGGATGGGGGATACACTTCTGAGTAGCAGTGTGTGTGAACAAGATCTTGGAGTACAGGTGGGCTGAAAGTTAAATATGAGCAGCCAATGTAATGTGGTGACAAAAAAGGCTAATGCGATCACCAAGGCATAACATCCAAATTGCAAAATGTCATAGTCCCACTGTACAGTGCTTTGGTCAGGCCCCACTGGCGTATTGTGTGCAGTTCTGGAGGCCTCACTTCAAAAAGGATGTGGACACAATGGAGTGGGTGCAACGAGGATGATTGGGAGCCTGGAGACCAAGTCCTATGAGGAAAGGCTGAGGGATTTGGGAATGTTTAGTCTAGTGAAGAGGAGGTTGAGGGGGGGACATGGCTCTCTTGTAGTACTTGAAGGGCTGTCACTTAGAGGAGAACAGAGAGCTGTTCCTGTGGGCAGCAGAGTACAGGATTTGCAATAATGGGTTTAAATCAACTACACCATCTCAGGCTTGTTCACTTGCTCATCTTCTAACATTGTATATGCCATTAAATGCCAACAGTGCCTTTCAGTTATCTACATAGGGCAAACAGATCAAATCCTGCACCAAAGGATAAATGGATACAACTCTGACATTGGGAATCTTAAAATTGAGAAACCTGTAGAACATTTCAACCTTCCAAGGCACTCAGTGTGGAACCTTAAAGTAGCTGTTTTATTGCAAAGGAATTTCAGAAACAGACTAGAAAGGGAAATTGCTGAATTACAACACTCCGGACAATGGAACCCCGAGGTCCTAACAGAGATATTGGGTTTTTAATCTCACTACACATGCTAAGTCACTGAGTTCTTGCATCTGTTAACTCTTTTATTATCTGTATGGTAATTTGCTGCTATTCACAGGTTTTACCAACTGCTTTAACACAATCTTAGCTATACTTATTGTTCAGTTATTTACTTGTTTAAATATTAGATTTGTTAATCACCCAATCCCTGCAATGCAGGGCTTTGAGCAATGTAAATCATTCATAAAAAGAGCAATATAAAATTATTAAAACATTAATAACATATTTTAAGCAAGAAGATGGCGTATTATGCATCTTGACTCCCAATTAAACCTTCCTGTCAACTAATCCTCCCTTCTACCTATATGTAATGGTTGGCAAAGTCTGTTTCAATGTATCTGAAGAAGTGTGCATGCACACAAAAGCTTTATACCCAGTTTTTGTATAGTATAGTTTCAATATAGCTTTCAGTAGATAAATACAGTAGACTAAAAAGATAATGCTGCTGCATAAGGTTATTTAGGCCCTTTGTTCTGAGCAGATAGTGTTCCTGTTTGTTGGAATGTTTCCTGTTTGTTGGAATGGCTGCTCGTGTGCTTTCTGACTTAAACCCATTTGTGCAGGTTTTTCTTCCTTTTGGGTAATGCAAAAACATGCATTAGGAAGACAGGCTAAGAAAATCTTGGTACACAGAACACTCATAGTTGACTCTGTGGATCTCACTGACTGAATTGAAATTCATACTATATTCTGATGTGACAGTCATAGTCTTCTGAAGATGATTGGCAGAAGGTAAGCAAGAATTCTCAATTCTAAGACAAATTTTATGTTAAGGGTAAGAGTTTAATTTTTAAAAAGATTCAAAATGAATATTTGGAAGTTGACATCCAGATTCTGGAGATGCACATCACAAATAAAAGTACCACGTGTGCTTGTTAACAGTGTAGCAAGACAAATGGAGTAGTAGTGCCTGTCATTACTACTAGTATGCTAACTGCTTACTGCTGCATGTCTGGTTCTACAGGATTAAGATGGCAGTGCAGTGATACAAGTTATTTTGACTTTCCTAGTCCAGCTATGTCTTTCCAAGTTTCTGTCCATTTTTGGCCATATAATTAATAAAATGCTGATGTCAGTAGCATAAAGCTAGAAATCTATCTTGCTTCCCTAGCACAATTACTAGGGGATGGCTGTAATGACAGCACACATTGTGACATTGTGTTGGTGCAGTTGTCATTGCACTGTACCTTGAACCCTTTTTTACAGCAGTTTTAGTGCTGTTGCACAAAAATGTCTCCTTATGGCTAATGTTTTATGCTTGAGGTGTAGTGTCTAGAGAAGCATACTATGTAAATTGCTACTATTGGGTATAATTCCTTTTTTACCCTTACCATCATGAACATCTGATGATCACATAGAGGTACTTTACAGCGTAGTAGCAGTTCAACTGGTAAGCTGTTAGTTGTGTTACAGTCTCAGTGTGAAATATTCATCATCATAGGGAAGCTATTTTCGTGAATCTTCCCACATAAGTGTATCGTTACATCAAGCTGTAAGGGAATCATGAAGTTATGCTCCAAATGTATAAAAGAATAATTATCACACTGGACTTTTTAGTGTTTTCCATACAAATTTTTAAACATTTGGCTTGAAATAGTTTAGTGAATTTTGCTGCTGCTTATAGTGCACTTTCAGAGTAGCATGCTCTGTAAATGTCATGTTGAACACAAGTAAGACTTAACATTGTCATTGCCATGTTTTTTAAAAACCATAATCACAAGTTTCTCATGTCTCAGCCTGTCTTGCAAGTTGGGTCCCATGGGGGAAAAAATCCTGATTGTATTGCTGTGTGAATGACAATATATGTAGATATTTGACTTAGATTCATTCACAGGGACAGAGTTTGAATTTCAGATGTAGTGTTTGATGTCTGTGTTCAATTTAGACTTTTTTTTTAAACTAAAGAGAAGCTGTGGAGTCCTGTGTGTGGGATACACAGTACTGAAGTGGCTTTTGGGCAAATGAACTCTAGGGGCTTGGTATACATGCAGTGCTGTTGTTTCTTTTAGCTTTTAGTGTAGTACATTCATGGAATCTCCCCCAAAGACTGTCATAATGCTGCAGTGGCATAAGAATGTAAGAAGAGCCCTGTTGAATCAGACCCATAGTCCATCTACACAGTCTCACACAGTGGCCAACCAGTTTCTGTGGGTGGCCAAAAATAGGGCATAGAGGCTGAGGCCTTTCCCCAGTGTTGCCCCCTGGCTCCGGGATTCAGAGGATTAGTGCCTCTAAATGTGGAAGTTCCCCTCAGTCACCATAGTGATAGACTTATCCTCCATGAATCTAATTCTCTTTTAAAGCTCTTTATTCCTGTGGTCATCACTACATCCTCTGGCAGTGAATTCCACATTTTAATCATTCTCTCTGTAAAGTAGTATTTCCTTTTGTCTGTCCTGAACCTACTGCCCATCAGCTTCATTGAATGCCTTTGAGTTCTAGTATTTTGGGAGAGGGAGAAAACTTTTCCTTGTCAACTCTCTCCAACCCATGCATAATTTTGTAAACCTCTAGCGTATCCCCACTTAGTTATTTCTTTTCTAAACTGAAAAGTCCCAGACAGCCTTTCCTTATAGGGAAGGTGTTCCAACCCCCTAATCATCTTGGTTGTCCTCCTCTATACTTTATCCAGCTCTGTCATGTCCTTTTTGAGATATGGTGAGGAAAATGGTACACAGTATTCCAAATGAGGCAGCACCATACATCTGTACAGGGGCATTATAATATCGGCTGTTTTATTCTCAACCCTTTCCTAATAATCCCTAACATAGAGTTTTCTTTTTTCAATGCTTCAGCACACTGAGTTGACACTTTCATTGAGCTATCCACTACAACCCCAAGATCTTTCCCCTTCTCAGTCTCAGCAAGTTCAGATCCCATTAGCTGGGATTTTTTTGTCCCAATGTGCATTACCTTACACTGACCAACACTGAACTTCATTTGTCACCCACTCACCCAGTTTGTAGAGGTCCTCTTGGAGTTCTTCACAGTCAGCCTTGGTTTTTACCATCCTGAATAATTTTGTGCCATCTGCAAACTTGGCCACTACACTACTCACTCCTAGTTCCAGATAATTTACGAATAAATTAAATAGTACTGGCCCCAATACAGATCCTTGTGGGACCCCACTGTTTACTTTCCTCCATTGTGAGAACCGTTCATTTATTCCTACTCTTTGCTTCCTGTCATTTAACCACTTTTTAAACCATAAGAGAACTCGTCCTCTTATCCCACAACTGCTGAGTTTACTCAGGAGTCTTTAGTGAGGTACCTTGTCTTTCACCCTGCGGAGCCTTTCACCCTGCTAAGTAGTTCTGGGGATATGGCCAAGAAGTCTGATTCTTGCATATAGCTGTTCTTCATCAATCCATATGAAGAATAAAGCTGTAACCCAAGTGAGGATGAAAGATGTCAACTGGGAATGTTCTTGCCTGGTAAAAGCTGAAATCTTTCTCAAAGCCTTCCCTGTAAAGTGCACACCTCTGCTTCCTTATTTCAGTGCAAAAGGGACAAATTAAAGCTGAGTACATATCAGGTACTAATGAAGAATACTACAGCAGTATGCAAATTCTTTATTTTGTCATTGTTACTGACAGTCTTGTGTGACTGCAGGTAGTGCTGCAGGACATGCTTCACATTTGGAACATTCTTTTAGATTTAGAACCTTGTAGCAGAATGCAGGTACTTACTACAGATAAGGCCAAAAATTTTCACTTCCACATATGAGTTGCATGTTTCAGGTAGAAGTCTGTCTACATATAACTATCTGCAAGCCATAAGCTTATTCCATGTAGTTTTCTATGTACAAAGATAAAAACTATTTTATTGAAATGCTGAATTCAAACATGTTCTGCAGTTTTCTTCTCCATGTCTGATGTAATTTATACTGTGAAGGCATGGAAAAGGGAGAATAGGTTGGCCATACCAAAAGGAAGGTGTGACAGTAATGTGGATAGGTAAATACAGAACATGTCTCACAACTACTTTCTCAATCGAAAATTGTTCTGGGCATGGAATACCTGAGAACCCAAATGACTCTATGACATCAGAGTTGATGTTCATAATAATGTTCTTATGGATTGTGTGTGTGTTTACAGCATGCCATGTGCACAACAGAATGTAAGTGCCACATTCATATAGTGAGTATAATATGAACTGATGCTGTTTTCACTGGGTGTTATTAGCTGTTTTTCTAGAGTCAGGATGCTTGTTTTCCTTTAGATGCAGAATTAGATGATTTGGTTGGGAGAAGGAAAAAGTATTTTTTTAATTTACTGAAAACAAATTAGCTTGTTCATTTACTATCTTACATCAGAGCATGCCCGCAGATCATAGATAGCACTGCAAAGAATACAGAAAAGAATAACCAAAGTGATCAAGTGAATGGTACATAGTCCCTGTTAGGAAAGGCTAAAGCATTTAGGCTAATTTAGTTTAGGGAATAGATAAGTAATTTATATTATTGTAAATAATATTGGAATATACTGGAGAATTTCAGAAGAAAATCAGCTTGTGTTTCATAGATTACAGCAAAGCTTTTGATTGTGTGGATCATGAAAATCTGGTTGGTTCTAAAAGAAATGAGAGTGCCACAACATCTGCTTGTTTTGATACACAATGTATACTCTAGACAAGAGGCTAAATAAATAAATATTAGGACACAATATGGAGAAACAGAATGGTTTCCAATTGGCAAAGGTATCAAACAAGGATGTATTTTATCTCCCTGTCTCTTCAATCTGTATGTAGAATGTATCATAAGGAAAGTTGGATTAGATTTAGATGAAGGTGGGGTGAAAATTGGTGGTAGGAACATTAACAGTTTGAGATATACAGATGTCACAACATTATTGGCAGAAAATAGTGAAGACTTGAAATGACTACTGCTGAAATGGCAGAAAGTGCCAAAAGCAGGATTACATCAAGAAGACAAACCAGTGGCTACTGGGAAATTATACAACTTGGTTTGACAATGAATTGTTCAAGATTTTCTATTTCTTGGCTCCATCATCAACCAAAAGGGCGACTGCAACCAAGAAATCAGAAGGAGATTGAAACTGGCAAGGGCAGACTTCCGGTTTATGGCGATACGCAGGCAGACATACCTCCTGGACCTCCGGGGGGTGCAATCTGTATGCTAGCAGATAGGGGGGGGCGATTATTTGCCACCCCCTGGATCCTTTGGGAAAGGCTCCTAGCCATGGGGCTTTTGAGGGGTGGCCTTTTTGCCAGCACACTGCTGGTGAGTTGAGGCGCTTTCCCGCCACAATGGTCCTGCCACTAGTGTCTGTATGGAACTAGAACTGCTGACTGAGACAAGCATCAGAGATCGAGTGATTAAAGCAGATGCCGAGCGAGGGCTAATGACCAACAATAAACAGTGAGTTGTGTAAAAACAAACACCGGCAATTTAAAGAGAAAGCCCCTCCCCCCGGGAACAACGAGGAAAGTGAGTTGGGAGAGGGGCTCCTACCATACATAGAGACTAAAAAGTGACTCAACAAGGGGGGAGCGGAAATAAAAGCGTGGAAATATTTTTTAAGAAACCTACCAGAGCATGGATAAGTGATTGGGCAAATTTCAGAGACTGTAGCAAGTTTTTACAAAAGTAAACAATCCATAAAAATGACGTGGAAAAAAATGGAGAAGGAAAAACAAGCAAAAGTGAAATCACCGGGGAGCATGAGCCCTCGACAGGAAAAGACCACTGAGTTCTCTAAACTTTTGGCAGACTCTGCGCCCTCTACTGGATCAGATGACTAACATTAACCAGCAGCTGACAATTGTAAACCAGAACTTTGCAGCTCAGCAGCTCCAGCTCTCTGAAACCACAAAAAAAGACGGAGCAAACAGCTGAGAAAGTAAAGGAAATGGATGCCAATGCTAAAAAGGTCAAGAAAAAAGGTGCAAATGCTGGAAAGGAAGCATGCTTTGGGCGAATCTCAACTTTTACAACCACAAATGGATAAAGCTAACCTGGTCCTCCGGTTCCAAGGGGTCCCTGAGGCAACAGATGAGAATCTAAAGCAACTTTTGAGCGATGCATTAGCTCCAGTTACAGATTTAAAGGCAGAATACCTTATAAGCGAGATGGATGTGGTCTACAGGGCCTATTTTGTTTATATCAAGAAAAATAATCTGCCTGGAGAAATAGTGGTGAGATTCTCAAAGAGACATGTGAGGGAATTAATACTGAAAGCAACTGCAGGAACACCCCTGCAAATGGGAGGCAACACCATTAGGATTCTAAAAGATATTCCATTTGACATAAGAAGAGGAAGAAATATAAGGACTTAATTCTTTTTTTTTACAAACAAACAGCTTTTCTTACAGTTGGCTAACCCCTGAAGGCGTCTGTTTCAAAATTCAGGATAAAAAAGAAAAAATTGACTCTGTTGCTAAAGCACGTGAGTCCCTGATACTGCAACTGGGAGAACCAGATGAGGATGCTAAAGAAGACGATGACAGCAAATCTAGTGGTGAATTGGACTCTGTGTCTTCCAACGAGGACTCTGATTCAGAAAAGGGGGCGGTTGCACCTAAATGAGAATACCAGTTGAGGATTAGAAAAGATAAAACAAAGTGAAGGCTGAAGAACTCTGAAGGGTGCCATAAAGCGTTTGTGATAAGTGATGCTCTTGGGGGTGGTCTTTAAACAGTTAAAAATGGTTAAAAAGATAAATAATATAGCTTAATCAACTATGTTCAATGTATTACTAGTATTGTAGGCTAGTACTTATATAAGCTGAAGTAATGATCTCCTATTCTTGGGGTTTTAGTTATTAGTGGTTATCTTTACTTTCTCCCTAGATGTAGATGTTCCCCTCCTATTTTTTTCATTGTAGTTTGTAGTTTATAGAAAATGCAATAAAAAATTCCCTCCGGGGCCTTAAAAAAAAAAAGAAACTGGCAAGGGCAGCCATGAAGGAGCTAGAAAAAGATACTTAAGTGTAAGGTAGATGAAGCCGTATAGCCATGTTAGTCTGTCTGTAGCAGCAGAAAAGAGTAAGAGTCCAGTAGCACCATAAAGACTAACAAAATTTGTGGTAGGGTATGTGCACTTGTGAGTCAGATTTGAGGTGAGCAGTGATTCACTAGCACTGTTCCCTTTAAGCTGAGGTAGTGTGAGCTAGCTCAGTTTTTTAGCCTCTGGTTCACACATTTTTGTCTTAGCTCAGGAAGGATGGTTCCAGTGCAAACTTAATTTATGCAGTAGCCAAATTGCTCACTCACAACTTTAATGCTAGTAGCTCACAAAGTAGAATTTTTGCTCACAAGACTTCACAGCTTAGAGGGAGCATTGCTCACTAGGGCTCATATACTACTATGTTAAGTGTAAGGGGGTGTCACTGGCAGCCAAGATCAAGATAATTCATGCCACAGTACTGCCCATTACTATGTATGGGTATGAAAGCTAGACAGTGAAGAAAACTGACAGGAAGAAAGCTGATTTATTTGAAATGCGATGTTGGAAGACAGTTTTACAAATACTGTGGACCACCAATAAATAAGTGGGTTCCAGATCAAATCAAGCCTGAACTCTCCATACTCTTCACATGGAGAGTGATTAAAATGTGGAATTCACTGCTAGAGGATGTAGTGATGGCCACAGGGAATAAACAGCTTTAACCAAGGTGATTAGTGGAATGGAGCACCTTCCCTATGAGGAAAGACTGAAGAGTCTGGGACTTTTCAGTTTAGCAAAGAAATGACTCCGGGGGGACATGATAGACATTTATAAAATTACGCATGAGGTGGAGAGAGCTGACAAAGGAAAAGTTTTCTCCCTATCCCAAAATACTAGAACTCAAGGGCATCAGAGGAAGCTAATGGGAAGTAGGTTCAGGACAGACAAAAGGAAATACTACTTTATACAGAGAGTAATCAAAATGTGGACTTTGCTGCCAGAGGATATAGTGATGGCCACAGGAATAAACAGCTTTAAAAGAGGATTAGACAGGTTCATGGAGGATAAGTTTATCAATAGTGCCAGGGTGACTAAGGGGACCCTCCACATTCAGAGGCACTAATCCTCTGAATCCCAGAGCCAGGAGGCAACATCAGAGAAAGGCCTCAGCCTCTATACCCTCTTGATAGCCATCCAGAGGAATTGGTTGGCCACTGTGTGAGCAGGGTGCTGAACTTGATGGACCTTTGGTCTGATCCAGCAGGGCTCTTATGAAATCTAAATGACTAAACAGAGGGTATTGTACTTTGACCATATTATGAGAAGACAAGAGTCACTGGAAGAGACAGTAATGCTATGAAAAGTTGAAGATGGATTGTCTCAATCAAGGAAGCAATGGCCCTTAATTTGTAAGACCTGAGCAAGCCTGTTAACTAACAATAGGATATTTGGAAGGTCATTAATTCGTCAGATAGCCATTTGGGAGTGATGGCATGTAACACACACAGAAATAGTATGGAGAGTATGGATAGAGAGAATTTTATGTTTCATCATGTTAGAGCTCATGATCATTCGCCAAACCTGGCAGAATGACAAAAGCAAAATACACTGTCATATACAGCCTAATAATTAATGTGGAATTCACTGCACAGGAAATGATCTGCATTATCGTGTTGAAGCTTAGATTTGTAGCCACCTGCCTCCTTGTGGGCCTCACCACCCAGCATTTTAAACTTCACTTTCATACATCAACTGTCCTTCAGAGCCAGGGCTGGTAGGTGATGAGCAATCCATTTTCTTTTTCTCCAGATCCACTAGGTAGTTTTCCTATGAGGACAAATTTCAGAATTTAGGTGTTTGCTATTATCCAGTTTGGAAATAGCAGTGTGGCTTTTTAAATCCCAAAGTGCCGATATTCATTCATAGAAGTGGTGACCAGTAACTAGATGCTGTGGATTCTTCTAACTTGCAAGTCGCCTCTGTACTTCATGCCATGTAATCCTTTTGATGGAAATATGGGATAAGATGAGTTAAATAAATGAGTGCTTTGATAGCTAAGAATGATGAACCAGTCAGGGTTCATTCCATAGAAAAAGAGGTGCAGGAGCTCATTAGCATAACTCATTAGCATAACTTATTTTCATATGTCACAACCCCTGACAGAAGGCCACACCCCCACCGCTCAGGCTCCACTGGACTGTTTTGGATTGCTAGCTATTTGGGGGGACACACACATGCAGATCTGCCCTCACAGAGGAGGGAGATCTTGTACCTGAATAAACCTTGGTCTTAAAGGTGCCACTGGACTGTTTTGGATTGCTAGCTATGGGGTGGGGAGAGAAATGCGCAGATCTGCCCTCACAGAAGAGGGAGAATGTGTACCTGGATAAACCTTGGTCTTAAAGATGCCACTGGACTGTTTTGGATTGCTAGCTATGGTGGGGGGGAAATGAGCAGATCTGCGAAGAAAGAAGGAAAGAATGGAGGGAAAGAGGGAAAGAAAGAGAAGGAAAGAAGGAGGGAAAGGTGGGAAAGAAAGAAAAAGAAAGAGAAGGGAAATAGGAGGGAAAGTGGGAAAGAAAGAAAAAGAAAGAAGGAAAGGAGGGAAAGAAAGAGAAGGAAAGGAGGGAAAGGGGGAAAGGAGGGAAAGAAAGAGAGAAGGAAAAAAGGAGGGAAAGAGGGAAAGAAAGAGAGCAAGTGAGAGAAGGAAAGAAGGGGGGAAAGAAAGAGAGAAGGAAAGAGGGAAAGAAAGAAGCAGGGAAAGAAAGAGAAGGAAAGAAGGGGGGAAGAGATGGGGAGGGAGTCTCTCCCGCCCTGTGGCCCACCCACCCCCCATGGCCCGGGAAAGGTGAGGGGAGTCCACAGGCCTTTCCCCATGCAGCCTGGCGCAGCCCGGGAAAGGCGGCAGGGGGTGGCAGCAGGCCTTTTCCTGGGCTCTTTGGCCTGGTGCGGCCTGGGAAAGGCGGCAGGGGGGTTGTGCTTACCTTTTTTTCTGGCTCCTCATTGCCCAGGCTGCTGGGAGCAGGGGGCGGGGGCTTGCTGTATGTGCCCGCCTCCTGGGCTCCTCACTGCTGGAGCATCGCTCTTGTGCGCTCCGGCAGAAAATGAGCCCTGACTATAGTTATCTTTTGAGCATTTTATGCTGTACACATTTTCCCCCTCTGCCCTGCTAAAAGCAGTTAATTCTAAAAGCTTAATAATAAGTGCCTTGACCTTGGTGGCCCAGAGTAGCCTGATCTCATCGGCTCTTGGATTCTAAACAGGGTCAGCCCTGGTTAGTATTTGAATGGGAGACCTCCAAGGAAATCCAGGATCGCTTTGCAGTTGCAGGCAATGGCAAACCACCTCTGTTCATCTCTTGTCTTGAAAATTCTGAAGTCACCGTAAGTCAGTTACCACTTGATGGCACTTTTTACCACCAATAAAGAAAGTAGCTTTTATTTTACAAATAATAGATATAAATAACTGTCAGCAAAAAGGTTTTTTTGGGGTGGGGGAAGAATTGTGTAATAGGATTCTAATATCCTTTATCCTTTTAATCATATAGTTCCATTGTAAGGACCACTTTTCTCCTACTAATCTGAACAGACTGTAGCTTGCATAAGGACCTCAGTAAACTCTGTGTAATCCTGGGAAGTTCCCCATGTAAGTGGGATATTAGGAGAAGACTTTAATCTTTTAGGGAGGCCACTAATTGAAAGGGTAGCATTTATAGGTAGTTGTAACAAGCAACATAAGAGTTCAGTTTTCTTGTTTTAAAATAGTAAGAAATGTAGTTCATGCAATGTATTCTTGTTTTCTGAAATGTTTATACTTATTTTTCCTTCTAGTAGAAAAAAATTGAGTTTAGTGGCACCTTTAAGACCAACAAAGTTTAATTTTTGATATAAGCTTTCATGTTCATGCACACTTCTTCAGATGAAGATGTGTGCATGCACATGAAAGCTTATACTCAGAATTAAACTTTGTTAGTTGTAAAGGTGCCACTGGACTCAAGATTTGTTCTGTTGCTTCAGACCAATACAGCTACCCACCTGATTCTCTCCTTCTAGTAGTAAATCAGTAACATTCACTTTATGCTTATGAGCTATTAGAATGCTTGAGATAGTTTAATAACTTACTGCTAAGCAAAATTCCCCCTGTAATCCTTTTCAACTTTTGTGGAGGTGTTGCATTTGTTATATTCAACTGCCTTCTTATGACTTCTTATCTGAGGTAAGGGGAAAGCTCTGTACTGCTTCCTGAGTAAACATTTGAGTTAAGAAAATACAAGCACCTCTGTGTTAGTGATTGGTAGGGTAACTAAATCTAGCATCTGTTGAGCTTTTCCTCTCATATGTTACTGACCCTTTGGAGAGAGATTGGGAGGTGGTGTAAGTGAAGATATAGAGCTAATGTGGAAGGGATATTTGTCCTTTTCTTTCCAACTGAATAACATATTCTCAACACCATGGATAGGCTTATAGTTATTTATTGATTTGGGCATTTCTATGCCACTTTTCTTTCCAAAGGATCCAAAACAGCATAGAGAAATTTCTGAAACAGTTTTTTTTGTTTTTGTTTTTAAAATACAATTTAAATAAGACATACTGAGGGAGGAAAGGAGGATTCTTCTGACAAACACAGTTTACACTGAGATTATCATGCTCTGCTGTTTTTTTGAGACTGAATCAATCTCTCTCTCTCTCTCTCTCTCTCTCTCTACACACACACACACACACACACACACACACACACACACACACTCACAGGTGTATGTGTGTTAAAAGAAAGGGGCAGGTTGGGATAAGGGGAAAGGAAAATTAAAAGGAAATTATTTTGGCTTATTCTGAAAAGTTTTTTTCAGATTAGATTTCTCTGTGCCTATCTGGGATTTTATTTGCTTTCAAAAAGACCTTGGTTAGGAATTAGAACAATTGGATTGGCTTCCATTGGTTAATAATTCAATTCCATTGGATTCCATTGTTTAATAATGGAAATAGATGGATAAGTATTTTAAGTACATTTATACATTTATGGTTCCATATTTTCCAATTCAACACATCTCTGTTTCTCGCCTTCCACCTCAATAACTGCCTTTCTTCACTCTCCTTTTGCCTTTTCAACTGGTTCATTATCATCATCAACATTTGGGTCAGGTACGTGGGGAGGGAAGATCAGTCCTATTAAGTAAAATTTGTTTTTAGTTGTTTAAAACCTATTCATACCTAATTTTTCCCCCATGGGGCCCAAAGCAACAACATAGCAAAAATGTGCTATATAAATAAATCATTAAACAGGAATCAAACTATTAAACCTTGGGCCAGTTCTGGCTTACTCGAAGGCGCAGGCTATGAGCCAAGAGCTTCCTTTTCACAGGAACATTAAGTCCATTTATGTTTTTTAAAATTCCAGGTCATCACAGATCTAGATAATATAAGGTTAGATTTTAAATTTTCCAACAAGCTTGAAGGAGTTAGGATAGGATGGTCATAATACATAGAGGGTTTTGACCCACCTACTCCTAATTTAGTTCTCCTAATTCATTTATACTAATTTTGCTTTATAATGGTATCACTTTTAGTTGCTGAGAGTCTAGATACTTTTAAAGGAATATCTCCACTTCCTGTTTGGTCTAAATTGATGTCCATTGACATTTAAATTTAAGTGTGATTGTAAAAGCAGTTCCCTTTTCATAATTTGTTTTCTTCTACTTAACAAAATGTTTGATTCTTTTACAGCTCTCATAAATTGTTCTGTAACAGATGCATCAAAACGTTTAATGTACATTGGAGTTAAAATAGTTTAAATACAATATATTTTGTAATACTCCTTACACTTGTCAGCATTATACACTGAAATTACCCAAGCTGCTTTGAGCAGGTACTGACAGGTGACATAAATTTTCAACATACCATTCTGTGAACTCTGGAAGAGATACAGTGTCCTTTAAGATTGGTAATCTTCTGTTACTGATGTGTCAAAGACCCTGATGGTTCAGTAAACATATACAAGGATACCTTTTTAATGTTATAGGTAAATCAAATTTGTTCTTTCTCAAGAATAGCAACTCAAGGCTCACCACCTAGCCTTCCTCATCTATCCCACCTCAGTTCTGTACTCATCTGCCCTTGCACTCTATGCCTAGCCACTGTGCTCATAGGACTAGCTCCTACTGGTTTTTCTGTATTTTTTTTGTTTCTGTGTGGAAAGGAGTCTTCTGGTATGTTGGATAACTTCCAGTTATGACTTATTTTCAATCAACATTGGGCTCAATCAGTTCCTTTTTCCAGGCTACTGCATCAAATGCACATTTAATTTAACTGACATTATACATATAATTTATTTTCTTCTTCCTCCCTCCCCCATACATGCCAGAACTGTTTTATCCCTAGCCTTTTCTGTCTGTTCCCCATATTTCTTTTATCGGTACTGATTAATTTCCATTCTCCATGTCTCTCCAACAGATTTTAAAAACTAGTTCAAAACCAAGATGTCAGTTTTGTGCAGTTCTCCCTCTTACAAACAGAACTTAAGAGGAGTGGTGGTGGCTAGGGCTGGCTTCTTTATGTAAAGAAATTAAATGTGCACCATTTTAAAATGCACATGAATAGAGATCAGAAGTTGTCTAAATGTGAAGCTGCAGTGAGACAAGAATGTAAAACTCTGGGCTGGGAACTGGAGAGAAGAATGTGACACTCTGAGCAAAACACAGAGCACTGAACAGTAAGGTGGGGGTATATATTCCTTTTCTTCTATTGAGGTTTGCTGTTGGATTCCATACTATTAAGATGAAGGCCAATGTGGAGTGAGAATTTATTGAAAGTGAATGCTGGTTTTGATTTTAATGTCATTTTTCAAACAACACCTACCTGGTGCAAAGGTAGTGGACGTTACGCATGTTTTAGATAGGCTGGTAGATAGGGATGGTAGATAGGGATGGGGAGGAGCCAGTGGTCGTGGTGCATGTGGGCACCAACAATGTGGGGAAATGCAGTTGTGAGATCCTGGAGGAGAAATTTAGACTGCTGGGCGGGAAACTCAAGGCCAGGACCTCCAAGGTAGCCTTTTCAGAAGTGCTACCTGTTCCATGCGCAGGGCCGGAGAGACAGGCACAGATCAGGAGTCTCAATGCATGGATGAGACGATGGTGTAGGGGGGAAGGGTTCAAGTTCGTTAGGTACTGGGATACTTTTTGGAACAAGAGGGAGCTGTACAAAAGAGATGGTCTCTGCTTGTCCCAAGAAGGAACCAGGCTGCTGGTGCTTAAAATCAAAAAGGTGGCAGAGCAGTTTTTAAACTGAATATTGGGGGGAAGCCGACAGGAGATGAAAAGTCTCTGGTTCGGGATGGCTCATCTTGGAGGGATGAGGGGGTAGCTGTTGCTTTTCTACAGGGAGGTGGATTGGAATTGTCCACTGAGACTGTGGCTAGTGATATGGACTGCTTGGCAAGGTCTCAAGGCAGCAAGAGAAAGGTTGAGGGCTTAACATGTATGGGCAATTATCCGAAGTAAAATCGGGGAATTGGAGTGCTTGGTGTTGGGGGAAAAATAGACATTGTGGGTATTTCAGAAACTTGGTGCGATGAGGAAAATCAGTGGGATACGGTGATTCCCGGTTATATATTATATTGTAAGGATGGAGGGGAAGGATTGGAGGTGGGGTGGCTCTGTATGTCAGAGAGGGTATACAGTCCAGTAAGATTGAGAGGGTAAGAGAATTGGATTCACTTCTGGAAATGGTATGGGTTGAAATAGTGGGCCCAAAAGGAAGCTTAACACTGGGAGTATGTTATCGCCCACCAGATCAAAAGGTAGAGGAGGATTATAAAATGATGAATGAATTAAAGATAGCAGCTAGACGAAATAACTGTGTCGTAATAGGTGATTTAACTACCCACACATTGATTGGGTCAATATGTGTTCTGGTCAGGAAAAAGAGATTGAGTTTCTAGGCACTCTCAATGACTGTGCTATGGAACAGATGGTCACAGAACCTACCAGGGAGAGGCAGTCCTGGATTTGGACCTAAGTAATGCCCAAGACCTGGTGAGGAATGTAAAAGTGATTGCACCGCTTGGGAACAGTGACCATAATGTTATTGAGTTCAACATTTGTATAAATAGGGAATTGGCCAAAAAGACTAGGACAGCCACTTTTAACTTTAAAAGGGGTAACTTCTCTGATATGAGGGGACATGTGAGGAGGAAACTGAAAGGAAAAGTAGAAAGGGTCAAAACCATTGGGGAAGCTTGGAGACTATTTAAAAGTACAATCGTAGAAGCTCAGAAAAATATATATATACTGCAGGTTAGGAAAGGCACAAATAGGTATAGAAAAAAGCCTGCATGGTTAACAAACAAAGTAATGGAAGCTGTAAAAGGTAAAAAGGATTTCTTTAAGTGGTGGAAAGCTAGTCTCAGTGAGGCTGATAAAAAGGAACACAGGCTGTGACAAATAAAATGCAGGTCTGTGATCAGGCAGACAAAAAGGGAATATGAGGTGCATATAGCAAAAAACGTAAAGACCAACAATAAAACTTTCTTCAAATGCATTAGAAGCAGGAAACCAGCCAGCGAGGCAGTGGGGCCCTTGGATGGCCAAGACATAAAAGGAGTATTGAAGGATGATAGAGAAATGGCTGAGAAGCTGAATGCATTTTTTGCCTCTGTCTTCACTGCTTGCCCACTCCAGAACCGCTGATTTTGGGAGGGTGTTGAAAGACCTGACTCAGATTGAGGTGATGAGAGAGGAGGTCCCACGACTCAGTTTTTACATTGATAAATCACTAGGCCCAGATGGCATACATCCAAGAGATCTGAAGGAACTCAAATGTGAACTTGTGGATCTCCTGACAAAAATATGTAATCTTTCATTAAAATCTGCCTCCATTCCTGAGGACTGGAAGGTAGCTAATGTCACTCCCATCTTTCAAAAGGATTCCAGAGGAGATCTGGGAAATTACAGGCCAGTCAGTCTGACATCGATACCGGGTAAGTTGGTGGAAACTGTTATTAAGGAAAGAATTAGTAGCCACATTGATGAACAAAAACTATTGAGGCTGACTCAGCATGGGTTCTGTAAGGGAAGATCTTGTCTCACTAACCTGTTCTTTGCGGGGATGAACAAACATCCCCGCAAGGGGGTGGACAAGGGGGGACCCAATAGATATTGTTTACCTTGACTTCCTGAAAGCTTTTGATAAAGTTCCTCATCAAAGACTCCTAAGTTAGCTCAAAAATCACGGGATAAAAGGACAAGTCCTCTTGTGGATCAAAAACTGGCTAATTAATAGGAAACAGAGAGTGAGTATAAATGGGCAATTTTCTCAGTAGAGAGTGGTAAGCAGTGGTTACTGCAGGGATCAGTACTCGGTCTGATGCTTTTCAACTTGTTCATTAATGATTTGAAGTTGGGAGGAAGCAGTGAAGTGGCTAAATTTGCAGATGACACAAAGTTGTTCAGGGTGGTGAAAACCAGGGAGGATTGTGAGGCACTCCAAAGGGATCTATCGAGGATGGGTGAGTGGGTGTCAATGTGACAAATGGGGTTCAGTGTGGCCAAGTGCAAAGTGATGCACATTGGAGCCAAAAATCCTAACTATAAATACACGCTGATGGGGTCCGAACTGGCAGAGACTGACCAAGAAAGAGATCTTGGAGTCGTAGAGATAACTCACTGAAAATGTCGAAACAGTGTGTGACTGCAGTAAAAAAGGCCAATGCTATGCTGGGGATTATTAGGAAGGGTATTGAAAACAGATCAGCCAATATCGTTATGCCCCTATATAAATCAATGGTGTGACCTCATTTGGAATACTGTGTACAGTTCTGGTCACCGCACCTTAAAAAGGATATTATAGCTTTGGAAAAAGTGCAGAAGTGGGCAACTAGAATGATAAGAGGGTTGGAACACTTTCCCTAAGAAGAAAGGTTAAAGCGCTTGAGGCTCTTTAGCTCGGAGAAATGACGTCTGGGGGTGACATGATCGAGGTTTATAAGATTATGCATGGGATAGAGCAGGTAGAGAAAGAGGTACTTTTCTCTCTTTCTCACAATACAAGAACTTGTGTGCACTCAATGAAGTTTCTGTGCGGTCAGGTTAGAACGGATAAAAGGAAGTACTGCTTCACCCAAAGAGTGCTTAACACATGGAATTCACTGCCACAGGAGGTGGTGGCAGCTACAAGCATGGACGGCTTCAAGAGGGAATTAGATAAGCATATGGAGCAGAGGTCCATCGGTGGTTATTAGCCACTAGGTATAGATAGGGACTCTGGGGCAAGTGTTGCTCTGTATTCTTGGTGCTTGGGGGGGGTCAACATTGGGAGGGCTTCTAGTGTCCTGGCCCCACTGGTGGACCTCCTGATGGCACCTGGTATTTTTGGCCACTGGGTTACATCGAGTGTTGGACTGGATGGGCCATTGACCTGATCCAATGTTGGCTTCTCTTGTGTTCTTAACACAGTAACCAAGCATATCAGAATTCACTAAGTGCCTTAACATGGCGACTGTGCAGTTTTTGAAATTAGTTATGCACAGTCCACTCCCATACATATTTGTTTGAAGATAAATCCTACTGAGTTCCTAAGATTTCACTTTAATTTCCAAATTGTTGCTCTTAAATTATTCCAGGCCTATAAAATAAAAGAAAAAAAGAACAACAAAATGTTTTATATTTTAAGCTTGTCTGAAAAATGTTCATTGGATCTAGATGGAGTAAACTGAGGGTATAGAATTATTGTAAATAATTCTGTACTTTCATTTCAGATCAGATTGAAAAGACTGAACACAATTCCTTGAGCTCCTTCACTGGTCAAAATAAACACTGTGCTTATCACAAACTAACACTTTTTGTTGTTCTTGTAGTAATAGAAAAGAGTAAGAGTCCAGTAGCACCTTAAAGACTAACAAAATTTGTGGTAAGGTATAAGCTTTCTGAAGAAGAAGTGAACAGCGACTCATGACAGCTCATACTGTCACAAATGTTGTCAGTCTTTAAGGCACTACTGGACTGTTACTCTTTTCTACTGCTACAGACAGACTAACACAGCTACCCATCTTGTTGTTCTTGTAGTTAATGATAAGCAGGAAGGATTGCCCTCTAGTGGAATAATATGAGAATTCATTTAATAGTTTCATTTTTAGCTTTGGACATTGATTGCGCTATGACTACCGTTACAACTCCTGAATAGAATATATTTAATCAGCACCATGCAATCTTACACACAACAATATTTCTGTGATGGAATATCATTGCATACCATGGGTAAGGGATTACTTAATGAAATAATGTCTAGTGCTTGAAAATGCTTGCGGCACTTCTCACAAATTCATGTTATATTCATAACGTATAAATATATTTATATAAATGTTCTGTAAACATATATTTTCCAGGTAAATATCAAAAAAGTAGGTGGTTCTCTTGGTCCACAGCCAAATCCAGAAACGAAAGCCATATAATACCTTTCATTTAGACCAACCAAAATAATACAACACAGAACTTCTCATTAGACTGGATGTTAAAAGTATAAAAACACATGGGCACAATCACTTCGTGAAACCCTGTGCCCACTGAAGTCAGCAAGACATCCTGCACAGGCTATAGATACGCTATAGAGGCCTTGAGAGTATTCCTTCAAAAATCTTCCCCTCTGCATATCCAGTATGATGAAGAGTTCTGGAGGACTCAAAAGCTTGCAGCACAATGTGTTGCATTTTAGTTGGCCTTAGTAAAATTTTTGAATAGGTTTTCAAGGCTTTTGCTTCTGGATATGGCAACCTATTAAGGTATAATAACATTATACCCATACTGCACATGAAGGTTGGGTGGGTGAGAAAAGTGTCTTTCTTAAGACCATCTAGTTGCTGAGGGATGCTTTGTCCTGGTGATTTCTCGATGTACTAAACCAGCTCAAGTAGTATTTCTTTTGTGTGTTCTCTGGTAATAACTCCTGTGGGACAAACTGTAGTTGGCAAAATTACTTCCGTTTATCATTAGTGGTATATTGTTGATTCTTAATCCTATTATCATGCATATTAAAAGCTATTAATAGGACACTGTAGCATTCTAATCTGCTGGTTCTGTTATGCAGCTATTTTTTACATTTATTTTTAAACTATACTATGAACCTATGTATATGACCTGCACTATGATTTTCTTGACATATAGCAGTGTCCCTAATTTTGGGTAACCAAGAGCATAAACATTATTTGTATCTCAGATGCTGTGTTTACTTTCCACCTGTCAACGATCAATACTTTCAGTCAACAGTACAGATCATCTATGAAAAGGAGAGTGGGAAGGAGATGCCTGAATAGAGTTTAGCATCTCTGGCCATATGCCTCAGAGGGAATATGGCAGTTGCAGATTCTGTAAACTCTCCAAAGCCCTCAAACGTTTTTGAATCTTTGAAGAAAACTCTTTAAAAGAGCTCTGGTCAAAGTACTTGTGTAATTTTGAACATATTTGCCAAATTATCAGGTTGTCATCAGTCATGTATTTATGTGTTGCTTAAGATGTATAGCCAAATAAAATCTTTAGCATTAAAATCATTAACATTACTGTGGAATGCACATTATCAGTAACCAATTGCAAAGGAAAAAAATTCAAAATAACTTTACATAAGCAATCCATTTCATTATCTATGTTATTTTCATTATAATTGACACTGTCCAGGGTGCCTAATTTAGATTTTATGAACCACAAAAGCTTTGTGTTGTTAATGAGAGGCATTTGGGGTTCAGTGTTCATATTATTCTATGTTATAGTGAATCTAAATGTATAAAACTAATTATCCATTACAACATGCATAAGAGGAGGACTTAATTTGAAACTGCCGTGACCACATTATACCTCCAAATTCAAAATAATGCCGCCATGCTGTGCTTCAAACCGTTCTGGGTCAGGAAAAAACATGAAATGTAACTCCTTGTATAAATGAGATACTAATAATGTGTATACTCCTTGTAATGGTGTTCTCTGTTCTTTTCTCCTTAGAATGTGAAAACATTTGCATCTTCAGATAGTCTAGTGAAGGTCCAAGAAGTAGCAAGCTGGCTTTTGGAAATGAATCAGGAACTGCTGTCTGCTGGCAGCAAGAGACGGCGAACTGGTGGGCCTATTCGTGGTAATGCTTCCTCCAGCCAAGTGGATGAGGAACAGATGAATCGAGTTGTGGAGGAGGAGCAGCAGCAACATTTACGGCAACAAGAGGAGGTACGTGTTGCAAGGAATGGAGAAATAGGTGGAGGGGAGCCTGGACTTTGCCACAGAAATGAATCTCAGCAAGAGCAGTTAGAAGAGAACAACAACAGGTTTATTGCAGTGGATGAAGAATATTCTGGTAACCAAGAAGAGGAGGAAGATGATGAACATGCTGGTGAACAGGAGGAAGAGGAGATGGAGGAAGAGGAAGAAATGGACCAGGACAGTGATGACTTTGATCAGTCTGATGAAAGCAGCAGAGATGATGAACACACCACTAGTAATAGTGTTACAAATTCAAATAGTATCATGGACTTAGCAATACATCAGCAGTCATCACCATTCTACATAAAATCAAAGGTGAGTAACTTTTCATTCTTTTTGGCGGAGCACTGAAACTTTGAAAATTACTTATTTTTTGTATTCTTTTTATAAAAATAAGCATGCATTTACTAGAATAGTGAATTCCTATGAAAATATTGGTTTGTTGTGATCCTTTAGTCATCTCTACTTTTTTTGCTGTGCATCTGAAATGAGGAAGCTAGGAAGTACAATCTTAAGAAGAGTTACACCCTTCTAAGCCCATTGACTTTCGTAAATGGACTTAGAAAAGTGTAACATTTCCTTAGGACTTCATTGTAAGTTTAATTAGAACTGCAATATTATTTTTTATTTATTGTATTTATAACCCGCCCTCCCCACATGCGTGTGTTCTGATGTTAGTGTGATGAGTAGTACCAGAAGCGTCACTGTTGTTTTTCTCAAAGTGAAAGTGTTTTTCTCAAAGTGAAAGGATTCACAAGTTGTGCATAAATTTTAATATTTTGAGTTAACTGGTTGTTGTGATTCTTGAAGATGATGTGCAGGTGAAAGATAAACAGAATTCAGAAAGTGAGCTTTTGTTTGTCTTCCCTGAAAAGAAAAAACACATTTAGTAAAGTTAATATTTTTGTCATATTCTTATTCTAGATAATGAGCTGGTTGCTATCTTGAACAAAACAAGAAGGTGGAGCGGATTCTTCTAGATATGTGCTGATTAGATTATATTCTCTCTTGTTTCAGGCATTTTATCCCAAATATCTATTATCAAATTTCATGGAACTTTGAGGAACAGGACCCTAAGAGTAGGGTCTTTGATCAAAAAAGCAGTCCAAGCTGTGCGAGAACGACACATCATCCAACATTTGGTTGTGAAACCTACAATCATAGGATTTTGCATTCACCTCTTCTAAATAGGTTTACGATCCATTTTTACTAGTTAGGTATAGCTAATTGAGATAGAACAGAAGTAGCAGCACAATTTTAAGTGCTACAGGGACAAGGTGGAGCACACAGTAGTAGAAAGGAAGCCTTTGGTCATACTCAAGGTATGAGCTGAACCAGAAAATCCTTTGATTTCCTGCTGGAATCTAGCTCTAGCCCAGGGGTCGCCAGTGTGGTGCTTATAGTTGCCATGGCACATGTTGACATTTTTCCTGGTGTGTCAGCTTTCTAAACACACTAAGTGTGTTTAGAAAGTGGGTGGGGCCAGGTGTGGCTTTTTTCCAACAGGGCTTCTGTTTGGCCATTGGAAATATGACCGGCTATGCAGATTTTGTAAAAAATTGCGCCATTGACAGCTGCCGCCACAGCACGAGAATCTTCAATGCATTGCTGTGTGTATGCAAGAAAATATTTTTAAAGAGTATGTTTATTTAAAAGGCATCATGTAAAATAGAGCTTCTGCCTGAAATGTTGAAGAATTACCATTAGAGTTATGCATAACCTCACCCTCTTACATTTTGTATTTGGCTCCGTATTAGGGGGCAGCCATTTTGAGGCTGCTCCTACCACCCTGTGTCAGAATTCCAAAGGTGTCTACAGGCTTGAAAAGGTTGGGGACCCCTGCTCTAGCCAATCCAGAGTTAGAGGGGATAGCAGAAGAATTTTGTCTAATGTCATTCCTTATGAACCATTGGCTCAGTTCGTTCTTGGAAACACAAGGTCCTAGGATCAAGGTCAGCTGTGGGGCAGAGCCATGACAAAGCTTGTGTATAGCTGTAATAGCTGGGAGCTGGTCGTGTTAATGACTAAAACAATGAGTTGTGATTTGTAAGGTCACTAAATCTCATTTTTTTGCCACAGATTAGTTGGCCTTAGGCAAGCCACCCTTCTCTGTCTTGGCCTTAGTCCCCATCTGCAACATGGAGATAAAAATGCTGGCCTACTTCATTGAGCTGCACAATTTCTGTTCTGTTCATTTAAAATGTTCTGAAATGAGTAGACATTGAACACTAGTAGATATACAGTAGTAGCCAAGCCACACTACAGTCCAACAAAAAGTATGGCTCCAGATTAGCAAGTAAAAAACTATTTACATTGTTACAGAAATTTATTTCACAGTGCTAACACCAAACATTAAATACTAAGTGAGAATATGGTTTAATGTGTAACTAGCCAAACACATATAATTCCTCCCATAATAAAGTGATACCAACCTTTTCACATTTCAGTTTCAGCACATCAATAATTTAACAATGTTCTAAACAGCAGTCGTAAAATGCTCACATGTGGATCAATTATAAATACCTTGTTAAAATAGCAAGCAATATTACTTCATTTCATTAAACATTCACAAGCATCAACTACAAACCTGATATTCGAATGGTAGTCTACATCTTAAAGATACAGTGGGTCACACATTAAACCATATTGTTAAAATAAAAGAGCTCAAATCACATTTCTCATTCAAAACAAATGGAACCACAGAATGCAGAGTATAAATCCAATAAGATTCTCAGTGTTGTAAACATTTGTGTATATCTAATTGATTGCAGGGGTGTTTAATTAACTTCTCAATAACAAAAAAATTAAAATGAGTCTTTCTGCATTCTTTTGGTATAAAGTGTGTAACCAAAGGAATAGCCAAGAAACCATTTTTATGGCACTACGATGTTCTGATATCTGTGTGCCACTTGACAAGAAATCATACATATAACAATTTACACGGACAAATCAAAACATATTCTACATAAATTGAACTGCACTCTGAAAAATGTGAGTATCCTGTGATTGTATAAATTCCTGCACCACTAGTGGTTGACTACAACTAATGCAACCCATGTATTTATAATGCCCTATTTTCCAAGGGGGAACCTTAACTGTTTGAGCCCTTTGAATATATTTAATGAGGTATTCTCAATCTGTTTTAGTTCCTCATTAGTCCTATTAACAATAACATCATCAAATGGACACTTATTTAAAATGGAGACCTACCTAATCTTAAATTCATAATCACACAGAAACATACCCAGTTTCTGTATTCTCAAACCCCATGGAGTTATATGCTTTTTACAATACTGTCAAAGAGTGGAGGCATGCAACTCATATCTCATGTATTTCTTCCAATAAAATTCATAATCAGTCCACTGTGAGCACATAGTATCACCTACGTCCAAAAACAAATGAGAGCCTTCCAAACAATTTAACTCTGTCTTCTTCAGTATAAGCAAACTGCTATTGCCAAGAAGACATCTTTCCCTGAACACAATGTAACTAATGGATAGGAGCCAAGCCACAGTACAATCCAATAAAAAGTACTAGGTGCGGAGTAGACATTGAACACTATCAGTGCACAGGGACTTGTGTCTACAGATTGTAATTAACTGATTTGTTTTGTTTCTCAGCTAGGGTAAGATAGAGTTTTAACTTAGGACTACTTCTATTTGTGATGCTGCCTTGTAGAAGTGCTTATACACTGTTTATAAACAGCCAGTTCATGAATGTTAAATCTCCATTGTTCAGACTAGTTCCCATTAGTAACTTGCTTCCACCACCTCCAACTGAAGATATGAGAAGCAAAGCATTATGTTAAATGAATTTGATTGCTTGGCTATAATTGTATAAGGGGGTAAAAACACACATTTTGCTATTTCTATTGTTTTAATGAAGTATTGTACATACAGTTTTCCAGTGGGTCTTGTATATGCTTGCTATGTATAGTATTGAACTGGGTACTGGCTTTGGTGGTCCATTTAAATTCTAGACAACTAAAGAAAATTTGTACTGCTACTATTGCAGTATGCTTTCAATGCTTTATAGTATGAAACAAAATATTCCCTCTTGGCTGTGATTGCAAGTATTCTTTTTCTTCTAAGGTGGGTCTTATAAATATGCTTCTGTGAATCCAGAATGGCAAAGGTCATATTCATTAGGCTTTTAAATTTTTGCTAAAATAGCACCAACTTGCTTATTTGAAGTTGAAGTGGCTTATTTGAAGCTGAAGTCACTGATGTGAAGATGATGATGCCTACAGAAAGATCCATGGAGTGAAAGGAATTTGAATTAAGTGGATGAACCTCAAATGGAAAGGCAAATATTCTGAATTAAACACTAAAAAGTTGGAGCAAAAGCATGCACCATATGTTTACCTGTGGCAACAGTCCCTGTCCACATTGGAGGTAATGTCATGGTATTTACAGTGCACATAAGGGTAATATAATTGTTGTTGAGCCAGCTGGGCAGCCTACAAATAGTCTGCCAGGATACCACCTCATTAGAATTTCTTAAAGCCTTCCTGTATCTTGCATTGGAGATAGCAGATGGAGGTTGAAGATCGTGTATGCTTTTTGAAGGTGTTACTAGCCGATTAGCTTTTTAACTATCTATTGTTGTTACCTGTCTAAATGAATTCCATGATGGTATGGTTTTATGTGTTTAAAACTTCTGTAATTTGTTTTCAGTGTAGCATTTATTAGCATTTTGTAAGTTCTGCAGTTTTTACGGCCATTATCTTATTCATAATTAGATTGCATAAATTCCGTTTATAGCAGTATGATATTGGGAAGACGATCCTTGCAGACATATTTATCCTCTTCTGCATTCTTTTCTTCCCCACTCCCTCCAGTTATCGGGATCCAACCATCCTGCAAGTAACCTTCCTCCAGCCTTAAGGAATGTTCCTCCAACTTAAATAGCTCTCCCTCCAATGAAAGGAAGGCTTTGTACTTAAGCCAGAAGGAGAGGTGGGGTATAAGTATTTTAGTAAATAAACTTTTCTCAGAGGAGTGGTAGAATAGTGGCATCCCACTATTTAAACTCCGTAGGGTTTGGAAGCTGAAAGCATTTGGACCGTTATCTGCTTCTTGAGAGGTGCCATTGAGCCACAGCTGTTTTCAGCATTTGTTGTTCCTTTCTTAATGCTGCAGGTCATTTTCTTGCATTGCATGGTATTAGCTGGCCGTGTCAGAAGTGGTGCATGACTCTCTCGCATCTGTATTTAGCCTGCCTAATGCTGCTAAACTACATGAAGTTGAAACATGCTCCAGCTTACTGCAAGCCATGAAATCAGGCAGATTAAAAATAGATTGTGAGAGTCATATGCTGCTTCTGACCCAGTTGACATCCCCATACAAAACCCCTATGACTGTGTGACTATGCAGAGAGATCTGGGATGCATGCCAGTTTTGAGCATCCTGTTTCCTCCTGGTTACCTTTTCTAACCCACTGGCTGTTGGAAAGGAAGTTATGAGGTGTGGCTGCAAAGCAGTGGTGAGGGAAGAGACATACACCTTTACTTGCACCTCCCCCTACCCATGCTGTGAGCCATGGCCCCATTATTTTCTCACTAGGCCCATATATTAATCAGTGTTGTAAAACTGAGAGTTTTGAAGGTTTGGTATATTTCCCCCATTAAGAATTGGAACGTCACACTGCTTTAAAAGGATTCTTCCATTAACTATGCATTTCAACTGCTATGATGCATATAGCTTTGCTGTGATGCCTAGAGGGTTGAGTTGACTGACATAACAGGTAGATTATTTCTAATTTTTGGTATGACACCCTAAATGGTGTGTTGTGTTGTGCTGTGTTGGTGGCTGAAGCCTGATTTTCACATTAGTGATTCATATTGCTGACTAATTCATTTCTGTGTGATGGCACGCAAACCTTAGCATCTGTATCCAGGAGTAATGTCATTGATCTTGTTAGAACTCTGAACTAAATAAGTGTCTTCTGCTGCTCAAGGTTCATGAATCAATGAGGTTTTAAGGGTACAAAAGGAAAGGAAAGAACTCTGAATTCTCCATGCCCAGTGCACATCAGTACCCAAATCTGGGAACAGGCAGAGATTACTTCTGTAATATGGATTCCCACCTTACTGAAGTGGCTTTTGGTTACCAGTCATGTTGCACTGTGGAGTACCATAAAAATGAGAATGCCAATGGTATTCTTTTTCATATGCATGGCTTCTGTTTTTTTTCTGAATAAATGTTGTTTGACTATTTGTTTTGTTATTGGGCCACTGAAAATTGCTACAAATGCCTGAACAACATTAATTTGGAGAGAACATAGGTAATAAGTTGGAAAGCCATTTCAATTAAATAAAAAGTATTATACATGTTTCTAACAAATAATGCATTTCTAGGGATTCATGTCAACTTGAAAGTAAAGAAAGGGTTGGGGCGGTCTGGCTGCTGGAGTCTTTGAACAAAAGTAAAATCTAGTAGTTTTCTTGTACTAGTTGGTGATGGTCAGATTCCCACTTCAAAAAGTTCGGAGAAGGATAAGAACGTAGCATCACTGAGAGCAGGCTCTGGACTGTGGTATTATAGTTCATAGAACTGCATGTGGTGTGTCATTGCATCCGTACTACAAACTAATTTATCGTTTTGCTGACAAGAAATTACAGTGGTTTAATGCCAGTTTGTTGGCAGGTAACAAGATATATTAGTTGCTGTAGATTTTCCGGGTTGTGTGGCCATGATCTTGGCATTGCAGGACCTGATGTTTCGCCAGTAGCTGTGACTGGCATCCTCAGAGTTATAACACAGAAGGATGGAGTACTCTCTGTGTCAAGGTGAGCAGAAAACTGATAGGCAAGTAATTTATTTCTACCCTGGAAGGTGGGGTAGGTTTGAGTCAATTATCTACTGTAGTTCTCCAGGCTATTACCATGCTAATGGAGGAGGTTCTTTTGTCTATGGATTGTTTCCTGAGGAGGTTCTTTTGTGTGTGGAATGGCTATTGAATCTCTAATCTTATCTGTAGTGCTATTGCCAGCTGTCGAGCATTTTGTGTTTTTCAGGACAGGAAACCATGCCCTATTTATTTTTAAATTCTCTTTCTTTCCTGTTGAAATTGTGTTTATGTTTATGAATTTCCGTGGCTTCCCTGTGTAATCTGACATGGTAATTGGAAGTGTTCTCCAGTCTTTCAGTGTCTTGGAACAAAATGCTGTGTCCTGTTTGGGTTAGGCTATGTTCAGCCACTGCTGATTTTTCAGGTCGGCCAAGTCTGCAGTGTCTTTCATGTTCTTTTATTCTTGTCTGAATGCTACGCTTTGTGGTCCCAATGTAAACTTGTCCACAACTGCATGGTATATGGTATACTCCTGCAGAAGTGAGGGGTTTTCTTCTGTCTTTTGCCAATCGTAGCATCTATAACAAGATATAGTTTGCACTTTGACTGCAATGATGAACTATGGTTTGTTGTGAACCAGGAAGTCTTCATTCTCTAAGCCACACACAAAGGGAGGAGAGAGCATGTCTTCAAAAGCTTTTTGTCATTATATCTGAATGCAATGAGAGTCTGAAGTATTAACTAAGATATTTAAAGGATTGTCTTGCGTTTTTAACTTTAAAGTAAGTAAGGGAAAATCTTACTGTCATATACAATAGACTGCATATCATAAAGATGATTTTCATAGACTGGTCTTAAGTAGCAGTATTTACATATGAGGTCAAAATAATTTTGATATTATTCAACTAGTTTTGAGTTATAGATGTTTAACCACAGTAGGATACAATTAGACACTTTGGTCTTCTACACTGCTCTAAGATGTTGAATTGGCTCTTCTTGTACAAGTTGATGAGTGGTAAAGATTGGGTACTCTTAGAATGCTGACAATAATATAGTTAAATAATACAATAATATAAGTAATAGAGTAAAAATTAAAATTATAATTTTAAAATGTCTTCCATAATTCAAAAAAAGTCTGTGAACTGTGGATTTGCATGAAATTAACCTAGGACTGTCACTCAGTGCTATCATCCAAAAATAAAAAATAGAGCTGTCATTTAGTGAATGAAACCTAGCTGATTTAATCATTTTAGTTGAAATTAATCTATTTAAATTTACATAAATTTAGTAGAAATGTAGTTCTGGAAGATAAAAATATACCATTTATTGGATTTAGAGTTCTCTTTCTGTTGATAATGGAGCCTGATGTACCACAGGTGGAAAGATCCTTACATGTGTTTTTCTGCTGGCAGAAGTCTCCTTGGGCTGGAGGAATGCCCCACAGTTAGTGGCACAGAAATGCTGAATCTATCCTTTGTTTTTTAGCATGTCTCAAGATATTCTGCTTTCTTGCATACATCAGGGAATGTTTCTTCAAAGATGGTACTGAGGAGCAGGAATCTATGTTTGTTGCTCAAAAATGTCAGGGTAGCAGTAGAGAAGATTGGATTTATATCCTGCCCTTCGCTACCCAAAGGAGTCTCAGTACGGCTTACAATCTCCTTTCCTTTCCCTTCCCCTCCCCACAACAGACACCCTGTGAGGAAGGTGGGACTGAGAAAGCTCTCTCGAGAACAGCTCTCTCGAGAACAGCTCTGAAAGAATTTATGACTGACCCAAGGTCACATCAGCAGCTGCATGTGGAGGAGGGGGAATCAAACCTGGTTCTCCTGTATTAGAGTCTGCACTCCCAACCAATACACCAAACTGGCTGTCTAGCAGTGACATTGTATTTATGTAAAACATTTATAATCTCACTGTTTCCATGGTCGTGGCAATGTAGAATATGCCAAGTGCTAATCATATTAAAACCATGAAAAACACAACCCAATAATTAAAATGGCAGCAATAAACACAATTAAATTATATTTATCCCCAAAGCAGCATTGAAAGAGCCTAGAGATCTTAGCTTAAAATCACAGACGTGAGAATGGCTAGTTAAAATCATTGCAGGGAGGCACTAAAGGCCTACAAGAATAAAAACATGTATGATTGACACCTACAAGCATAGACTCTTGTCTCGGAGGTGTGGTGGGACTATGTTTTGAGGGTGTTCTAAGGTATAGATGTCATCGCGTTCAGGAGATGTTCTGGGTGCATGCCTACCTAGCATCTAAAAATGGGAGTCAACAGAGCAGGACCACCATGAGTAACTTCAGCTGTCATTTAAGTCCCCTGGAAAGATTGTTACCTCTTCTGTGGCTCATACAATGAATGTATATGTACTTAAAGTCCCAAGTGGTTATTGCTTTGAAAGAAACTTGTAATAAGATATCGTAATGTTTGAATCACAAAAATGAGCCTGGGAAATACCACAAATATTTTCACTATGCTTAAGAAGTTGCTTGAAACAAGTTTAAGAGAACTCTATTTCAATCAGCCATTTGTTCCTTCCATTGCTTTTGGCTATATGGCAGGTGCAGCGGATTAAAAATATTTGGGTTAATAAGGAGGTCAGTCTAGTGTGACACATTTGCAATTACTGATTACTGTATCAAAAGCAAATTTGGATTTGCTGGATGCAAACTAGTTTCCTTTTTTTCCTCTGTTTTTCTTTTATGAACCATGTGAGAATTGTGAAATTTCAGCTGATAAATGTTGCTTTTTTTGTTTTTTCAGAAAAATATTCTCTATTTTTAATTTAAACATCCCTTGGTAAGAGGTAAAACTATTCCAAAGATTTCAAGAGAAGAGAAGAGGAGAAGAGGTTGAATTTATACCCTGCCCTTCACTACCCAGTGTCTCAGAGCAGCTTACAAACTCCTTTCCCTTCCCCTCCCCACAACAGACACCCTGTGAGGTAGGTGGGGCTGGGAGAACTCTTGACAGAAACGGCTCTTTTTTCAAGAACAGCTGTGCCAGAGCTATGGCTTGAGCAAGGTCATCCAGCCAGGTACAAGTGAAGGAGTGGAGAATCAAACCCGGTTCTCCTAGATTAGAGTCCGCGCACTTAAGCACTACACCAAACTGACTCTCTCTTTTTTTAAATTTTTAATATTACAATGTAATGAATTTGCAATACATATCTGTATAGGCAGTAAAATTGTATGGCACAACATCACACAACAATTTTGATGGGTTTCTCCCCCAATTCCATTCTCATTTTCTTGAAGTTTATTCCTTTTAACTGTATATTTTAATATATTCTGCCCCAGGCCATTAAGCTAAAGAAAAAAAATGCTTTTATACAAGGTTACAATATTTTACAACAATAATATTGACTGAGGCTTGTTTTCTTTGCAATCTTTCTCCCATTCTCACTTTCAAACACTGCACAACCCATAAAATCTGATATATTATTATACATTGAAAACCATCCTTCAACATCAGTAGTATAAAATCCTAGCACTGTGTGTGTGTGTGTGTGTGTGTGTAAAGAAGGCTAGGTAAAACATCACCTGTGATCTGCTGTTAAGCATGGGAGGGGAGATGGGTCATAGCATTACCGGGTCAAGTATTACCGAAGGTGAGAGGTAGAGGTGAATTAAGGTACATTTTGTATCTAAATAAGGTTCTCATTCACTTACTAGTACAAATCAATAAATAAGGCTCTCATTCGCTTACTAGTATAAATTAAGAACATAAGAACATAAGAGAAGCCAGTGTTGGATCAGGCCAGTGGCCCATCCAGTCCAACACTCTGTCACACAGTGGCCAAAAATACCAGGTGCCATCAGGAGGTCCATCAGTGGAGCGAGGACACTAGAAGCTCTCCCACTGCCCCTCCCCCAGCACCAAGAATATAGAGCATCCCTTGCCCCAGAGTTCCTATCTATATCTTGTGGCTAATAGCCACTGATGGATCTCTGCTTCATATGTTTATCTAATTCCATCTTGAAGCTTTGCATGTACATTCATTAACTAGTCCACAAACTTTAGCTAAAATGCTGGCTACACAGAGATAGAGATAGATATAAGAAAGCACATTCAAAAGAAGGGGGAGAACCTACCTTTGTTACACTTGCATGAATAGCTATTTGAAGGACATTGCTGCTACTTGCTACAGCAGGCTAAGAATAAACTGACTGTTTACAAGTCAAACTGGGGTTGCATAGGAAAACTTTCAAAATTCATCTACATATCAAGAGAAATAGGGACCTGGGAAAATTCCACTGACTCTTTGAGAGTTGTATTGGGGAGGGGAGGAGAACAACCTCTGGACAAGAACCGAATGGGAAGATTTATAATGGGGAAGGGAGGAAATTTGGGGATGATGACACTTTAGCAGTAGAATGAAGTTTGAGTCCAGTGGCAACTTTAAGACCAACACTGTTTAATTCTGGGTATAAGAATTAAACTTTGTTGGTCTTAAAGGTGCCACTGGACTCAAATGTTGTTCTTTTGCTTGAGACCAACACAGCTACCCAACTGACTCTATCTTCATGGTCGACACTTTGGCAAAAGAGAGTGAATCGAATGGGCTCTCCTAAAACAAAAGCTCTTGCAAGCTCAAGCTGTCACTATTTCAACAAGAAGGAAACATGGTAGGGGATCCAAGAAGCCAATGTGGGTGAACAGAGAATTGCATGATGTGCTAAGGGAGAAAAAGGAAATATTCAAGAAATGGAGGCAAGGATATACCTTTAAAGAACAGTATCTATGGGTTGCTAGGCACTGTAGGTCAGCCATCAGAGAGGCCAAAGCTCACAGGCTCGCTACAACAAGAAACTCTTCTTCAGATATGTGAAGAGCAAATGCAAGATAAAAGAGACGATGGGCCCAATGTTGGAGGGAAATGGAGAAACTGACAGAGGACAGAGAGAAAGCAGAAAGTCTCAATACCATTTCTGCCTCAGTTTTTTTCCCTGAAGAAGAGGACAGGCTCATCTAGAGATGGTAGTAGGCAGGGCACAGCATCTGGGCTGCTGGTTGACATGGACAAAGAGGTAGTTGAGAAGCACCTGGTTAAATTGAATGAATACAGATCCCCAGGGCCAGATGATATGCACCCAAGAGTGCTCAGAGAACTTTCTAGAAAGCTTGCAGAGCCTTTGTTCATCATCTTCCAGACCTCTTGGAGGATGGGAGATGTGCAACAAGACTGGAGAAGGGCAGATGTTATCCTAATTTTCATAAAAGGGAGGAGGGATGACCCAGGAAACTACAGGCCAGTTAGTCTGACGTCTGTCCCAGGGAAGATATGGGAGCAGATTTTAAAGGGATCGATCTGCGAGCATCTAAAGGACAACTTGGTGATCTGGGGAAGTCAGCACAGATTTGTCCCCAGCAGATCCTGCCAGACTAACCTCATTTCCTTCTTTGATCAAGTGACGAAATTACTGGATCAAGGGAATGCTATTGATGTTGTTTACCTGGATTTCAATAAAGGGGTTCCTTATGATGTTCTGATGAGTAAACTAAAGGACTGTGGACTGGACTGTAGGATAGTTAGGTGGATAGGGAACGGGTTGGAGAACCACACTCAGAGAGTGGTTGTCAATGGCATTTCATCTGAATAAAGGGAGGTGTCCAGTGGGGTTCCACAGGGCTCAGTACTTTTCAACATTTTTATAAATGATCTGGATGAGGATGTGGAGGGGCTACTCATTAAATTTGCGGATGACACTATATTGGGAGGAGCAGCGAACCCACCAGAAGACAGAGATAGAATTCACCAATATCTGAACGTGCTGAAAAAGTGGACTGATGTGAAAAAGATGCAATTTAACAAGAATAAGAGGCAAGTTCTACATCTGGGTAAAAAAAATGAGGAACATGCATACTGGATGGGGGATACACTTCTGGGTAGCAGTGTGTGTGAACAAGATCTTGGGGTATGGGTGGGCTGAAAGTTAAATATGAGCAGCCAGCATAATGTGGCAACAAAAAAGGCTAATGCAATCTTGGGATATATCAACCGAGGCATAACTCCCGAATTGCAATATGTCATAGTCTTGCTGTATACTGCATTGGTCAGGCTACACCTGAAGTATTGTGTGCAGTTCTGGAGGCTTCACTTCAAAAAGGATGTGGACAGGATGGAGCTGGTGCAGAGGCGAGCAACGAGGATGATCGGGAGCCTGGAGACCAAGCCTTATGAGGAAAGCCTTATGTTTAGTCTGGCAAAGAGGAGGTTGAGGGGGGACATGATGGCTCTCTTTAAGTATTTGAAGGGCTGTCACATAGAGGACTCCCTCATGGATCACTGCCTTGTCGTGGCGAGGGGGCTTGTGTGGTTCGATGAGGCTGTGGGCTATGCCATGGAGGGCCACCCAGGATGGACAGGCCACAGCAGAGAACTCAGACCAAGCGTGATCCCCTGGAGAAGGAAATGGCAACCCATTCCAGTATCTTTGCCAAGAAAACCCCATGGACAGTAACAAAAGGCTAAAAGATATGATGCTGGAAGATGAGCCCCTCAGTTCGGAAGGTGTCCAATATGCTACTGGGGAAGAGCAGAGGGCAAGTACGAGTAACCCCAGAAAGAGTGAAGCGGCTGGGCCAAAGCCGAAAGGATGCTCAGTTGTGGATGTGTCTGACGGTGAAAGGAAAGCCTGATGCTGCAAAGAACAATACTGCATAGGAACCTGGAATGTAAGATCTTTGAATCAAGGTAAGCTTGACGTGGTCAAAAATGAGATGGCAAGAATGAACATCGACATCTTGGGAATCAGTGAACTAAAGTGGATGGGAATGGGTGAATTTAACTCAGAAGACCATTATATCTACTACTGTGGCCAGGAATCCCGTAGAAATAATGGTGTGGCCTTTATAGTCAACAAGAGAGTGAGAAAGGCAGTATTGGGATACAATCTCAAAAATGACAGAATGATCTCGGTCCAAATCCAAGGCAAACCATTCAATATCACAGTAATCCAAGTCTATGCCCCAACCACTGCTGCAGAAGAGGCTGAAGTGGACCAGTTCTATGAAGACCTACAACAGCTCATAGAACTAACACCAAAAAATGATGTCCTCATCATCATAGGGGACTGGAATGCTAAAGTAGGAAATCAAAAGGTAACTGGAATAACAGACAAGTTTGGCCTTGGCGAACAAAATGAAGCAGGGCAAAGGCTAACAGAGTCTTGTCAAGAGAACACGCTGGTCATAGCGAACACCCTTTTCCAACAACCTAAGAGGCGTCTCTACACATGGACATCACCAGATGGGCAACACCGAAATCAGATTGACTATATAATTTGCAGTCAAAGATGGAGAAGCTCTATCCAGTCAGTAAAAACAAGACCTGGAGCTGACTGTGGCTCAGATCATGACCTACTTATTGCAAAATTCAGACTTAAATTGAAGAAAGTTGGGAAAACTACAAGGCCATTCAGATTTGACCTAGATCGCATCCCCGATGAGTATACAGTAGAGGTGAAGAACAGGTTTAAGGGACTAGATTTGATAGAGTGCCTGAAGAACTATGGACAGAGGTCCGTGACATTGTAAAGGAGGCAGCAATCACCGCCATCCCAAAGAAAAAGAAATGCAAGAAAGCAAAGTGGCTGTCTGATGAGGCTTTACACATAGCAGAGGAAAAAAGGAAAGCTAAAGGCAACGGTGAAAGGGAAAGATTTGCCCAACTGAATGCAGATTTCCAAAGAACAGCAAGGAGAGATAAGGAGGCTTTCCTGAATGAACAATGCAAAGTAATAGAGGAAAACAATAGATTGGGAAGGACTAGAGATCTCTTCAAGAAAATTGGAGAAATCAAGGGAACGTTCCATGCAAAGCTGGCCATGATAAAGGACAAAAACGGTAGGGACCTAACAGAAGCAGAAGAGATTAGGAAAAGATGGCAAGAATACACAGAAGAACTATAGAAGAAGGACCTCAATGTCCTTAACAACCACGATGGTATAATCACTGACCTCGAGCCAGACATCCTGGAAAGCGAAGTTAAATGGGCCTTAGAAAGCATTACTAACAACAAAGCTAGTGGAGGTGATGGTATCCCAGCTGAGTTATTCAAAGTCTTAAAAGAAGATGCTGTTAAAGTGCTGCACTCAATTTGCCAACAAATTTGGAAAACACAACAGTGGCCACAGGATTGGAAAAGGTCAGTGTACATTCCAATCCCAAAGATGGGCAATGTTAAGGAATGTTCAAACTATCACACAATTGCACTCATTTCACACGCTAGCAAGGTCATGCTCAAAATCCTACAAGCTAGGCTCCAACAGTACGTGGATAGAGAACTGCCAGAAGTACAAGCTGGGTTTCGAAGAGGTAGAGGAACTAGAGATCAAATTGCCAACATTCGCTGGATTATGGAGAAAGCAAGAGAGTACCAGAAAAACATCTACTTTTGCTTCATTGACTATGCTAAAGCCTTTGATTGTGTGGATCACAATAAATTATGGCAGATTCTTAAAGAGATGGGAGTACCGGACCACCTCACATGTCTCCTGAGAAACCTGTATAAGGGTCAAGAAGCTACAGTTAGAACCAGATATGGAACAACTGATTGGTTTAGCATAGGAAAAGGAGTACGACAAGGATGTATATTGTCACCTTGCTTATTTAATTTATATGCCGAGTACATCATGCAAAATGCTGGCCTGGATGAATCACAAGCTGGAGTTAAGATTGCTGGGGAAAAGATCAATAACCTCAGATATGCAGACAATACCACTCTGATGGCAGAAAGTGAAGAGGACCTAAAGAGCCTCTTGCTCAGGGTGAAAGAGGAGAGCACAAAAGTGGGCTTGAAGCTCAACATCAAAAAAACTAAGATCATGGCATCTGGCCCCATCACTCCTTGGCAAATAGAAGGGGAAGTTGTAGAAGCAGTGACAGACTTCATGTTCCTAGGATCCCAGATCACTGCAGATGGTGACTGCAGCCATGAAATTAAAAGACGCCTGCTCCTTGGAAGGAAAGCGATGGCAAACCTAAACAGCAGAGACATCACCTTGCCAACAAAAGTCGGCATGGTCAAAGCAATGGTATTCCCCGTAGTAATGTATGGCTGCGAGAGTTGGACTATAAGGAAGGCCGAGCGCCGAAGAATAGATTCTTTTGAACTATGGTGCTGGAGAAGACTCTTGAGAGTCCCTTGGACTGCAAGGAGATCAAATCAGTCAATCCTAAAAGAAATCAACCCTGATTGTTCCCTGGAAGGCCAGATCCTGAAGCTGAAGCTCAAATACTTTGGCCACCAAATGAGAAGGGAGCATTCACTGGAGAAGACCCTGATGCTGGGAAAGATTGAAGGTCAAAGAAGAAGGGGACGGCAAAGGATGAGATGGTTAGACAGTGTCATCGATGCAACGAACATGAAATGGAGCAAACTTCAGCGAACAGCGGAAGACAGGAGGGCCTGGCGTAATCTGGTCCATGGGGTCGCGAAGAGTCGGACTCGACTGTGCGACTGAACAACAACAACAACACATAGAGGAGGGCAGAGAGCTGTTCCTGTTGGAAGCAGAGGATAGGGCTCGCAATAATGGGTTTAAATTAAGGGTAGGAAGGTACTGGCAGGATATTAGGAAAAACTTTTTTACAGTAAGAGTTGTGCAACAGTGGAATCAGCTGCCTAGGGAGGTGCTGAGCTCCCCCTCACTGGCAGTCTTTAAGCAGCATCTGGACAAACACCTGTCAGGGATATTGTAGGCTGATCCTGCCTTGAGCAGGGGGTTAGACTAGATGGCCTCTATGCCCCCTTCCAACTCTGTGATTCTATGATTCCTGTGAATAGCTCCTGTTTACATGCCAGGTGCTTCCAAGCTTAACACAATAAAACTGTCATTATTGTAGTCTCGATACAGCTGGGAAGTTCCCATTTGAGCAGAGAGATTTGGTCAGGGCATCAAATTTATAGAAAGCCTGCCTTCTTGTTGCCCAGTATTCAAGATTTGAACAGACCAGCCACAGAGACCTGACATGCCAAAGGCAGGAGGTGAGCCAGCAATGTGATAGCAGGGCTTTTTGGGTGCAGACCACAAAAGATGGCTGCAGAGAAGCTGAAGAGCAAAATTAGTGGCACCTTTAAGATACAAGGCTGCTGCTCTGCACTGAGGTGACTAAATATATTACAGAAGTTTTCCAAGCCATTAATAAAGTGGATCTTGAAGATATGATAGAAAATATAAATGATGCTGTTGAAAAACAGCTCTGTCATGTAACAGGATTGAAAGGTCTACAGTCTCTGAGTTCAGTAGGTCTTTAGAAGACCATAAAACATATTTTCAATGTCATCGAGGTTTTGATATCCCACATAATCTTTACATTTCTGCAAGAAATCAGTTTCTCCTTTTCTCAGTGACCAGTCACCCTGCACCAAATGTGTTCAGCTCTGCCAAGGATAAAACAGAAGTATTTTGTAAAAATTGCATCCTCTTGCAGCAGACAACACAAAGACATGATTGGTTCACTCAGTCATTGGTACCCAGCCAAATGAAAATGGAATTAAGTTCCTGCTTAAAATGCCAGAAACTCCCTTGGACAACTCCACTTTGGGATGATAACCGAGCTGAAGGAAGGAGGGAAAGCTTATCTTGAAAAATCCTACAGGAGTTTTCCAGCTGGACTAATAAAGCATTGTTCCATAGTTGCTTATATTCAGAATCCTGTTTTGTATTAACAGAAGACAGATATGAAGATGAAATATTTGTCTCTGTTTTCAGTTCTGAAGACCCTGGCTTTGGGTCCATTCTGTGATGTTTACTACTTGCTGAAAACATCATGGAGGAATTGAGAGAGAAGGTGCCATTTCTGTTTTCACTACAAATCCTTGTGGGGTTTAGTAGAGCAAACAGGATATACCGTATTTTTCGCTCCATAAGACGCACTTCCCCCCCCAAAAAAAAGTGTGTGGGGGGAGTGTGTGCGTCTTATGGAGCGAATACTGCAAAAAAGAATGCAGTTGGGGGGGAGCGCCGGCTTTCCTGGGCGCACAGCAGCAGTGGCGCGCCCAGGAAAGCCGGGGAAGGGGCGGGCGTTCTAACCCTCCCCTTCCCTCCCAGCCCCAGCGCTGGCTTTCCTGAGCGCACCGCAGCAGCGGCGAGCCCAGGAAAGCCAGGGAAGGGGCAGGCGTTCTAACTCCCCCCTTCCCTCCCAGCCCCAGCGCCGGCTTTCCTGAGTGCCCTGCGTCTTATGGTCAGGTGCGTCTTATGGCACAAAAAATACGGTAATTATTTTCTAAAAAGATTTAGTAAACAATGTGTGCTAGAGTTGTGTTCACCTTCCTAGCAGCAATTTGAACTAGTAAACGTTTGATAAAAGCTACCTTATCACAAAGTCATCTGTCTCACTCTTCCTTTATGTTACCCTGTGTACTGGGTTATGACTGCACTTTGGCTGTGATCACACACACTAAATAATCCATTTTCAGTGTGCTTTCCAACTGGATTTTGCCAGTTCACATAGTAAAATCCAGTTGGAAAGTGCATTGAAAGTGGATTATTTGGTGTATGTGGTCACAGCCTTAGAGTACCTATCTTCTGCTAGATACTGTTTTTGCTGACAAATACAACCCGTTCACTGTGACCAACACTGATTGCTTCTGAATGCAAAACCACTCCTTTCAAAATATCCACAAATTATGAAAAGCATTCTATCTTTCTAACAAAACACATGAACTTAACGTTTCAGTTGGTCTTATAAAAAGATTGCATTATTGTTGCTTCTATCTTCAGAGCTAATTAAGGAAATACAGCACACATGGTTAGAATGAAAGCCAGCAGAAAGCTTTAGTTGCTACATTTTTCAGTACAAATATTGACTTGAACTGATTATACCACTGGTCCAAAAAAGTACAAAAATGAATATGAAGAAAAAAAGCATGATTCAGTGACTCTGCTAAGTGAGGGAGCCTTTCTTTAGCAGAGCAAGACTTTCTTTTCCAGGGCAAGATTCCTGACCCAGTACTTCTCTTCTTCTATTGCACCATGCTGCTTATGGAAACTGTTACAGAAAAGGGTGATAGACAAATTTGAAAAATTACAAGCATGGTGCAAGCATGCATGGTGATCTATAACAATTCTGGATGATTTGTTCTATTACTGAACTATCTTTAAATTAAACCTGTTCTTGCTCTATCCTATCATAATTGCTAGGAATAATTATCCTACTTACAATGGCCTTTATGTATTTGAGAGTTACCGTACTTTAAGCCTGTCTCCTTTCCTGCCTCCATTCTCTTCAGCAGCTTTTCAAATAATATATATGTTATCCAGGTACTTGTAGTATGCTGCACTTGGAAACCAGATCAATTCGGGAAAGTATTTCTGTAGACTTGACAAAAAAGGGCAAGTGGTGCATAATGCTCTCTGTTCTCCAAATGTTTGTATAAAGTACATCATTTCTGTTTCTCTCAAATTTGTCAGTTTTTGAAGTATAAGACAGTGACCTATTCTGTTGTCTTTTCCCTGTATTTTGAGATTAGACCGTGCTCACATGCTTCATTTCCAGTTTCCCTCACCATTGGCCTTGGAATTGTTTATATGAAGGATCCTCCCTGAGTCTGAGACGTTAAACATTCTTTTTGAAACATTTTCATAGCCTTCTATACAGTGATCTCCAAATAATTTGAGACCTCAGCAGGTCACAGGAACCTTCTGGTAGTAAAACAGCAGATGAGGGTAGGCCAAGTGCTGGAACATACAAGTCTCTGTTAAGCCAGTTGGTTAGTTGGTCCCCTTAATGGATTTGGCTTCAATTGCTGAATATAGGTATAATTAATTCCCTTTAAATTAGGATTTTTCTCATAGCTGTTTGGAACAGTTAAGCATGTAAGGATAGATCGGAATGTGAATCTGCCTGAGACTACCTGTTTTTTCTTCCACTCAAGCATTTTTTATATCACATATCTTGAACTATTATTAATAACTTCACCTCTGTACAGTATGCTGTTTGCCAGCTGACAGGATTATACAGCTTAAACAGCCACTACCATAGGAATACCTTGTAACAGTGGATTGTTCTTGCATTGTATATATTTGTATTTTCTGATATATTTGTGTTTCTGATATGTCATAAGTGCATTTAAGACACAATCATTAGCGTCTGATTTTTTATAATGAGCCATATCTGGGGAAGGATGGTCTAGAAATCCAATAAATAAATAAAATAAATAACAATAATAGTGGCAGAACTGGAACCCTATGACTCAGCTATGATTCTGCAATGAATATGAAAGCAAGTTTGCATTAAAAATGTTATGCCACTTTCTCTAGCTTTGTAGAAAACAAGGGAAATATGGTAATAGTTTGATAGAATATTTTTGAGTGCAAATGACCTCTTGTATAATGATTTTGAATAATTGGTTGATTATTTTAGTTGATCCTAATGAAATTGCATGGTTTGTGCTTTGGATTTTGATACTGATTTTGAAGCTGAGGGGGGAATATTCTTTCTAGGGGTTTTTTAGGGGGTGAGGTGGGGAGAGAGTAGTTTTGGGAAAACAATTAAATATAGGCAATAGGTACTTTCAATAAGAGCACTGAACTCTTTAATACCTTACTGAGATCACATAGGTGTGTCTTTCTAACCTGTAAATGAGCTATTATGGAGATACGGGAGAATAGAAATATTTCAAATTAATCAGTAGATTGGACAAAATTAGTCATATTTAAACAGTAACACACACCCTGAAAATATATTATGCATCTACATTATACACTGGGATTATCATTATCTAAAACGGCATACATTAAAATTTAAGACAGAAATAATGCTGCTTGGGAAGGTGGAGGTCTGGAAGGTCATTATGCTTTCCACTTCCAATGGTGTTCAGCTCCCAGAAGGAGAGAAAGTGAGAAGGCCAGAGCAAGCCAGTCCAGGGAAGGAAGAGGATAAGGATGCCAGAACACCCTCTCTTTCCCAATTCTGAGGCTATAGAGAGGGCCTCCTCACCCCCCCCCCTTTTGTCTGGGGAAACAGCAAAGGGCATGGAGCCAGCCCTCTGGGTAGAGGAGTATCACAAAGATGCATGTAGAGATGTCTGTCTTCTCAGAGCTGCCTTGAGCATTTCTAACATCAAATTGTATTTACTTATTTAAAATGTTTTTAGCCATGAGACAACTTACAATATAAATAATATATAAATAAAAATACACACAAATGGTGACAATTTAAAATCTCCAATTAGGACTGCAAATAAAGAAAAGCTAAATTAGTCAAATGCAGTCCTAAATAAAACTTATCAGCTGTCTCCTGAAGATCAAAACTGAGGGGACCAAGCACACCTTCCTGAGGAGATTATTCCATACTTGTGGGCTGCCACTGTACCCACCAAATGAGCTTCTTTGATTGGTGGGACTGTCAGATGGGTCTTTCTCTGTGAACTTGTTTCTTGAGCAGGAACTTGTAGGAAAAGATGATCTTTCAGATACCCCAGTCTCAAGCCATGGAGGGTTTTAATGTTCAAAACCAGCACCTTGAATTGGGCTCTGGAGAGCAGATCGGCAGCCACAACAAGAAGTCTAGCCATAGCATTCTGCACTAGTTGCAGCTTCTAAATACTGTTCAAGGGTAGCTCCAAGTAGAGCTCATTGCAGTAGTGCAGTCCTTATCTTACAGTGGCTAGATCTGACTGACCCAGGTATGGACACAGCTGATGGAACAGCCAAAGTTTAGCAAAAGCACTTCAGACCACTGCAGCCACATGGTTTTCTAAAATGACTGCTGTGTCAAGCAACATTCTCAATCTGCAGACCTAGCTTTTCAAGGGAAGTATAACCCTATCCAAGACAGGAGAGATCAGAAGTCCCTGGTCTGCCTTTCTACTAACTCAGAAAACCTCTGTCTTGCCAGGATTAAATTTCAGCTTGCTCTTCCTTATCCAGCCCATTACTGACTCCATGTACTGGTTCAGAAAATCAACAGCATTCCTGGAATTAGGTGGGAAAGAAAGGTGGAGCTGGGTGTCATCCATATATTTGTGACACCACTGTCCATACCTCCTGGTAACCTCTTCCTGTGGTTTCATATAGATATTAAATATCATAGTGCATAAGAGCAAACCTTGCAGAACTCTACAGGCCAACAGCCATTAGCAGGGCAGGAATCCCCAATACTACATTCTGAGACTGGCCCCCTCCCTAATAAGACTCAGACTACTGTAACACAGTGCCTCTTAATCCCAGTTTTGAGAGGTGGCCAGGTAGGATACTATGGTCAATAGCATCAAAAATATGAAAAGTACAGTCCTATAGATAAAAGGTTTGATTTAGATGTGTATTTGTATTGTTGCCGTAATGTCTCTGTGGAATCAAAATTGATAGTTCAGTCTTGCTGCCAAACCAGATAACATGTGCTGGTAGTTCCATGACAGGAGCTCTCAGATTTTAAAATACATGGTTATTAGGGTTACTGATCTATATTGTGGCAAGCAGGGAAATGGAAGCCTTTCCCTTCATACTGGTTTTCTGACTTGTTACAGTCTCTAATAGCCACTGTCTGCCATGTTTGAAAAATGGTAGCTCCCCATGTCAGGAAAATATTATGGAAGAAGAAGGCTTAAACATCCATCTGCTTTTGTATGGGTCAGAATGTGGCATACCACACACCTGATTTTATTTTTAAAAAGTTAGGAAGACTGGTTATTGAGCTCTGAGTATTTCAGCTGGTTTTTAAGCAAGAATCATAAAGTTGAGTGTGTAAAGTGTGAACAAAGTAAACACTGTGCATTAAAGCAGTATATAAATATATAACTTTTCTGTTATTTTCCCTTACATAGAGAATCATAACCTCTGTGTTTTAGTTTTTACCATACAGTGTATCTTACTCTCATTTTTATTTAAAAGGTGTAGTAGATCACAATTAATCAGGAACTGAACTCTTGAAGACCAAATCAAATGTAGTAGGACTTTAACAGCTGGTGCTAACCTGAGACAACGAGAAGTTAAACTTAATCAGGAGATTAATCATGTTATAGGCAATAAGGATTGGACTGGAATTTCTAGAATGTTTTTGGCTGCAAGATGATGCAGCTGGGCTTGTGTTGCATATCTTAAATACTTTCTGAAATAGTTAACGAAGGATTAAAGATGTTGGTCTTACACGTATGAAATATATTCACCAAATGACCTGTAAATCATCTCTGCATTATTCCTGACATGCATCCTTGTACACAGTTATGAGCGTTATCCAATCCTTTCTGCGCGCAGAGAGCAGAGTGTGGAAGAATTCTTTCTAGCAAATACTGTTGCTTCCTTTTCCCTTTGCCATGCTTATTTTGCACCACTTTTCTGGGTAGTGCTCACCAGCAACACACCCACTTGACATCCTCCAGTGAGGCAGAGGGTTGAGTTACAATATGGAGCTCCTCTGCATTGTTCTCCCCACATTAAAAAGAGAGAGAGAGAGATAAGCCCCAGATGTTTTAAAGAGCAGCCCTGACCTGGATAACCCAGGCTAGCCCAATATCATCAGATCTTGGAAGCTAAGCAGAGTCGGCTTTGGTTAATACTTAGATGGCAGGCCACCAAGGAAATCTAGGGTTGCTAAGGAGAGGCAGCCAGTGGCAAACCATCTCCGAACATCTCTTGCTTTGAAACCTCTGTGAGGTCACCATAAGTCACCTTTGACTTGAGAGCAAAACAGACAAACAAAAAACCAGAGTAATGCTAATCATATTCTAAATGTTTATCTGATTTTCATAATGATATGGGTTTTTATTAATGTCTACATCCTAGTAGTGGATTATAGTGTGTAAAATATCCAGTTGGTACTGGAATGAAATGTGACAACAAACAACAATCTCATGTCTTTTACTATTGCTTCCACCCTTCTGTTGCTGCTGCTTGTAAATGGACTTGAGCACATGGTTGTGAACTCACTTATTTGCTCAAGTACCTTCTAGTTTAGCAGGAAGACCTTTGTAGTCATTGGAATACAAATATTTTTCCTGCTTGTGGGAAAGCCAAGATTAAGCTAGGACTTTTACTAACCTGCTTAAATAACTGAGCTTGAGTGGTTGTGCGTTTATAATTCAAAGATTCACAAAATAGCATAACTTTCTACCACTGCTAATTTATACTAAATGGCTTTAAGACATTTGGAGGTGCCTCACTTTCTCTTATAAAATGAAACTAACAGTAGTATATTAACACAAACTATATAGCTTCCAACTAAATTTTCACATGTAATGGTTCTAAAATAATCTCCTCTGTGTCAGTTGCTCTGCTGTTTTGATTAAACATCGATAACGGTATAGTAAGTACAATTTCTCTTTGATACTTTCTCCAGTTTAGTTTTTAAGGTTGCTGAAGCTTTATGCCTGACTTCTTTAGAGTCTCAATCATTTTAAACTGAAAGGCTAAGCTTGTCTGTCTGGAAATGTAAGGGAAGTGTTCATATTTGATTTGTATGGCAGCTTATCATATCTATATACTATTAGCAATATGTCACCCCCATCTGTAGATAACTAAATCCATGGATTGGGACCACATGGACGCATAACAAACTTTTCAGCAAACTTGAGGGACTCTCCAGGTGTGCAGAAAAATCTGAACATTAAAAAAAAATACATGGGGGGGTTTAAATTCCTCCCAAAGTAAAGTAGCCTTCTTTGCACAAGTGCAGAGAACAGTTACCTCCAGTAGGCTGCAGCAGCACCAGGGAACTGTGTTGGGTCCAGCAGCAGTGACTGCGGAGCCCAGGCCTCCATGCTGAGTCCAGGAGTGTCATAGCTGGGGCCTCCACTCTGGGTCCAGCTGTGGCCACCTCGTGACAGAAGCTGCACAGCCCAGGGCTCTGCGCTAAGCCTGGTGGTGGCACAATCTGGGGCTCTTTGTTGGGCCTGGTGGCAGCACAGCCTAGGGCTCTGCAGTAGGCCTGGCAGCGGCCTTTCAACCTAGGAGCTGCACTGGGTCCAATGGTGGCCATGCCACCTGAGAGCTGAATTGGGTCTGGCAGCAGTGGCTGCGCAGCCCAGAAACCATGCCAGGCCTGGCAGCAGAATGACCCAGAGCTTTGTGCTGGGCCTGGTGGCAGCCATATACTCCAGGAACTGCATTAGGCCTGGGGGTGGCCTTGCAGCCCAGGAGCTGCGCTGGGCATGCTGCTGCTGGTGGCAGAGGCGTGGGCTCAGGAGTTGTGCTGGGCATGGGCTTGGCAAGAAAGTGGGAGGAACCCCCCCTAGAATCATGAGCCTACTCTTGTAGATTCTAAAGTTCTTTTCTGTTAAAATTCCATATTTCAGTAGAAAAAAATTGTTTCTATTAAGGCTTGACTAAGGACTGAATGTTGTTTGAAATGATCAGATAAAGGTTTTTAATAAGGATATTACATTGGCTACCTTAATTGTTGATGATAATAGTGTTTCCAGTTTTTTTGTCTTATTATCCGTTTAAGGGCAGATGCTTACTAACTAGAATATTAGAAAGAAGTGATTTTTTTTGGCCATCCTCTGCTTCTATGTATGTATCTAACAGTACTGCTGTTAAACGAAAAAACAAATAGTATTCACCACACGGCTAGTGAAAAATGTCAATAAAGCTTGAAACATCATCAGCAGACAGCAAGTTAATTATGTCTGTATAGAGATTTCAGTAATGATTGCTCAGTCCTGTCATGATCTTAATTTATTTGGAGTACAAAAAGTTTGTGTCACTCCTTTTTGGACAGAGGCAGCCACACTGGGAGAATTCTTCATGAGACAATAGTTTTTATCATATGTTCTCCTGCAATTCATAGGATCTTTGGTAAGCCATACACTGTGAAACTCCACTTGGAAAGCAAAACTTAGGTTGTGTCCAGAGTGTCACTATAAACTGGCACAAGGATTCTTATTGTTTCCAGGCTTAAAAATACAATAGGATGCTTGTATTACAAGATCTGCTTTCCGTATTGGTGTCAGGCACTCAAACACAGACCATTAAATTCATTTCTGTCAGTCAATTTTCCATTGCACTTTGGTCCCACCAGCTCTATATCTAAACTTTTCTAGATTTCCTATCCCCTTCAGTTTCATTAGTTGTGTTCTTGCTTACCTTCCGCCCTCTACCTTGTGCCTTCAGCTTAGTTATTTTTTTGGGGAATGCACTAAATCTTGTGATGGGGTGAAATTGGACTATAAAAGCATTGACATATTTTAGTACATTTCTGTCTTGTTTCAAGTAAATACTGTATTTAAATCTGTACTTCACTATGTTCAAAGAGAAGAAACTTTTGCGGCAGGAGTTTATACTTGCTTTGAAGTCATAGTCATTTTAAAATGCTGGTACATCCTAATTATTTATGAAGGAAACACATTCCATTCAGGGAACAGCTTACTTGTTTTAGTTGTGACTGCTTGGACAATAGAAACCATTGAAGCAAACTTACACCCAGGTCATGTACATAGATGACAGCTTCAAATTGAGTTCCATGGAGGCAGTTAACAAGTGGTATGCCTAAAATGTCTATGTGGCTTGATCAATACCATTGCAAACTACAAAAAAGGAGTCCAGTGGCACCTTTAAGACCAACAATTTTTTATTCAAGATGTGAACTTTTGTGTGTATGCACACTTTGTCAGACGAAGAAATGGAATTACATGTTATAGTTGTATATATAGGGGTGGCTTCTTAAATTAGCATGCAAAATAGTGAAAATATTTTTTTAAACAGATCAAAAGAATGACAGGCTCAGTTTCTGGTTATCATCTGTTTCAGTTCAACTGGGGGGTGGGGGACAACATAGGTAATAAATACGTTAGAATTGGACATTGATGTGTCCTAATTTCTGAGAATCCTGTTATAACACTTGGAACAAACACCCCACCAGGACTTAACAGGGATATTGGTTTCTTTTCTTCCTTTTTTTGAAATAGTATAATAGTGATTGTAATGCAACGCAATATCTTGTTGATCTCTAACATAATGCTGTACCCCCAAAAAAGGATTTTGTCAGTTAACTCCATATTTTAGTGAAACAAAATGTTATTACTGCTCTTTTTTTTATATTCAACATTTTTATTGAGAAAACAAAGATTTGACATGCATGTTACCATTAGAAGATACATAGTTTTGCAATTTACAGTTGGTTTAGAGGCAAAAAAATAAATAAAATAATTAAATAATTAAAAAAGAGCTACAGCTTACTAGCAGAGTAGATGGATAACTTCAACTTACAATTGTAACAGATCTAAAGGGTAAATGTTTTTCAGCACTTTACCATTGGTTGTCATGTACTCTAGAAATGGAAACCAAATCTCTGGGAACTGAGCTTTTTGCCTAGTATTGTCATTCAGAACATTCTTGTATGCAATTAATTCCATCACATAGACTTGCCAAATCCTATTGTGCCAGAGCGAAATTGATGGAGGTAAGTTATTTTTCCATTTGATGGTGTTACAGGATCTGGCCGCTGCCAACAAAAAGTTGATTAATATTTTCTTTGTATTCAGCAAATTGCTGTTTTCCTAGACCAATAGCAACAGCAATTCTGGTTTGTTTGGAACAGGGAAGCCTGTTATTGAATTGATGTGCTCAATTACTACATTCCAGAATTGAGCTATTCTTGGGCATGCCCACCAGGAGTGAATGAAAGACGCTATTGACCTGCATCCTTTCCAGCATAGAGGGCTCGTAGTGGGATATATATAGTGTAGCTTTTGAGGTGAAAGGTAGCATCTTGTCATGATCTTGAATGATTGCATTTTAGTAGTGATGTATTGAGACTGCAGAGTTGATGACTTCCAAATAGATTGCCATTGTTGGCTTGATATGGTCATGTTGCAATCTTGTTCCCAGCTATTCTGGCAGGAAAAAGGTCTCTCAAGAGTGGTCTGCCCTAGTATATTATATAGTATAGATATTATACCTTTCAAAGACGAGGTCTCTGATTTTATGAGGATCTCAAATGGAGTGAGTGGTTTCCCCTCAAGGTTTTTGAATTTTGTTGATCTAAATAAGTGTTGGATTTGCATGTATTGGAACCAGGGTAATCTACAACCCGCCTTTTGATCTAACACAGTTTTGTCTAGTAATTTTCCCTTGTGTGTGATATCCAATAGTCTTGTTAGTTTTGCTTCTCTCCATATTGAGAAGGCCGTTGGGTTTAATGCTGGAGGGAACCACCCCTGACATACAAATGGGGTGAGGGTGGATTTGAGACCAGTTTTGAGTGCTTTGCATCCCATATTTTCAGAGAAGGTAGTAGATATTCCACTTTGTTTACACTTGCAGGTCTGTCATGTTTCCTAGCCCATATTACTTCCTGCAAGGAGAGGGACGGTGAGTAGCCTTCTTCTGTCCACTTCCAGTCAGTGTCAATTGCGGGAGATAGTGCTGCCACCAGTTGGGATAGTTGGGCCGCTTCGTAGTATCTCTTGAGGTCAGGTAAGCCTATTCCACCCATTTTCAAATGACACCTCAGAATTTTGAAGCTGATTTTTGGCCTGTGAAAGCCCCAAATGAATTTATTTAGTGTTGATTGCCACTGCCTAAGGTAGGTGTCAGCGATTGTGATTGGAATAGTCCTGAAGAAGAACAGAAGTTTTGGAAATGCGAAAGCTTTCACTAAGTTTAGCCTATCAGCCCAGGTTAATGGGAGCTTATCCCATCTATGTAACTCAGTTGTGATGTCTTTAAAGATTTTTATGTGATTGATTTTCAAGATGTCCTTTGTATTTAGCAGAATCCAAACTCCCAGTTGTCTCCAGGAGTTCATTATACACTTATATCCAAAGCAACCCTCTATAATGCCTTTAGAAGTTGACATGATGTTGATTGGGTATAGCTCTGTTTTGTTTAAGTTCACCTGCACACCTGAGACTTCTTTGAAATTCTTTAAGACTTCCTCTACTTCAGATAGAGTTCTTTCCAGATTTGTTAGGTACAGGGACATGTCATCCACGAAGAGGCATGTTTTACATTCAATCCCATTAATCTCGACCCCGGATACAATTTTATTGTATCTGATGGTGGGGGTAAGTGGTTCCATAGCTAAAGCAAACAAGATGGGGGACAGGGAGCAACACTGTCATGTTCCTCTTGTTACCTGAAATTTTGTAGATGTAAGGCCATTACATTATTACTGCTCTTAACAATTAAGAATGTAATTGAATATGTAATGTAATTTGGAATGGTAGATTTAAATGTAGTTCTCTGATTTGGGGACAAGGAAAGTACTCTGCACAGCCAAGATGCTGTAAAGTTCACCTCCATGCTAGAAAGGAGATGTATGGGGGTCTAAGGACAGGAAATTAGGACACATCAATCTCCAGTTCTAACATATTTATTAACTATGTTGTCCCCCCCCCCAATTGAACCGAAACAGATGATAACCAGAAACCGAGCGTGTCATTCTTTTGATCTGTTTTAAATTTTTTAAACTATTTTGCATGCTAATTTAAGAAGCCACCCCTGTGTATACAACTAAGACATGTAATTCCATTTCATCATCTGACAAAGTGTGCATGCACACAAAAGCTCACATCTTGAATAAAAATGTGTTGGTCTTAAAAGTGCCATTGGACTCTAACTTTGTTGTATTGCTTCAGACCAACACGGCTGCCTGCCTTGATCTACAAAAAAGGAGAAGTCTTTTGAAGGGGGGAGAGACAGATTCATGAAGGAGAGGTCCATCTATGGCAACTAGCCATGGTGACTGAAGGGAGCCTCCATATACAGAGGCAGTAAACCTTTGAATGCCAGTGCTGGAAGGCAGCAGCGGGGGTGGGACTTGGCTTCTATGCCCTGTTTGTTTGAGCCTCTGGGGCAACTGATTGGCCACTGTGTGAAACAGTATGCTGGACTGGATGGATCACTGGTCTGATCCCAAGGGCTGTATTTAAGTATTGGTGTACTGAGATTGTCTAAGTAGCACAATAGGTGCTTCCTTCTGATGGTTCATCATGCAGATCCCTTTCATACGTCCTCTTAGACACATGTAGACTCTCTAACTTGGATTCAGGGGATGCACCCAGGACCAATTTGTGAGAATTAAACTCAGTGTCAGGGGGAAACCTTCTCACTTCTGCAGTCTGGGTGGGTAGCTTGGAAAATTGAGACACTTTCCATGGGGGGGAGGCATGTGGTTTAGGGATTTTTACCTGGATAGTGTACAAGCAAACTCAAAGAGTCTTTAATAAGCTACCAATAACCATGAAACAACCAGCTTTTTCCAAAGCAAGGTTTAGAATTTATTGAGGAAAACATAGGGGTACAGGAATTGAGAAAGTACTCAAGCATAAGAACAGTGCAATTGTTGTGTTCTCTAGGATGTGCATATGAAGAAAACAAAAGACAGCCAAGCCTCTAGCCATGTGGGAATTCTGCACCAGGGAATAGCTGCAAGGAGAAGTGGGAGAGAGAGAGAGAGACTTTAAAAGGGGGAAAGAAAAGTTTTTAAGAGAAAAGGAATTAACAGAGAAGGAGTGTACCTATCCTCTTGTCTGCTGAGCTGGGTAGAGAAATATTGTCTCTATAGGTGATCCAAGGATTCAGTGTAGGAGACCTTTGGGCAGAGCTTCCAGAGTTCCCAAGGAAATAGTCAGTTTGTTGGTTCCAAAAGTGAAGACTGGAGTTGGCAGTCTCTGAGCCAGCAGAAGGGTGAGACTTCATAATTTTGGCTGGGAGAACAGCAATAGTTATATGAGCCTGCACAAAAGAATACCTAAGAAATGATTTTAAAGTCCAGGAATTTGGGGTGAGTCCAGGATAAGAATCTGTGGGTTTCCTGACTTAGAGTTGAGGGGAGGCTTTCCAAAAGGTAACAAAAGATGATTGCATCTTGGCAGAGTGGGCACAAGGGCAAGCTGGATGGAGACTTCATCCATGCTTGTGGTTGGTTGGAATGAGACATTCCAATGAGGTTAGTAAAAGCAAACAAGCCTAACTAGCTTGTTGAGGATAATTAGATTTTGTACTCAGGAAGACTTGTCCTTTCTGATAAGATTATATTGATAGATCTAGGTGAGTGCCTGGCTTTGCAAGCCCCTCTGGCAATGGCTAGGCATGTAGATGTCCCATCAGTGAATCAGTCTCCTGTCTAAGTTTTGGCTACTTGTTAGCCTGAGAAGAGCTTTGACCTTACCTTCTCCAAAGAATGACATTACTAGCTTGTAAAATGACCAGAGCAAATATAGCCAAGATGCATTCAGAGTAGACAACACACATCTGAGAAGGATGACCCTGATAACAGCTGTTTTCAACTCTGATTTTTGGAAGGTACTTAACATTTCAAAAGGGATGTATACCTGTGGTCCTTTGTTGTTGTTGTTGTTGTTCAGTCTCACAGTCGAGTCCAACTCTTCGCGACCCCATGGACCAGATCACGCCAGGCCCTCCTGTCTTCCGCTGTCCTCTGAAGTTTGCTCAATTTCATGTTCGTTACATCGATGACACTAACCATCTCATCCTTTGCCGTCCCCTTCTTCTTTGACCTTCAATCTTTCCCAGCATTAGGGTCTTCTCCAGTGAGTGCTCCCTTCTCATTTGGTGGCCAAAGTATTTGAGTTTCAACTTCAGGATCTGGCCTTCCAGGGAACAGTCAGGGTTGATTTTTTTAGGATTGACTGATTTGATCTCCTTGCAGTCCGAGGGACTCTCAAGAGTCTTCTCCAGCACCACAGTTCAAAAGAATCTATTCTTCGGCGCTCAGCCTACCTTATAGTCCAACTCTCGCAGCCATACATTACAACTGGGAATACCATTGCTTTGACCATGCGGACTTTTGTTGGCAGGGTGATGTCTGTGCTTTTTATCATGCTGTTTAGGTTTGCCATTGCTTTCCTCCCAAGGAGCAGGCGTCTTTTAATTTCATGGCTGCAGTCACCATCTGCAGTGATCTGGGATCCTAGGAACGTGAAGTCTGTCACTACTTCTACGACTTCTCTTTCTATTTGCCAAGGAGTGATGGGGCCGGATGCCATGATCTTATTTTTTTTGATGTTGAGCTTCAAGCCCACTTTTGCACTCTCCTCTTTCACCCTGAGCAAGAGACTCTTTAGGTCCTCTTCACTTTCTGCCATCAGAGTGGTATCGTCTGCATATCTGAGGTTATTGATCTTTTCCCCAGCAATCTTAACTCCAGCTTGTGATTCATCCAGGCCAGCATTTTGCATGTACTCTGCATATAAATTAAATAAGCACGGTGACAATATACATCCTTGTCATACTCCTTTTTCTATGCTAAAGCAATCAGTTGTTCCATATCCCGTTCTAACTGTAGCTTCTTGACCCTTATACAGGTTTCTCAGGACCTGTGGTCCTAGTATTCCCATTAAATATGCATCTGTTGGCTTTTTGAGCAGCACCAATAGGTTGCCTGCAGCTATTTGGTACAGAGTTTGGATTATGAGCCAGGAGTATCGGGTTACCAAGTGGTTCGAAGTAACGGAGAAACACATCAAATAATGAAGACACTTCATTTCTGTGAGAATTTGCAGAAGTGCAGTTAAATTTGGTAGTTCTGCTGGGTCATTTTAAATCTTTGCTTTCTGCAAAGTCTTTTCTAACTAATTAGTCTATCCTGTTTCTGCATTGTCTGCTTCTAGTTTTTTGTTTCTTTGTGTTTTTGTTGAGTATTATCCTTTTCTTGAATCTTTCTCCAGTCTCTTTTTCCAGGTTGTAAACAGTGTGACACGAACCATTTCAGGCCTGGCTTTTGTGCTGCTTTGATATTATATTGGCAGTAGAAATTTGGAAAAGTGAAGACAAAGCTTAGTTCCAATTCTGAGATTGCTTCAGGGGCTACGGTCACACAAACTAAATAATCCACTTTCAATCCATTTTTAGTGCACTTTGCAACTGGATTTTTACTGTGTGAACTGGCAAAATCCAGTTGGAAACTGCATTGAAAGTGGATTGAAAGTGGATTATTTAACATGTGTGGCCACAGCCAGGGTTGATTTTTATCTATACACTCCTCCTAGCAGTGTTAGGATTTGTTGCCTATTTCACTTTTTTAGCCAGGGTTTTGTCTGCATTGGTCTTTTCAAAATTAAATGGTTGTGACCCCAACAGGATCACTGCTTTCATAGAACTGTAACAACATAATTGTGTCTGTTACTTTTAAAAGAAAAGTTCAGTTATTGCAGTTTGTTGAAGAATAAGCTTCTCTTCATTATGCCATAGAAATTGTTCTCCAAAATCTAGCTTAAAATGTCTGTCTCTAAAACAAGAAGGCCATCTGTTTTAAAACAGCTAAAACAATACATTTATGAAAAAACAGTGCAGAGAAGGGCAACTCGAATGATAAAAAGGTTGGAACACTTTCTCTATGAAGAAAGGTTAAAACGCTTGGGGCTCTTTAGCTTGGAGAAACGACGGCTGAGGGGTGACATGATCAAGGTTTACAAGATTATGCATGGGATTGAGCAGGTTGTAAAAGAAGTATTTTTCTCCCTTTCTCACAATACAAGAACTCGTGGGCACTCCATGAAATTGCTGAGCAGTCGGGTTAGAACAAATAAAAGGAAGTACTTGTTCACCCAAAGAGTGATTAATACATGGAATTCACTGCCACAGGAGGTGGTGGCAGCTACAAGCATGGACAGTTTCAAGAGGAAATTAGATAAACATATGGAGCAGAAGTCCATCAGTGACTATTAGCCGCAAGGTATAGATAGGAACTCTCAGTCTGGGGCAAGTGATGCTCTGTATTCTTGGTGCTTGGGGGGGCAACAGTGGGAGGGCTTTTAGTGTCCTGGCCCCACTGCTGGACCTCCTGATGGCACCTGGTATTTTTGGCCACTGTGTGACAGAGTGTTAGGCTAGATGTGCCATTGGCCTGATTCAACATTGGCTTCTCTTATGTTCTTATGTTCACCTTTCCATCTTGCAGCTGTTCACGCAGCTGCTGCCATAACCGTTTGATAAATGTGGGATTCAGCCAATGTTTTGACCATCCCCACTGTTCCATTTATTTCTCGATACAGTGAGTATGACCAAGACACTCCCAAGTTCTTGTCATAGTTGATAATGAAGTAGCTTATTAAAGTAAGTACAGGAAGACTTAATTCCTTCATGTTTTTGGAAATTAAAAATGTACTTGACTCTTTTCTGTTTAAATATCTACTCATGCTATTGTTTTGTTTGCACCTTTTGCAGTGGAAATATTAGACCAATGTCTTCCCACTTCTTTTAAAAAATTCCCATCAGAACTAGTTCACTCCAGTATAATTTTGATATATAAAGTTTGGCTGTTTTATTTCTAACCAATAGTTGTTGTTTTAATCATGTCACCTATTTCCACAGTGTATGTGTTAGTGATACTGCATGGGTGGGCCAATAGCTATTTGATTGGCAGGGACAGTCTGCCTGCATAGTCGCTTATAATTCTGGTCTATACTAGGATAGCTTGCACTTCTCTAAGCAGCAGACAGGTCAAGACACTTGGTAGGAGAGACTGAGAAGATTGAAAGACAAAGGCAAAGCAGGCCTTGGGAAGCTGAATCCCTATATTAAATCTTCAAAATACTAATTTTTGTTAAGCTTTTTATTAATGCTCTTAAATTGCAAATAATTCTGGACCAAGTGAAGCTATAGAATGTCAAAACCAGGGAAAGCTTCCATAAATCATGGCTTGGTTCCTGTTGATCTTCCAAGTACAAAAGAGCCTTTACCTCACCAAACTGTGATGAAGATATTTAGTATCAGCATCATAGCCCAAGGCCTCCCTTTCTGCCGTAGACGGGTAAGTGTTAATATTTTGTCATATACATAAAGGCTTGTTTTTCCAAAATTGGAAAAGTACCAGTATTTAATTTATTGTGCTTTTAGTCAACAAGCAATACACGTTTAGTATCTGTTTATTATTGTTAGGATCTTCTTGTGAAATTTATATAATTTGAAATTTTAAAAATCCATGGACATACATATTATTTAAAAACATTTAATTCTTGTTTATGTAGTACATTTGTTGGGATACATCAAAGATCCTTTTGATTTTAACAGAGTTGATCTATTGTATGAAAATATATTGGATTGTGAAAAGCTACAATACTTATGCAGTGAAATTTGGTGCTGCTTGGGAAACCTCTTACATGAATTTTAAATTTAAGATTTTATTTTGTAAGCATTAAAAATGCTTGTGAATATTAAGTACAACTTGATAGTGTGTTTGTTATAAACTCTGGCCTTGAGAATCAGTACAATAGAACAAGTATGAGAGGGTCAGTAACTTTAAGATTGGTATTCTGTTGTGATCTAAAACATTTTGTTACAAAGCAAATTTCAAACATATCTTGTCTTTTTGGAGTCAATAGCTTTAATAATATATTTCTAATGTATATGTGTTTTGTCTTAATCCATTCTTTTATTAAATGTACAATTACAGGACAGTAAACTGGTCTGAACATATTTACTTCGAAGTATGCCATGTTAGTTTTAATAGAATTCATGTATAGTCTCCTAGGGAATTTGCAACACAAAATTATAATAATAATAATTCTTTTGGCTTGAATGATAAATTTTTGTCTATATTTGCTACTATGGAAGAGAGAGAGAGAGGTTCCCCTGCCCCCCTCCATATATATGCACTCTAGTTCAGATAGGCTTGAGTCATTTGAGTATTTAAATGTGTGCTATAGTTTGATTTAAAATAGAAACTGTTGACCTCAGGCAAGCTTTATGAAAAACGCTTGTGTTATTTCTGTTAATTGACAATGCAGTTATATTTTTCCTGATTAAGGGGTGTGCTAGACAATAAGTAATTTGGAAACAAAGTGTAAAGTACTAGAAATAACTTTTTTTAAAAAAAGAATCCTCCTAGTTATTCAGACCTTAAATTGATACTTTCTTCTTGATTGAACCCAATTATGTAGCAGACAAAAATGAAATGTATATAGTAATCACTGTGAGTAAAAAATACCTCTGTTACGAGATCTGACAGTTTATCTCTTATGGATTTCCAGTGTTATATTCAGCCTCTGAGTACATTACTATACATGGTCATAGAACATCAGTTTGCCATTTGTATATTTTATTACTTTTAACAAGATACAAACAGAAGCTACCTATTTCCCTTAATGAAGAGTGCTAGGTTTGTTACAACAATTACGTAATAAGAAAATATTTAACCTGAAAACTCTCTCTGACACAAAAGTGAAATGTGCAGTTTTACAACTTACTGGGAACTCAGAATCCAATGTTCAGGCTCCAAAATGCTTATAAAAGAAACCCATAGAATTGTAAACTAGACACTGCATTAAGTTCAGTTAATGTTAATATGCATATGAAATTACACAATGCCTAATAAAAAAACCCTAATCAATTTATTTCTAATTTTTCACCATTTAATTACCTTACTTTTTCTTGGGCATGGGCATTCACTTTAAAAGCTCATATTTCTCTGCAATGATGTTTATTTCCCCTCTTGCTTCATGGTTCCTTTGTGCTGCTATCACACCAGAATTAATGGCAGTTCACTGTGTTTCCTTCAAAAGGATGCAATTTTATGAACGTGGTTCAGTAAGTTTGGAAGGTGTAACCTTCCCCTCAGATTACCAGCAACTTAAAATGACTTCAATTTTCAGATATCTGAACCAGTTGCCCTTTATTTTAGCCATGTGATAAAGATTACATGTGCCTATTCAGTACTCCTTTGGACAGCAATAGCTTGTGTGTATATAATGTAGGGTTGCCAGCTCTGGAGAAATACCTGGAGATTTTGGGGTAGAATCTGGCAGGGTTTCGGTAGGGGAAGGACCGGGGAGGGACCTCAGTGGGGTATAATGCCAGAGTCTACCTTCCAAAGCAGCTATTTTCTCCAGGGTAGCTGATCTCTGTAATCTGGACAAGAGATGTAATAACAGGAGATCTCCAGCCACCACCTGGTGAATGCCATCCCTAATATAATGTATAGAATGTAACCCATCTCACTTAGTGCTCGAGGCTCATTTCTTGCATTTCTGTACTCATTTTTCCAGTACAGCACGTGGTCCTCACAATATATTATGTTAATTTTCTCTGCTGTCTGTGCAGCTATCTCTTTCGCATCTGGCCATGCCCCTTGATATTTAGAATGCAGTGGAGAGGCACGGCATTCACCCCCTGCAAATAGGTTTGGAACATATGCTTATAGTACAACTGGTCTATGGACAGTTTTTATGCTTATATGCCTGTTTCCTTTTGTAGCACACTTTAGTCCTAAATTGAATTGACTGGATAAAGATGGGGTGTGCTTGCTTCAGCAGCACATAAACTAAAATTAGATAAACATGGGGCTAGATGTTGCGGTGGTGGCTCAGAGGTTAAGACGCTGAGCTGCAGACCAGAAGGTTTGTAGTTCGGCAGTTTGAGACTCTATTGCTGCGTGACGGAGTGAGCTCCCATCTCCGGCCCCAGCTCCTGCCAGCCTAGTAGTTCAAAAGCAAGAAATTGCAAGTAGCTAAATAGGTACCACTTCAGTGGGAAGGTAACAGCATTCCGTGCACCTCGGTGTTTAGTCATGCCAGCCACATGCCCATGGAGAAGTCTTTGGAGAGCGCTGGCTCTGAGCACCACCCCTAGAGTCAGATTCGACTGCCTTTCGACCAATGTTCCCTCTAAGCTGCGGAGTCTTGTGAGCAAAAATTCTACTTTGTGAGCTACTGGCTATTAAAGTTGTGAGCAAGCAATTTGGCTGCTGCATAAATTAGTTTGCTCTGGAGCTGTCCTTCCTGAGCGAAGACAAAAAAGTGTGAGCTGGAGGCTAAAAAACTTTGAGCTAGCTCACACTCACTCAGCTTAGAGGGAACACTGCTTTTGACCAAGGGAAACCTTTACCTTTATTAAATGTTGGAGAGCCAGCTAGCATAGTAGATAGTGTCAGGGTAGGACTTTAGAATTGGTGTTCAAATCCCTACTCAACCTTGAAGTGACTTCAGACTAGTTGCATACTCTCAGTCTATCTTACTTTAGAAGGTTTGTGGTAATAGAAACAGAGAAGAAGGAAAACGTGCATGCCAATCTGAGCTATTCAGAGGAAGGACTGGATAGAAATGTCACACTGATATTGTCTGCAAATGCCAATTCTACAGACAAATGTACAAACCTATGCAAAGTAAGTAGTATAGACCAGCCTATTACTATGAAACAAAATTTCAGAATTTTCTGTTCTGTACCTGAGAATGAAGTCAGTGGGTAGAATGGAATTATTAGATTTAATTCTGTATACTGGTACATCTCTAGTAAGGATCTGAAACATTATATAACATCAATTGAAACATGTTAAGGTTCTGTTTATTTATTTATCAAATTTATACCCCTCTCTCCCTGCCGAAGCAAGTTTAGGGCGGCTTACAAAGAATTAAAACACATAGCAGTTAAAACGATCATAAAACCTTCTAAAAACAATCCAGATGGTATAAAGTGGTAGTACATATTAGAAGAAGGGGACAGCAAAGGATGAGATGGTTAAACAGTGTCATCGATGCAACAAACATGAAATTCAGCAAACTTCAGAGGACAGCAGAAGAAAGGAGGACCTGGCGTGATCTGGTCCATGGGGTCACGAAGAGTTGGACTTGACTGTGCAACTGAACAGCAACATATTAGTTTGGCAATAATAATGTCAGGGAATTGTAGCAGGATATTAGGCAATACACCCCTAATGTAGCCAGTCCTCCAAGAGCTTACAGAGCTCTTCTTACAGGGGCTACTGTAAGCTCTTGGAGGGCTGGCTACATTAGGGGTGTGTCACCTAATATGCAAAGGAGTTCCTGCTACAAAAAGAGCCCTGATGATGGTTCAGTTCTGTAGCAGAATATATCATGCCTTGAACTGAAATAGATATAGCTTGATTAACATAAAATTTACATTCTAGTCACTTTATTAAATCTAAAGGCTCTTTTTGCTGTGATTGCTCTTTTGTTCTGGTCCCAAGTGTTTTTCTTCTGATTCATGTGTCATATGAAAAATGTCACAACAAACAGTTGTGTATAGTAGAGTGGCCTGGAAAATCCTTGACTGTCTGCATGGATTGGGGAACTACACTACTTGTTTATGCACTCTGAGGGGTTTCAGGGAGGAAAGTCAGAACAGAAGGAAGTTTTGAAACTCGTGGAAAGCTTTGAAAGCTGGTTTATTTTTTTAGTGTAGAATAGAAAGTTGCTGTTTAAAAACAAAATCAGAAGTTTTTCTGGTCACCTGGGTAAACCCTTAGGCTTGACCACACTGTACTTGTACTAAAGTCTAGACCCTAGAAATCAATGAACAATAAAGAGGTTATTGTCAAACTTTCAAGATTACACTTTTGTGTACAATTAGTTGGATTGTTATACTTTCCCCATTAATCTTTCCAGTAGCCATTTTATTGTAATGCTAAATTAAAGAACATATTTCACTTTTGTGGAGAAGAAATAGTTGCTGGTTATTCAAATATGCTATTTAGACTTTTATGTGGCATTGCTTGTTGATGTCTGTACAACTGAAATCTCTAAACCACTGTGGAAATTAATTTCTTAACCAGAATTTTTTGAACTAGACGGACAACTAAGTCCTCAAACATCCAAGATTATGTTTTTAAAGTCTAGCAATAATCTCATATTGCTCTGATGGTAAGTTCTTATTTCTTCTGAGTGCCATCCAGTAATCTTTATCCCAGCTGTCCTCTAGCTGGAGGAGGATCTTTAAGGTGATTTTGCAAGCGAAAAGCTCACATTGTGCTGAGGCAGGAGAAATCCTGTCATATTTTACATGGTTGTAGTCTAACAAAAATCTTAATGCAAAAGAGCACAAGTCTGGCAACTGGCAACTTGGATTTGAGACAAAATTGATATTAAATTGTATTGTATTTCAGGGCCCTAATATTATATTTATTTACTTGCATATGTATGACTTGCTTGTCTCTCTAGTGGGCAGCCAAAGAGGCTTTCACCATTGTTCTGCCCTCTTCCATTTTATCTTTGCACCAACTCTGTGAGGTAGGTTAAACTGACAGTGAGTGTCTGGCTCAGGGTCTATCAACAAGTGTCAATGGCTTTGTGGGGATTCGAGCTTGGATCTCCCAGAGCCTAGCCTGAAAATAGCTGCTACAACATGCTGGGCTAATAATCAATATTGATTCAGTGAATCTACGTTTCTTATTGTTCTGAGACTACAAATAGCAGACGAATAGCAGACTTTCCCAAAGGCAAGCTGCTATTAATATCACTAGTGTAGTTTTTTTCTCATGATAATGCCAACAGCTGACAAGAATGCAGGCAATCTTTGCTGTTTGATTTACTATGACTGCATTCCAGCCACATTTTCCTCATAGCATGTTGTTCTTAGCAACATATTTTCAGAGGTTCCCCCCATGCCCAAGATGCACATTACTTTGCTAATTTTAGGAAAGTACCTTGTTATTTGAAGGGAGGTGGTCTTCTCCCATTCACAGCCTCTAATTTACCAGTGCCTTTGTTGCAATTCATTTGTTTTCAGATTTCAGCCAAAATAATCTTCATGTTACCTGTGCAAATATGGTGTCCCATTTGCAAATGTGCTGCCATTTCCCAGAATGGCTGCTTCGGATTTTTATAGAAGAAATAATAAAATGTAATAATAAAAGTACTCAAGCACTTATATACCTTCCAAGGAATTTTACCTAGGGTTCTGAAAATGCAAAACAGAGGGCCTGTTAAGATGTGAGGGTAGCAGCTGATTTCAGGAATTGTGGAGGAGCTAGTCAATTAGTTTTTGCCAGCAGGGAGCTTTTAAAAGAGTGGAGCCATGAGTGTAGTAGTGCTGTGATTCATAGACCTCATAATCAGAGGCTAACCTAATAACCATAGTGAAGAAAAGAGGCCAGTGCAATTGTCAAGAAGAAGGACAATATAAACATCAGTATGTAAAAAGCCTGGCTGAGTTAAAGGAAGTATATACTTCATCATGAGGAAGTGGAGAATATGTGGCAGTACAGAAGCTGTCATAGACAATTTAATATTTTTTGTTCCTCTTAGAATTGAAGAGCTTAGCTAGACAGAACACTGGTTTGGATCATGGCCACAATACCAAAGTGGGTGTGCATTAATCTTTCCTAGGGGATTTCCCCCCTTGGTTCTTGGGGAGGGGGAGGCCTATCTTTTTATTCCCCTGCTGATAATACTAGCCTCTGGGCAGTTTTTCTCAGGGAAACTGCAAGTTTATTTCAGCAGCACACACTTGATCCAAATAACAACATGGCAGTTTGAAACTGAATGAAAGATTATGAGGGATCCAATCTCTTGTATCTTGTCTAGTGAGATAGAGCTGCAATGTATGCTCCTTTATGATAATTTTTATTATCAAAACCCACACCTTGTATTTTTTGAAAGTATATCTTCCCTGTTAGGTGTGGTGCAAGTACAATGAATAAATTGACATACATACTTTCAGTGTACATGCAGGAAAAGATTTTAGATTTCATTAGATCTTTAAAAATAATTTTAAAGAACAGAAAATCCTCACCTAGCTCCAGTTTCTGTCTTAAGCAGATGAATTTTGGTACTAATACATCTTTGCTATTACTCTTCAGGTGTTAAATTCTATTTATACTTGTCACAACTGAAATTTAGACAATTCTTATGTTCTTATCTTGTTTAAGTTGGTACAATGCTTTCATCATTGGTGTTGTTTCTCTTCATCTATGTATAACTGGTGCCAGTTACTTTCAAGTTGTATTTTAATGGAAGTGAACAATTTATTCCAAATTATGATAGTCCTCGGCTTTATTTATACCTGTAAAATTGTAATTAACACATAAACAGTGTCAGACTTTCAGATAAAGAGTTTGCAGAAGCCAAAAACTGCTGAATAGACTTTAGACTTGAAATGTAAATTAGGTTACTTAACTTTATGAAACCCTGATGTAGAGATCACTTGCAATGATGAAATATTGATTCCTGCTTTCTTTTTTGTGGGTAGAGTTAAAATTGTATATTTTCCTTAAAATATAAAACGGTACATTCTTTGGTTCTCTCCCCCCTCCCCATTGTTCTTTGTTCTACTCCTGACCATCTTTGGAGGGGCAAGGAAAGGGTACTTATTCCACTGGAAATAAGGTGTTTTTAGATTTCAGAGGAACATAGCCATCTAGCTGATGTGACTTAGCTTCTTCTCTCTTTTTGTTTTATGTATTTTCAGAATTCTTTTTAACAGCTGCCCTGATTGTATGTCTATTTGTTTAAATTCTTCCTTACCAATTGTTTCTCCTTTTTGGAACCAAATAAAATTACTTACTTTTACTTGGGATAAATTGCTGCTGCATTCTTCTCTTTATTTTTACTGAGCAGTTAGCACTGCCTTCACGGATCTTTCAGCACTGATACCGTAAGGACGTAAGGAAAGAGTTATTTCCATCTCTGGTCTTTTTCCCCTTGAGTTATCTCAACTGATAACTTTCAGGCTTCCTGAATAAGCCAAGAGATGTAGCTATGGAACATTTTTCTAACCACCTCATGGCTGGTGGCAGTACAGATATCCTCTCTCCTGGTTTTGTTGAGTTCCCAGCACTTTTCATCCCTGTATCCCAGTCACAGGAGTTCCTCTTGAGTCAATCTTCTTTGGAAACTGTGAAGCCTACTAAGGCAGGGATTTGTTCCAGACAGGCTTCAGAGAATGGAAGCAGGCCACCTATATATGTGCAGATAACTTGGAGGTACTCAGAGTGATCAAAAAGTGACCATGCTGTTGGGGACAAGACCTCTCCCCTTGGACAAGGGCATTGTTGATGGTGAACTAAGGACTTAACCAGAATGTTGGGAAGCTCTGGAACGTGGAACCCTGAAGCAAACAGTCTTAAATGAAAAGATTTATTTATTATTTATTTAGTTGTAGTATTTCTAGCCCGCCTGCCCTGCAAGCAGGTTCAGGGTGGCTCACACTACTTGGCCCGCAGGGCCAGAATTCATATAAACAATTTAAAACCAGTTAAACAGTCAAGCAATTACAATAAAACCAATTAAATGATTAATCAATACAGTATACAATTAAAGTGCTCACAGTATGTTTTAAGCAAGATGGCGTACCACATGGGACCAGAACATCCCACTCAGCAGTGGCGTGATCACACTGCAGCCCGATTCAGTGTAGTCACTGGACTAAAACAGGTACATGGGTAAAGGGCACTATTACATGGGTAGTGAACAATGCTTGAGTAAAAAGAACAAAGTTTGAGTCCAGTGGCACCTTTAAGACCAACAAAGTTTAATTCTGGGTATCAGCTTTTGTGTGCAAACATACTTCTTCAGATAGTGTGCTTGCACATGAAAGCTTATACCTTGAATAAAATTTTGTTAGTCTTAAAGGTGCCACTGGACTCAAACTTTGTTCTGCTGCTTCAAACCAACATGTCTACCCGCCTGAATCTAGCTTGAGGAAAAAGTCAGAGGAGACAAGATTGGAGCAAGAAGAGGGGCAGGGAGGAAACCTTGAGGAAATTTTGTAGTGCTTAAAATTAGAATGCTATGGGTTGAGGGGAGGCGGAACACTGTGAGAGAATAGCCAAGATGTAGTGGCTAAAGTAGACAATGAAATAAAAAGCAGGAACCTAAGAAACAATGTATAGGAGAGAGAGAAAGTGTTAAAATAGAGGACAAGCTGAAGTCAAAATAGGACTAGGATAAAGCTTCACACAGGGTCTAGGGACAGAAAGAGCTAAGTACTGCAAGTAGGAAGTTTGCCCGTGGGGGAGGGCTGGGAACTGTGGCCAGGAAGCCTGGGGTGATAGGATTCAAAATGAAGGGAAGTGACCCTAACCATTGAATTACATGGCTTGCACCATCCCCTTAGCATTGGGATATGGCAACTGTAATGGAGGCCAATAAATAACATTGGGATTTGGATTTTTCATATTTTTTGGATATACTGTCAGATTCTCTGGATGCAGATTTCTAGTTTGTGTTAGGGCACAGGAGAACCAAGTGCAAAAAAGAGTTGCTTATGGTAAGCATGCTATTATAAAGTGCCTAAACTTGGTGAAATTTTTTTAGTTGTATTAGTATTATTTCTAAAAACCCTGTTATATTACACACTTCAATATGCAGGCAAATATTTATCAATATTTGTGATGTAGTGATATACAGCATAATTCTATATTAATAGTTGCCTAAACTTCAAAGTTTGTTTTCAGTTTTCATGACTACTTTAGTGCAACAGCTGACAATTAAAGGGATGAATACATGAAGTTAATTCCATTCAAGGATGGGACGGAGTATATATAGAATAGTGGATTGGGCAGGATATTTTGAACTTTAAGAAAAGATACACACTAAATGCAACTGTGCACAAATGTATCTAAAATACGTATCTTGTCAGAAGACAAAGCTTCAAAGGAAAGAGAACATAAAGGCATCAAAGAAATGTTCTGTGGAACAAATGGCCTCAGAAAAAATAGGTGTTAGGAGAAAATACCATTATCAGCTAAAGTTGCCAACAAGAAGATTAGAGTGCTCTTTAGCTGTGACTCTTTTACAATGTGCATTGAAACCTTGTGGAATCTAATGTCCATTTTCTTTAATATATTTACACTGAGAGAGGAGAAATAAGTATGCTTTAACAAAGAGAGACTCAGTGGTATCTTTGAGGAATAAAAATGTTAAATGTTGGGTGTGGTAAAATAAAGCATGCAGTGATGTGGAACACAAAGGCAAAGTTCTGTTAGCTTTTAGCTATGAGCTAGATGCAATTGTTTTTGAAGTAACTCCATGCCACAGTCGTTGTTAGCTTTGAAAAGTCTACAGCAGTCATTAATTGGCTCTGTTTAGTTTTGTATATTTGTAATAGAATAAGGATTCTATTTATATTTAAGATATGTTAACACAGTAATATCAGAAACATCTTGTTTTAGAAACTTCTGTTTTCAGATTAATACCAGCTCATCTGCAGTACCTGGGATCTACTTATGATGCCAGCCTCCAGATTGGACCTGGGGATTCCCCGGAATTACAGCTCATCTCCAGACTATGGAGATCAGTTCCCCTGGAGAAAATGGATGCTTTGGAGGATCTATGGCATCGTACCCTTGTCCTTCCCAAATCTCCAGGAGTTTCTCAGCCTGGATCTGGCAACCCTACTCTCCCATCCCCTTCTGGTGACCTGGGGGGACCTGGCAACCATAGATCTACCTCTTGTCTTTTTCTGTTCAAAATGCATATTGTTTTAATTCACTATACAAGAAGGTGAATATGTGTCTATTGAAGACAAGAAATATTTTCTCAAACCACAGCAACTTGTGCAGTGTATTCAGCATTAGAATTGAGAGATTGATTTTTGTCCACAACTTTTCCTCCAGTGAGGTGATAGTCCATTTAAAATGTTCCAGTTCTAAAGATTTTAACGTTAAAATATTTAAATTTTAAAAATTATATAAGGGTAGTCCTCCCCCGCCGCATTTAAGAGGGAGTGAAAGAGCCAATACTCAACTGGTGTTGAGTTACATATGGAAGAACCACTGGTTGAACTACTCAGTTTTTGAAATTGTTAAAATCTATTTTGGCAAACACTCTTAAGTAGGAGATGCCACAAAATTTGGTAGTGTTGAGTTCTGAATCTGGTCTAGTGTGTAAACCTTTTGAGTTTTAACTGGCTGGCTATGTGTACTCATTCTGCCAGTCTGAAGTTAACTGGAGTTTCTTTGGTGTAGAAAGGCATTCCAGGGTAGTAAAATATATTTCCAATGCAAAAATATACACTTTATTTTGTGAAATTTAGAAAGAATAATTCTATACACAAGCATTAACAGCATCACAGCCTAGTCTGACCAGCCTGAGGTGGGAAGAGAGAATTTTAAAACTATTCAAAAAATTAACTCCTGCAGTCAGTAAGGCCCTCATTAGGTTGTAGGTTTTTATTAATGTATGACTTAAGGTCAATGTCTTCTGCTCTCAAGTGCCTTGTTTCTGTAAGTGTTGTATAAATGAATCCCATGACACCCAAAATACATTGATAAAACTTTATTGTTGAAATTTTACAAAAAGAACTGTGATGCATCTCACTGTGATCCCTTAAAATGTATTGAATGTATGTCTTAAAAACTTAAGAGCTGCCTTTCTGAATCACACTGTCAATCTAGTGGAGCACTCTGTCTCAAACAAGTGGCAAGGCAGGTAGCTGGGGAGTTTTCAAACAGCACACAGATAATCTGTCTGTCTGTCTGTCTGTCTGTCTGTCTGTCTGTCTGTCTCACGTTTAAAAGATTTATACCTTGCCTTTCAATGAAATCATCTCCAAAATGTCTTACAACAGTGCAAGATCTTTACTATTGATTATGACAATATAAAAATGAAATACAAAGAACATGTACATAATTCGATGCACAATTATATTTCATTGAAAGCTAGAGCAAACAAAGCTTCTTTTGCCTGGCATCTGAAAGTAAAAGTAGTTGCCTAGTGAATATATATTTGAGGAGGCTGTTCCATAGGAGGCTGTTCCATAGGTGAAGAACAGTAAGAAAGGTCCTGTCTTTTGCTACCCACACAGAGAAATGAAGGTTGGGGGGGTGGAGTTCAGGGAATTTTTGTCTGTGTGGTTTTTTAAAAAAATTCCTAGGGTTTTTTCAGCTTTTCTGATGGAAAGCTTGGGAGGAACATTGGGAAAAAACCCTGTGAAATATTTTATCTTCAGAATAAGTTAGATGTTTTGTAAGGCAAGATTTTTCACATTTAGGAATGTATAGCATGAAAAAGTGTGAGGACTTTTTTCAGTTTTTCTATTGGAAGAATTGGGGAATGTTAAGGAATGCTTTAAAAAACATACTGTAGACATGGACAACATATTCAAGAACTTTTTTGTTTAAATTAAATAATTTTGCCAACAGTTAATATGCTATAATTTATTTAATGGTAACACATTATTAAAGAACAAAGTTTGAATCCAGTGGCATCTTTAAGACCAACAAAGTTTAATTCTGGGTATAAGCTTTCATGTGCATGCACATGTCTTCAGATACCTGTGGTTTAATGTGGTGCCTTCCATGAAGATAGATTCAGGTGGGTAGCTGTGTTGGTCTGAAACAGTAGAACAAAGTTTGAGTCCAGTGGTACCTTTAAGACCATCAAGGTTTAATTCTGGGTATAAGCTTCTATGTGCACTCTCCCCCCTCCCCCCCCAAGCTTCAAAATTACTTTTCTGTGCTCACCCATCCTCTACAGGGGGATTACCCAAAACAATGCTTTTTGAACTCTACCTGGACCATTGAAGATATTTCAACATTTGGGAAATATTTTTTAAAATAACAGGTCCCAGTTAGTAGCTTGGCCGTCATATTCTGAACAAGCTGAAGTTAACATACTTTTTCTTCACAGGTATCTTCATGTGTATATTGCATTGTGTCATGGTGGTGTTTAGGAAATGCTGTATCATCTACCTAAATAAATGGGACCTCTTTTGACTTACCGTCTGACATATCACCTTCATGTGTTCCTGAAAGCTTTCACCAAAACTGGTGAAATGGAAATGTATCATGGATTAAATTTTGAGTGAACTTGCACTCTGGTTATCTTAGTGTTTTTTCTGGATTCAAGATCAGCCACACAATGTGTATTTTAAAATAGACGGTTGTTTTGTTGGTTCCAGAGGATGAAGGTAGTAGCTCCCTCTATTCTCCAGGGAAGCCTGTTTGAAAAGAAAGAACAGAGCAGAAAGCCTTGTAATCCCTAGCAGTGTTCTCTCTAAGCTGAGTTACTGTGAGCTAACTCACAGTTTTTTAGCCCCTGGCTCACATATTGTTGTCTTAGCTCAGGAAGGATGGCTCCAGAGCCAACTAATTGATGCAGTAGCCAAATTGCTCGGTCACAGCTTTAATGCCAGTAGCTCACAAAGTAGAATTTTTGCTCACAAAACTCTACAGCTTAGAGGGAGCATTGATCCCCAGTTCCCATCCTATGCTGGCGTCTTGTAAGACTTTGTCCAGCCATAGCAGCTTATACATGAACTTCTTCATTCTCTAGTCTTCTCTTTCCATCATCCCTCTCTTCCAACTTCTGATTTTAAAACAAATGTCTAACCAGCTTAAGTAAAAGGAGAACACTGACAGATCACCACAATTATTAATAGTTCTGAATTGCAGTTTATACCTGCTGGGTGTAGGTAGCATCTGGTGTACCTTAAAATAGTGAACTAGGTGGTAAATCTGTGTTAAACTACAGTCATTAATCTCATTAATGGATTAACATGACAGTGAAAAAATACTTTATTTGTAGCACTTCTAATGTGAACATTCCTTTGGTTGACTTTATCTTTATCCTAAGCAATGTTAAAAAGAGTGTTTGGGAACAGGAAAAGCGGTTAATTTTAGTAAAGCTTGAAATTCAAGAACATAAGACCATTTAGAACAGTCTAAATTTCTACTGTTCATGTATGTTTTGTATGAATTCATGCTGCTAATTAACCCCATTTCTGTCTAATGAGAATTTCTCTGTAATCTGAAAACTTCTGTATTCTTGTACCATGGAAGCTAGTGCAGTATCTTTTTAAATATTTGCTAAATTCACGTTCACCAGAGTTTTGGAAATATTACTACCTTTCAGATTGACCTTTCACTTCCTTCTAAGAAGCTGCACTGTGTTCCGATGTCACTTTATGTGATATCACAGCAGCGACTGCTGTATTGGGACTCACTGTTAATAGACAGTTTTTAGATTTGTATATATGTTTGTGCATACACCTCATTATCTATTTATATGCTACCGCAAACAGTTCTGTGTACGTAGCATTCCCAGGCAGTGTTTTATTCAGGTTCCAGCAAGACCATTAGCTGTTCTCTGGCAACCATATAAAGGAAATTAGTATCTAGAGAACACATGCTTTTTCAAACTATGAAAGTTTTGGATTTTCTCTTTACATAAATAATACCTTCACGTGCTTAATTAGTATCTTCATATGCTGGGAGTATGTCTAATGAACTATATTCAGTTGAGTTTTCTTGAGCTGCTTTTCCATCATTCGACATGTAGGGGCACTGTAGTACTGCTTTTAAGTACTCAGTATTTTCAGCTTAATACACATTCTGAAAGCTTGGTGTTACTCCGTAAATACTACAGAAATGGGATGTATTGTAACAAAGAGAATTTTATCACGTTTAAAAGTGCCTATACGTTATAAATTCATCCTTTTCTTTTTGAGTAGTGTTTGGAGGACTGTGAGTGTGGCATTGGGAATTGTTTCTTTTCAGATGTCTTGAATTAATATTAATGTCTTTTCTTTCTCATTTTGTCTCCTGTTGAAGTAAATTGGTTTGAGGAAGGAGGATAAGCATCACAATAACTCATTTCTGCTATGAGTGACTCTCTTATATATTTCATAATGGTTGGAATGAAGAATTCTGGTAATTAAAAATATTGCTACGTGGAATTACCATTATATTTCAAAGGTCACATAAATTATCCACAGCTCTAATTTGTTACATGTCATTTTTGTTTGAGAGTTATTTGAGTTACAACACAGAAATAAATTGACAATAGGCTTTATTCCATTGCTGTTAGATAGCTCTGCAATTCGTGTACTGAACAATCCAAAATATGTTTTTGAAAGCTGAACAAAATATAACCAGTAAAAAAGAAAGCACAGATTGCTTGGTGACATAAAATCCAAACAAATAACTAAGTCCAGTGTACCTGCAATTGTGGTTTTGAAAATCTAGCCTGAAATTTCTTGCTGCCTGATCACAAAATTGAAATGATCCTGCTGTTCTTGTTGAACATTTGTTGTACAAAGAGCTTTTAAAACTAAGACAGTGCCATGAAAAGTTACACAGAAGACTGTAGTTGTTGATCCCACCGATGGAAGTGGCAGAAACGTAAGAGGGAAAGAAGTTTGTTAATTCATATGCCTTTCGCTTTTCATAAACCCCCTGTAGCTCATGGAAAGCTTTGTTAATAAATAGAAAACTTTCAGTAACAACTTAATATCTTTGGAAATGGACTGAAGTTGCAGATGATCAGAATGGCACTTGGCATATCATTAGTACATGAGGAATAAGCTGTAGAGAAAGTTTAAAGACTTGGTTCATGTGGTTTAACAAAAGTACTTTAGAGTTTAGGCTTTTCATTAGATGCTTGTAACCCTTTCTCGAGTCTGTCTGTCTGTCTGTCTGTCTGTCTGTCTGTCCCTCTTTCTTCATTTTCTCACTATCTGTACAGGCCCTTTTCTTTTTCCAGTCCTCCCCCACCTCTGTTCAATGGTTAATCTGCAAGGTTCATGCTGCAACTGCTTCTTTGAGTGGGAGCGTTGTTCTGCCCATTTCATACCAGCTTTGTTACTGTGCAGTATTTTTCAGCTGTTTGTGCTCATTATCATACAGCTGGTATTTAGAGGAGAGATGGAAGCAGGCAGAAGCTGCACTGTCTGCAAGTATAAGAAGTTCTTTTGCAAATAGGGTACTGGCAGATGGGGCATGTGTTTTGAACGGGTTTTGCTGATAACAGACTGCATTAAAAATCATTCTGAGAAAGTCTAAGGTCAGCCCTATGAATTCAGAGCTTGAGAGGTATTCAGCTTTTGGAAACCCTTTTTAGAATATTAATTAACCCAGCATGTGAAAGTGACAAATGGCCTGTTTGCAAAACTGTAAGATTCCTCCTGCTTCTGCTTTACTTTTCCTTTAATGGCTTTCTTTTTGAAGCATCTACTTAATTTTCCCCTTTATCATATCATGATAAAGTGTTACGTTTATGGGGAGTCCACAGCTCATTGGTTGAATACATATTCTGGTTTACAATATCTTAGGTTCAGGTCCAAGCATTTCTATTTAAAAAGCCTCAGATAGCAGACCCTTGTGACGCACTGCCAGAGCAGACAATATTGGGCTCAGTGGTCAACAGTCTGATTTGGTAGTTTCCTGTGTATAAGTTGTGTCCTTGTTTCCAGTTGAAGTTTGTTTTTGTCTTTATACAATAAAAAGGCATAGGCTGATTTTTGGGAAAGTTTATTTTTTTAAAAAGCTACAGACAAGCAGTGGCCCCCAGACATAATCCAAGGGATGCTTTTGCGGCCACAGGACTGAGGGAACAAGCAGAGGGGAAAGGTTTTCCACAGTGGCCCTTGGGCAGCCAATGAGGGGCAGAGCTTCCAGGAGGGATCCAGAGCTTTGCACTGGCCCACCCTTCCTTTATTCAAGGAGGTGCATCTCAGGGCAGCTGCAGTCTGACTTTATTAGACAGCAAACAGTAACAGAAAGTTAAGAAAACTGAAGTTCATGAGGATTTTAAAACTCTTCCTTGGAGCTGATGGAAATGAGTTGCAGACTAACAACATACAATTAGTTTCTTGAATTGGTTTTTAATTTGTCATCACAGCCTCGTGTGTCCTTCTTTTGAGCGTTACGGAAAAAAAAGGATATATGAAGCTTTACCACTGTTGAACTTTTACTTATCTCTTCTGTCTCATTTGCAGTCTTCTTTCTTCTCTTTTACATTAATCTTTCTGTTAACTCCCATCAGTTCAGCAAATGCATTCCATTCAATTCTCTGTCCGTCCTAAAAGATAATCAGACTGTATAGTTAACAGTTGTCTTTATTAGGCCATCAACGATGTCTGTTGCCACTTTCCCAGTCTCCTGCAAGCACCATTCCAAAATGATACTTCTACAGTATTTCAACATATTTTCAGTCGAAATAGTCATGCCTTTCTCTAATTGTTTTTGGAAACTGGTGTTTGACAAAGCCATAAGATGTAAAATTGGTATCCGGAAAGATAAGCTCCCCATCCTTTTGATTTTTCAGTGAAGGAGAATAAAATCTGTATGATTAGATTTGGATGGCTACATTTATTTTTGTTTACCTTGCTGCCTTAAAAAAATAACCCTGCAGATTTTATTTCCTTGGCTTGTTCTTTGAGAAGTGAAAAAAGGCAAGGGAGATAATAATTGACTATTGGGATGAAGATAAAGTAAAAGTTAGAATTTTAAGACTTCAGTCTATTCTCTGCTAGCTTTCATAAACTTTTAAAATGAAATTAATTTTCTCTTTCTATAAAACAGTGTTAATGTTCCTTTACAATGTTGTGATATGCTGGCAGGCACAAACAGGCACTCGGCATGTGTAAACACTTCCATACTTAAAACTGTATGTGTAATTGAAATTCTCATTAAACATCTGAAATGACCTTTTCATAACTTTTCAAACAAATAACTTTTCAAGACAAAAATGTCATTTAATGTCAGTCAGCCAATATTGCCCAATATCCTCTTTTGAGGATTATGTTAAAATTGTAACTGACCCTCTGAGATAGGTGGGGAGAAAGTACAGTATTGGTAATTGTGACAACATGCTATAATTTTTTTTCTCATCCTTTCTCAAGGGAAATGGGGGGGGGGCATAAATGGTTCTACCTGCCTCTTTTTCTTATCATTAAAATGATCCTGTGAGAGAGACTAGGCTGAGAGGCTGGCCCAAGATCACTCTGTGAACTCTTTAAGTGGGGATTTGAACTCTGGTTCCCCAGTTCTAGTCAAACACTGACTGTTAAGTTTCCTTCTTCTTTCTTATCCATGAAGCTTCCTTCTGTGCATCTCATTTGTACACAGGGAATAAACTTGGTTTAAATTGATGTTTGGGTGAGGGTCTTTGAAGTACAGTATGAAGTATAGTAGTAATTCTTATATAAGGTATAGAGTAGTCTTTTCCAGTATCTTGTTGCTTTCTTGAATAGCCTATTCATCCAGCAAGGATTGCTTCTAATATTTGTATTTCAAACTCTTGTTCTGAGGAAGTGTGGCAAAACAGCCAGAAATACCTAGAAATTCCCATCTTTATAATGTTTGAATAGTCAAGGGCTACTGTGAGATTTGTTTACAAGGCCGCTTGAGATCTTTCTGCACTTCAGATGATTCTGTGCGTACATATTTTCATTCTAATGTCACAAAGATCCAGATCTTCATCCACTTTCTGGCAGCTTTCCTGCACACGGTTCTAAAACTCAAGGAAATGTTCTTTAAATAAATAAAAACTAGGCAACAGTAATTGACAAAAGCACATGCTTCATTATCCCTCCAGCCTGTTCTTGAATATGTCTAAATAGTCTTTTCATTATCTCCCATTTTGTGCAACTATGTGTGGACTCATGTTGCTTGGGGGAAAGGTTTAAGACAGTTCTGCAGTCCCTCTGACACTCTGGCTGTATTTAGATGCTACAAATCTCAATCATGAAAATATTGTTTGCATTCTCCTTTCTCCTCCTTACCCTTTTCTATGCATATGGCTCAAAAATAGAACCAGGATATCTTCACAGTAATCACAGACTTTTATAACATTTGAGTTGGAAATTGATTTGGTCTATTTTTCTTGCCTACGAACTTCAATTTTGCTAAATCATGGTTTACAATCATGGTTTATCAGCAGGACAACAAACTACAGTTTCTTACTAAAATAATACAAACTAGTTAGACAGGATGAATAATTCTCTATTATTTTTCCAACCATATCCTTCAGCTGGAGGACATCCTGGCTTGTTCTCATCATTACTGAACAAACCAAGTTTTGTATATGTTATCTGAATGCAAGCAATGTCTCTGTACAAGAGGTATTAATTTGGGGGGGATAGGTGAAGGAAGCAGTACTCCATATACTGCTTGTGTGTTCTGCTGACACAAGGGAGGAGAGCCCCTTTTGACTCTCCAAAGCCTGTGCTGGAAATTATATATTTATTTAAAACAGATGAAACAAAAAACAAACTTTCACCTGCTGGCGAAAGACACCAATAGGGCGAGACAGACAAATCTTCCTGGGGAAGAAGTTCTAAAATTTTGATGCCATGATGGGTTGCCACTCATCTATCTTCAGATGGAGGCCAATCAAAGCAGGGCCTCTGAGAATGACTGGAGTGAGCAGCTAGGTTTGTATGGAAGAAGGCAATTCTTAAGGTAGATGGGATGGGGATGCCCTAATGATCTACTAAGCCTTGGGCTTATTTCTGTCACAGTAAGCCACTAGAGGAGCTTTCAGACTGTCTTCTAAAGCTGTGGTCTGAATCACTTTTGAAGAGTTTTAGTGTAGCTGAGAGTGCACATTCCATTTACAACCTTTGTGGCACATCATTCAGTCCCAAAATACATGCATATGTGAGATCCACTTGAAGGACAACTAGCATCTAGCCAAATGGTTAAGTGCTCAGATAAAATTACACAATTATGTTGCAATCCCTCCATCCTATTAGTTTCCTAAGAAACAATTAGTCTTCAGTTTCTGATGTATGCAACACAAATCTATTAATATTCTCTTCTCTGTAGATGGTAAAGAATCCCCAATGATAAATATCCTCTACAAATGAAAACATTTGCACAACTGGGTTTGAACCTTTGAGACTTGTCCTATAGAAAAGTTTCCTTTGGATTGGACAAGTGTGCTTGCTTGCCAACTCCAATTACAGGTTTGTTTATGTGGAATTATATAGCAGAGACTGAATGACAGTGGTTTAGAGATAGTTGAAAGAATTGACCCCCCAGCGTTCTAGAGATTCTTTTCTGTTCTGTACAGATATGGACATCTCTCCCCGTTGATACAAAGACCATGGCCTAGACAAGAAAAACCCTTCATGGTAGGTGATTCCTTGACTCTTAGAGGCATGGGAATGGACCATGTATTGTCTGCATGGAGGAAACAGTTGCAATAAGTAAGATGCTCTAATTGTATCCAGCATAAGTGGATAGCATACAGATTTTTACCTTTTAAACTTTCCCTAAGCCCTTCTCATCCTCATAGAGAATCCCAAAAGCAACTAATAGTATAATAAAAACAATACACAAAAAAATGAAAACCGCAAGTTACATTAATACAAACAATGATAAAACTGCACTAAGATAAAGTGGCATAAACGCATCCAACATTGCTTTAGGTTTTCAGTACAACTGAGTAATCCATCCCCAGGGGGATTCGTTTGTCTTATTCTTCTAGCATTGTCTCCCACCAGTGGGTGAAGACTCTTTTGTTTAGCACTCCCTCAGTAATGTTATTAGACCTCTTCTCTTGTTTTTATGTGCTAATATTTTTATACTATGTTTTATTTAATGGTTTTAAATATTTTATATTTATTTGTATTTTAATGTTTTAAATATTTTAATGTTCACTGTCTTAGAGACCTTGGATTAGCTAGAAAGGCAGCATAGCAATGTTTCAAATAAATAATAAAATATAAAGCAGTTTAAATAGGAACAAGTGAGAACCCGCAGACTTGAGGGGGTATCTCATTTCCTTTTCCCACACTGTTTTCCTCTTTCCTGTTCCTGAAAGCCCCGATAGTCTCTCCTCTTTTCCTGCTTCCTTCTCTCCTAACCACCCAATAGTCAGCTTACCTTTATCTGCTTCTCTGTCTTCAGCTTTCTCTCCCTGCTCCCCTCCCCCAACCTCTATCTAGAAATACTATGGCCTAATTGCATGGTGCTAGCCTCTGGGCCAGGCCCACTTGCATTGTAGGGAACCTGCAACAACCTTCAGGGGACATATTACTCCCCCCTGTATCCCCCTCCCTGCACTATTTTCTCTTCCCCTCCTGCTGGCAGTCCCCATATCCCTTCCCCTTTCCTTGCCTATCCTTCTTAGCCATTTACCAGCATATGTTTTATCTGTCTCCCATTTTCAGATATATTTATAATTTATTTACTTAATTTATACCTTGCCTTTCTCAACAATGGGGACCAAAGCAGCTTGCATCATTTTCTTATTCTCTTATTTTATGATTACAACAACCCTGTGAAGTAGGTTAGGCTGAGATAATGGGACTAGGCCCACATCACCTAGTGAGCTTCCATAACTGACCGATGATTGGAATCTGGGTCTCCCAGACCCTATTCTGAAGCTCTAACTTCTACATGACACTAGTTTTCAAGGGGGCTGCTGTTGACTAATAGGAAATCATGCAGGTTGAGAGGTATCAAGTCACCCAGTGATTATTGCTAGACCTAGCCCCAGTGAGCAATGCTCCCTCCAAGCTGCAGAGTCTTGTGAGAAAAAATTCTACTTTGTGAGCTCCTGGCATGAAAGCTGTGAGTGAGCAATTTGGCTACTGCATAAATTAGTTTGCTCTGGAGCAGTCCTTCCTGAGCAAAGACAAACATGTGTGAGCCGGAGGCTAAAAAACTGTGAGCTAGCTCGCACTAACTCAGCTTAGACAGAACACTGCCAGTGAGTCCTCCCTCAAAGGCCCAAACAACCCTGGAAAGGGCCCTGCATCCTCCCCCTGCCGTTTATTGACAGAACCAAGCCTGAAATCTGTGGTTGTCTAGCAACAGCCACCGAGGACTTCCATTTATTAATGCTATAGGTGTTCTTTTCGTCATTTGTTCTCTTTTAACCCCCTCATTGAATTTTTTTTTTAGATTTCAGATTTTTTTTTGCAGGCCTGGAGCATTCTTCAGGTTTCCATAAACATTTGTCCTGTCCACTCACAGCTCCAACCACTATATTTAACCATCCTCAAATCTGGCTGGGTTGAGAATTAGAATATACAAGTGGAGACCTGCAAGAAACTTGCGGGATGGTCATCCCATTCCTCACACCTTTGCTTCCTCCCCTCTACCCTTACCTATCTCACACTCTTTCTCCCTTCTGGGGGTGGAGCCATAGACTCAACCCTCCAAAGCAGCCATTTTATCCAGGGGAACTGATCTCTGTCACCCGGACAACAGTTGTAATTCTGGGTGATCTCCAGCCCTCACCCAGAGTCTGGCAATGGTAGTTCTCATGGAGGAAATGGCTGGTTTGGAGGGTGGAGTCTATGGCATTATACTGGTCTGAAGTTCCTCCCCTCCTCAAACCCCACCATCCCCAGGATCCACCCCTTAAATGTCCAGGAGTTTCCCAATCCAGAGTTGACAACCCTATTTCCTTCCCACCCAACAGCCAACTTAACCTTTATCTGCCTTTATCTGTCTTCAGCTTTTCATCTCCACCCCCTCCCCCACAGCTTCTACCAAGGAAAATTATAGTCTTTCTCCACAGTGGGGACCAAAGCAGCTTACATTATTCTCACCTCCTTTTTATCTGCACAACAACCCTGTGAGGTTGGTTAGGCTGAAAGTATGTGACTGGTCCAAAATCACCCAGTCAGCTTCCACCGCAATATGGGGATCTGAACCTGGGTCTCGCAGACCCTACTCTGAGGCTCTAACTGCTGCACCACTGCTGGCTTTCATCGGGTGGCTGCTGAACAGCAGCAAGCAGCCAGGCCAAGTTGAGTCATGCAAATTAGGTGGTATCAAGTCACCCAGAGGGTGCTGCCTAGGGATGCCAGCCTCCAGGTGGGATCTGGGGATCCCCTGGAATTACTGCTCAGCTCCAGACTACTGAGATAACTTCCCCTGGAGAAAATGGATGCTTTGGAGGGTGGACTCTAGGGCATTGTACCCCACTGAGGTCCCTGTCCTCCCCAGGCTCCATCCCCAAATCTCCAGGAGTTTCCAGACCTGGAGCTGGCAACCCCACTACCCCCATCCCCTGCCAGTGCCCGTGGGGGGACCTGGCAACCCTAGACTGCTGCCAGGCCTAGGGTTGGCAACCTCCAAGTGGGGCCTGCTGGAGGGTGAACTCCAGAGATCTGTGAACAACAGAGATCTGTCTCCCTGGAGAAAATGGCTGCTTTGGAGGGTGGATTCTGTGGCATGAGACCCAGCTGAGGCCCCTCCCTTCCCCAAATCCTGCCCTCCTTGCACTCCACCCCAAAACCTCTAGGAATCCCCCAGCCTGGCCCCAAGGCTCCCTCCCTCCCCCCTCCCTCCTTCCAAGGCCGAAAGAGGCCTGGAAAGAAAGGGCCCTTCCCCCCACCCCCTTTGACTGACAGAGCCAGTCAGAAGCCTCTCCTCCCCCCCCCCAACGTTCTAATCTCTCACCGTTGCTGCCTGGAGTCAGGTCCCTGCAGAGGCCATTTCAAAAGGCTTTTGGGGGGAATTCAACCGTCCCTGAAGGGATTTCCTCACTGTTTGGATTTTTCTACAAACCCAGGAAGTCTACTGACTATGTAGGAAAAGCTGTTGGGGGAGAGTGAGGCCCCTGTTGGAGGGAATAGGTATCCGCACAGAAAAAAAAAGTCTGGAATTAGAATAAGGATGATAAGTCTGTAGGTACAACTGTCTTTGTGAGAAATACATGCATTCTTTTTTTTGTCTCATTACCCTCATTTTCTTATTCTTTTATATATCTTTGCCTCACTTCCTGCATGGAATTCACAATTTTAGAAGTGGTTTACGTTGCAGGAAAAAATGGCAACAGAGTACCTGCAATTTTTAAATCTTCAGTACATTTTTAACTTCATTCTCAGTAGAAAAATTGCTTCACTAAGTAAAGGCAATTGGATGAACTCTCCCATTTCAGACTTCATGTAAGTATTCAGATACATTAAATAGATTCTATAATTTAACAGGTTAATCAAAGTTTAGTGAAAGTATTTCAGAGCTAGTCAATTACTAGTTCGTAATCTGTTTGAGCAGTTATACTGCTTTAACTTTGTAACAGTCTGAGAAATATATACTCTTTTATTGAGTAGGCAGATTCAACTGTCTTATTTTTTGTGTTTTTCCCTTGTCAGAGACTGGTACTCAAAGCACAGAGTGAATTAAGTATTTTTTTAAATACCCAGCTAACGCTATTGTTACCTCTTTTAATATTTTCCCACATTTGTTGGATTAATTTTTTTGCTTCCAAAAAATTTCCCTAATACAAGGAGTTGTGTGTGTATAAAGATTAGCAGATGTTTTGCCTTTAGAAGAAAACAGTAATGAAAAGACAACTCACAATTTAACATTCTGGTTCTAGGTTTTCTTCAGTGATATTGACAAACCAACCTAAACCAAGGTGTAGCTCAAAGTTATACAGAAAAAAATTTAATGTCTAAAAAAGAATTGTTTTAAGCCTTGTTTTTAAGCAAGTAATACATCTAAAGATGCCTTTCTAAATAGATTGCCATGTAGGTTTAATAATGTGTTAAGTTAAATAGATCACGTTTAATGGATTCTCAGTTTATGAGAGAAAATTCTATGGACTCTGATGTAATACAGTGGCAACTTGTAAAGGATGTTTTAGTTGCATCTAGTGCTTTCCTCCATTTTAAAGCTATATTCTACATAAGGCATGGTCATTAGGGTATAAAACATGAATAAATGTGGGGATTATTACTTTAAAATCATTCTGTTATGATTTTTTTTAAAAAACCAAAAACAAACAATTTATATTCTGCCTTTCTGCCCTTACAAGGGCTACCAAGGTGGTTAACAATTTAAAACATTAATGATAAAAATATGTTATAAAATATGACCATATTGTATGGTCTTCCTGTTTTTTGTGTAACCTTGCCAGTCATACCCATGGGTGGTGTATGCGTATATATGTTGGGCTTTTAGTAAGAACCATTTTTGTCATAGTTCACATATTACTGGTGAACTCTATTTCTAGCCTACAAATACAGAAGAAGTATGCAGAGCACAAGTCCTAAACTATTTTAGTTACCTTCAGTTAGTAGAAATTTTTGGTTCCTGAGCTTTTTATCCCATTTTCCAGTTTAATGCCAGAAGGAGCATCAAACAAGGTTCTCTGGGTAATGCAGGCCATGGCAAGGTCACGTGGCTAGAAATGCTATCAGGTTCTTTATATCTTCAACAAATATAACCTTTAGTCAGCATCACCAGTATGTTCATGGGTTACAGTAATTATGGTGCAAAATACTAATGAAGGAGATGGAAAACAAAGTTTGAGTCCAGTGGTACCTTTAAGGCCAACGAAGTTTTATTCAAGGTATACACTTTGTTGGAAACCCTGGTACCTGCCATCTGCTTTCCTTCTGCTTGAAAGATGTAGAGGGATGTATGTGTAAAAAGAATGCTCTATGGCAGGGGTGTCAAACTCATTTGTTCTGAGGGCCAGATCTGACATAAATGAGACCTTGTTGGGCCGAACCATGTGTGTCATAAAATGTAATGCCCCGTAGCGGATATAAACTTTATGAAGGACACAAACACAAAGGGCTTTTTTTAACTTAAAATAAAAACATGCTTAAAACATTAGCACTCTTGTAATATTTTGTTTATTTAACAGTGTCTGATAACTGACACCTCTTGCTCTGAATTATTGCATCAAAATATCTGTGCTGTTGCAGTCTTAAGTATACTGTTCAGGTGTGTATCTTTAAGCTGCAAACCTGCAATGAAGCAGCAGCAGCAGAACTAGAAGAAGAAGCAGAAGACAGCCAATTCCACTGCAGACTTGATAGAAGCCCTCCGAGGGCCTGTTCCAGTCCCCGGGCCGCATGTTTGACACCCCTGCTCTATGGCTTTCATTCACTTGGACAATCCCTCACAGTCAAAACCCCATGCACCCCAGTAAAGAAAGGAGCTTGTATATCAAAGGGATTTCCTAATCTTTCCTCCAGGAAGTGAAAATTTCTGAGAGAAATGATGGTTTTCCAGCCTCTCTGGCACAACAATCACTGGTTTATCTGCATAAAACTCAGATGCTTCTAAAGCTGAAAGGTCTTGTCCTGCTCTCAGTCCACGATACCACACTTTTATCCGAAAGCACTGAATTTTTACACAGCACCCATACCTTATGCAAGGACAAAGTGGTTCTGTAGTCACATAAGTTTCCTACACAAGATAGGCAAAGAGTGCAATACCCAGTGCTTGAGCTTACATACTTTGTACATTTTCTTTCTTATTATAACAGAGATTCACAACTTGGGTAACTCTGAGCCCCACTTCTATATTTTTATTAACTCAAGATCCTCATCATTAACAAAGGAAAAGCTCTTTTTTAAAAAAATTGCAACTGGGCTTTTAAAATATTTATATGTTTAAAGAGCATTGAGCTACACAAACTTTGGTTTGTCTAGATTTAGTAAATATTTCATAATTGTTACTAGAATATATAATGTGATTGACTTTTAAAATATTGTCTCACTATTTAGTCTCTGTAAAGAAGAATAAAATAGTGACCTGGGAGTGGGTTTTATCAGCATTAGAGGCTATGAACCAGCCGTGGTCAACTTTAACTACCAGTAGACTGGTCTTCTTGGTATGAGCACCTCTGACATTCAAGGCTGTAGACTTCCCAGTTTCCGGGGGGAAGGGGGGCTGGGCCCTGGCCAGAGGTATTGCTATGCTAGGTCCTTAAAAGAACCAAAGCCAGTGACATCATAGGGAGGACCCAACTTTGCTTTCAACATATGAGTGTGACTGAACACCTACTTATAAAATATTTTTAATCCAAGAACCTTTCATTCAATAGCAAGTAGTCTTGACATCCCATTGGAACTCAACAAGCTATTTATCTGTTACATATCTGATTAAGGATATCTGTACATAAACCAGCCATCTTTCTGTGATGGAATAACAGCACTTGGTATTTATATACCTGTTTATGTATTTGGATATTAGTACCTTATTTTTATGAAGCACCTATCAAATCTATTAAAATATTTATATCCCTTTCTTCTCCAGAAAGTCAAAATAATTAACAATATAGTAGAAAGAATATAATAAAAAACATAACCAACATCAATACAGGTATAGCCAGCCAATGATAAGTTCATTTTCTTTATAATGCAGGCACCCAGCAAAGTAAAGGCTGGCAATCCTGCATAGATCCCAGCCTGCCTTCTCCAGCCAGCCTCCTCTTGTGTGCACAGAAGCCCTGCACACACACACCCCACCTAAAGGAAGAGAAATGGCACCTGGCAAAGCAAAGGCCAGCGATCCTGCACGGATCCCAGCCTGCCTTCTCCAGCTGACCTCCTCTTGTGTGCACACAAGCCTTGCACACACACCCCACCCAAAGGGTAGAGAAATAGCTCCCAGGCACCCAGCAAAGCAAAGCCTGGCAATCCTGCATGGATCCCAACCTGCCTTCTCCAGCTGACCTCCCCCCCACCAAGACAAAACAAACAACAATGTGACTCACCTTAGGACGGGCAGCAGTCCTCCAGATAAGTTCTGGGCCAGGGGACTCCAGCTGCATGAGGGAGAGGACTGTTGGGCATGCAAGCTCATAGGGCATGCAAGCTCCATCTGAGGGAATGCGGGGCCAGCCCAGATTAGAAAACAAAAAATACTGCTGGGCTTCGGTGCTGCCTGACCAAACGGATCTGTGCTGCGTGACTATTGGGAGAGAAACCTTGCACCCCTATGCTGAGGTAAAAATTGATGAGCTGGGCGGGGGGAATTGGATCATCAGCACAGCCTGGCGCAGCTTAAAGGGAACCTAGGTCACGAGCTAGGTGGCTGCATGCTGTCTCACTGTCTCTTTTCCCGTGCTCACACTCTCATTTCTCCCAGCCACTTCTGTGGTAGAGGGGAGGAGCTTTTACTCCAATTTGCCAATAGGCAAGCTTGCACACTTGGGTATTTCCCCCTCCTCTTTCACTGCCTGGCACTGATTGCCTGGGGAGGCTCAGTGCCCCCTGGAAAAATTTGGGAAGGCCCACACCCCCCATAGTTTATGCCTATGCTGATATTGTTGTTGACTTTTCGTCCTCTGTGGTTTGGATTCTCAGCTTCAGAGCAACACCTGAACCAGGAGGAGCCTAGGCTCTTGAAGCTGAAACATGAAGTTCATTCCTCTTTGGAAATTAGGTGGATGAAGAAAAAGGATAAAGAGCCTCTAGAAGGAAAATCAGCCAAACAATTTACAGTATCATTCTTCATGCTCACAATCAAGAGTTCAGAACTCACAAGGCAAAAGTCACTGGACCAATTGTTTTAGATGCAGGAGTGGGTTGAACATATAATAAAATTACCCAGGGAACTCTAGGGTTAACATCACTGTTTGCAGGATGGTATTATTCATAAAATTGTTCTCAGAGGGTAAGGTACAAGATACAAATGTGCGTGGTCTCACTTTGAATCCAGTACCCTATTCAGTGTCAGTTGTGCCTGAGCCCTTGGAAGCCATGGAGGAGCTAAGTGTCCACAGGGATGAGCTCCTCCCGTCAGAAACCTCCACACCTGACAACATGGCGAGCTCCGAGCCCGGCCCAGCAACAGCTGGGGCAAATCGCTGCTCGAGCGACATTCCCCCCGACTCACCTCCACCAGGACATGGCAGCCCGGTGGCGCAAAGCACGCATGCGCACCCAGCGTTCGTTTAGCCCAGAGTATTAGTGGGAGCTGGGCTATGCTCAGAGTGTGCTAATTACCAGCTGCTGGGATTGCTATTTAGCCCGTGCTGGCACGACATCAAACTCGTGCCAGCAACTAGTCACATCCATGAAGCTCTGCACCACACCACTCCAGTTCCTGACGCCTCGCTCTTGGTTTGATCCCTCCAACTCCTCAACCTCGGCTCGTCTTGACCTCGGTACTCTGCATCTCGCACCCCCGGACTCCTGACCCTCGGTTCTTGGACTCTTGACTCACGGCTCTTGTACTCTGGACCCTCAACTCTCGGACCTCCTGACCACGCTACCAGTTGTTAATTTGGACTTGGCTCTCCGGTTTTCTTGGCTTGCTCGGCTTCTGACTCTGAACTGTCTCTTAACCACACCGCTCATCTTACCCCTGGAACTTGGCTATTTGGTCCTGGCCAGCTCTGACCCCGGACTGTGTCTCTCGATCACCCTGCCCGGCTTACCCCTTGAACTTGGTTATTTGGTCTCAGCTGGCTCTGACCCCAGGCTGTGTTCTGACTGCCCCACGCTTGCATGGCCCCACACCCCAGCCCATGACATTCAATTCTGGACACTGAAAAGTTGATCTTCAAGAAATCATTCTTGTTTTCTGTTTTGGCACCTACTGACCTCTTGACACTTCTGTCTGAGGTCCTTGGATTTCTACTGTAATTGACACTGAGTCCCTAGGTACCATGGCTGGGATAAAGTTCTGGGAGGGAACTGCACCTTACAGGCAGGATTTGGGCCTGCTTGTTAGCTTTCATTTCTAGAGATTGATTTCCTCAACCAGGCTATTGATATGTACCAAATTACTGGTTTGTATGACAAAGTAAGAAGATAAATCTAAACAACTTTCTCTTCGTGGCTAGTGTATGCATATTGGGTCATACCAGGCCCTTGGGTGGATTCCTGCCTGTGGCTCCAAATCCCTGGCTACCCACTGGCTGTGCTGTTGAACAGGCCCAAGGCCCTGCCCCATTTGAGCCCATCCCACCTGTCTGTCAGAATCACATGGAAGGTTCATAAATTGTTTTCTCTCACCCCAATAGCAATTATTTCTAGCCTTGCTAGAAATAGTATAGTTGTTTTCATTTTCATGTTGTGTGATGCTAGCAATAAAAAAACACTGCATCTGTGTTCTGCTGATTTACCAGTGTAAAGAAAATGCTTTCAAATTTTGGGATGTAGATATTCAACCCTAAAAAAATAAGCCTGATCTGTTTTTGTAACATCAGAATTGTATTGTGTTGCACAATGTTGTGTTGTTCAGCCAGTTAGAATGGCTGGTACATTAAACCTAAGAATGTAAGAGAAGCCATGTTGGATCAGGCCAGTGGACCATCTAGTCCAACAGTCTGTGTCACACAGTGGCCAAAACCCATGTGCCATCAGGAGGTCCACCAGTGGGGCAAGAACCCCCAAGAACCAAGAATACATAGTATCACTGTCCCACACATAGTATTCCCTCTATACCTTGTGGCTAATAGCTACAGATGGATCTTTGCTCCATATGTTCATCCAATCCCCTCTTCTAGCTGTCTATGCTTATAGCTACTATCACTTCTTGCAGCACTGAATTCTACATGTTAATTACTCTTTGGGTGAAAAAGTACTTTTTAAAATCTGTTCTAAACCTATCGCTCATTAATTTCATTGAGTGTCCACGAATTCTTGTTTTGTGAGAAAGAGAGAAAAGTATTTCTTTCTCTACCTTCTCCATCCCATGCATAATTTTGGAATCCTCTATCATGTCACCCCTCAGTCATCTTTTCTCCAAGCTAAAGAGCCCTAAGCTCCTTAACCTTTCTTCATAGGGAAGGTGTTCCATCCCCTTAATCATTTTAGTTGCTCTTTTCTGCACTTTTTTCAATGCTGTAATATCTTCTTTGAGGTACAGTGACCAGAACTGTATACAGTATTCCAAAGGGGGCTGCACCATAGATTTATACAAGGGTATTATGATACTGGCTGATTTGTTTTTAGTCCCCTTCCTAATAATTTTCAGACTAGCATTTGCCTCTTTTATTGAAGTCACACACTAAGTCAACATTTTCAGGGAGTTATCTACCACGATTCCAAGGTCTCTCTCCTGGTCAGTTATTGCCAGTTCAGTAACTGGCATCAACATATAGTTATAGTTAAGATTTTTGTCTCTAGTGTGCATTGCTTTGCCACTTGCCCATGTTGAACCTCATTTGCCACGATGACACCCACTCACCCAGCCTCAACATTCCTCTGAAGCGCCTCACAGTTCTCCCTGGTTCTCACTGTCCTGAACAACTTTGTGTCATCCGCAAACTTAACCACTTCACATTTTACTCCCAACCCCAAATCATTAATGATCAAGTTAGAAAACACTGGACCTAGAACCGAGCCCTGCAGTAACCCACTGCTGATGACCTTCCATTTTGAAAACTGCCCATTTATACTCACTTTCTGTTTCCTGCTAATTAACCAGTTTTTAATCCACAAGAGGAATTGTCATATTTATTTATTATTTGTATTCATAGCCCACCTATCCCGCAAGTGAGCTCAGGGTGGGTAACATCATATAACAGTACAATAATTACCGTTAAAAATCTAAAACAATTTAAAAGAATTTAAAAATGAAAACATAATCCCATGACTGCTGACTTTACTTTGAAGAGGAACTTTATCAAAAGCTTTCTGGAAGTCAAAGTAAACAACATCTGCTGGGTCCCTCTTGTCCACATGTTTGTTCACCCCCTCCAAGAACTCTTAAAGGTTAGTGAGACAAGATCTTCCCTTACAGAATCCATGCTGATTCTTCCTCAATAGCTTTTGTTCATTAATGTGCCTGCTAATTCTATCTTTAATAATGGATTCCACCAACTTACGGGATATTGATGTTAGACTGAACAGCCTGTAATTTCCCAGATCTCCTCTGGAACACTTTTTAATGAAAGTGGTTATATTAGCTATCTTCCAGTCCTCAGGAATGGAGGCAGATTTTAGTGATTAATTGCATATTTTTGTCTGATCACCAACTTGCACTTTATTTACTAAAGCCTGTGCTTTCTTTCTTTTACCTCACTTGGATTAGCCTTCCATCACTTAAAGGAATCCTTCTTACCTTTTATTACATCCATTATTGTGTTTTCTTGACATAGAGAGTACTCCATCTTTCTGTGTTATACCTCTGAGGATGCCAGTCACAGCTACTGGTGAAATGTCAGGTCCTACAATGCCAAGACCATGGCCACACAACCCGGAAAATCTACAGCAACTAATTATGGTCACTGTTCCTAACTGGTGCTATGACATTTATATCTCTCTCCAAGTCTTGAGTATTACTTAGGACCAAGTCCAGGATCGCTTTCCCTTGGTCGGTTCTGTGACCATCTGCTCCATGGCACAGTCATTGAGAGTATCTAGAAACCCAGTCTCTTTCTCTTGAACAAATATTAATTAATTAATTAATTGATTTGATTTATACCTCACCCTCCCTGTCGAGGTGGGCTCAGGATGGCTTACATAAAATTCCATATAAATTACAACTTAAGACGATAAACATATGCACATAAAAATATTGACCTAATCAATGTGTGGGTAGTTAAAATCACCTGTTTTGACAGTTATTTAATCTAGCTGCTTTCCTTAACTCTTTTGCTGTTTTTATCCTCTAACCTTTGATCTGGTGAGCTATAACAAACTCCTAGAGTTAAGCTTCCTTTTGGGCATACTTTATCCACCCATAGCATTTCTATAAGCAGATTTATTTCTCTTAGATTCTCAATTTTACTGGACTGTATACCCTCTGTGACATACATAGCCACTCCCTCCTTATCCTTCCGATATACTTTCTATACAGGAATCACTATAGCCCACTGATTATCCTCAAACCACCAAATTTCTGAAATGCCCACAGTGTTTATGTTCTCCTCTGAGACTAAGTATTCCAGCTCCCCATTTTTACCTCAGACACTTCTAACATTGGTATATAAACATTTATAATTTCCCAGCACATTAGGCCTGCAGACTTCCTTCTGTGGCCCCTAGACCTTGCCAGGCAGTCAATATTGCTCATCACCTTCTCAGTGTCCAGTCTGACTCCTAATCCATTTCCCTCTAGAAAAGTAACAGCTACCCCTTCATCTCTTAGGGATGAGTCATCCCAAACCAGAGACATTTCATCTCCTGTCAGCCTTCCCCTAAGATTTAGTTTTAAAACTGCTCTGCCACCTTTTTGATTTTGAGTTTAAATACAGCTCTGCAGCCTTTTTGATTTTAAACCTTCCAAGATTTGGAGTAATTATATTTTATTATTAATACTAGGAATAAGGCCTGTTGTGGAAATAAATACAATGAGATCTAGAAAGAGGCTCTGGTAGAGTGCCCCAGCTTTGGGCACTCAATATCAATTTGCTGTTGTGGCCTCAGCAGGATATAATGACACAGAGTCCACTGTTTTCTCCAGAGGAAGTGATCTTTGCTACCTGAAGAGCAGTTGTAATTGTGAGTGATCTCCAGCCCCCACCTGGAGATTGGCAACAATTGTTCCACAGGAGGAAATAGCTGATTTGGAAGGTGGAGTTTATGGCATTGTACCTGTCTGAGGTCCCACCCCTCCTCTAACCTCATTCTTTCCAGGCTCCACCCCTCAAATCTCCAGAAATTTCCCAACCTGGAGTTGGCAACCATATTTTCCTCCCAGCTAACCATCAACCTACCTTTATTTGCCCCTCTGACTTCAGCTTTCCACCTCCTTCCTCCTCCCTCCCAGAGAGCAGTTGTAATTCTGAGTGATCTCCACCCCCACCTGGAGATTGGCAACAATGGTTTCCTATGAGGGAATGGCTGGTTTGGTGGGTGAAGTCTATGGCATTGTATGTGTTTGAGATCCCACCCCTCCTCAAACCCCACCCTCTCCAGACTCCACCCCTCAAGTCTCCAGGAATTTCCCAACCTGGAATTGGCAACCCTATCTCCTTCCCAGCCAAGCATCAGCCTGCTGTTATCTGCCTCTCACTCTTCAGCTTTCCATCTCCCCCTTCCTCACCTGCAGCCTCTACAGTGCTCTGAAGCCCTGACTGCTATGTCACATTGGCTGTCATAGAGGGGCAATTTCAGCATGGTATAAGGACACACAGGCCACCATTTTCTCCAGGGGAACTGATCTCTGCCATCTGGAGAGCAGTTGTAATTCTCAGTGATCTCCTGCCCTCACCTGGAGATGGGCAACAATGTTTCCCCAGGAGGAAAAGTACAGTTTTTCTCTGCAGTGGGGACCAAAGCAGCTTACATCATTCTCCTCTCATCCTTTTGGCTTGCACAATAACTCTGTTTTACTGACAGAACCAAGCTTGGTTGCCTAGCAATTTTCACAGTTTATTCTGACAGGAAAGTGGCCAAGCTGGCAGTGGGCAGGGGAGGTGGTTGCGCGGAAAATCTGTGACTGGTCCGAAATCATAGCCTCCACAGCAAGAACTTGGGTCTGGCAGAATCCAGCTAATACAGTGTGAAGACCTTGGGTTCTGTTATTAGAGAGTCAACATGGAATGTTTCCTTCAAGAGTTGATAAGTAGTAATTGATAAGAATTGGGATTGCTGCATGCTCAGATAAAGCAAATTGTTTACACTGTGCAGTATTTGTTGCATGTGAGTGATAATAGAAGAAAAATTTCTACAGAATTACTGCAGTAAATTTTTGCAACTTATCTTTATTGACTCTTCGTTATTTTTATCATGGATTTTTTTTGGAATTCCTCTTCATCCTCCAGGTGGAGCCTGAAGATCGTCGGGTATCACAACCGAACTCCAGACAACAGATCTCTTCCCCCCCTGGAGAAAATAACTGCTCTGGAGGGTGGGTTCTATGGCATTCTGTTCAGCTGAGGTATCTCCCCTCCCCAAACTCTGGCTTCCTTAGACTGGCTTCCTTAGGCACCGAATATCCAGGAATTTCCCAACCTGGAGCTGGCAACCCTAGTCAGGACTGGCCCCAATGAATTCCTCACAAAGGCCTGGAAAGGGTTTCCTTCCTTTGTCTTTTTACTGATAGAACCAAGCCACTGAGGGAAAAGTTAGTCCCACAGAGGAGCCAAGCAGGAGAAGTGTCTTCGTCAGGAGAGAGAGCCATTTGCCAGTTATTCTGACAGGGAACAGTGGGCGGGGAAGAGGAGCAGACCCAGCATGCAGCCATTGGCACGTGAGTAATTCCCTGGATCTCCCCTGGAGCCCTTTTTAAAAATGGGAGTGACATTAGCTACCTTCCAGTCCTCAGGAATGGAGGCAGATTTTAAAGAAAGATTACATATTAATATAAGGAGATCCACAAGTTCACATTTGAGTTCTTTCAGAACTCTCGGATGAATGCCATTCGGGCCTGGTTGCATTTTTTGCCTCTGTCTTCACTGCGGAAGATGAGAAGTGCTTGCCCACTCCAGAACCACCAATTTCGGGAGGGGGTTTGAAAGACCTGAATCAGATTGAGGTGACAAGAGAGGAAGTCCTACGACTGATGGACAATTTAAAAACTAATGTGGTAACATCTTCATCTGCCTCTGTAATTTGCAAAGCCACTCATTCTGCTTTTGGTGGATCACATGAAACATTTCCACACTATCATTAGCCACCAAGAATGGAATCAGACTCACAAAGATAAGAGGGCTGTACGCTATGGGAGTGGCACAGAGAAGATATGGTGGTGAAGTTATTCCAAGCTGGAGTTGTGCAGTAATGGTAACATGTAGACAGGTTTTTTACCCATACTGAGGGAAAGAGTTCATTTGGTAAATGCCATGTATGTCATGCTAAGTGTAGTCAAAGCAAAGATCTAAAAAAGCATCTCTTGCCCTTCTAATTCATTCCTTTATTTTAAAAATAAGATTAAACCAAAAGTCAGTCATTAAACTTGTCTCCTACAAAAATGCAGGCAAGACTCTGGATAGCCAGACAGATGCATACCTTTTAACATATAATAATGCTCCTGGGCATAGATTTTTCTAGACTAGAAATAAGAAACAACAACACCAAATTTAAAAATGATGGGATTCCAGATTTTCATTGTGTGTTAATCCCAGACACATGTTGACATTTTTGCGTTAAAAAACCCACTTACAATTAAAGTAATGAAAATAATAAAAGCAAAGCATAAGGATAGATTTTGGTAGGAGTTTTATTTTTTTCTCTCCTCAATCACAGTTCTCTTTCAAAAAGTGGTAGAAGTGATAAGTATAATCTTTCGTATTATCTAGAGCTATAACTCTTTTTTAAAAAATGTTCTTAGTTTAATAGAAAACGTGATGCCCAAAATATAGATGTTGCACTTTCCAGAGATTACCACATGTACTTCTAAGGAGCACCTGACTTTTGTTTGAAATCATTTCAGTTTCATCCGCTTACACTGATGCAAAGAATATGAACATCAGACATACAATGGTGTTAATTTCATATCTAGCTTGATGTTGGCCATTAATCTGCTCCTTTCACTGCCTTGAATTTCAAGAACATTTTATCTTGCATTGAGCAGGCGGTTGGACTATATGGCCTGTACGGTTCCTTTGATTTTGTAATTTATTACAGTTTTTATTCTGCCGTTCTGTTTTCAGCAGGGCCACTAAGATGGCTAACAAAAACATACCTAAGAAAGCACATATTACCCCAACCAGAAACTCATAATTAAAACAATTAAAACCAACCTAAAATACACATACAAAACATAAGAACAACAATTAAAACATAGGGCAGGAAGGAGGGAATAACTAAGGAAATGCCAAATGAAACAAAGTCTTTACTTGCTGGTGGAAGACAGCAGCAGAAGGGAACAAACCCTTATAGGGAGAGAGTTTGGTGCCACAACCAAGAAGGCCCTCTCCTGGGATTTTGTTGTTGTTGTTGTTCAGTTGCATGGTCGAGCCTGACTCTTTGAGACCTCATGGATGACATCACGCCAGGCCCTCCTGTCTTCCACTGTCCTCTGGAGTGTGCTCAACCTCATGCCCATTGCATCGATAACGCTGTCTAACCATCTCATCCTTTGCTGTCCCCTTCTTCTTTTACCCTCAATCTTTCCCAGCATCAGGGTCTTCTCCAGTGAGTACTTCCTTCTCATTCGGTGGCCAAATTGGGTTACCACCCTCTTAATTTCAGAAGGTGAGAGCACCTGAAGCAGGGCCTCAGAAGGTGATCATAGAACATGTCAAAATTAAGTCTAGGTAAAGGTAAAGGTTCCCTTCCTTGAAAGCCAGTCAAATCCGACTCTAGGGTTTCAGTGCTCATCTCCATTTCAAAGCCGAAGAGTTAGCGCTGTCCAAAGACATTTCCGTGGTCATGTGGCCGGCATGACTAAACACCAAGGCGCACAGAACGCTGTTACCTTCCCACCAAAGTGGTATCTATTTATCTACTTGCAAGTTCTTGCTTTCGAATTGCTAGGTTGGCAGGAGCTGGAACTAGAGACGGGAGCTCACTCTGTCATGCAGCACACTCGGGTCTCAAACTGCTGAACTACTGACCTTCCACAGCCTGCAGTTCAGTGTCTTAACCACTTGAGCCACCGAAGCTCCTAAGTCTAGGTACTGCAGGCATTTTAGGTAGACTGATGCCTTACTCTTCTTTGTTGTATACCTAATATCTTGTGAATAAAAAACTTGAGCTTCAATCAGCTTCCTGTAGATAACAGTAATGGAACTAAGTCTAGGTACTTAGACACAAGTTTCTTACTTAGATGATGATCTCAGTATTTCAGGTATAAAACAAAGAACATTAAGCTCCATCTTAAGGGGTGCCTGGTATCAGCCTGCAATATGAAAATCAAAACTGAGGACCATGTATGTATGTATGTAAACAGGTGTGTAGAGATAGAATACGAGAAGTCAAGGCATCACATTTCTTGGGTGGGAGCTGTAACTTCCCGTCTCTTGCATGTCTAGGACTACAACTGCACATGACTTTAATCAAGTGTAGTTTTTTCTTTTTGCCTAAAGAAGCTACCAAGATTGCAGCTTCTTTTGTTGCTTCTTCCAAATGTCCCCATCACCAGCAGCTGCTTTTGGCCCTTTGAGGAGGTTTTGTTAGGAAGATGATTTTGGAGATGTAAAGCCTAGAGAAAAGAAAGATCAGAATGCCACCCTCATGGTCTTCCAGTGGAGATTGCAGCCTGGAGCTTTGGATGTTAAAAAAATAAAACTGTAGCACGGAGGTAAATGATTAATGTTGATTTATGTAACTGCGTAATTCATAATTTCATGTTTTGGCTGGTCACAAATAATCCTGAGTTTTTTGTTTGACTGTTTACTCTGTAGCTATTTCAATAGGAACTAGTGGCATATCCCAACATTTGGTGATGGCTCATTTATTTGTTATGTAATAGTTTTAATCTTAATTTTATGCTTCTTTCATTAAAAAAAAATATTTTGGCCTCTGGCATTTTTAAGAGTGATAATGTCATACAGTATTGTAAAGTTGTGAAACATAATTTTTGAACATATGATATACTTGTTTAATACTTCCTTTGACATTTTCAAGGTTAGCATAATGACCTTTTCCAAATGAAGAGTGCAATAATTATAAATATCTTCTTGGCCAAGTAAAATGTTTAGTTGGCCACACATCTAGGATTTGTGTCCTTGTTCCAAACAGTTGATCAGTAGCTGAAATAGCCATGGAGTAGGGTGAATTTAGTTTCGTAGAACTTATTCTGCTGTTTATAAATTCATTGTTTTATTCATGGTTCAGTAGTGTCTTTGGCTGGTCTTAACCCTGACAGTTTAGGTGACAGATTACTATTATAAAGGATATTTCTTTTGCCATCGATTATTGAACAGTATACATTAAGTCCTGCATGTTCTGTCTCTCCCCCCCCCCCATATAAATCAGGTTGCGGTAAAAAGTTGACAAAAAGTTTGTCATGAGCTCAACTCAGTCCTGCTTTCTGCTACAAAGTATGTATAGGCTGAAAAATAATAATTTAAAATATCTGCAACTACATTGCTGTTAAAAGAAACTGCAACAGAATTGAAAGTGATATTACACAATAAAGAACTATAGAAAGTTTTCTGTATAAACTGATCTGAATGCGATTTTAAAACTTTATTTGTAAAGAAAAAATGGCTCTAGTCCCTTGTTTTATTTCATTGAGATTAGTAATGGTGTCCAGGTAGAAGTACAGCCAACTCTGCCGGTGCTTTGGAGGCCACTTGGCTCGGATAATTGAAAACAGGAGCTGTTGTCGGCTCACCCATTGCTGTCAGTTTGAAAGGGGAAGTAATGGATGAGTTAATGCCCACTGCTGGAATTGCTGTGCTGAGTGGCCCCTGCAGCCCTGGCTTGTAGTGTCACAAGGGCTACTCAGGTTGGCTGGTTCCAGGCCATTTCCCAGTCCACTTCTGGCAGTTGCATGGATTTCTGCTACTTCAAACTTTAGGATGTCTTGTTCGGTAATCTGTGTACCACCACCTCTCACCACACTGAGATTTCCTGTATTATAAAATTAAACTTTCTGTGTTTACTTGCACTTACCCATCTTCAGCCAAAATAAATAAATGAAGTAACAGCATAGACATTTAATAAAACACCCTAAAGTCACTGTAGCTATCATTTGGGTTTGATTTCTAACTACCTTAGGGACATTTTCTTCCTAAAAATTGTGCAGAATTCAAAATCTACAAAATATGTGTGTCTACATGAACTTCACTTCTAGTGTAAGAAGGTTATGTGTCAGTTTATGCTCTCAGCATGACAAAGAAAGCTTCAAAAGATCCTTAAGGTTAGAACAAATTCCTTATTGTATTTGTGGTATTGGCCTTTGGAGTCTGTGTTCCTCACAAATTTATTTTACCAATGATAAAAGCTTCAGATTTTAGAAATCTGATTATATATCTTTACTTGTCTCAGAACTTGTGATGTTTAAAATGTAGTTATTCAGCCTCATAATTTGCTTAGAAGCTTTCCTGTTTAAATTTAATAAGCAATTTTGCAAGGCCCGAAGGAAAGGATTGTATAAGCATAATGCTTTGCAGTTACTCAGGCTGCAGCTTGGGGGAGCTTAATGTCTTCTCTAACAACTCATGTTATTCTCCTGCTTCAGCTTCTCTTATCTCCCCCCCCCCCATAGCCCCAATTCCTGTTTATTCTTGATTTACTTTTCTTCAGCTATGGCATGAACAGCATTTTTAAAAAGCTGTTTGTAGTACTTCGAATAAGGTATTTAATCAATGCACCTCAGTTCCCTCTGTGAAATGGGGATAAAAACCTTCCACTCTGTACAATTCGGCTAGAAGTAATAGCTCAAGTGCAGTAATGTTTCTTAAGTGCTATCTGTTTCCTTAATGATAATGGTCTGAATAGTATTTTCTCCATCCCGCTTCAAGGGAGAAAAATAAATGGAAGACAGAAACTGTGCAACATAATGATATGCAGACAGCTAACGATACGCAGACAACTATTGCTACAAGTTAGGAATGAAGTGGGCTAACAGCACTGTTGTTTTGGCCATGCCCAAGGGTCTACTGCAACATCCAGTTTCATTCTAAGGCTCAAATGTCACTGCTGTAGTTCATGCAGATGAGATGCTATACCTGTGTATCAACTGTTACCACTCCATACAGACAACCAGATGTTTTGGGTTCTAACCTTCTTTCTAACATGCTAGTTTCTATGGATTTGATACAAAGAGTAAAGTAAAAGGAATATAGGTGTTGGTGCTGTTCTGAAAATGCTCACACAGGAGTTCATGTGCTATAATAGGAAGGGCCTGCAGCAGTTTTCATATTCCTGTTTGTGCATTAGTGTGCACAAGCTCTGGCACTAGAGTAAGAATATCTCTGGATTTAGATTCACTTTTCCTGCACTGCAGCTCTAGCATGGCATCTCAAAAAGCCTTTCTGAGAATAGAAATTGACTTGAATGCAGGAAGGTATCTTTTTCTGTCAGTAGAGCATTCACCTCCAATCTGAAGTCAAATAGTTGAAGCACAGTTCTTTTTTCCTTTTCACTGGAAAACTGTGTTCTGTTTATTTAACATACTTATATCTGGCATCTCTCAACACAATAAGGCTCTCAAAACAGCTTCCAGACTCATAACAAAGTATTAAAAACCTCACTTAGAAACATCAGTGGGTTTGAGATACCATGGTTAGATTGTCTGTGCCAAGCCATGTGTTTTGGTAACTGAACTGTGACTCCTCCCTAGAGGTTTTAAGTAGCTTTCATCCTTTGAATCACTGGCACCTTTAAGACTAACAAAGTTTTATTCAAGGCATAAGTGTGCATGCACACGAAAGCTTGTACCTTGAATAAAACTTTGTTGGTCTTGAAGGTGCCAATGGACTCAAACTTTGTTTTCATCCTTTGAGTAAAATCAGTGATATGTTCAGCCCAGTACCAGGTGCTCTAATTTGGTCATAATCACAGTCCTGACAGTCAGCAAGATGAAAGTGTTACTTAAGACACAAATCTAGCCCTTTCTCTGAATCTGTCATTAGTAAAGTATGTGTGTTTAGTGCCGTCAAGTCACTTCCAACTTATGGCAACCCTATGAATTAATAACCTCCCAAACTTCCTGTTGTTAACAACTTTGCTCAAGTCTTGAAAACTGACTGCTAACTAAACTTATGTCTATTAGTGGAATTAACAAGCCATGAGGAAGTCTGGGGAATCCCCTAGCTTTAAAGCTGGTATTGCTCCCCATCAAACCCTGATTCAGGGTAAGATTTTCAGCTTCCATAGGAGGGGTAAAGTTATAACAAGCTGTGAGGGTTGCTCTACAGAGCTTATGTGGCACTTTCTCCCTCCATCCATTCCCAGAGTTTTTAAGTTGCTGTGCCCCACTCCCTGCTGGTGGCCAGGGGAGACCTGGCAGCCTTGTAGGACAAACTTCTGGAGGCAGTCTACAAGGTAACCAGCTCTGATGGCCTGTCATAAGATTTTCAAGACTGTTAACAGGTATCTTCTGATGGATGGCCATCCTGTGTTGCATATTAATTGATTTTTTTCCTGGCGTTGTTCTGCATTGATAGTCTGTTTGGAGCTTGCATTTTTATATTATTTTTGTATTGTTTTGTGCTGCTGGATCATGTGGTCATATTTGTAAGCTGCCTTGGGCTAGGAAAGTTAGGATAAAAACATTTTAGATAAGCAAGATAATGTTTCTGTACATATATCCCATACATAAAGGATGTTGTTTTTGAGAGCAAAAGCAGAAATTTGAAGCAGGCCTTATAGAAGGCTAAGTAAATGTTGTCTTGTAGAACAAAGTAAGTGAGATTAAAAAATTGGAAGCATTTGAACAGCTTTCATATTATTATAAGAGAAATAAAAGGAACACAATGTTAATGGCAGGAATGCCATCTGGGAAAATATTAACATACTTCCACACAAATGCTGTTCTGCAGTATATTAACAATAGCAGGAGTAATATATTCAAGACACTTGAGTTGATGGGTTCAGTTGATATTTTATGTTTGTGTGTTTAGCTGGACTACTTCTTCCCCACTGTGATAACGTTTTTTTAAATCACTTATAGGGATTCAAATGAACTGGGATGTGAAAATGTTTGATTTGTTCCTTTCACATTGTGGTACATCAGATAGCTGGTTTCATGTTGTATCTTTTTCAAGACAATGCCATATGTATACCTGTAAGAAGTGACAGAATAGAATAAACTAATTAGTGAAAGAAAAATGATAATATGAATCTGCCATGAGAATCTTTTTTTAAAAAAAATCAGGGCCTGATGTAGCAATAGTATGAACCTAGTATGAGGTTAGGTACACCTCTGATAGATTTAAATGGCAGAAACACAGGTTTGCTATTTATTTAAAACAAGGGCTGAAGGCCTAAAGGTGCTTTTCTGGGAATAAACCTCACTGAATAACATGGGACTTATTTCCACATAGACCTACTCCCTACACCCAGTTTGGTGTAGTGGTTAAGTGCGCAGACTCTAATCTGGGGGAGCTGAGTTTGATTCCCCACTCCTCCACTTGCACCTGCTGGATGACCTTGAGCAAGCCATAGATCTGGCACAGCTGTTCTTGAAAAAGAACAGTTTCTGTCAGAGCCCCACCTACCTCACAGGTTGTCTGTTGTGGGGAGAGGAAGGGAAAGGAGTTTGTAAGCCGCTCTGAGACTCCTTTGGGTAGTTGGCAGCCTTAGGTATAACACATGCTCTACACAGAGAAGCATCTCTTGGGCATCTCCAGCTATAATTATCAGGCGGCAAATGTTGAGGAAGACCTTTTTCTGCTGATCCTTTAGAGCCCTGCTGCCATCATGGGAGAAAATGCCAATCTAGATGGACCAGTGGTCTGACTCCATACAAGGCAGATGTGTTCAATGCAGAGCAGTTGCAGTTTAGTGTACCTTCCTTCAATGTTTAGTGGATTAGATGTCTTCCAATTATTTTAATCTGCAGTTCATTTAAAATATGCAGCAGCAGCAAGGAATATTTAGATCATAACAGTTGATACAATATATCATTAGTAAGTTGAGTGCTAAATATTTCCAAGAAAGTTTATTATTTTTTTGCCAGATGAGACTTTCAGGCTGTTCTCCAAATGAAATACTTATCTCAAATTATTTTAAAACTGCATTTTTATGCAGCAGTTTTTGTACCTGTTAGAGACATTCATAGAGGTCCAGTTAGCTTGCCTGAGGGCCACAATATAACTGTAATTAGTGAAAATGAGCCGTGTTTGCTTCAGAAGCAGCCGGTGCTACCCTGTTTGTTTAAAATGGGGGAGATAAATTACCAGGGCTTGAAATGCTCGTTAAAGATATGCATTATTTTCTCAAACCCAGTGGCCAATGTGAGGATGGCGTGGGGATGGTATAATTTCCTGCGAAGTCCTTCCCATGCTGTGTGCTCACAGGCTCCTTGGAGCTGAGCACCATATAATTGATGTGCAGCCTGCATTGCTGAAGCTTGGACTGCACCATTCTCAGCGTGAGGGAAGATGTAATCTGATCTCCGTGCCGCTAAGGGAGGAATCTATTCAGTCAAGGCTTTGACAGGGCAAAGTCTCCTCCAGTAATCTTCCCCCCTGTTTCATTATTCCCTTAAGTTCTTCTCAGACAAGCTGTATGCATGTATGTGTGCCTGGAGAAGCTGCTTGATACCGAGCTTCGTTCGCGTTTGCAGTGGAGTTTGGTCGCTGGTTCTGCTGCCTAATCTTCCTTTTCTGACGTGCCCGAGCATGTCCACATTAGAGTCTGTGACATACCTACCTGAAAAAGGTTTATATTGTCAGAGACTACCAAGCAGCCGGACACACGGGGGCACAGAATCTCTGAAAGGAAAGAATACCGACAACATGGGTTTCTATGGCACTTTAAAAATGATTTTTTACAAAGTAAGTAGCCTGGGTTTTCTTTTTCCATGTATGTGTAAATGTATGTGTATATATGTGATGAGGATGGAAAAATCTGTATCATCAGAGATGGCTGCAGTATCTCACCCCCACCTCTTTTTGGTGGGTGGCTGGATGCTTAACATTCTATACGCTGAATAAAGGAAAATAATGAAAAGGCTCAATGAAATGCGAAATCCTTTTATTTTAGGAATCTGCATGAGAAACCAAAGGCAGTTCAGACTATTTACCTTTCACTGAACTGGCTCTTCACATCAATTTGAGTACTTTATGCTTGTTTTTAAGTAAGGGCTTCCTTCTACATGTTTGTAGTATCTGCCAGGGTATTTTATTTTTATTTTGTTAGTTCAGATGGCCTTGGATAGAAATAGGATAGATGTTTACATGTAGTGGTTATATCGCAGAGGCATTTTAAAGATGGCATGTAATACTTTAGTAACATATTTCCGGTACTGATGCAGAATACAGCTTGCATTATCTGATATTTCAGAATTGATAGTTTCCTCCTACAGGATTCTAGTGCTTGCTTAGGTATTTATGAAACAAGTTTTAGCTGCACAAAAATCCCTTAAAATGTTGACATTTACATTAGATCATTCTGTGGATATGAACTTCTTTTTTAGTATTATAACTACTAATATTATTGTGGCATTAGTTTGATATAGTGCTAAGTACTAAACATCTGCATATATCACAAACCTGACTAAAATGTATGGGAAAAGTTTCCTACAAATGCTGAGAAAACAGGAGTCTGATCATTTTCTTTGGCAATTATAGAGGCTGCCTGTGGTTTAGAATGTATCCTATTCTTTTTTTTAATGAAGTTACTCTTAAAGTGGGAGTTATAATTCTGATTCCTAAAATTTGTCATTTGAATAAATAATGTCATAGATGGGGAAAAGGAAAATAACAGTATTTCTTTATTCACCCTTGGGGGAAATCAATTTAATTTTGAGACATTAAAATTTTCAAACACATACATCTCTTTCTAAAGCTGCCAGCTTATTTATAGCAGGAAGATAGTCTACAATATATTAATTTGCCTTTTGTAAGTATGCTTTCCTGACATTTTACTGTACATGGGTAAAAAGATGGTCTCCATTTATTCTGAGCCTTGCTTTGAAAAGAGAGGTTGTTAATGGAGAAGGTTGTTTCTTGCTTTGGGCTTTCTGGTTCTGTATGGTAGCATGCTGTGTTTTGTCCCATGTGAGCCATGGGCACACAAATAAGGTTGACTGCAAGAGAAGGCTTCTTCCTGACTGCAAAAGTGAAGTGAATAAGCAAAATAATTTACAAGGGCACGTTGTCCAGAATAATAATGTATGAACAATAAGTAAGTGAAGTGTTGGGAAATTGTAAGATTATAGTGCATCTTTCAGTGTTACTAAGATACAAAATAAATATGTTTGGAAAAAGAGAATAAAATGTCAGCATTTGAAGAGCAGTGTATATTTGGTATAAATTGGTGACAATCAGTGTAAATCATTTATTTAGAACCATTCCTCTCTGGGTTTTTTTCAGTGCTTAAATTAAAAAAGACATTTAAACCTGGATTGAAGTTCATGTAGAATCCACATTCTTTAGCCATTGTGGTGGCTGATCTTCTACTGTTTTGTCTTGTCAAGCCTAAAAAGTTTATATTCCACATATACTTGCTTAGCCACCCTTTTAGGCATAGACCATAGACTATCTTCAGTTTGTATGTGTAGTTGACGCTTACTTGGTACATAATCCTTGATGACTGTTACCAGATTTGATTGAGTCAACATGCTCTCTATTGTGTATCAATAGATATCATCATTATTATTTATTAAAATGAATCTGTGCTTGATAGTTCAGCACTGTGTGTATGTGTAAGTGTACATGTGTATACGTACATGTACGCACGCGCGCACACACACCCATTTAATGGCAGTGGTCCTAAAGCCATTCTCATTAATATAGCTTTTAAAATGTTAAGCAACTTGTTAAGCACATGTTAAAGTTTCTGTGCTCATTTTTTGATCTACAGTTTTAAGTGATTATCAACGTGTTTTTGAGCTTGTTTTCATGCTCGTGTTTTTCTTTTTACTTCAGAAGATCATTCCAAAGAATGTGCAAAGTTAACTTTTGAAAGCCTATCTAACTGAATTATTAAATAATTAATTGAAATTAATATATGTGTGGAGCAGGAAATCCTCTTGTTACCAAGTTATTATAGTTACTGGGTCATTGGAAGAGTTTCTGGTTTGGATAATAGAAGTTTTATCTTAGAATGCTACTTTGAAATGTATTTGTTATTAAAACAAAATATTAAGGCACAGGCAAAAAAAAATCACCACCCTACTTATTATAGGCCTAATTTATGCTGGCAAGCTAACAAAAACTTCTGTTGTGTTTTACCACTTTCAGATGAAGAGAAAGTTGGACCATGGCTCCGAGGTCCGTTCTTTCTCACTTGGAAAGAAACCCTGTAAAGTCTCAGAATACACAAGGTAAATTCAGTGTACATCATTGCATCCATTACTTCATCTTCCCCTCTTGTCTGTTTACACCATAAAGCAGACTTGAGGGAATACTTACAGTAAAACATGTAAACAATTTTCTTGTAATGACTAGACTTTTAAAATTAAAAATGCTGAGTATTGCAAAAGCCTTTCTTCTGGATTGGTAACGTATAATGAATATTATTCTTTGTTTTCAGAGAACTTTAATAGCAATGCCCCCTCAAACCATTTTGTAAATAGGCTGTGTATTAATTCACTGTAACAGTTGGAATATTGGAACACCACTGTCTTTGATATTAATCACAGCATTGTTGCATGCAACTGTGTGTGATGCTTTCTTACATTGAATAATCATTGCTTTACATCATGGAGCTGCATTTCTAAATTAAAGGGATGTATGTTCATCATGAGGCAAACCAGCCAATTTAGCAACCCTTTAATTTCCTTGGTTTAGGAATTTCATATTAGGGATGTGTACAATTCAGTACTTGGTGCAGTTGCCATAACAACTAGATGGAGCCTTCCTGCATTTTGTCATGTTCAAATCTACATCACTGTAAAACTTTCTTACTCTAGCAGGTTGCTTTCTGTAGGCTGATTATCGATTATGTAAGATTAAATTTCAGGGTTTTTTAGCTCATTATGATTTGAAATATGTTCAGTTACATAGGTTACTCACGTTTATGCCTCCATTCCTTGTAACAGTTAAAAAGTTAGAAATAATGCTATGTACATTATTGTTTAATTGTAAGAGTTGGCATTAAAAGAAAGGCATCCTTTAGGCTATCACATTTCCCTCTGATTAGTGTACTGAAACCATTTTTGAGGTTTCCATGTTTTGCCAAAAAGCCTTCCTTGGAAATCTTGTAAGACAGTGTTTGAAGACAAGGTCAATATGTACCTTTATTAGTTTGATATTTGAAGGGAGGGTATTACCAGGGTATTACACTGATGTGTTGTGGAGTTTCTTTGACATAAATATCCTGAGATGGTAGATACTGAAATGACTTCAGCCATGAACTTTACTCAAAAAATATCTGAACTGTTCTGTGTTTGACCTATATAAGGATATTCATTAAGCTATATTTTAAACTGTATAAAACTCAAAAGATTTATCTTGCCTTATTTTGTTTTATCCATATGATAAGAAGTTGCCGTGGGTGGTAGCTTTCATAAATCTGATTTTATATAGTAAAGAATGCTGTAAAATAAAAATTCTCATATAAAAAGAATTCCTTTGTTGCATATATAAAGCTTTTTATACTGAGTCAGACCACTGGACCAAAGCTAATTGTACGGCCTACTATGGTACCTGGCAGTAACTCTTAAGCATATCAGAGATGTTGCCTAGTCTTGTCCTATCTCTGTGTCTTGTGATCGTTCTAACTGAGATACTATGGACTGAACTGGGACAAAGGAAATCATCTATCTTCGTTACCCTTCAATATTAAAGTTCTGAGTTGCGCACAGCTGTTAGGAGAACCTATGGAGCAACCTAAACAAAGATAGCAGCCATGTATCAATAGTAGCATTAAAACTAATTTAGTTACAAATTAAGGCCATATAATAATCCTATGTGTGCAGTGAAATGTGTAATAAAAGCAAATGTCTCAGTTGGCTAGATTTATTCCGCTCCAAAGCAAAGTGTTTAAATGTCTAGAATTTTACATGTCTGGCAATAAATACCATGCATGGGCTTGCTATAAATGAAAGACCCTAGGATTTTAGCCAAAGACTTCTACTGGTCAGACACTTTAACTAAGCATTTTACATGATGAAAGATGACAGGAGCAAAATGAGACGGCAAGGTCATATACTTTGCTTGGCCTCTACTTTTAATAGTCTATCACAGAGGCTGGAATTATTTTAGAATGAAATACTTTTCTTATTCTACTTTATAATTTTTTAAAATAGTCCAAATAGGAGTAGACTTGGTTGGAAAAACAGGATATATAAATGATTTAAATAAAATGAAATTTAATTTGAGTTTAGATGACAGCCTTTGTATGAAAAAGAATTACCCTCCCACCCCAAAAACCTGAATTCTGTATAGAGATATTCAATTTCTAAAAGGCCAAAAATCCAGTAGATCTACTATCAGCAGATTATCATCAACTGAAAAGCACCTTGTGGTTGTAGTTTCCTAAGCCAATTTGACTATAGACTGTTTTTCTTAATGAGAAGTTCCCATGCCACATGGCAAATAACTTTGTCATGTGGGTCTGCTCTTCAGTGTCTGGTTCATTATACACCCTTTGCACCAAAAATAACTCATGGGATACCAGCCTATGGCTTGGATCCAGTGAAGGATCTCAGGGAAGAGGGTCATTTTTGCTGATTCTCCCCACCAGCTGCAACTCCTATCCTCATGCTGTTTATGTCCCCCGTGAGCAACATTCCAAATAGCATTTGGGGCTGCATGGCACTCTGTGGCAAGAAATCACCACTGAATCCTATAGGTCCTATATTAGTACCCTCTGTTGGTCATTTAGTGCAACTACAGCTAATTTCTGTGCTTGTATGCTGTATGCCTTATGCTAACCTCTTGCATCTACCACATACACACATGAAAATGAAAAGGAGTGAGTTTGGAAAAGGGATGAAATTCAATAAGATTATACTTTGTTTGGCAGTGTTGCATTTGCTATATATAGATATAAACCATAAGGTTTATAAGATATGTGCCTAAGATCAAGCACAAGGCAATAAAGAATGGGGAAGTCTTCCACCCATCCAAGTCTCTCCAGAATACTATAATCTCTACAAGGAGGAGCAGGCCAATTTCTCTGTCCATTTTTCTTTTGTTCCCCCTTTGGATGATACCTGACTGACCTGCCTCCTAGAAGACCCATGAGGATATGATTTTTACACTAGGATAGATTTTGTTTTGGGAGGTAGTTTTCTGCCTACCTTTCTCTGATATACAAAAGCCTGTAGTTAGACACACGTCAACAACATACTAGAGTTTACTAGAGTTAAATATTTCTGTAAACTGAATTGGTGGTCTTTTCTGCCGTAGTACTACTGGGCTTGTGCCTTGCTCAGCAACGCCTACTACTTTTGGAGACCTGAGAGCAGCCAATGGTCAAGGACAACAGCGGCGCCGAATTACATCCATACAGCCACCAGCAGGACTTCAGGAATGGCTGAAAATATTTCAGGTAAACAGCATTTAGTCAATTTCCTGCGATAATTCTAAACTGAAATGTAACTGCTAGAGGTGTGCAAGATTTTTGTTTGTTTTTTCAGATTCGGGTGTATTGGATCCCAAAAATATCAGTATTTCCCAGTATCCCCAAATCCCAATACTGGTATGGTATTTGGATTCGGTAATATTTGGGAACCCTGAATTTTTGGGGCTCGTCATACTCAATGGGGACCATTCAAGTCAATGGCAAATCTATCCTGAGGTATGTTCAGTGGTCTGGGAGGGAGGTAGAGGTAGAGGCACCAAATTTGCAGCAAAGCTGCTAGAGCATCTACTCAAAAGAACCCCCAAATTTAAAAAAGATTGGACCAGGGAGTATAATTCTGTGGGCACCCAAAGAAGGTGCCTCCATCCTCCATTGTTTCCAATGTGGGGAAAGTAGCAAGACAATACAAACACAGCAGAATGGTCCAGAAAATCTCTGCAGTAGAAAGTGAAGGGGGGGCATTTTTGCAAGGCCAGCAGCATAACCAGTGCAATGTGGCCAGCAGAACCAGTTCCACTGTGGCAGTGCCAAAACCCAACAGGACTAATGTCAAATCTGAGAATCTCTAAAGCAGAAACCGGGGGGGGGTATTTCCACAAGGCCAGCAGAACCAGTACAATGTAGTAGGGCCTAGTAGCAGAACCCAGGGCCCAACCTACTAGTGTCCAGCAGCGGAACCCCATGCCATTGTGGCAAATATCAGCTCAACAGGACTGATGTCAAGCACAAAATCACAAAGGGGGGGGGTTGCAAGGACAGCAGAACCAGTGCAGTAGGGCCCAGAAATACAACCCAGTGCCAATGTGGCAGCTGTGCAAACCCAACAGAACTAATCAATGTCACATTAGAGAATCCCAGCAGGGTTTTTGGCAGAAGCAAGGGCAGTAGAAGCCCAACAAAACACTTACAAGTGTAGGGTGGGCAGGCACTTTTGCTAGCCCACCTGAACCAAGGCCATCCCAATACAGTGAAGTCAAGTAATATTTTGTTTTCATCTGAAGCCAAGGGCAAACCCAGAGAAACCTTTCTAGTCTCATTTTAATTTCGGGAAGTGCATTTCGTCTCCACCTCCCACCATGGACTGAGAGAGGATGCAGTATTCTCACTTTGGTCACCCTCAAAGTCTAGAACTAGGTAGCCAAACAGTGGCAAGTTGACCTTCAGGCTGACTGCTCAAGTTGACTGCTCAACTATCCAGGGGTGCAGGCATGAGCAATGTGAGCTGACTATGTTGCCTGCATGGGGGGAAAAACCACTCACTCTTCACGTTCATCAGAAGTCATGAGAGGAGCCTCTGGGCCAAAACAGAGAGTTCCAGCCAGACTGCCTCTTTCATGGTCCAGTAGCTCAGCAGACTGGTGACCTGTGACCCATACAGCTCCACAAGGTACTCTGTCACAATTGCAGCCTCCGTGTCCTCCTGTCTCATGTGCCCACCACTCCCAGAGGGGCCAGATATCCACCTGATTATGTGCCATCTCACAGGTCATCATGGAGGGACTCTGCCTAGTGGGGGAGGTGGCATGAACAGCAGTGGAGCTGCTTTCACCCTCCTCTTCCTCAGCTCGCACCAACATGCCCTCTTGATCTGCATGTGCTCAGCTTGTTGGGAGAGCTCGTCTCCAGCAAATGAGCTCGTCAGCCCATTCAGTGATCTTGCCTTTGATGTGCAGGTCACATGATTGCCAGCATGTCGATCTTCTACTGTGTGAGAGGCTGAAAGCGGGCCTTGAGTCTGTCTTGCAGCCTTTACACCAGTGTGTGCACTGCTAGAACTACATCTGCATGTCCTGCAGTTGTCTCCGAAAAGGAGGCCAAGTCCTCATGAGCCATTTGGATCATGGAGATGACCAAAGCCTGACTTGCCATGTCAGATGAAAGCATCTCTGTGTAGCTCTTAAAGGGCCTAAGAACTTCCCCAGTCTGAGAGATGGTCAACTACTTTTCCTGGGTGAGCCAGCTCTCTTCCTGAGTTACCCCGTTCTCAGAGATCAAGGTAGTCAGTCCTCTCTCCTGCTCCACCATACACTTATGCATGGCACAGGTGGAGTTCCAGTGAGTGCTCACATCACCAATCAGGTGGTGCACCGGCATGTCTGTCAATGTCTGCTTCTCATGCAGCAGATGAGTGTCCTTCACTCTGGAAGAGAAGTGACCTGTGATATACTTGCATTTCTGGAGGAGTTGCCTGAACTCCTGGGTCTCAGCATCCAAACAGGGATTTTCTGCAGAACCCAGCCTCAAGGCACCTTTAACCACCAGGTGGAGAAGGTGGACCACACAGTAAATGCACCTGAGGTCCAATGCCTGTGCTGCTGCCCTTATGTTCATGTCTTCATTGGTCATTATGAAGCCCATGGAGAGGTTCCTGCCTATCCATGCCACTGTTTTCAATGGTAATTGATATGTTGTCCACCATATGTGTCCCATTGAATACCTCTACATTGAGCAGAGCCTGGCAATAGCCTGCCCAGTGGTCCTCACCATGCCTAACACTAGTTTTCCCACCCCACCTACAACATCACTGGTTTGCCACCAGTGCAGAATCAGCGACATATATGCACCTGAGGGAAGGTCCAAATGTCAGACAAGAAGTGCCAGCCATGTGACTTCATGTGGTCTCTGGAAGCCCTGTACAAATATGGCAACAAGGCTCTGCTCAGCATGCTGTGAGCAGGGAGTGTGTATCAGGGATAGGCATCCTGGAGTAGCCTGCAGAAAGCAACATTTTCTATCACGGAGAATGGGCAGCTGTCTATAGCAACTATTTCAGCAATGGGGCAAGTGACCCTCTTACTTGCCTGCTGTTTTCCCCACCCCCAGACACCTTAGTGCCAGCCTCACCAAGCACCTCTGTCAGAGATGCTTGGCGTCCCTTCATTACTGTGGAATGTTCAGGGACAGCACTGGAAGTGGTCACAGGACAACTCACCTCCTGGCTAGCTGGCAGTGCCATTTTGGCACCCCAGCAGCAGTCTCTCTCTCCCCCTGAAGAAGCACCACCTGGTGGTACTTCTTCAGACGGCAATCTGGTATTCGAGAGATTATTATGGTCTCTCCCTTGACTGATTCAGGCCCTACACAGCTGGCACTGTGTGAAGCAGGGATCCTCCATTAGCTGGAAGTGCTTCCAGGCTTCAGAGGTGTAGGGGCACTCATGCTGACCAGCAGCTACCCCTGGAGCCACCTCCTTTGAGGAGCTTGGGGTAGACACACCAAGACTTGGGGGGGCAGGAAGAGATGCCTGAGAGGGAAGGGGTTTAGATGGCAGCACCATTGGATGCACCTCCATTTTTTGCACCTCCAGCTTCACCAAAAGAGCCAGTTTGGTGTAGTGGTTAAGTGTGTGGACTCTAATCTGGGAGAACCAGGTTTGATTTCCCACTCCTCCATTTGTAGCTTCTGGATGACCTTGGGCAAGCCATAGTTCTGTCAGAGCTGTTCTGAAAGAGCAGTTCTGAAAGAGCAGTTCTTAAAAGACCTCTCTCAATCCCACCTACCTCACAGGGTGTCTTATCTGGGGGGGGAAGGAGTGAAGGGCGGGATATAAATCCAATCTCCTCCTCCTCCTGTTCCTCCTCAGAAGGTCTCCTGGATTCAGGAGGAACCAGAGCAGGGGCATCCAGCCTCTCCTATAGGTCCTCCAGAAACCTTTGGGTCCGTGGGGTCAGTGCCAGAACTGGAACATTCTTGTCCTCAAAGCTCAACCCAATGATAGCTTAGGCGGCTCCTCCTCTTGCTGCTGAGCCTTAGCAACAGCAGCTGGAGGAGGGATTGCCTGAGCAGCAGACCCCTGCCCAGTGACAGCACCTGCAGGCACCTCTGCAGGGGGCGTCTCAGCAGCAGCCTCAATGAACACAGCCTTGCATGCCTTCTTCATTGCACTACTCCAACCAGAGGTCAGAGAGGTGGAATTGGCTGTGGAGTATTTTTCCACACAGGTGTGGGGGGGAACCACAGCCCTCCCCTCTCCTCCACCCCACTACTCTTCTCCTTAGTGTTGCCCCCCAGGGCTCCACTGTGTTCCCTTTCTGCTGCTCATTGTTACTCTGTGCCAATTTTTTTCTAAATAGTAACTAGTTGCTCTGCAACCTGAACTAACAATCTGACACCTTTTTATGAACCCTCCCACCCCAAAACTAGGTTTTTGTCTTTCAAAAGAGCCTAACCTACCCATGCTTCAGTTTTTGTTTTCCTTATTTTGGGGGTGGTGTTGGTGGTTGTTTTTAGTTTTTTAGAACTAGTGACTTCCTGTACTGAAACCTGACTGTAGTTTAATAAACTATCCTTGAGATGGAATAGCAAACCTTTTAAAAAAGTTTAAGGCTCTTTATTAAACTTCTCCTGACTAGATTCTTTTGGAACAAGCCTGATTTTCCTTATGGAAATGCAGGAGCTCCTGAAAAACTACAGGATAATCTACAGGGAAATTTGTCTAAAAGCGCCTGCCTTCACTGAAGCTTACAGTGCTGCATGCTGTTTTTTAAAAGTTAATCTAGGCTATTATACCACTGTTTTGAAGACACACATAACCTTGCTTCTTTTAATATCCTCCTAGCACTGCTCTAGTTAGGGAGGAACTAAGGCTCTATGCTGAAATTTAATTAAAAGTGTTTAAAAGTTAATTCCTAAAACAGACCCTTATCACTAAAAGCCTTTTTAGCAGAACCTAAGTATTGTACTCAATAGCCACTGAAACCAGAAGCACACACATGGAACACAGAACACTGAGCCTCAACACCCCCTCCCCCAAAAACCAACCTTCTAGAAATTAAAGGGAAGAAATACAAGGGGGGGGGACACTACTGGGGAAAAGGACTTAAGAGAGAAGAGAAAGCAAGGAAAACCTAAACCAAAAGCCCCTCCACACACACAAACCAGACCAAAAACAGAAAAGGAGGTGAAAGCAGAGGAAACAAGCAGCAAAGCCTCACCCTCTCCCAACTCCCAGAAAAGACAAAAAGAAGAAAAAGCCAGCAAAGGATGGTGGGGGAGAGAGAATTCAAGTAAAATAGACTTTTTTAAAAAACCAACCAGAACTCCCCCAGACATACACACAAGCCCAAAGAAAGAACCAAAAATGAATAAGTTAACCGAGTTATAGACTAGGGTTGCCAAGTCACTTTTTGCAGTGTGGGAGACTTCGTCCCATTCCGCATGCATGCCGCAATGACGTCGCCTGGAAGTAATGTCATCACGCTGGGCACATTGCTGGATGACGCTCTGGTAATCGCCCTGAAAACTCTGATACCATAGAGTTTTCAGGGTGATTGCTAGAGCGTCGCCTGGCAATGTGCCCAGCGTGATGGCATCACTTCTGGGTGATGTCATGGCACCGGGCACGGCAGCCTGATCTGACCACTTTGCGGGTGGGGTTCCCCCCACCGACCGGATCTGGACTGGCAGATTGGGGGCCCTTTTAGCAGGGGAATCCCCGCCCCCCGGGGGGACTTGCAGCCCTATTATAGACCAACTCCCAAAGAACCAAAGCAGAAGGAAGGAACCCTTAGCCTCCCCACCCCACAACCTACCACCAGGCCCAAACAATAACAAAACTCCACAAAAATAATTGCAAGCCACAAAACCAGAAGCAACTAAAGCCTAAGAATAAAACTAAAAGGAACAACAACAACAACAACAACAAAGCCTGAGGCCCTTGGCTTCACCCACACACACCCATATAACTGCCAGGCCCAAACAAAAAGTAACAAAAAACTCCAAACTGTAAGCCACAAAACCAGAAGGAACTAAAACCTAAGAATAAAACCAAAGGGAACTAAAAAAAAGGCCTGAGGCCCTTGTCCTCACCCCACCAAGCCCAAAGAACAACTAACAGTAAAATATGAAAACTTTTTAAAAATATTGTTCAGTCAAGCTAGTTGCTGACTTCACTCTTCTCCAGGTAGGCAGGATCTGATCTGAAGTCCACAGCAGAGTCTCTCAGGCAGCAGGAGTCAGCTCAGAGCAGCGGCTGAAGCCAAAGCCAGTGCACACTCTCCAGACCTCTCTCAGCAATGGAGTCTAGGTCAGCCAGACCTTTGTTTTATGCTCTTTGCCCATGCACAGAAGAATTTTTTTAAAAGAACACACTTCTGTGGTTGGTTAGTGTTCCCCGTAACCTGAAATGCTGTTTGCTGAACTGTCATTGTTCCCCCCCTCCACCCATTCCCTGGGAAATGAGTGGGGAGAGCAAGGTAGTTACTTAGTTGGACTTCACATTTGAAGCCAACAACCGTGCAAGTTGCAAACCTGCAATGCAATGCCATTTGCAAAAGCATTGCAATGTGTAATGCAATGCCATTTGCAAAAGCATTGCAATGAATGGCTTTAAGACACTACAGCTCCCCCTAAGGTGCTTTTGCCGTTGGGCTGCAGAGATTCCTTTTCCGCCTTCCTCCTGTTGCCCTGGAAACCAGAGCAAAAGGTGGGAAAGAGCCCTAGAGGAGAACTTGAAGTCTCTCTGCAGTCCTTTAAACCTCTCCAGCGCCAGCTATTTGGTATAGTTTAATATATTTGGCTTTATTTGGGATCAGCTGTACTGGTAGCCAGTCAGATTCTCTGATCTGTATTCGGCTTTAAAAATATCCCAAAAATACTGATAAGTAACCATGTTAGAATAACCATTTCTACCAACACAGGAGATAGTTACCTCACTCCATTTCTTCTTCTCCCACTTTCCATTATAATAATAGAGAATGCTGTTTTGTTTTATTTTTCATTTCCTGCAACTTATTTTGGATATATTGCATATTTAATACAATTTTTTACATAGAGAGTGTGAAAGTAGGCTTTACCTGAGATCAATTAAGGTAATTGTTTTTAAAAGCAACCTATTAAAAGATTATTTTATAATTTTTCAAAGCTGTTAATTACTGCAGTTGAAAGAATGAGAATTTATTGTTCATTGAGACAAGATATCAGGATTGTAAGGAGAAATGGGAAGAGTGCCCTCAAGACAGAAATACTTAAATTCAATATTTGTTATAAATGGTGTAAAGTAACATGCCATCAGTTAGTGCTGTGTAATTATAGTAACTTAAAACACAGTCTATAGCTGTCTAGTACTTCATTGTGGTCACAAAGCAATGTGATACTTCTGTTTATTGATTTGTAACTTGAAAACTAATTCTAAAACACTTAAAAAATAAGAAATTACTGCATTATGACAATTTTTTCTGATTTAATGCAAATATTGTATCTTCAGTAGTAAGCTTACCACTCAATCCTTGGAGTAGAAAGTATTCTTTAACAAAGCCCTTTGTGGTCAACATTAGTAGTTGTCAAAATGAATCAAGTCGGTTCTTGCTATTGAAGAGAAAACGCTTGGAAGGCTTTTGTGTTCTCCCATTATGCAATCAAAACAATCTTATCCTTCAGTTTGAGAAGTGTCATGATCAGTTGGCCCCAAAAAAGCATTAAAATATTGCATAGATATGGATTGTTTAAATAGAAATTAGACATAAGTCTCCCTATATTGTATTTCAAAATGCAGCAATAGATTTTTCCCAGCCTGTTGGGCATTTCAGACCTCATTAAAAAGCATTAATTTTTCTGTCTTTTCTGATAGGAAGTTCAGAACATGTTTTACCCTCAGCAACCTTTTGAGGTAGGTTAGGACAAGAACAACTTGTGGGTTAACCTCATGCAAAGTTAGGCATTCCTAAACCCAGAGGCCCAGGCTGTAAATCTTCGATTGCACACTGTAGACTTTCCAGCCAGAGATTACAAAATGTTTTCCTAAACTGTCTTGTTGAAGCAGGAGAGGAGTTGGAAGAAAATATGTTGCCATGGAAATGAATGGTCTAAATCTCTACAGACTGTATATAAGTCATTATCTTATATTTTCTAAAAGTTAAATATTAAATACTCCTACCCTCTGAGTTGCTGGACCTACCAGTAGTGAATTTAGATAATACAACAATAAAGCATCTTCTGAAACCTGGGAGAAGTATGCTAGTTTGAGAGGTGCCAGAAGAGAAGGGTGTATATTTATAATTATTCAGGTATTGTAAGGGTGGTGAATAAAGAAGGAGAGGAGGAGGGGGGCTGAGAGAGCTCTTTCGAGAACTGCTCTTTCAAAAACAGCTCTGACAGAACTATGGCTTGCCCAAGGTCATCCAGCAGCTGCATGTGGAGGAGTGGGGAATCAAACCCGGTTCTCCCAGATTAGAGTCCGTGCACTTAACCATTACAGCAAACTGGCTTTACAGTTCCGTACACATCCTTACAGTTACCAGTTAGTCTGACTTCTGATAGAAAATTGCTTTCTGATTGCCAGCGTGGTATAAGTATAGAGCATGCAAGATTTATCACCTGAGTATGCATTCTAAGATGCTGGTATCTATATTATATAGGTTAGCACACATCATGAATCTTTAGAAGGGAAAGACTGTGATCATCCGCATTATTACACTATGTAATTATCTTAGGCTGATAATGCCTATAACTACTGACAAGACCTGGATACAGTAACAGACTGCTTATGTAAGCTTAATTACACCATTAATGGAAGCAAATTAAAACTTTAAAATAATTTTGTTATGTGAGTCTTATTTTAGATGCATTCAAACTTTGAAAAGGCACAACACTAGTCTCTGAAACAGTACATTCAAGGAAAAAATATTGGTTGTTATATTAGTATGTATACCATGTTTCCACAACAATACAGAATGTAGTACCTAGAAATTTAGGTTTTTAAGAACCTCAGTTTTACAATTAACAGACAAAACCCAACAATTTCTATTCATCATAAATGAAAATGTGCTCAAAAATATGCACCAACTATCTGCAGCAGCTACAGTCATCAGACAGCCATCTGCTGACTATCCTGCGACTTAGGGTGGTCCATGTGGCATTGACCAGAGCCCAGGGCTTTTCCATCATGGCTCTGGTTCTGTGAAATGGGCTCCCTGAAGAGGTGAGAGGGGCCTCTACTTGGAGATCTTCAGGAGGTAGCACTGCAAGGCCTATGTGTTTGCCAGGGCTTTTGAGAGGGCTTAAATGGCAGGCATCTTTTAAGTGGGGGTTGGGTTTGGGGCTTGCTATATTTATTTTTAGCTGGTTTTTTTTAATTATTACTGTAAGCTGCCTTGAATCAAGAAGAAATGTGGGATATAAACAAATAAACTGATGGATAATATCTGGTAAAGACTTAGAAGCCAGAGAGTTAGTGGGGTATAATTATCATTACTTTAAGGTAAACTTGCCAGTGTAGCACCTTGCTCCTCCACACAACCAGCAAAACAGGGCAAGTTGTATAAAGTAGTAACATGCCTCCTTTGATATAATTCTGCAGTTTGTAAATTTATAGCTGAGTTCAGCTTTTCACAGGGTGGGAATTGGATTACAGGACTGCAGAATTCTATTTAAAAAAAAAAAGCGTAGTCCATAATTCTCGATGGTAATATATTAGTAGTTCTTCAACTAAGGAACAGTTTGTTGTGAATCTTATGTATCATATATGGAGTTTCAATGTTCTGTCAATTCTCTCTATAAATATGGATGCCCTTGAAGAAACTAATTTTTAGAATGTATTTAAAGGCTTCCAATTTAGCCTATCTCATTGAATGGGGCCTCATATTATAACTATGTAGACTTTTAAGGTTTGTTGCTAGTAAAATGCATGGGCAAGGAGGTGAAGAGATGCTTTTCATCGGTGTAGAAACTGGACAAAGTCTGGAAAAATTATGGTTTTGCACAAACTAACTTGCTAACCCAAAGTGAAATGAATCAAGAGATATTTTTACCATCTGCTTTTTCTCTTCCACTCCCCCTTGTATCAAATTCCCAAAGAAAAATTAAAATAAAAGAAAGCATTTCTGTTAATGTCTGAATCTTGATTGTTGAGACCATATTTTTTCACCCTGAAAATACAGTGAAAGTTCTGCATAGTCATTCAAAAGATGAGTTATTGTTGAAGTTTATGTATGTATCCATCACATCTGATTTGTCCTGTTACTCTCTTTCTCTGCTATAAGAAGGGTTGCATTTGACCCAGAGTGATTTACATCATTAACTGAAATATGTGTTCATAAAATTCGCAGTAAATAAAATGTTTCAGAAAACATACTGCTAAAATGGAACTAACTTAAATAGGTGAGTGTGCTTCTTAATTCTTAGCCCAAACTTGAAACTAGATATATTTCACCTAGTTAACAATATTTTAAAATCAGGGGAAGGTAGGTAACATTTATAGTAAAGGGAGGGTAAGATGTACCAGGTAGACTAGGTGGAAAAAATAACACGTTATTTTAAAAGAAACTTAACAGAAAGCTGTCAGTATAGGACCACTGATGTTAGCATTGCATTCAGGGCCTAGTTGGAGGAAGGCGAGGATTATTATAGCTTTGGCCCTATCAGTACAAGTACTTTCATCCCAGGGTTGTGATCTTTGTCCACTGATTATATCTCACATTGAATATTACTGAAGTTAGTTTGAACATGCTGGCAATTTTGGAATCCTTGGGTTTTAAAAAATATTTTTGTATCCATTTTATTTGCACAACAACTGCTCTAGGAGCCTCCCAAAAATTTAGAACAGATTCGTTTTTCAAGGATTTACATTTTAGTAACATGTCCTCTGATTATTGCTACCACAAAATTAATCCTGCACAGTTCCTTGTAATTTTACTAAAGCTATGATAAAAGTAGTATATAAATAAATAAATATAGGGTTAATTCTAGTTCTCAATAGCATAGTTTAAAAAGATAATCTCTAATCCTAATTTAACTTCTCCCCAATTTCTCATAATTCTGTTATTGCTTTAAAAAGCTCTGTTTAATTGAATATTGGAGTCAGTGTAGAAAGCAACTAGTTAAAAAAATTAATTCATTCACCACATTGAAGTATGTTAAGTATGCATATGAACAACCATTGACAGGAACTTCATACATATTTTTATGTCATACTTGGAGGAGCACATAAATAGTAATTTGTTGCACTACAAAGGAGACATTTCCCACATAAACCTAGAATAGGATTAATTTTGCTTGCTGCAACTGACTACTTTCAGATATAAAATTTTGTCTTCCTTCGGTGTTTACGGATTGTTTAGTAAAATTTCTTAAAATAAAAGACAAAAGCGAGCAAGTTCTCTGGAAAAATGTTGTTATCTGTTAGTTTGAAATAATCTTATCTAAATTCCCTTCAGTGAGTTGTCAAAGCTTAAATAATAAGCTCTCCTGTATCGAAGTGCAAGTGCATTTCCTTGTTAATTATTTTACTTCATGCATGTTACTGTCTTTTGGTATTGCATTATGTGTTGAAGAGAGGATTGTGTCCTAAGGGTATTTATTGTAGTATCAAACATTCCCTTTGGCTCCCATAGCAAGCAACTACTAATATATTATTTATAAATTATCTATAAATTTGTTTCTGTTCTAAGGCCTGATTTTAGGCTTTATTTGGAAAGTAGTATGAAACAAACAAAATATATGCATTTTATGTAGTGCTATTTATGTCTGAATTGTGGGGTTTATAGTACACCTCAAGTGTATCTGTCCCTTAACCTATTGAACTCTGCAGTAAATATTCTTAGTGATAATCTGTGTGCCAACTACATGTAGAGAAGCAATTGGGAAAGGGAATTATATCCATAAATTCTAAGGTAGATGAAGCAATTTCAACAATACCTTACTTTCATATTCTGCTTGGTATTTTGATTAGCCACATGAATTGTCCAAAGGGTATTTTTCCTATGTCAGTATCAAGCATATGAATAAATGGTATCTGGTCTGTAGATCCCACATTTTTTTTTCTTAAATGGTGTCATGCAAGAAAGTCCTCTTCAGTTACTGCACAGAAATTCATTCCTTAGCACTGCACATTCCTTCAGACTCTTGACCTTTGGATAATGTGTTCCTGTGGAAGTATAGATTATAAACTTAAATTGCATTCTAGAGTTGCAGCCATAATTTGCAGAAGGATTAGAAACTGAGGTTATGTGTACCACATGACAATATGAGGACATATTTGTGTGTGGCTTTTTAATGTACCTAGTGATTTTCAGAGAGGGGCAGAGTGGCATATGTCTTTCTTTTAACCAGCTGTTCCTGAGAAGTGTTCAGAGCAACATACTTGAATTCACCCCTTCTCCATTTTATCCTCATAGCAAATATTTTAAGTAGGTTAGGCAGAAATAGTGACAAACCCAAGGTTATCCAGGCAATTTCAATGTGGGTTATTTGCCCCAGATTTGATGCTGTTAGGAAGCACATTTTTTGCCTGCTTCCCAACAACATTGTGGTGCATTTGTACACCTCCCAGGGTTTGCTTGATATTTTTGCAGTTGTTTCCAAACTTGCTTTGCTGCAATTTGTTAGGAAAGATGGTGGGAAAGCCTGAATAGATGCCATGTAGTGAGGAGAATCAGATTGTTCTGGTCCCACTCACATAGCAGCCATTTTCCTTACCCCATCCCTATAGTGGCCTTTTCATTGCTCCACCAAGGGGCTTTCCCCCCTCTAATTGGCTATTGACTATCATTATAGAATTATAAGAACATGTTGATCGGGTTTCTTTATTACAAGTTTTCACTTTTTGAAAAAAAGTAAGCCTCCAAGGTCTTCCATTGCATATATGTATCTCCACAGCGAAAGGGGATAGATATTACTTTTAAAAAACAAAAAGTGGACATTAAGGTAAACTGATCCCCATATCATTATATGCCAGTGATGAAACAAACACCTGAAAAGGGCCCAGTGGTATGGGTATGTGGGGGGATGACCATTCCCAGGGTACTGGAGGCAGGAAAGATGTGGGGAAATCTGCCACGTTGCTACTGGGCTGTATCCATAACTGCAGCAGCAGCAAGGAAACCAGGCACGCCTGTCTCCTTGTGGGAAACACCTCAGTAAGTTTCATTGCATAACAGAGATTTGAATTTGGTCTCTCCAGTCCTAGTATGACAGGGTAACCATTGCATTAAACTAGTTTTTAACCGTATAATCCAGGTAATTATTCAGTTACACGAAAATTAAATTCCCTCTGATTAAGGTGCTGTAATAATATCTTCCAAGATAATATTTACACATTCTTCTGCCTAGGTTTGTATAATTAATGTGATGTTTACCATCACAATACAGAAGAATGGTTGTTAACTAATTTAAAATGGTAGTCTTTTCCTTTTTCAGTTTTTCTTGGAGGTGATTGTGCTGTTATACTGTTATTGCATACTGCATTTTTAAATTATGTTTTTCTTCCAAACTTATTTCCTCTCTAAATGGCATTTGCTTAATAAAAGTATCTAAACCAAGATGAGCTAGAAAGACTGCATCCTTATCAGATGTACCATATATTCAGTTATTAAGTTTTTTCTACAAATGGTATTGCTAATCTGCTGCCTTATTAAAACCATCAAATTTTATGGTACCCATTAGTAAGAATATGAAGTAAGAAAATTACTAGTAAAAATTCCTGAATTTTTCCTAATATAAAATGATGTTTACAAAATAAAATCTTGGTTTAAAGCCAGGAATCAGAAGGATTGCGGTGTGGCACTTGTACCATATGGCTGTAAAAATCTTTTGGCAATAAAAAAGGCCAAATGAACCTTATGTAAATTTACTGTTATTAAGTTCTGGATCATATTTACCTTTGTTTAAAGCTTCTGACACTTAGATGACTCTAAACCTGTTTCTCAGTTGAATTCTGCCCCCCTCCCCCTTTGAGTATTTGTTTCTCCCAAAGTAATAGCAATTTTCAAACCTGACAAATCTTTAGAAATGCATAATGATATTAATATATCCATTTGTGTCTTGCAGAGCTGGAGTGGACCAGAGAAGTTACTTGCCTTAGATGAATTGATTGATAGTTGTGAGCCAACACAAGTGAAACATATGATGCAAGTGATAGAGCCCCAATTTCAACGAGACTTCATTTCTTTGCTCCCCAAAGAGGTGAGGATTATCAGGGCTCTTGGTGCTGTTTGACTATGTAATGCATCATCTGCCACCTTTAAACACTTCTATGCTAATTATGGTATCCAGTATTGTCAGCGTAACACTGTTAATTGGTGTTAAAGAGGGCTGCAAGTTGACAAACTGCCATGATTTAATAATGTAATTTTCAGATTAATGTATGCTTGTGATACCACTGACTTTGTTTCAGTGACTAGGATATGCCCCATGCTGCTTCCCCCCACTTTACAGAGGCTTCTTTCTTTTAAATTTTTCTTTTAGCAAGAGACATATAAGCCTTTGTTTTTCTGATTTTACTCTTCAACTTTTTCTAGATTATTGGTGTTTAGTTTTTCATCTCGTCTCCACATATTACTTCATGAAGGCAGTAAAACACCCATACAGCTTGTTCATACAAATTAGTTTCAGATACATAAAATGTACAGTCATGTAATGGAAATTCATCTATATACAGTCCCATTGAAGTTAGCTGTATTTGTGAACTTATGATTTTAGTACTGCGACTGTAATTCATGACTGGTGCATTGTTCAGAGATGGGCAACTGGAAGGTGTCAGTGAATCTCCACTTACTTTGCCCTTCATCTGTTGCTTTTGAAGGATATGGATAGTTTACAGTATGAAAGACACAAGCCATGGTTATATTAATTATTTAGCTGATATGCTTACAAAATTTAATTATAGACCGCTGTGAAGAATTATAGATTTTTATTTAAATTGCCTGTCCCTGCTCAAAGTGTTTCTGCAGATGAAACCATACATAATGGGAATTGAAATTCTCCAAGAAAAATTTCAAGCTTCATAATTCTGACCCTTTGGCAAAATTGTGACTAGGTGGATGACTCTGCAAAACATAATGCAGTTCAACAAATCTGACTAAAGTCCATGGGAAAGCAAGTTCTTGATTCAAGTGTTTCGTATTAAGAATGCACAAGCTAATGAAGGTCTCAGGCTGCAGGTCTGTTTCTTCACAGTTATTTTACACAACAATCAAAGATATCAGACGAAAACACCTATTATAGTTGCTGGAATTAATAAGATTAGTGGATTTGCTATTGACAGGGTGTCCCCTTGTATTTTGTCTTCAATTTAAATTGCATGTGATCTTTTCTATTTATGGTTTCCTTAAGTATCTGTTGACAAGAACATCTCATCTGAAAGTATGTGAATCATGATTGCAATTAATCTGTAACATATGCAGTTTTTCATTATTAGTTATTGTTACTGTGATATGACTGCCTAAAAGCAAACCTGTTAAATCATTTTTGACCCAGTTGATGATGATGTGAATGGCACTTGCTTTTTCCAGGAAAAACTCAATGCATTATATTCCCTTCCACATTAACAATGTTATCAATGGGCTATACTGAGTGTTCTGCTGAAATAATCATAAATCAAAATGATTTATGAAAGAAACATTTTTTTAAAAAGTGCTTTGTCAATAATTGCTGCGTAATATAGAAAATGCCAAATAGCTCACTTTCAAAAACATTTGAAAGATTTCTTCCAAAGAATAAGACATAAACAATGTTGCCATCACTTTTCTAAGTGTACTGTCTGGGGCAGGGGGGGGAAATCATCTTTGGAAACATCTTTATGCTGTTGTCTGGAGAAAAAGACTCAAAGTTTTTGCACAAAAAAATTGGCCACTTAATGTGAAACATGTATACATACTATTGCATTATTGATTGCTAGTCATGCTCTAAGGGTATTAGAACGTGAACAACAGTTTATGTATACTTTTAGCTTTAAGCACTTTAAGTATGGTTTTAAAAGTATATTGCTTCTACATGGAGAGGGCAAATTTTGCCATGCAACACAGTTGAGGATCATTGTTTCATGTAGTTCTCAGACCTGTGCTAAGCAATATCGATGTATTAGCTATTTCACTTTTCTATCACTTTAAACTTCATAACTAACATAACCTTGAGCTAGATACCTGGGATTGCTGGAAATTACAAAATGCATTGAAGCTAGAATCAGGATACAGAATTTTAATACTCTGATCCAGAATACAAAGCAATTTTATTTGGGGGGGGGGTTGTTGTTTCTGTTTCCTTTTTTTCCCCCCTTCATGATCACAAAGATAGTTTGCCAGTAAGCATCAGGAGCCTTGACATATGGTAACCCTGCATAGCATGCTGCTACACATTCCTTCCTGCCTGCTAACTGTTGGGGGTGCATGGCAATGTAACAGAGAGGATGCATCATTCTGGAGTCCAGTGTCCTGCTCTACAGTCTTTCTTTCACTGAATGAAAAAGGGTCTGATCATGAGTTTATTATTCCCAATTTTTGAAGCTACAACATCACAGATATTTTCTTAGATGCAAAAACTGCAGCAATTGTTTATGGGCAGCATAAACTGCAGCAATTGTTTATTGTTTCAGTTTGATTGTTTTTAATTTGATTAATTTTGTGTTTGTTATGTTTTATTTTAAATTATTATGAGCTACTCTGGGATCTGTTTATTGAGTGACAGATGGTTTAAATATAAAAAAAAAAATTAGTTGTCCTGCATGGTGTGTTCATATTAGTAAACATTTGCTTTATTCTTTTATCCAGTTTTTGACAACACAATGGTCTTTCAAAATGCTGTGACTCTTTGACACATAAGAATTATTCAGACATAGCACTCTGTTGTGATTTGGTGCTATGTGGACAAGCCCTGAGCTTGCATGCTTTCTGAACTCATGTAGTCAGAGTCTGTTAGTAGCTTATAGTTTAAGGCAATCTATAGATTGCTGTTGCAGCAAAACTGGTAAGCTCTATGGCTTGTTCGTCCCATCCAAGCCGGGACTGCAACCCGGTTTCAAATTGTGCCAGCTAAGGATGCCTTCAAGTGTTGTTGCTGTTGTTGTTGTTGTTGTTTTAAAAAAGGTAGCTGAATAAGTAGGCATGGAAAGTGTTGGTTTAGGGGTGCAAGAGAGAACACACTTGTTCTCTTCACTTTTCCCTATAGTTTTACTGAATTATTGATGGACACATTATTGGATAATTTCAAATTCACAGTTCTGGTTTGGCGCTAGTGAGCCCCAAGTACAACAGTGCATGTGAACAACAGTTGTTTCCCACTCTGCTGTTTACCCCAGCCATCTCTTCTGATCAGGGGTTTACAATTTGTGGCTAGGCTTGTAGCCAGTTGTTACTTTCAGCTAGCAGCTGTAGAGTCCAATCCTACTGCAATATTACCTGTGATAACATTAAGGTAATTCTGGACTAATCTGGCCTTATATTATCTGTGTTAATAAAAGGAAATACTCTTACACTTTTAAAAACAATAAGGGTTTGAACCAATTTTATAGTGTTATAAATTTATCTCTCGGCCTACCTAATCTTCCTTATAGGATAGTTGTGAGAATCAAATGGAGAAGAGAACATTGATGTACACATGCCACCTGAAGCTGCTGCTACAGAAAGAAAGTTACAGCATTTCAAATCAGGAGCATTCATTTCTGTTCTGGAATGAATATGAGAAATTCACACCACCTAAAGGCAGAACAGAAAGGTGGGGGGAGATAATAGAAAGGACAATTCAGTATCATTGAAATTCCCTGGCCACAGGGCTTGAAAAGCTGGTTGCAATTCTCATATCAGTTTTAAGAAAAATTCATCCACTACATACCTCAAAAGTGGGAACCAAATGTCTTGCTTTTTATGCCTGTGCTGGTTGAGAAGCACTGTTGATCACTATGAGCTATCTAGGATCCGAAGGAAAAGATTACACAGTGACTCAGTCTGGTTCTGTCTGGAACTGGTGAGGGGTACCCACTGGGTGCAGCATTATGCCTGCTAAATATGAGCAAACAAGACACATGCCTGAGTGAGATTATCTACTGCTGCAGAACATTTTGTACATATAGAAGATAATCAGTGCACTCCTATACGTGTTTATTCGGCAAATTAAGTTTACATAGTCTTGCTGCAGTCTTGTGCACATTCACCTGTTAGTGAGTTCAACTGAACTCAGTAGGACTTCCTTCTGAGTAAACATGTATAGGATTGTGCTGTCAGAAATGGGGAAGGATGACTACTGCATAGGGTTTCAAGTTCCCCTTTCCCAATGTGCCCCCAATAGCTGCTCCTGCTGCACAGTCCAAATGCCGCAAAATGCTGAGATTTCAGGTTCTCCTTCTTTCTACCTTTCTCTAGAATTCAGTGCGTACAGGGAGTGAAAATAGTGCTCTGCTGCTGCTATGCAAAAAGAGGTGAGCCTGTCACTGAAGTCAGTGGACTTAAATGTGCATAGTTGTGGCCCAATAGAATGTCATCTGACCCCAGGGAACTTATTTGCCAGGATGGGAACAGCATCAAGGCTGGTATGTTGAAGAGTGCTTTTGTGGAAGGCTTCTTGTGATTCTCAAAAAGCTGATGCAGGGATCAGGGGAGCCTCATGAGCAAAATATCACTAGGCATAGCACAAGAGGGTTGCATTGTGCCAGAAAAAATTGCCCATTCATAGGAGTCAGCCATCTGAATGTAATGTGTCATGGCAAAATCAGTACTGATATTCTAATTTTTAATAAAACTTGACTGACTACACCTTTGTGTGTTAGAATGAACATACTACCTGAAATACTTTAACAAAGTGGTTAGCTCATGTCACGTTCCCAATGCATTAATATGTGAGAAAATGGGGAAAATATGTATTTGATTAAGGAATATACTGCTGTTAAAAGCAAAGATATAAGCAATATTTTCTCTTAGCTTTTGGCTTTGGTAAGATAGATCTGTTGGGCAATCTTTTCATTTATAAGTGAAGGAAGTGTCAGATTTGTAAGACAGTAGAACATGTGAATGCTTCAAAGATGAAAAACTGTGAAGCAAAATGGAGATGTGCAGGTGATTCTCAATCTAAAATGACTGAACAGATGAATTTAAAAGTTCAGAATGGAAACCTTCAGGTCAATAGTGGCCGCAATCCACAAAGGGGATTTCTTTGCCTTGCTGCATCTGGTAGAATCATACTTGCACATCCCGATTCTTCAGGCCCACCAGTGATTCCTTTGCTTTTGTGTATGCAAGGCACCATTTTCAGTTCTGGACTCTCCCCTCAGGTTGAAGCAGCCCCCTAGTCTTCATGAAAGTGCTTGTTTTGCTGGTGGCCCTGTTTTGGATCCAGGGGTTGTTAATCTTTCTGTAGCTGGACAATATTCTCATTAGGATCTCCTCTAAAGGAACTGCCGAGAACCTTGATCACTACAGATGCCTCTTCTGGAATGGGGAGCACATTTAATGGGGAATGTCTTGCAAAGGACATGGTCACAGGAACAAACCAAATGGAATATCAGTCACCTGGATCTCTGTCTTCTCATCTTTCAAGATTTGTTGGTTGCATATCATGTGATCATTCACACAGACAAAGCCTATATCTATCTCCAAGGCCACACCAAATCAAAGTCCCTAAATCTGGAGGTGGCTCAGATGTTAAATTGGGCAGAGAACTATCTGGCCTCCATCAGAGCAGTCCGCACAGTAGGGGTCACCCAACATTGTGGCAGATCAGCTCAGTCAAAGAAAACTGGACCATACAGAGGGGATGCTGAACACCAAGGTCTTTCATTCCATTTGTCAGAGGTTCAGAAAGGTCTTTAGACCTTTTTTTTGCTTGGCCAACAATCATTGGATCCCCAGGGGGATTTTTCTTTGTTTTTAAAGACCAAATGCCCTCCAGCAAAGGGAATAAATGTTCTCAACTGCCAGTGTTTGGATCAGCTACTCTGTGCTAATCCTGCAGCATAGTGTTAGCCAAATTGCCTTGAATTATAAATGTGAGGAATATAAATATTAAAAGGTAATAGGTCTCAAAGTAGAGATGGTCCTAGTAGCATCATTCTGGCCTCATCAGGCATGGTTCCAGGATTGCATTCTGGCCACCCTGGCAACTCCTGAGCCACAGTGTCCATCTCTCTCAGGGGCTCATACTTCATCCTCAGCCAGACTTGTTAAAGCTGACAGCCTGGAGGCTCAGCAGCAGCAGTTTAGGGAACTTGTTATGATCAAGTTATTGAGATCCTGACAGCTTCTAGAAGGAAGTCCACCAATAACACCTGGTGAGTGTGAGGAATTCATGTTCATTAAAGGAATTTAGTGTTCAGAACTTTTGTTTTGGTCAGAATCACTTCAACCTGTAGGATTTATGGGCTTCGTGCTCTATCTGTAGACACCTTTTTATCTTCCACAATGATAAGGTGGTTCTGAGGATGGACCTGGCCTTTATTTCCAAAGTTATTTCCTGTTTCCACATATCAGAGGAAATTGTTCTGCCTTCCTTTTTCCCTAATCCCAAACATCTGCAGGAAAGGGAGGGGCACTTCTTGAATGTCATGAGGGTCTTGAATTTTTATATTGATAGAACTAAGGTCACAAAGAGGTCTGATTCCATTTGTCTTCCTCTGGCAGGCTTCTAAGGTTCCAGGGTTTTGGTGACCACCATGGGAAGGTGGATTCAAGGCTGTGTTGCTCTGGTTTGTGAAGTTAGAGGGTGACGGTTATAGCTCATTCCCTTAGGGGAGCAACTACCTCTGCAGCGTCCAGAGCATTTCCTTCCTTAAGAGTGGCCTGCTGGGCTGGGCAGCTACATAGAAGTCAGTGTATACCTTCACTGAACACTATAACATTGACAAGGAGGCATCTGCTGATGCCTTCTTTGGTAGGAGAGTCCTCCAGCAAGATCTGACAGGTTATATTTGAGACTAGCCTAATACCCGTGCTTCGCTACGGTATTTAAGTTCCTTAAATCCAGTTATAATACTGATGTTATGAAAATTGAAATGTGACATTTGTTGTAGGAATTCTAATGGAGAAGGTTGTAGTGTAAGAAATGAAGTGAGACATACACACTTTTCCCCCCCTCTACTGAAGGACCTCTCTCTAGACCACATTGGTAGTTCTGCCCTCAGGTGCTAGGATCACCAGGCTGCTTGATGAGCTCACTCTGGAGCAGGCCACATAGAACTATCCATTTAAGAAGCAGTTGTCTGTTAAGTCAACTCCTGCTACCTTCCACAAAAGTGATGGTCTCTCTATTTGTGTTCTGGATTGTTTTGTTCATATGGAGACTGTGTTGTTCTAAGCACCTCAGGGTCTTTCTTGTATATATAAACTAGGGAGCAAAGCCCATTGTGGAGGAAGACAACGGGCCCTAGAAAGGGAGGGAGGTTTGGAGGAAGGAAGGAAGGAAGGTTTGGAGGAAGGAAGGAAGGAAGGAAGGAAGGAAGGAAGGAAGGAAGGAAGGAAGAGGGGGGAGAGTGAAAGAAAGAAGGAAAGAGGAAGAAAGGAAAGGGGGAAAAGGAAGGGAAGAGGGGTGGAACGGGCTTCTCTGGGCCTACTGGCCCCATAGAAGGCCCAGAGGATGGTGTTGGGGGGCAGAATGGGCTTCTCTGGGCCTACTGACTCCATAGAAGGCCCAGAGGATGGTGTTGGGGGGCGGAATGGGCTTCTCTGGGCCTACTGGCCCCATAGAAGGCCTAGAGGATGGTGGGGGGCAGAATGGGCTTCTCTGGGCCTACTGGGCCCATAGAAGGCCCAGAGGATGGTGTGGGGGGGCAGAAGGGCTCCCCTGGGCCGACTGGCTCCATAGAAGGCCCAGAGGATGGTGTGTGGGTGGGAAGGGGCTTCTCTGGGCCGACTGGGCCCATAGAAGGCCCAGAGGATGGTGTGGGGAGGGAAGGGGCTTGCCTGGGCCAACTGGCCCCATAGAAGGCCTAGAGGATGGTGTGGGGGGTGGAAGGGGCTTGCCTGGGCCGACTGGGCCCACAGAAGGCCCAGAGGTTGGTGTGGGGGGCTGAAGGGGCTTGCCTGGGCCGACTGGGCCCACAGAAGGCCCAGAGGTTGGCGTGGGGGGGTGGAAGGGGCTTGCCTGGGCCGACAGAAGGCCCAGAGGATGGTGTGGGGGGCGGAAAGGGCTTGCCTGGGCCGACTGGGCCCATAGAAGGCCCAGAAGATGATGTTGGAGGCAGAAGGGGCTTGCCTGGGCCGACTGGCCCTCATAGAAGGCCCAGAGGATGGTGTGTGGGGGGAAGGGGCTTGCCTGGGCCGACTGGCCCCATAGAAGGCCCAGAGGATGGTGTGGGGGAGGGAAGGGGCTTGCCTGGGCCAACTAGGCCCATAGAAGGCTCAGAAGATGGTGTGGGGGAGGCGGAAGGAGCTTGCCTGGGCTGACTTGCCCCATAGAAGGCCCAGAGGATGGGGGGCAGAAGGGTCTTCTTGGGCTGACTGGCCCCACAGAAGGCCCAGAGGATGGTAGGGGGGCGAAAGGGGCTTGCCTGGGCCGACTGGGCCCACAGAAGGCCCAGACGATGGTGTGGGAGGGGTGGAAGGGGCTTCTTGGGCCGACAAGGCCCACAGAAGGCCCAGACAATGGTGTGGGGGGGCAGAACAGGCTTGCCTGGGCCAACTGGGCCCATAGAAGGCCCAGAGGATGTTGGGTGGGGGCAGAATGGGCTTCTCTCACCTGCCTCGGCCTTGAGGGCCTGTCCCTGCGCTCACTCTGCAGATGGTCCTCTCCTGTCAGAGGACTGGAGCAGATTGAGGTGAAGACACTGGCCAGGGCTGACGTGGGCGGGACTCCGTCAAGTAGCCAGTCAGCCCCGGCCAGCATCTTCTGACTGCCAGTTCTTGGGCCCAATCAGTTATGGCAAGCATAGAATGTTCTGGGACCAAAATTCAATTATATATAAGGAAAGGATATAGATGGCTGGAGCTGCGGTGGCTCAAGTGGTTAAGACGCTGAACTGCAGGCTGTGGAAGGTCAGTAGTTCAGCAGTTCGAGACCCGGGTGCCGCATGATGGGGTGAGCTCCTGTCTCTAGTTCCAGCTCCTGCCAACCTAGCAGTTCGAAAGCAAGAAATTGCAAGTAGATAAATAGGTACCACTTTGGTGGGAAGGTAACAGCGTTCCGTGCACCTTGGTGTTTAGTCGTGCTGGCCACATGACCATGGAAACGTCTTCGGACAGCGCTGGCTCTTCGGCTTTGAAACGGAGATGAGCACCGCAACCCTAGAGTCGGATTCGACTGGCTTTCGAGCAAGGGAACCTTTACCTTTACCTATAGATGGCTGGCCCTAGAATACAGTACTTTTGTACAACCAATTGGCCGTGACTGCTCCACCCTGGACCACTGGAGAATGGAAAATCTGTTCACTTACTATGAAGTTCCTTTCTCAGTGGTCCTAGAATGGGGCAGTCATTCCGTCTCTACTGTTAGAGTCCCAGAGGAAGAATCTTGGAACATGGACTTTTGTTTTTTTTTGTTCCCTTACTGTTTTACTTCAATTGTTGGCTGTTGGAGTCAGTATGTTTTTAATTATTATTGGAAGTTATGGGGCTTCTGTGCCAGTCCAGGAGACTGAGGGAGAAATCCCCTTCCACTATGAGTAATCAAAAGTTAATGACCATGATTACCTCCAGGGAGGAGCTTCTTTCTATTGGCTATGACTGCCCTCCTATTGGATAACTGAAAAATAAATTTCACTGTAAATAAATAAACTTTCTATTCTTCTCTGTGGCTCTAGGCACCATTTTATTCAGGCAAGAAATCTACAGGCTTGTTCTTCAAAACCGAAGGAACGTCTCCAGAGACTTACGTGCTGCTTGTGGCTTGGCATGACTATTGATGTCTGAGCAAATGTTTGTCTTTGCAGAAGTGCCAAACATAAAATGCTAGTGCGGTTCTTTGTGTTGGGGAGACTTAAAAAAGGAATAGGCATTCTGATTGCATACTACATGGCTAGAAAGGACTGTAAATATTTTTAACCAGCTATGTCTAGTTTAATTTGTATGTTACATAATTTCTAAAACAGTTTGCATTGTGAAACATTAATGGCTCTTTGTCTTTCTATTTTCCATGGCTACTATTTTTGTTACAGCTGTTTGCTTGGTAAAACTAATTTCAAGAACCTTTTTCTTTGCCCTGATACTACTCTTTCATTAGTGATGGTAAGTTCCTTTTCTGCCCCCACCCATAAGCCCTGTAATTAGTTTAGATTTTCCAAGCTTTCTCAGAAAACTCTGAGAGAGCTCAGAAAAAATGAAGCCCAGGGGTGATCAAACCCAGGCTTCCCTGCCACTCCCTCCTTGTGAAATTAATTATTTGAACCAGGAGGCATTGGAAACTGCAGCTCCCATATATCCCTGCAGCAATGGATGCTCCCACGAATGCTCAGGAACATTCAGATCTGTATAAGGCCTACAAGGCCTCTGCTGTTGCTAGCTAACTTTTCCATGCCTCCAGCCTGTCTTCCCCACACATATTTGTTTGATGAATGACAGGAAGGATTGGCAGCAGGCTATTAAGTACTAGACCCAATCTTCAGAGCGAGGTTGGGCTTGGCTTGTAATGGTTCTGGGCTGGTAATTGTATCTTGGTAAAATTGGTTTCTGTGGGAAAGAAACCATTCCACAATACATTGCCATCAGTCTGAATACTTTGGATATTCATTGTTAATTATGGCTGATCTTCCTTATTGTTCACTATTTTTATTTAAAATCAAAGAAGCATTTTAATAGCTAGAATTGATCTATTCTTCTATTCTTCTTTGCCGCATGAAGCCTTTTTCCCCCTTTGCCATAGTCCAGTACAACTGTGGCTAGTTATTTTACCAAGTATTCAGTTATAACCTTTTATCCCTAAGATGAAAAATGTCTTTGAAATCCTTTGAGAGCTATGGCTGTCATCTGTTTACAAACTGAGATCTTATAGGGCAAGTGGAGAATTAGCCTTTCCCTCGGGTAGTCATGTGATTATGTAAATAAGCACCCTCAGGATAGATAAGGGCATTCAATTTAAACCAAAAGGAAAGGTCAGGACTGTCACAAGAGGAGCAGAGTCAGCTGCAGCATCAACATTAATGGGTCTTCTGTCTGGGGGGGATGGGACATGTTCCTAGAGTAACAACCCCAGATCTTCTTGGTTTGTTCTTAGGGCAGTCACAAGGTTTTTCCATCTCAAGACTGCCTGTATCCTCAGACTTCTTAATTCTCCCTTCATTTCCCCTTCTATTTTGCCCCCCTACTTATCTTTTTCTAATGCCTGTTAGATTATACACATGGGAACGTGCAAAAACTTGCAGGCAGCATCTCACTTCCCCCATTCCCACTATTTCCTCTTTCCCTTTCCTGAAAGCCCCATAGTCTCTCTCCTTTTCCTGCTTCCTTCTCTTCTTCTAAGGTTACCAGCCTCTGAGTAGGGGCTGGAGATTTCCTGAAATCACAATGGATCTCCCAACTACAGAGATCAGTTCCTCTTAAGAGTTGTTAGATTGAGGTTGGGAAATACCTGGAGATTTGGGGATGGAGCCTTGGGAGGGTGAGGTTTGGGAAAGGAAGCAACCTCAGCAGGTTTGGAGGGTGGGCTCTATGGCATAATACTCAGCTGAGGCCTCTCCCCTACCCAAACCCTGCCCTTATCAGACTCTAGACCAAAATCTCCAGAAATTTTCCAACCTGGAGCTGGCAACCCTAGCTAGGCCTGGCCTCAGTCAGTCTTCCACCTTTCAAACCTAGGCCAAAATAGGGCTGGAAAGGGCCCTGCCCCCTCCCCCTGCCTTTTTACTCACAGAAACTGAAGCCTAGCATGCTGTGGTTGTCTAGAAATAGCCACTGAGGGAATCCATTGCTTAAAGCTACAGGTGCTCCTTTTGTTATTTTTGGATTTTTTTGAGCTGCCTACATTTTTCTGTTAGCCTAGGACTAGGGGTGTGCATTCGGTAATAGCCAAACTGAAAAAATACCTTATCGGTATTTTTGGGGTATCACATAAGCCAAATACAAATCTTTTTTTCGGGTATCACATAAGCCAAATACAGGTACTGTTATAGCTGAACCCAAAAAAGCCAATATTATCTGGCTTTGGGAGAGTGTTCATTCTGCTATACCGAATACAAGGAGTCAGAATACAAGGAGTCATTTAAACATAACAGCCAGTGAGTTGTTGGGTTTAAATGCCATTCTTTCCCTCCCCGATTTTGGGGAGGGAAAGAAAGGCATTTTAAACATGTCTGGATTTCCTGGCTGACATTCTCCAGGTGCCCCATGGCTGCGGGGCACCTGGGAAAGAGCAGGCAGAGTACCCAGGCATCTTTCCATGCCTGCCCTTCACTTCCCCAGCCAGCCTGTTGTGGCAGGTTGGCTGGGGAAGGGAAGGGCGGGCATGGAAACATGCCTCCTTCCCTCTCTAAGTCTTTCTGCTGCTGCAGAGAAACTTGGGGAGGCAAAGGGGGGCATGTTTATATGCTTGGGTTCCCTGCCTGACCTTCTCCACAGCAGGTTGGCTGGGGAAGGGAAGGGCAGGCGTAGAAACTTGCCTCCTTCCCTCTGTGAACCTTTTCGGCAACAGGGAGGGAGGGAAAGTGGGGGGGGGAGGGAACGGAAGGCATTTAAACATGTCTTCTCTGACTTTCCCTCCCCACAGCAACTGAGAGGTTCAGGGAGGGAAGGAGATATGTTTTCATGCGTGCTCTTTGCTTCCCCAGCCAACCTGCCATGGTGGCCAGCTGGGGAAGTGAAGGGGAGGCACAGAAACATACCTGGGCTCGCTGCCTGCCCTTCTCCAGCTACCCCATGTCAGCTAGAGAAGGGAAGGAAGAGAGAGGAGGCTTTCCCTTGTCAAGTTCACTAAAAGCTGACTGGTAGGGAGTAAAATTGACAAGTAAATCTGCCCAGGCTACCAGAGGGAAAGAAGGCATTTTAACATGTCTCCTTTCCCTCTGGTGGGGTATATCAGACCCAAATATTTTTGACAGTACCGAATATTTACCTAATACGAATGCTTTACTGGTATTGGATTGGGGAAATTCAGCATTTACCAATATTTTTCAGGTCTGATTTACCCAAAGCTGAAAAATACCAGCGTTTTTCCCACACACATCCTTTTCAGGTTTGTCTTGCCCATTCACGTCTCCAGTCACTGGATTTAAGTATCGAAAGGTATCCTGACTTCACTATTAGTCTCTGGATTTAAGTATCCAAAGATCTCCTGACTTCACTATTAGAATATAAGATGAATCCCCATGAAAGAAATTCAGTTTTAAAGTTATATATAAAACACAAAATTATTTTCTTGTTAAATATTGTTTTTCAACTTCTTATATTAATGACACCATGCAAAATTGTTCACACAGTTCTTTATGTTCCTGTGGCATTGTTGAAAACTGGGTACCACATAAACTGAAGGAGGCATACTTGCCTTGTTATATTGGTGATTATTTTCTAGGATATCATATGAAAGAGGATTGTTGCCAGTTACTTTGCAAAAAGTTTGGGCTTTCCTGCAATGGGAGTGTGAAGCTGTGTTAATAATCACATTGCTCGTAACTCATTTTTTAAATAATATTGACACATGTTTAAAATTGCCTGTTATATGATATGTGTGGCATTTTAAAGTGTCCTGGGGTGATTAACGCACACATCCACGTTGCTACCAGCTACAGTCTTGATAAACTCATACTGTTGTTTTTACATTTTTGTAATTTCTATTTGATGAACATACATTTTGTTAAACGTGTTTTTCTTTGGATTTTACAGTGGTTTTGTTCTACCCTATTTATGTATGTACATCTTGGATATCTTACGTGCTTTTGGCAGTTTCCTAATCTTTTAAAATAGGTTAACATTTAAATAAAATGTACCTCTGTTGTCTTATATCCCTCTGTCTGTAGTATATTTATTTATTTATTTAATTTCTATCCCACCCTCCCCACACAGCAGACTCAAGGCAGGTTACAACAATGCACATAAAAACAATAATTTATACAGCCTTCTTGTATGTCTTTACTTTCTCTTTGATAATATAATTTTAGTTCTTTAGTACATCTTATAAATATTCATTTTCCCTCAGACTTCTACTGAGCTTATTGTATAAATTTTCTCAATGAACAGAATCCATAGGACAGAGGGGGGGATATTGACAGAACTGGCTTTTCCTGCTTTTCCTTTCCTCTTACAGTCTTCATTTTGTACCCTTTTATTTAAATACCTGTAATTTATTTCCCATTTCAGTACTGTTTATCGTATTCTGTGACTGTCTAACTTTTAGTGTCTTACATGTTCTTCCTTTTGTTCTTTGCGTGTAAAATGTCTAAATCCTGCTTTGATAATCTTTTTATCATTTCTGTTTTCTGCTTATATGAATTTTTCTTTCTTCCTCATGGTCTGTTGCCTGTCATTGCTGTGTCAATTTTATTTTTTCCCTCTGTCTCAGAAGGTTGACTCTAGTTCAGTCTTTTCTCTCAAAAAGTCTTTAATGCATGTGAACAACTAACTGCATGTTTTCAAACTTACACATTTGCAAACCTGCTGCATATTCCCTAGCATTTAAAACTTTGCCACACTTTTCTGCCATCAACTTTCTTTGTGTGCATGCCTATATATTTCTTTTCTCTATTCCCAGTGCTGTCAGCTTTGTTTCAGAAATAAGGATTGTGTATTCCACATTCTTTATTAATGTTGCATGTTTTCCTTTTTTAAAACCTGCAAACTATAAGTCATAGTGGGTGCTTATTCCCCAACCCCCGTGTATTGCAGGTGAATGAAATGAAAATATAAATTACTCCTGCCATGTTCCATATTCTCGTGCTTGCATGAAGCCCTAATTTCTTGTTGCCTGCCTGCTGAATCTCCAAATGTGCATGATTTGGGGAAGGGGGGCTTTTTAAAATCTATGTGGGATTCTTCCTTTTGAATCCTGATTTTTATTTTTTGTGTGTGCATGCCTTGAGCCTCTTCCACAACCCATTCTTGTTCACCCGAAGCACATTTTGGTAACTACTGCATTCACACTAGAAACCCATTTTATTAATAGTATAATTATTGTAAGCATTGTAACATCAATAATTCCTTCATGTTGACATGAATTCCTGCCTCATTTCTATCTAGATGTTAGTATGACTATGCATATGCAAAGCTGTGAAGTCTTGGAAGGTTTTCTGTCTTGAATTAATTAGTGGAGTTCTAAGGCTTTCCTGAGTGATTCACTTAATTGCCTCTGGAGGTGATTTAAATCTTGTAGAAGATGCCCCTTCATCAAGGAGAACTTAAATAGATCTTTCATTTTTCTTACTCATTTCAAAACCAGTATGAGAGCTCAGAACCTTTTGCTGTCTTATTGAATATACTACTTTGGCTCATGTTAAATGGATATTATACAATTACAATTCCACTACTTCAGAAAGTATGCTTATCCAACTCACTCTGTTAAACTGGATGAGTGACTGTCTCATATTTGGTGAGTGCTGATGGTCCCAGTGGTGTGTTTGATCATGACTATTTGTTGGCCTTTCTGATTTTCAGTCTCATTTTAATACATACGATGCATTTGTGCTTAATCTGAACTTGGTTATATGACTATATATCCAAAATTCATTAAATTACTTTAAGTACTGTGATCTCAATGAGGCTAATGTCACACCTCATTTTTGTTTAAAGTTGGCACTTTATGTGCTTTCATTCCTGGAACCTAAGGATCTGCTGCAGGCAGCACAGACATGTCGATACTGGAGAATTCTGGCAGAGGACAACCTTCTGTGGAGAGAGAAGTGCAGGGAGGAGGGTAAGGCTCATTGAAATGTGAATTCAGGTATAACAATAACACGAGAGAATTTAACTAAGTGTATACTTTCTGTACCAAATGCTTAATGCAAAGGTGGACTGTAAATAATGTAAATAAATTTAACTTGGAATAATTTAAAAACTGCCATTTCTGAGCGCCTGTATTGTTTATGACATAGAATATAAGAACAACAATAGGTTGGATACATTGTAGAAACTTAATATTGTAGTCAGTTCTTATAATGGGTATCATTCTTATAGGTGAAAAATGAATAGTAAGCAAATTCTTTTAAAAGTATGGGTACTATCTGTAATCTCTCCTATATTATAAAAGGAGTTTGGAGTGGCAAGATTCCATGTGCTCCCTGAGCCATTGGCCTGTCGGCTGCTTCTCAAGACTATTCACATGCCATTGGCTGGGTGCTGGGTCTGCTCCTCTTCCCCGCCCACTCCCCCTTCAGCTACCGTGCCCTGTCACAATTAGCTCCAAGGCTCCCCCAGATTTTCTCCCACTCCCAAGTGATCCATCACCCGCATCTCGAGGGGCCGCTGAGGGACTGGGGCTTCCACCTCACAGGCAGGGCCCGCAGGGAACACGGCCCGCCATCCAGCTCATCCTATGGGTCAGCACAACTGGACACCGGGAAGGCCTGCTGTGGTTGGTGGCCCATTGTGCTCGCCTTACGTGGGCCCCATTCCCGTGGCAGGCAGGCTGCAGAGCACCATCCCCACCAGTGCCCAGGTTCCCATCGCTGTGGTGCTCGGCATTTTGCAGAAGCCCACCTTTGCAGGATGAAGGCCTATGCCTGGCCCTGGCAGCGTCTCCCCAAGGCAGCAGGCAGGAGCCGACCCCACTCAGGGGATACAAACCCACCAAGTCTGCAGACTAGTCCGGCCCAAGCATGCCTCGGCAGACTGCCAGAAGCCCACCAACATGCCACCGGGGAAGCTCCGCCCAGAGAGAGAGAGAGAGGCAGCTGTGGCGTTCTCAAGGACAGTGGAGCGCAAGGTTGCCTGCTGGGTGACACTGCTCGCCTCTTTGCCGTGGCTCCCTCAGAAGAGGCAGAGCCCGGCTGGTGGCAGCGGGGGTGGCTCTGCGGGCCTGCTGCAGCTGGGGGGATCCTGGGTGGCATCCCCAGCTGCCTCCCGCCTCGCCCAGGGGTAGGCAAGCCCATCCCACCACGTCAGCCTCCGCTATCCTCCTCCCCCTTTCACCGTGCCCAAGGCTTCTTGCACCCCCTGCCCCGCTCCAGGATGGAGGGAGGAGAGAACCTGTGGTGCCTCGCTCGGGAGGGCCACACCTGGCCTTGCTGGCCTGGTGGGCCCTGCCTAGGGGGAGGGGTGTGGCCCACAGCTGCTCTCGCTGGCCCAGCAGGCCCTTGCCCGGCAATGCCATGGCCGACTGCACAGGGCCAGTGGGCCCTGGCTCAAGGGGGGGGAGCCCTGCTGCTGATTTTGTGACTTTCTTTCTAGAGCCTGCTGTCTTCCTTTCACAGCGGGCTTCACAGCTAGTTCTTTATAAAAACTTGAGAGGCAGAGTAACTTACTGTGAGAGCAAAAGAAGGTAGCTGAAGTGTGCAAGTGGTAAAGATGCATATATGTAGTGTTGGTGAGTAGTTTTTTAATGAAGAAAGCATAGGATAAAGACTGATCTGCCAGTGTATAGGGCAGTGTTCCCTCTAAGCTGAGTTAGTGTGAGCTGGCTCACAGTTTTTTGGCCTCCGGCTCACACATATTTGTCTCAGCTCAGGAAGGATGGCTCCAGAGCAAACCAATTTATGCAGTAGCCAAATCACTCACTCACAACTTTAATGCCAGTAGCTCACAAAATGGCATTTTTGCTCACAAGACTTCACAGCTTAGAGGGAGCGTTGGTTTAGGGTTGCTGTTAAACTGATGAAGTTCAGCTAGATCACTTGGTGCTAAAATCCTTGTTGTACATTAAAGAACTTGTAAAAAAGACTGTGATACATTCAGGATTTGGCAGATCAAATGGCTGGAGAACAAACAGTTCTGAAGTGGGTGTTGATCCACATGTACTGGCAACTACAGTTTCAAGCTAGTAATGAAATGCACCAGAGGGTAAAGATAGAGAGGATAAAACAGAACCTTAAGATCCTCCTACTAATGAGCCAGAAGGAAAGATGTGCATAGCCCTTGGAAGAAAAAGTGAATAAAAACAATTAGAGAACAAAACATTTTTAAGTGAGTGTCAGAGGCATGAAATTTTGAATTCCAGGCATCAAGATAAAGAATAAGTAAACAGTAATATAAAAATGAGATAAAATCTGTCAGTGTGGAACACATTAATATTGTCAACAAATAGAATGGGGGGGAGAATGAAAATTATACTGCATGTGATTTTGAAGGAAAAGGGGATAAGAGAAAGGGTAGTAGGTACTAAGGAAGAAATGAAGTCTGAAAGGATGAAACTGACCTTTGTGTGTGTTTCTGATTTCTGATTTTGTTAAAATTTTATAGGGATTGATGAACCTTTGCATATAAAGAGGAGGAAAGTAATAAAACCAGGCTTCATTCATAGTCCATGGAAGAGTGCTTACATCAGACAGCACAGGATTGATACTAACTGGCGGCGAGGAGAACTTAAATCTCCTAAGGTAACCATCTTTGAACTAGGGATATCGTATAATAAATTAAGTGGGATCGCTCCTTCAAATTCTATTATTGTTCTAGAATAACCAAATAATTTCTGACATTTAAGTACATTCTAAAATTGCTCAGATAACTTGAGAAGGCAATCAACTTCTTGAGGTTTCCAATTTACAAATGTCTTACTTCACGGTACTATGTCATTTTCTTGGCATTTTGGCAGCTACACTCTTCAGATTCTATAAAGGTGTATCCTTCAATGCCCTTTTAACCTCCGTTCATTAAAAAAAAGTTCTTGGAGCTCAATTTCTTTCACTTGCTAGTGTCAGCAAAACATGGAACCAGTGACTAGGGTATAGAGGACAAAATCTGCTTAATTCTTAGTAATTGTCATTGAAGGTGTCATAATCATGATTCATGGGCCTATAGTGGTGTGGCCTTCAGGCTCTGGTGAGACCTAGTGGCTTCAAGGAAGCCTGTATTGGAATAGTCATCAGGGCCTACATTTCCCAGGTTCCCCTGTGATTGGGTAACAGGAAATTTTGGAGGGAAAACTACACCAGCAGGGGAACAGAGGATGGTGCCTGGGAGGAGGAGGAGATATAAGGCCTTACCCAGAGTTGGAGGGTGTTCTCTTTCAGGGAGCAGGGCTGGTAAAGCTGCTGCAGATAGAGGGCTCTGTCATCCAACAAGGGTTGAGTTAGATTGTGAACTGGTACTTAGGGAAGGCTAGGACTGTATAGATAGATGTGTTAGGGTTTATTATTTTACTGATTTACCTGCCTTTACTTTGCTCATTTTTCCTGCTTGTTATTGATCTAAAGTTGTTATTCAATCTCATCTCATTTGGTGATATACAAGGAGAAACCTGTTGTAAATTACTGTAACAAGGGCTAGGGGGGTGCTCTAGGCCCTCCCAAGGAGACCCATACCAGAGTGGTGGAAGCCATTAGTGAACCTCCCTAGCTGCTGCCCGTGACAGAAGTAAAAGGTGTTCTGCAATCTGGGGCACAGTAAAGGGCAGGGGGAATGAAAGAAGTAAAACATGCACCTTTTCTCAGATACTAACAAGTTTAGACCTATTTGCTTAATTCAAGTTAATAATTACCTTTCAGACCTATTAGACGCCATTGTAGCATGGGCCTCCCCCCACACACACACACCCTGAAACCTTTGTAACCTGGCCTTCATGAAGTCCTATTCAAAATGCAACACATCTATGTACAGAGTACATTTGCTTCTCTGTCCCGTCCTTGTATTGGGGATTCCAGCAGCTTCCAAGCTCTTTTCCTCATGTTCCGCCTATCACAGTGGCAAGCATTTTGCTAGTTAGACTTATAAAATTAAGCATATTCTAACTTGCTAGAGCCAAGATCTGATTAATTCATTATGATGAAAAGTTGGTATCTCCTTTTATACTATAAAAATAATTTCAGTTCTCTTCCCCCAGTCAACTAAATGTTAAGCATTAACATGAATTATTAGAATTCAGCATGTCGTAACAAATTTGGGTGTGTCAGTACATTACTGATAATTATCCAATAGTTTTAAGGTTAGTCATAGTTTTATGGAGAGGAGCTTTTAGTTTTAATGTCTTACCAACTAAGCACTAAGTAATTTATATCATGAGACTTTTAATAAAGCCAGATTGAAAAGCCACACACTCTGTTGTTTTCAAACCGCAAGATAGTACTTTAAACTTGTTCGTTGAAGGACAAAGATTCTCAGCTGCTGCCTTAGTGCTCCATAAAAATGTAATGTATTTTACACTGTATATCATTTAGTATCTTCAGGCTGTACTGATGGAATAACCAAAGTATTGAACCATCTGATGTGTAAATGGTTGCTACAGGAGTTATTTTTTAGCCTTTTAGTATTGATAGCATTGATTAAAAATTCTCAGGTGTTAAAAATAGCCCTTGTTCACATGTATAATCAACATTTCTGTATCCTAGTGCTAAATACTATGGGTGTACTGTTTTGACTTTGCTGGAGTGGTCTATGTTAATTAAAAACTTGAACAGAGCAGTCCCATATTGTTTATATTTGTTTTTAGTTAAACATTTTGATACTTATTTATTTGATATTTATTTAAATAATTATTTATTTAACCAATTAATAGTCTGGGCTTTAATCAGTTAAAAAAATAACTACATTGTTATAATGGGAAACCTTAAGTAGAAAGTGTTTTACCCTGATGACACTTAATGGAAAGGAAAAAGACATTAAGTGCAACTGTGGGATTATTTTCCAAAAGTGATAGCAAAGCTCCAGTTTATTGCTGCCCAATAAGGTGGAGAATCACTCTGTAGTATAATCCTGACTGTGTGAACTCCATTGGCAGGATTCTCTTCCTATCTCTTCCTTTCTGTGCCCAGTTCTGCTAGGTTGAAGGTAGGAACTTGAACCATCAACAGTGACTCAGCTACACGCATACTTGCTTGTTCTTCCTTCTGGTCATTGGTGTGGTCTCTTTAGCCAAACAGAACCACATCAAGTAGCAACTATAAAACATGGCACAGATTGAGGAGCAAAAAAGAATAGTACCAAAGTACCATCTTAGGGAGTATATTTTAGGACATTGATGGATGGAAAGAGCATTTTGGTAAGAAATATTGGCAGTTAGGAGGAGGATGGTGGAGTAAGTGTTAAAATGGACCATGATAACTGTTTGCCCCTTATCTATTCACCAAGGTACTCGGTTGCATCTTTTATCTTTTCCAGTCATATATCTTTTCCACTCATATAGTCTTCTGTAGTCTTCTATAGGGAAAAAATAGGTATTAAAAATTGCTTCCCCATTGGTAATTAGTGATAAATTAGCCTTAAGCATGCTACCAATCTAAAATTTCTCTTCTCTTTCTAATGCCTTGGTTGATTGTGACTATATGCATGTTGTGTATAATCAGGTGCTCAAAGGTCATGACGATCATGTGATTACGTGTCTTCAGTTCTGTGGTAACCGAATAGTTAGTGGCTCAGATGATAATACATTAAAGGTTTGGTCAGCAGTTACGGGAAAGGTAAGCCAACTACCTTCATTGGCTTCTAATGAAATTCACACTAAGTACGTTAGCAGAACATTCAAATAGTTGACATTATTATTTATAGTTATATTGTGTTGCTGAAACTTCACCAGGAAAAGGTAGTAAAAAATTCTACTATAATTATTTGAGTGAAGTTTTCTTCCTATTTCAAACTAGTGTTTGTCTATCCTCCTGCGCAAGCCCTTTTTTGTTGTTACCTCTCATGACTGGCTTAAGTGAATGTGTGGCATTTGAAACATTTTTAATACCAGGCATCCATTTTGGCATTGAATTTGAACTGGGGAAACAAAATTCAGCACAATTCGTATTAAGAGAACTCAGTCGGTTACTACTTCATTATATTATTTAAACAGTGCCATCATGGTCTAGGAGACCTTACAGAGCTTTGTAGAAAAAATTACATAGGTCCCTGTATTTAAGATGTTCACAATCTAAAACAGATAATGGCATAAACAAGAGAGGAAGGGGACAGAGAGAGAACAGTAAGCAGAGTGTGAATACTAAGCAGATAAGCCAGTTCAGATAGTTTTATAGAAAAGATGTATGTTGCTGTGGTTTGAACTGTACCTCTCTGGACCTGAGATCACAAAAATTAGGTTCCATAACATCTTCCTCAAATATCTAACGTATTGATAATAATGCTGCATCTCCCAATCCACATGGCTGGCTGTAGCTCCTTTTAATAATGAGAGAGAAGGTTTTAGTGAAATGAATTTCTACTGCAGAGCTTACTAGCTTCTTGTCTGCCTTAATATTATCTGAACTTCAACTCCCCCCCACCCCCACCCCCCACACACATACTCTTGTTAATTTGAATGATATGCTATACATATCATCCTGTCAATTGTGTATTTATTTCATTAGGCTGTTTTTGCATGCGTAGACTAGATTGTAACTTTGGGTTTGGGGAAAGGTTGAAAATATCATAGATGTTATATGCAGACAGTTGAATTTGTTTCCTTTCAGTATCAGGATTTTACTGAAAAGGATCATTTAAAAACTGACAGCCAAATTTGTATTCATAAATGGTAGCGGTAAAGGAAAGGTGCTTTGTATGTTTCTCCCATCTATAGTCTAGTAGCAATAGAACAAAGTTTGACTTCAGTGACACTTTTAAGACAAAGTTTAATTCTGCGTATAAGCTTTTGTGTGCATGCCCACTACATCAGATACAAATCTGATGATATAGTAGCAGTAAAGCATAGAAGTATCAGGAATTTTTAATAGCTTTTTAATAACTTGTAGAATATGACTACATGAATTAAGACTGAAGTGGCATAAGTTAATCTGTTATGTCAATTATTATCTTTGTCTGAATGGTAACCAAGGCAAATGCTTGCTTTCAGTGTTTAAGAACGCTTGTTGGACATACAGGTGGAGTTTGGTCATCTCAGATGAGGGACAACATAATCATCAGTGGGTCCACTGACCGAACACTTAAAGTATGGAATGCAGAGACTGGGGAGTGTATACATACATTATATGGACATACTTCCACTGTGCGTTGTATGCATCTCCATGAAAAAAGGTATATCTTTGTTTCAACAGTTGTAGGGTATCTTTGTTATGAGCCACCAAAGCTTGTATTCCAAGACGAGGAATACAAGTTTTTAGACCTTTTAAAGAATTCAAAGAGTTATGTTCACTGTATCAGTCAATAGGACTAACTTAATTGCCCAGTTTCAAATGCAGAATATGCTTAGATATTACTCTGATCTTCTGTAATAGATACAGTTAGAATGGACACCTAAAACTAATTGCAGCCTTTGTTGTTTTTTCCATTTTCCTTCAATCCTAGAGTTGTCAGTGGATCTCGAGATGCTACCCTGAGAGTTTGGGACATAGAGACAGGCCAGTGTTTACACGTTCTGATGGGTCATGTAGCCGCAGTCCGATGTGTACAGTATGATGGCAGGAGGGTTGTTAGTGGAGCATATGATTTTATGGTGAAGGTATGGGATCCAGAAACTGAAACCTGTCTACACACCTTGCAAGGCCATACTAACAGAGTATATTCATTACAGGTAAGCATTTTCCATCTGGTATAATAAATCTCCTTCAGTATCCCACTGATAGTTATAGATGCTTAGCTGAATATCTGCAAAGCAGTCAGTTTAATCCTAATATACATATGACAGTTAAATAACATGTATATATCGGTATATATCCTAGTTTTTCCTTTATTTTCCATCCCATGCCCTTCTAGTTGCCTTAGGGGAGCTCTCCTATAAGGAGACCTGCTCTGAAATAAGTCCCATTTTATTCAACTGGGATCATTCCCAGGAAAGTGCGTTTAGGACTACTTAATAAACTCTAAGGAACTTGGCAAGGCTAGCCTACAAAATGACAAAACATATTTGCTAGGCATCTTTGTTTTTGTAGAAGAAATGGTCATTGTCACCCACTGACTAGACTACATGAATTGTATTTATTTTATTTAATTCATTTATAATCCTTTCCACATTTTGTCCAAACAGATAAATAATTGGCTTCCAATAAAGTCTTTGGTTTAAAACTGTACAATGGAGAATTAACAAATAATTTTAAAAGATCAAAATGCAATACAAAAACTTGACAGAATTCTGAAATAATTAAGCAGTGCAGAGATACATAAATGTAGTTCCCAACCACTTGATAGAGTACTACTATTGCTATGAAGGTTCTGCCCCTCTTGACGGCCAGTCATATATCAGAAATACAGACACAGCAGTACCCTTCCAGATGATTTTAATGCACAGGAAGATTCACAGCACGAGGCACTTTATAAATTGCCCTGAGCCTAAATGTTTAGGGCACAAAAAAGTCTGTACCTGTACATTTACCTAGGAAACCCAGCAACCCATCAGGGTCTAGTAACATTGATATAATAAGGGTACTGTAACACTGATTAATAACCATTCAGTTGCAGGGGGCAGTTAGGTCCAATCTCCTGCATGTTACCATGAAGTTGTCTCATTATCTTCTCTTCAGCTTGTTTTGAAAGACCAGGCAGTAAAACTCAAAAAGTTTCTTTTCCTGTTTTCTGTCACCTTTATAGAATGAGACTGAGGAATAGGACTTGATAGTTGTTAGTTAAGATATGGCAATAAAGAGATTTGTTTGCATGCTATGTGTCTTCAGTACAATTTGGATTTTAAATTGTGGTTTTTAATGTGTTTTTTATCATTGTTGTTTTATTTAAATTGTAAGCTGCCTTGAATTAGAAAGGCGGCTAATAAATGTTTTTTATAAAGAAAAATAAAACCATGAAAATATGCTTTCTCCAAATAAGTAACATTATTGGCATTTAAATATGAGAGCTTAACATTTCTAATGAACTTTAAACACAAACATTTGAAACAAAAGAAGTTGATCTAGCAATTTTAGACAACTGGGTTATAACAGCTTTATATATTTTTATTTTGCACATAGCCTTGACATAAAATTTCTCCTAAAAATAATTTTAAACATAACTTGATTTATTTACATTATGTGTTTTGAATCATAGATCATATCATTTAAAAAACTTGACAGTGAAAGCAGCTGATGTTCTCCATAAAGTTATAGAGTTACACAAAGACTGTATCAATTATAATTCCTTTTTTCCTGCCTCAGATGTACTGTGCAATATTCAGATGCTCAAGTTTTCTGAAGATGGGAGGTGATTTCTACCAATTCCACCTCTCACTGAGCACTCTAAAATTTTGTTCCTGGAGTCAGTGTACTCTTAGGAACAACATAACAGGGGTCTGCATTTTGGCAGAAATTGCCACTTCCTTCTAGAGAAAATGTAAGCGTCCTTAACTTCGGAACAGATACAAATCATTATCCACTATCTGACAAAATTATAAAAATGAATAATAAAATATGTTAATATAGTTCACCTTTCCCCCTTAGTTTGATGGTATCCATGTGGTGAGTGGTTCTCTGGACACTTCAATCCGAGTTTGGGATGTGGAAACAGGAAACTGCATACACACATTAACAGGCCACCAGTCATTAACAAGTGGGATGGAACTCAAGGACAATATTCTTGTCTCGGGGAATGCAGATTCCACAGTCAAAATCTGGGATATCAAAACAGGACAGTGTTTACAGACATTGCAAGGTGAGTTTCTTGTTGGCTTATGTAACTTACTCCAACATATTCAAAGGGAAATGAGTACTATTGTTCTACATGTTGGAAAAATGGTTTAAAATTCAATACATGAATGAGATCTGAGTATTTGAAACATATTAGTTCACTAGGAAAGTAGTGAGTAATGAATGTGTTCTTCTAACATGCCCTATCTCCTCACTCTGGTGTCTTTATTTAACTTCCCTATTTTGGTGCTATTAGTTGATATGCTATGATGTCATAGTGAGTTAGCACTGAAAAGGCTGTCATGATCTCTCTAGCAGTCATTCATTATGATGTTATAGAAAACCTGGGTAATTTGGATTCTGGCTGAGTTCTGGATTATGGCTAAGTTCCGGCTACTGGAAATCTTAGAACCTTGAAATCAAAGGTCTGTGGGCATTTTATGTGAAATGAAACCCACTATTATTCTTCATGGTGTCTGTGCATCACACAAATGGGCTATGAGTCTAGACAGAGCATGAATTCAGAACCTTCTAAAATGAAGTCTTTGGTTTAAAACCATCCCTCTCTTCCAGGCCTGCTCTTACCATATACTCCCACATACATCAGCATCATAGATTGAGTACCTTTTCTGAGTTTTTCTCTGTGAGCTATTTCTTGCATTTTTCTTCATCATTGTCATCATTAGGATATTGTGCCAAATATTCTCCCACCTTTATCGTTCTGAGGAGAGGTTTTCCCCCCTCAGCTGTCCTTCATGGTATATAGCAGAACAGACAACATTCACATGGTGTTGGGAGTGCAGGGGCAAGTTGCCTGCTGGTAACAAAGCATGAATACTGCCTTTTCTCTCTTGAACAGGTCATAACATTGATTCACATATCCATTGTCAAAACTGTATAAGACAAGTTTCCATGCTCACTTCTCTTGACTCAGGGCTATCTTCTGGAAATGGCTTGTAAATGCTTTGGACTCTGTGGCAGAGGCTATTACTGGACTGCTGTTTATCCCAGCTGGTGCCTTATGTTTTCCAGTCCCTTGAGGTATTCTACTGACCTCCACAGTCAGGGAGATCCATTTCTTGCGCAGTCTTGAGAGCCAATACTTTTCAAGTTACAGTTCAGCTCTCAAAGTTCAATATCTTCTTGAACTTCCAAAAAGAGCCTTTGACTCGATTCCTGCCTTCATCTTTACTGCTGCACCATGTCTTTTTTAACATATCTCTGTGTCCAAGGCTATCACCAACAAAAAAGGGGGTCTGTGGTATCTTCAAACTAGAATATGAAATAGAATTTTCTTGACTTCCCCTACAAGAGTGTTTAAGCATACTCCTCCTGGAGGTCCACTTCCTCCTGAAGAAAAGGGCATTATAGGTGGTACCAACCTACCAAATAAGAGAACCATTCTATTCTTAGTACTTTGCCTTTTTGAAGAAAAATGCAGGACTTCATCCTTTACTGGGACTTAGGGATGTCAAATCCTCCTACACTTGGATTTGGAATGGTATCCCTGAATAGGACACTAAACCCTCTTCTGACACCAGAGTTTGACTTGCCTCTGCTTCAGAGATGCATACTTCCACAGGGCACTTAAGCCCCAAGACAGTAAATTCTTAGTTTTTCTGTTGGAGACATGCACTGTCAATACAAAGTGCTGCACTTCTATATCTGTACTGCCCTACATAGATGACTGGCTTCTTTGCAGCTCTGTCTTATCTCATCCTTCTCTATTATGTCTTCTAACTACGTGTCATTTGTTGGAAGTTCCATCCCCATCCCGTCGGATGCCTACAGTTTTTTGGTGTATTGTTCAGCTCTAAAACAAAGGGACATTTCTGACTCAAGACAGAGCCTCCACCCTAAACCAGATGACCTCCACACTATTCATACATCATGCCAATTGGGACACATGGCAGTGTCCATTGCAGTTGTGCAATACAGCAGACTGTACATTCACTGTCTATAAGTTTGTTTTGACTGCTCATTTAGTCACCTATGGGACTCGTGGGATATGGATCCCACACTGCCACTGTTTGCCTGTCTGAAGCCTTCAGTGATGGATATGCCTTCAGCATCTTTAGCAAGAAATGCCCTCAGCACTTGAAGCAGATGACTTGTAGAGTTGCTGCAGTGGTCTCTTAAGAAGACTAAAGATAGAGGCATGGCTCCTCCCCTTGGGTGTGGATGGTGACTACAGGTTCAGAAGGGAGGGAATATTTCGTTCAAAAAGGCTTAGCTCTAGAAGTCCCCAACTTCAGGCTCTGTGCAGGCATGGAGCCCATTTCTATGATGCACAGATGACCACACAATCTGTTTTTGTATGGAATTATGTTAGTGCCTTCTGGAGAGCTTCACGCTCAGTTGCCACCCAAGAGATTAAAAGACAACTATTGTGATGGTGCTGGGTTTTATCAGCCAGTTACTTGGATACCACCACCCCACTCAGTCTTACAGTGGCCTTCCAACACAATTTATTGCTGATCAGGGTGCAGTGCTATGGGTTTTCTTATGAATCTGCATACCATGAATGTTTGAGGGTCTTGAAGCATTTCTCTGAGAACAAACCAACCATTTTTGATGCTTCTAAGGTGGGATATTTGTTAGAACTGGAAAGCTACATGCTAGGATAAAGTTAGCATTGATAGACTGATTCAGCTGTCTAAGTAAAATTATCTAGAAATGTGTGGTCTCAAAATTTTAGAGAACAGAAATTAACACATTAAAGCATAAAGGAAGAAGTACAGCAAATAGCGTACGATGTCATAATCAAACATGCTAATGATGGTAGCTTCATCTCTTTGTTCTTTTGCACTATATTTTATGAATTGACTCTTATCAGTGAATGTTCATTGTTCTATTTAAAGCATTTGCTGTTAGAGCAAGCAAGCGTAGACAGCTAGAACTGTAGTCAGGATTATTAAACAAACCACAATAATATGGAGAGATACAATTACTATAACAGCTACTCAGTATCTTTATTTTAGAGTTTCCGAGACATTCCTGTGCCTAGAGGTTAATTGGGTGAAGATAAGGAAGCCTGGTCTGTTCCTATAAATCAAGAAGGATTAGAAAGTCTATGCAGTGTTTAGGATGTGAAGAATGGAGGAAGGAAATAAAGGTTTTTGAGCTCTTTTTAATAAGTACAGTGCAGTCAGATAGGCACACAAACATAGACATGTGCTCCTTTCCAAAGGAGGATAGTTTGAGCATTTATAAACAAATGTATATTGTACTTTTAATGATTTATCCAAATGTAATTTGCACCAAGTTTTATCCACTAGTTCTTATAGAATAATGAAACCTTTTAAAGGTTTGATTGCTCCATCAACACCATGGCTCAATTATGCAATCTGCTTATTACTGAAGCTCGAATCCTTTGAAAGATTTGAGTATTTGTGCAGTTTGAAATAAAAGTTGAAAACATCTCTAGTAAGGAAGACTTGCAAATAAAAATCAAAGCTATCTTTGAACCTTGCATGTTCTGCTGACCTGCTCTGCTGCTGCTCATCCCCACCTTTTCCTTGCCATGTATGAGTGACAGAAGGCAGCTTCCAGGCTGATGCCTCAGTTTCCCCAATTGTGGAACCACCATGAGTGACTTTGGACATGATAACAGGAGCACAGCGACCCAATTGCATGGTCTTTTTCACAGCAGGTGTAGCTTTCCTGGGCATTGATCCCTCAAATTAGACGAATAAGTATCACTTACCTTTTGTCTGAACAAGCCATTCCATAATGATTGCCAGTCTCTTCTCTTTTCTGGCCAAACAGAGACAAAACAATCAGAATAGTATCATTGTGTTCTCCCAGGCAGACAACTCTGCCAATCTCTGTTTTCTGTTTAGTTTAGTCCATGAGAGAGACATATAGAGAAAACACACAGCCACCATACTGTCTTATGTTTCTCCAGTGGAGAAAGATCACTGGTTGCAACACTTTCCATGTCTTCTTAAGAGAAAAGTGATGAAGTTAGCCAAGGTAGTGCTTGTGCTGTGTTGGCAAACAGCACCGTGGCAGCTACCAGTCTCAGTTTTGAAGGACCAGGGCTGACTTTCTGGTAATGATTGTGCAAGTCTCAGTGCTAGCAGAGGATGCCATGAGGCAAAGCACAGTTTGCTGCTTAGGTGGTGGCCTCAATCAGACTCCCAAGAACCCTACTTTTTTATGCAGTTAGCATATTGTTGTAAAGCACCTTTGAGCATTGCAGATTAAAGTTGATTGAATTTATTTGTTTATCTATTTATTATTTCAATTTGTACCCCGCCCTCTCTGCGAGCAGCAGCTGGTATTTCCTAAGAATTAAGAATAGTTGGATTTCTTTGTTTGGCCTAGATCAGTTTATTTTGTGTCTTGCTAATCATTCCCTCAGTTAACTCTTTTCTATGTAGCAGGTGTTTTTGGAGTGTTGAGTATATCATTTGCTTTATTGGCCATTAGCAAATTGCACGGTTTTCTGTTTTTAAGTATGATGTTTATCATTTCTAGTTCTATAGACATGTAAAAATAAAGTATAAATAAAAATATGGCCTTCAGTTCTATAGCCAGAGAATACTGTATTATATTTACAATTTTGTTGCTGTTATTGTTCCAGGTCCCAACAAGCATCAAAGTGCTGTGACCTGTTTACAGTTCAACAAGAACTTTGTAATTACCAGCTCTGATGATGGGACTGTGAAACTTTGGGACTTGAAAACGGGTGAATTTATCCGAAATCTAGTTACATTGGAAAGCGGAGGGAGTGGAGGTGTCGTATGGCGGATCAGAGCCTCCAACACAAAGCTAGTGTGTGCAGTTGGAAGCCGGAATGGAACTGAGGAAACCAAGCTGCTGGTGTTGGACTTTGATGTGGATATAAAGTGAAGCTTGAAAAGATTATTTTGTCCAGAAATGCAAACATTGTTCTGTCCTCCCCTCCCTCCCTCCCTCTGCAAAACGGAAAAATAGAAAAACCTTGTCCTTTGGTGGTGCAGGATGTTGGCTTGGGGCAACAGATCCTAAAGACCTACAGGCTACGAAGGAAGGAAGAAGACAAAAAGATGACAAACTGTAACTGACAAGAGAGGCACTTGCTGTCTACATCAAAGGCTTCACTTTTGAATGGGGGAGGCAGCTTTGCAAAATATGACTTTCTAAATCAAGCCAGGTGCAATTGTTTTTTTTATTATTTTTTTTCCTCTCAGTGCTCATTGAGCATGGTGGAGATTGAAAAAGTTGCTACAGCTCTTCTTAACCCTGTTCTCTTACCACAAAAATTTAGAAGGGAGCTTCATACCTCTGATATCGGTTACTGATTGTCTTTCAAGCAGGAGAGCATCTGTGACAGCAAAGAGTCCTTTCTCATGTGTGGAACAGCTAAAATCGTACTGTGAATTGTTTTTTTGTACAGTTTTACAGCTTTTTTTATTTTGCCAACCATTGCCAATGTCAATCACAGTATTAGCCTCTGTTGATCTATTTACTGTTGCTTCCATCTCCGCTCTTCAATGCATATGTTGCTCTGAGGTGGCGAGTTGTCCGGGGTGTTCTAAGGTTTCCTCAGATGGAGTCAATACATGATGCTGGTGCTAGAAGTAGGTCTTCAGCTATGGGATTGTTGTCCCACCCCTGTACTGTATTCCCAGTGGCCAAACTTATTTATGCTGCTAAATGAAAGAAGAAGAAAAAAAAGCAAATTATTTTTATTTTTTTTCTGCTGTGACGTTTTAGTCCCAGACTGAATTCCAAATTTGCTCTAGTTTGGTTACGGAAAAAAAAAGACTTTTTTTGCCACTGAAACTTGAGCCAACTGTGCCTCTAAGAGGCTGAGAATGGAAGAGTTTCAGACAATTTAGAGTGAAGTTTGCTTGCAAGTAATGAATCGAGAGTGTGTGCAAAGCTTATTTTCTTTTCTTTTTTTCTGGGCAAAAATTAAAACACATTCCTTAGAACAAAGCTCTTGTAGCCTGTTCTGTGGGGAAACGTTTCTTTGTGAGGGCTGTGGTGAATGGAATAAACAGACATAATGAAACTGACAAGATATTTTTTAAAAAAAGAATACAAAAATGAAAATAAAATTGCTGGTCAGTCTTAGTGTTTTACGGAATTTGAAGAGAAATAACTGTTACAGTTTTATGGCAGTGAAAAACTGACAGAGTGAAAATGCTTTGGTTTTTGTGGTAAAGTTGTCACACACACAAAAAAAGAATGAAAATGTCATGTGGTTTGCCTCATTCTCCAAGAGCCACAACTCCAGCTGAACTGTGAAAGTGGTTTAACACTGTATCCTAGGCGATCTTGTTTTTTTTTCCCCCCTCCTTTTTTGGTTTATTTATAGTCTGATTTTTTTATTTTAAGAAATCGGATTTCAGTTTGTTAATTTTAGTTATGTAATAACCTGACAGGATGGAGGAAAACAACCTTTAAAGGGATTGTGTCTATGATTTGATTCACTTAGAAATTTTATTTTCTTATAACTTAAGTGCAATAAAATGTGTTTTTTCATGTTAATATGTCTTTTTCTTTCAGTAACTTTACACACTTTAATGTTTAATTAGTATATTAAATTTGAAAGTAAAAAGGCTTGAGCATAGGATTTGAGAAGATAGTTAACATCTTAAACAAGCATTTTATTTTATTGGAAGGAAGTATAATAAGCAGATGCTCAAGGTCTTTAAAATTTTTCACTTTATGCAACACAGTTTTAGGGACTCTTATTTAAGAACCTCTGTGGAAAACTGTTTCAGAGCAGCTGTTTGTCTTTTCCTGAGGGATAATGCTTTCAGTTTATTATGTTGTCTTCAGTATATGAAGCAGCTACCAACATGGTAGTAATATCTTCTAGATGAAGTGGGAGAGAAATTAAGCAACAAACCAAAGGCACACTTATAAAAATACATTTCTCAAAATCCTGACAGTGAAATGTAAAAAGGTTATATTGATTTTCTTACAGTTGCCATTTATTGCAGTAATTTGACTGAAATTGCTTAGCAAAGATTAAAATAAAAATGAGCCTAAAATGAAACAAAGGAAGAATAGTAATCTTTAAAACAAGCATCCAGAAATGTGAGATGAAAAACAGGAAGAGCCAATACAGTCTTCAAACTATCAAATGCAGTTCAACAATCATCTTGTTAAAATAGAAAAGTTGATACAGGCAAGCAGTTATCAAAACATCAGTTGTACAATCAAGCCTACCAGTTGCTGCATATTCTCCAACTCCATCTCTAGGAGAGTACAATACTTCTACCCAAGGAATGGACCATTATTTAGTGACATACTAGTACAATGTCTAGGAAAGGTGCACGTGACCTTAGCGGTATGCTGCCAGTCCATATACGGTATTAAGATTAAAGACCAGTAGTCTGCCTTGATTAATAAAAGACACTTCCATGCCCTTGTATAACTGGAAGGAAAATTATGTCAGTTTTACCCAGTTGCCAGGGATAACAACAGGTGTGAATGCTTATTATTCCAACAATGCTATGATGAGAAGCTGGAAATCATCCCTGGAAAAATTCACATACACGGAAAACCTGTAAGTATTATGGAAAATGTATTTCAATTTGAGATCAGAGTTTAGTTCTGCTCCCTGTTTCTAGACTGCATGTCTATTGCTTCCTGTTGTATGGAATTCTTATGAGACCCATAATACAAAACTGTCTTTGTGAATGTAGCTGAAAAGAAACTGAGCCTTAAACTGTTACAGTCTTCACTGCAAAGGACACTACTCTGAGTTGTTACATTTGTCTGGCTCATAGGTAGCTTGTGGTTCATAACATAGACAAAGATAAGATGTTGAATGATCTGTAAGTTTTGAAAGGATTGTGACTGCTGCTTAAGCAGTGACCAAAGTGGTGTTTCAGCCCTGAAGCCAGGGAGAGACAGGGTACATTTCTGTTCTTTTGCTTTAAGGGAAGTTCTATGCAAATAGTACAAAAGAGAATGTGTTTGCTTCCTTTGCCTGACGGAGAATGCTATTTTTGCAAATAACTGTTCACTGTAGAAGCAACAGTTAGTCTATCGGGCTGGCACTTAACCTGGGCATTGAATGGCAGCTTTGACTTGAATGTGGATGTCCTGTTTTATCAAACCATACTAACTGTACAATTTGTCAGGAAGTCATGGAGAATATTTGCTTAGAGCAGAATATCTAATATATGTAAATCAGGCTTCTTCGACCCCCAGTACTAAAGAGAGTTGTTATACAGGATAAATTTGTCCCTGTAGAGGGCAACTGAGGAAACTGTTGCTATACTGTCTACCTCTTAAGCCTCTTGGCAGATTTGGAACTGTTTCCCCATGATGCACTGCAAGAATGTACCCATATGAAAAGATGATTGTACAGGCTGGGCTTATTACATTGTCTTTCACACCATATCAGTATTGTTCCTCCAGTGGGGTGTCAATGTCATGAGAATGACGCAGGTGATTGGCACATAGACGTATTCCCTGCAGCATGTAGTTGCACAATATGGAAGCAGCTCTTATACTACTGGCTGCATATGTGAAAGAGACCTTGTCCTGAATGAACTAAATTTGTACCAGTGTGTATTGAATAAATGGTATGCACAAGTGTTTGAATATTGAGAGCTCAGGATGATGTCTCTGGTTTTTGTAAAACAGCCAGAAATATTCCATTTGTCTAATAACATAATGTTTTTAAATTTAATCAAATCAAATCTCCTTACAGGAGAGTTCTGTAAGGAGAGTTCAAGATTTCCTCCTGGACCAGTAATAGTTTAGATTACTACTTAGGCATCTGTATGAGAATTGAAAACGTTGGTGTCTATATGCAGGATTTGGATAACTATTTATATGCTTACAGTTGCAATCATGACTCACTGTACATGCAGCCTACCCCTCAGTGAGTGCAGGTGCAATCTCTTCAGTCCTTTTTTTATACCTTTCTGCAGTAGGAGTGTTATACAGATAAGTTATATATACTCTAATAAATCCTCTTTGTGCCTTTGTGATTGGACGTTTGGCTTCAGAAGCTCTTGCTTGCAACCTTCTTGTCTCTGAGCAACATATCATTTAATCCCACCAACACCACACCATTACAGTGGTAGCCTTTGTTCCTTCATGATCATGTTGAACATTTGGTGCTTTCCACATGCAAGATTATAACCTGAAAGAGCCTTAAACAATTTTTCTGTGAGTTATTTAGAATATTTCCCCCCATTTTTACTATGTCACTATAACCTCCTTTGTGAGATACTCCCATGCTGAACTGCTGTGAATGTTCATTTGTTATAAACTGCACTTAAAAGTGGTGATACTTCCCAAATTGCTAAACTTGGTAAGAGAAGCTATTCTTCCTCCTAATTTGGGAATCTTCATCTTTTTGGATACCTTCTCTCTCTGGCAACCATAGCACAATTTCAATTTTTTTCCTTCTGATAATTTTTCTTTTAAGTAATAAATCTATCATGGGTGCTGACTTTGATAGCTGACAACTGTCTGAGTGTGGTGACTCACATAGTTCCTCATACTGAGGGAGCTTGCAAAGAGGTTGGATCCAAAGGCGCTAGTCTGCCAGCGTAATTGACAGTGGAGTTGGGGAGGTGATTTTCATTGATTTGCCCATCCCACTGTGGACTCCCCACTTTGTCCCCATGCTTTTCCTGGGGGCTTCTGAACCCTCAAAAGCAGGGTTTCAGGAGGTCAGCGGGTAGCTACCAAAGGCAAAGGCAGAGAACTCCCAGTCTTCCAGCTTCACTTTACTTGCTGATGCTTTGAGTCCAGACCAGTGTGTGCCAACTTTTGCATTTACTCTCAGTCAGGGCTATTTTGGGGCAGGAATGCACAGGAACGGAGTTCCGGCTGGCCTAGTTTCCAGAGTCTGTATTCCTCTTTCTCATACTTAAATAAACTACATGAATACATAAATAAGCTAGATGAAATACAACTCAAAATATAGTTAAAATCCATTGATTAGATACAAGAAGCACATTCAGTAGTACTTGATCACACCATAAAATCCTTCCATTTTCCTCTAACTGCCAGTTGCTACTGCTATTTGTTTCATTGCTTTGCAATTTTAATTTCTTTTTTATTGAATAGTAATTTAGTGGGTCTGAAAGTTGCTCCACAGGCATTGTGTGAATCTAAAACGATACTTCAGGATTTGTTCTAACATGAGATTCTATTGCTGAAACTTGTATCTGAGAGGCTTTCAGTTATATTGTAGCCACACAGCTGGCTACAATAAAAAAAATCTATCACAGACTCTGAGTCCCTAATAACCTAACAACAGCAGTAATAATCAATTCAAGCCCAATAAGGTAATATACAAAATTGCAGATAAAAGGAATTAAGAGTAGCACATAATAAAATTCTTCAGTGGTCTTAGATGTTCTAACAGTCACTTCAACTGTTACTTCTCTTAGGCCGTAGGTAAAATACCAAGAAGATAGAACTTTCATCATCCAGTCCAACCTGGAATTGACCCTGTTTGCTGCAGTGAAACTGTACACTGTTATTTCAGTTGTTGCCCTCCTTCCAAGTAAAGCATGTGTGGCAAATTCTCTCTTGATTAACCATGCTATGTATTCTTTGCAACTAAATTGTTAAATACTCATGAGAATTTCAGTTTCCTGTAGACTTCCATCCTAGTAAATATATTTTTGACAGGTCACCAAAATGTAATATTTTATCTTTTATTTATTTATTGTACATTTTATACCACATCTTCCCTGTACAGTCTCAGAGCAGTGTTGAATATGCATGTCTGCATTCACACTGAGATTGTGTCATCTGGTGGCTTTGCTAGGTCAGATGGAATGTGTTGACAGTGTGGAAAGGGCAGAACGGCCAGCGTAGAGCCATTTTTTTCTTTCAACTTGTACTAAGGTATTTATAGATAACCACTAAAACAAATAGATGGTGCCCAAAGCCTGTAGGGCTGGGGAGGCTATTGCATATCAGGTAGCTGGAAGACCAAAAATTTTGAGAGCCAGTTTGGTGGAGTGGTTAAGAGCAGTGGATTCTAATCTGGAGAACCGGGTTTGATTTCCCCACTCCTCCATTTGGAGACAGCTGGGTGACCTTGGGTCAGTCAAAGTTCTCTGAGAGCTGTTCTCTCAAGAGCAGTTCTCTCAGCCCCTCCTACCTCACAGTGTGTCTGCTGTGGGGAGATGAAGGGAAGGAGATTGTAAGCTGCTCTGAGACTCTGAGTGAAGGGCAGGGTTTAAATCCACTCCTTTTATAAGCCCATTGAAGTGCGCATCCTCAGTTAAGCTTTTCAGTTGGAACAGTATGTTTTCTTTGGCTACCATGTCTAATATATAAATATGCCTTTGATGAATGATGCTATAGCCAGTGTTCCCTCTAAGCTGTGCATGTGAGCAGCCACTCATTAACAGAGGAAGCCCTGCTCAGCAGCAGTCTGGAGCAGTCTTGCACTGCCCATTGCCCATTGCCCATTTTAAGATTGCAGGAGTTATTCTGCTCAGGATTGGAACTGCTCTGCTTAGTAAGCGGGGGGGGAATAGAGGAAACATTGCCCATGACAATGTCTTACTATTCTGCCTTTTCAGGAGTTGCGTGCCATTTTCAGAAGAACAACACATGAGCCATATCTCCTGTAAAACGTAAAAGACGACTTTTCAAGATGTGGTAAATTTGCTCACTTATGGGTTGTTGTTGCTGCCAGTAGCTGTGTTGCAAGCTATTGTTGCTAATAGTGGCAGCCCAAAGCTTAAGGGATGGAGCACAGCAGAGTCTTTCTAGGATATGTAAATTATAGCAGTTAGTAGTATGCTCTGTATTAGCTATATGCAATTTTTATTTCTTTCATCTTACTTAAGTCATATTTTTGCTTTCTCTTGTCCCTTAGTACCCTTCCTTCAAGGTGCTTTTCCCTTTAGTTTTTGTTACTTGCTCACAATTTCCTGACATTTAAGCTCTGGATAGAAAAATTGATCATGTAGACCACCTTTTATGCTCTGATGCCGAGCACAGAGACGACAAAATCCAGCTTAAGTATCTCAGAGGGTTTTTTTAATGGCTTATAAAAAGTTCCTAACCATTCTGGTTCTGAAGATACTGATTTAAAGTGAATGAGTAATGGCTGGTGAAATGAATGGGAGGTACTTCAGAGTCCTATTTCTTCTCTTGGCTACCAAAATCAGAAAGAAAGAAAAAAAACTTAGCTTTTTCAGTTTTGCAAAGTAAAACAAAGTACAAATGTATACAGCTTGCGGAATGTAGTTTCTTAGTGTAGAAATTTGAGAACATTTGGAGTGCAGGATCCATCAAACTCTGATCATTAAAACTCAAACTGAATGGGATGAATAGTGGAAGGAAGGAAATTCATGTGCCATTTCAAAGCATACTTGAACACCCTCTTTCTATTTCTGCACAGGAGAAAAAAATGCACTTGTAACACTCCATTCTCACAGCATGGACCATTTCCTGAGAAGACCCCAGCATCACCATTCTATGCTGTTGTGAGGGTTCTTTGTGTGCTTCACTCTTTCGGTTGCCTCAACAGGAATCTTTTCTGCACTGGCTTTGGAAGCAGGTGTGTTAGTAAGTCAGCCTTCAGTGAGAAAGACAATAAATTGTTTAGGAATAGTAGAAGCCCTCCCAAAGCCAGTGGGTACAATGCAGTTGAAAGGAAACTCTGCACGGAAACATCTATGTGGGTGTTCCTGCTTGATGGGAACATTTAGTGGGAAGATGCTTCTGTCCAAGTATCTGCTTTCTCTCTCTCACTTATCATGCCTGGCCGTGCACAAGTGTGAAAAGAAGGTAGCCGGGTACCAGAATAATGGCCATTTATGAAAGATTCCAAAGGTAACCAGTTCCCATAATATTTAACAATCAGAAACCAAATATCTCTAATTTCCAAGTATAACCTCAGCATGCAGTTGAAACAATTCACATAAAGTGACTACTCAGGGAGAGAGGCCGATGTTTCTAGAAACTTGGGGGAGTTAATCCCTCTCCAAAAGAACAGCAAGTCTGTACATATGCAGATGCAAGGGGGGCCATTTAGGTTTCTTCACAGGAGAGAAGCAGAAGCTGGGAAAAGAGGATGGAAGAGAAATAGTGGAAGGTATAAGAGGGAGAAAGCAATCCAATAGGGGGGAAAGGGATGGGCAGGCAGTTGAGCAAGGGGATTTGGAAGAGAAAAGATCAGGAAGCTGGTGATTGGGGGGTGGAGACTGTGCAGTGGGGACAGTGTTGTATACTTAGCAGAGTAAAAAGCAACACAGCACACATGTAATTAACTTTTAAGGAAACTACTAGAAAATAGGGAAGGGTTACATGGAATTAAAACAACAAAGTTCTGTCTAGCTTTCTAGTTCTACATTTTTCTAGTTTGGTTGCTGAAATTCATGCCAGGTCTGAGCTGGTCTGAGTGTGGGAACAAAGGAAAAGAGAGTTTACCCCCAAAGCCCCCGCCTTTTGTGTATGTGACAAACAGCATGCACCCCAACCGAATTATTGATCAGCCAGTAGTAGTTTCCAAAATTATCTCATTAGGAATGGTACTTCACTTTCTCTGGTGGGAAATATGTGCCTAATAGCTAATTGATTCTAAGCTAAATAGCTAAGAATTAGCAAGCATAAACAAACAGGTTAACTCTTTCATGACTGAAGGAAATGACATTTGCAAAATCCAACAGAAAGGAAGTGGTGATTTAGCAGAATGGTGGCCAAATGGAGCTGGATGAAGGGACCTGTGGGAGAGGAAATTAAATTTCTCCTCCTTGCAAGTACTCACAGGTCCCCAGCTTATTAAATATATTAAAGAATAGAGGAAAACTATTTAGATTTCTAATTTTACCTCTGTAGTGGTAGGATCTCTCAGCAAATGACCAATGCAGAGATAATACTTTTTCTCCTTCAGCTTTAACTTGTTTCTTGTCCAATTCTGCAGGCTCTGCAGAAGCCAGAATGACAAAATACTAAACAGATTTTTTTTCTGCTTATGTAAATCTTCCCTCTGCTTTTTCAGAATACAGAAGGGAATAAATATTTATATTTCTGTGGCACTGTGCAAACAGTAAATCAGAGATAAATGCTATCAAAATCAAAAGGTGAGTGACAACAACTCCAGGGGCACATAATATTTACACCCAGAATGTAAACACATGACTTGGAATGAAATTCCATGGAATGGTGTCCAAGAAATGTTTGTTAGGATGTACATTATGGATTAGAACATTTATTCCTGCCATTCCTAGACAACCTTTTTGTTGTCCTATACTCCACTTTCATCACTTGTTTCAATTAACATGGCACAGATCAAGGTGAGGATCTATTAAAGGTGATACATATTGCCTTTGTGTGCAGGACTCCCCACCCAGTCATGGATATCTGGCAATACAGCCAAGTTCTGTTTTTGGTATGCCATTGGAAATGTTGGTGGGACAAATGCCAGGTCATACCAAAAACAGGCACTTGCATGTGATGGCTAAGAGATGAAGCACATAAGAACATAAGAGAAGCCAATGTTGGATCAGGCCAATGGTGCATCCAGTCCAACACTCTGTCACACAGTGGCCAGAAATACCAAAAACACCATGGACTAAGAGCTGCCATATAGTGAATTTTCAGTCCATTGAAGGAGACTCCACAAGGCTAGTTATTGCGAGAACTCAGTGTTCAGCCTAACTCTCCTTAACTAGTACAGCACATGACAATGTTTATGAATGCCATAAATGATACACAGGGAGTATCCTCTACTATAGCCACTAGCATTTGACAAACCTCACACTGTGTTATTTTCCTATAGCAACTGGAGTTTAAAGCTGCAGTGTAAAATGCAGAAACCATAAACTGAAAGCCTCTAGTTCACCTCAACTCATCTATGTGCTTTCTCGGTACTTCTAGGAAAGTTTTTCATCATACAGAGGGGTACGAGTTCTAGAAATAATGGTCTTAAAGTGTTTTGAGCACTCAAGAAAAACACTGCACATTTTAACTATTAATATTGTAAATCCAAGAACCAACTGTGCTGCTGCTGCTTGCCAGGGGTGACTGTTCCATCAGGTCTGCTCAGTCTCACATTCTGGATCCTGTTCCCGTGTTTGATTGTGTTGTGGTTTTTATGTTGTTGCTTGTTTTTTTGTTACTTTTTAGTAAGCCACTTGGAGTCTTGCTTTGCAGGAGAAAAGTGCGATAAAATATCCAAATAAATAAAAATAAATTTTAAAAAAGGATTGTGAGGGCCTAGTATTTTTAAAGAGTTTTAAAATTTAGTAATTTATTTAAATATTTACACTCTACTTTTCCTCTTGTCTGAAGGCTGCTGTCTCATGATAATGTGTAAAATTGTACTGTGGCATATTTAGATGTTACAAATGGCTTCATTTTTACAGCCAATAAAGTGGGCTTTGGCTTACAAAAGCTTCTGCTACAATGAAGTGTATTTTTCAGGTGCCTCAGGACTCTGCTGGATGGGCTGCAGAAGCCTAACACTGTTATCCTAATTTTTCATTTGTACAGCTTCACCTTCTCACCTTACAATGTTAGTGGTGTAACTATGTGTGCTGAGTCTGAAGAAAAGATTCAGGTAGACGTCACAAAAGGGACACTGTGATTTTATTATTCTTTTGTTTATTTCATCTGTAGCCTGCCTTTCTTTCCACAACTCAAGACGGATCACAAAACATAAAAGAATGCACTCAGCATAAGATATCTAGCAAACAATGCAATAGGACTGGAATTACAAAATGAGAAGACAATGTGGACCAAAAAAAAAGTCTAAGACATACCATAAACATTGCAGAAGGATTACAGAAGTAGAAGACAATACAGCAAAAGCAAGAGAATGCACACAATAAGTAGTGCAACAGACTACAGTCCTATCCCCTTATAAAAGTATCTTCCAGAATCATTCCATTCTGTAGGTTTGCCAGCTTCAGTGCCCTGTAAGAGCAGTAGATAAAGATAACTGTGCTTTATGTAAAAATAAATGTGATAATAATCACTGAATACAGTACCTGGGACAGCAAACTGAGCTGTTTCACTTGTGCTAGTAGGAATGGAATCCTTTTCCTTTTGCCACATGTCTAGATGTCAGTGACCATGCTGATGTCTCTTCTGTTTTCCTGGACATGCAAGAACAGAAATACAAGTAATTTGCATTTCCTTTCTAGCCACATCTGATGAACAGCCAAAGCAGATCATGGTCTCCTAGAAAGCTTGTGTAGTATAGTAGCTAAGAAACAACTGAGGGCCAGAATGTCCTTGTTAAAATGTCATCTCTGCTATAGCCTTAGGCAGACCATTTCTCCTTAGCTTCAGTCACTCTGCCTACCATATGCAGATAATAATGCTCTGAGCATGATGGAGCTAAAGTATATATACGGCTTCCCACTTCCCAAAGCATTCCATGCATGCTAAGTATAATCCATGATGGTCTTGGGAGGACTTGCATCCTATTTGATCCAGTACCAAGCATGCACAAAACTCACCTGGTCAAGTTTAGGAGAAGGTAATAATGCAAGTTGTCACTCCAAGGTCTTCCTGTTGTTAATTACAAAAGCTTCCACTGACTTAAGGGGAAAGGATCAGGCACCATATTACAAACATAACAAAAGCAGTTGTCATGGTTTCCAGAATTACTGACATGTCATGCAGCTGGGACAATGCAGGCTGTCAGGGTGCATTAGAAAAAATATTACAAAACCTGCCTGAGACAATCTAGTGCACCCTCTCTCTGAATGCATAATATGCCATGACAGTTTACACAGCAATAGTTCCTCAGCCAATAGATGTTACTTATGTATTTCCCTGAAGTCAGATATATTTTGGTCACTCTGTTGATGTTCTACCTCCAAGTGCAAAGGAGGAATGAACACATAAAGCTGAGAAGAGATTTGCTTGTAAGGCCATTAAAATAATGGAATGGAATTTGAAAAGACTTCAAATTAATGTTAACAGTGAAACAAACTGGCAAAGGAACAAAATGGTGAATTCGAGAAACTCCCAGTTGAACTGAGCAAGAGAGCAAAGTTTCTAATATTCTTTAGCCATTTTTGGTTTTGTCATATTCCTAATATTATTTTGTAGTCACTTTCAGTAAACTTACTTTCCAATACCTGTTATCTCTTGGTCATAAAGCTTGATGAACATTTTGTTCTGCATACATTGTAGCAAACTATGCTGATTTTTAATCAAGAAGGGAAGACCTTCAAAGGGCTTACTTATCCCTGTTTCTTGTTACTGTGATATGTAGAAAATAACTGATGTGTGGATAGATTAGCAGGAATAGTAGTCACCTGATTTTAACAAGTGAGGTAGCACATCTGATTTCTGTTTTAGTAAAAGATATATATATGCCTGCTGATTAGGATTAATAGGATACAGATTCATGATGCATGGCCCAGGTCCCAAATGACTGCTGTCTGCTTATATCTTTAATTTTAGAGGTGTGAAATCACCCCTTACAACCAAAGGTAATCACTTGGCATGGCTGATCATCACCATGTATCAAAAAGCATAAAGAAAGGCTAGTGGCAACAGTAATTAGAAATAAAAGTTTCCCACAAGTTCACAATAACAATCAAAGACAGGTCCTTTCATTTTAACATAATCTTGCTAAGGAACGAGATGTATCCATGGGAATCTCCAGTGTTTTTTCCAGGCTGCTTTTTTCCCTGTGTATGAAACCACCAGCAGTTCAACATTAGGCAAGGCATTTTACTATTATGCCACACAAACAGGAAGTATAGAGGGAGTTTCTTTTCTCTTTGCCTTTTTGAAATATTCATCTCTCTAATTAGCGACAGAGTCCCTTCATTTCTGCCTGCCAATTCAAGATACATTTTCTGCCTCAATGAACCTTTTTCCATTAATGAGTTCTGCCTTTATACTATGTTTTCTAGCTTTGGCCAGTGAGGAAGAAGCAGCCCTTAACTATGAAAATGTGTCTCTTTTTCATTTGTACACAGCGGAAAATTCTAGGTCTAAATTATGTTAAATGACAATCAATATTCTCACCATACGTTGCTGTTGCTGGAAATGCTTGTGTGTCCCGTCCCCCCCCCATCAATAAGCTCTAATTGCATATAATCTTTGAGCTTCTTTCTAGGTCAGGGTTTTGAAATAGTGGAACACCTGTCATACTGGAAACAAAGAACAAATGGAGAGCCTCGTGTGGAATTGTGAACGCACGGGGGGAAGTTTCCTCTGATATATCCTGAACCATCACAAACCCAACTGAGAACATCTGGATAGGAAAGGTAGCACCATCATGAGGGGCAGATGGGAAGAGCACACAAAGGGTATGTGTGTGGTGGATGATGTTCATTAGAGACCCTAAAGGACAGGATTTGGGGGGGGAAATCCCCTGTTTAAGCAATGAAACACATTCTGCTGCATTTATAAACACTTCCTTTATGCAACAGAAATGTCTTTGGGAAATGAGTTGATTGATCCTGCTACCTGTGCTTCTGCAGTATGTATGAGGACACACACATACATCTCAGTAGTCAACAAAATTGTAACTGATACACTTCTTAAAATTGTACTATGTAAAGCATTTCAATAGAAGAGGATAAACAGATACCACCAGGATACTGAAAACAGGAATAAACAGACAGCAATGAGATTACCACATTAAAGATGTGGCTACTCTATTTAGTGCCAGAGTCCCTTCATTTTGGACCTGCCAATTTGTTTTCTGCATCAGTGAAGCTCCTTTTCCTGCTTGAGTTTTGGTGTAACTAGCAATAATATTCTGCCAGTATCCCATGGTTACTTCAGCTAAGGGGCAGCTATGGTTAAGTGAACAATCATATGGTCTTTTTCTGTTTGGCCAACAGAACCACCTAAAAAACATTATTTGTACGTGCTGCTGGCAAATTATGTTCTTTAGGTGGTTCTGTTAGCCAAGCAGAAAAAGACCCTATGATTGTTCACTTAAAATCATAAGATAATTTGAACATATCCATCCAGGCACAGCCAAGTTAGATCCAGTCTCAGAATAGCAGCATATATAAAAGGGCAGAGCTGGCACTGGGGAGTGTTTCAGGGATTCCTGAGCCACCCTATGAAGACTCTCTTGTTATCGTAACTCAGATCATGATTTGAAATTTGCATGTTTGCCACCCACACACGTTAAGAGCTTTGCAACCCACACACATGTGTTAGAATGCGGTGTCTTTTTGCAATTAGAAAGGGCATTGGACTTGCTGAAGTCCTTAATCTTGCAAGCCCTTAGATGCTTTCCAGCAGCATCCAGCTGTGATATGTTTTAAAGAATGAACATTTCAGAATGCAAGTGTATGATATGGAGAAAGTGCTAATTAGTCGACAGGAGCCCATCCAATTGTGTCTTATGCATCAGGAATGGTTAAAGAACTAATTTGTCCTTTAATTTGTCACTAAATCTGACACTAAAGGACTTTTTAAAATTAAGTTTGTAATTCTCATGTTTATTGCAAATGGTTTGTTGCACAAGCTAAAAGCAAAGATTACATTAAACATTTACGTTTTCAGTTGGGCGTACTCTATTTTATCTTTCCAGGAAGACCAATCAAAATATATAGCTTTTTTCCAGTAAATAAACATGATCTCTTCCATTCACCCCTCCTCAACAGACAAATTCTCTGAGCGGGGCAGAACTCTCAGATATGCTGAGCATAAACATATTGCTATCAGTCCCCTCATCTCCATTAGCATGGACTTAAACACCTTGATTGAAAATCAGCTTCCTGGTCAGTGATACATAAAGCAACACACACGTCTGGACAAAAAATTGGGCAATTCATAACAGTAAATGCCAAAGAAATGTGTCCAAACATATAGGAGCATTTTGTGCATAGTGAAAACAAAAATGGTCTAAAATCAGTTACAGACGTGAGGAGGAAGCATACCTTAGTTCATGGGAATGACAGAGCTCAACTAAAATAAGCCTGTAGGAAAGATTTAACTAGGAATGCAGTTTTTCAAAAACAAAACCACCCAACCTGGAAGCCATGTCTTTTCTAGTTCTTACACTGTTGTGTTTAGTAGAGCCGTGTTTTGAAATAACATAACCACTGGTTCAGTGGTCATGTTATTTCAAAGCAAGGCTCTACTAAACAGGGCTGATGTGGGAATGCATAGGTTTGTGTGGAAGATGCAGAAGCCAGTAAGGCTGCAGAGGGTAAGATAGAAGAGCGAGATTCCCACCAAGGCTTTAAAAGGCAAATTTACTTTGCCAAGACTTTGCACGTGTATGTCATTGTGGATATGAGTAAACTAGGATGGGAGCGGGAGATATTACATGAGAGCTTTTGCTATCCCTCCCTTCTGCAAGCAGAACCATGGCTGCATCCAACCTATAGTCCCCATCACGTTCTGATTTTCACTACCACAGGCTAATAATCTCCTACAGATACCAGGGTGCTCAAGTGAATACACAAAGCTTACCCGCTCCCCATTTGGTCTTCTACTTTACTTCAATAGTAAGGAGAGTAGCTCTGCCTTTTAAAAAGAGTATGCTAATGTAACTGTCCCTTCTATTGATCTGAACCCATTAGGCTGTTCAGTGAGGGCTTACGGTGTGCATCGATGCATTCTCAGGGTTCTGATGCATGTTGAGGGTTGAGCTGAGCTGAGAATATACAATGTGTAAAAAAAGAATTCATATACACACGCTCTTCTTCATGAATTATTCATGGCGGGTTCAGAAAGGGTGACAGTATGTGCAAACATAAATTGTTCAGGTGGCCATGCTTCCACAGGTGGCCATGCTTCCATCTCTCTGGAACCAAACAGGTCCTCAGTGTACGTCTCCCCTCAAAGTATATCTCCCCACAATGAAAAACACCCTTTTCACAGCACCACTAGACTATCGTTACAGCAGCAGTTCCATCCTTTACAAACTTTATGGGCTGCTGTAATAGTGTAATTTTCTTTTTTTCAAAACCTCCTCTGCCTCTTCCTGGAGGTACCTTGTTGGAAATGAGATTAGTCTATATGGTGATAGATCTGAGAGGAGAAATTAAGCTAATTCAGGCTGTGCAATACCCTTTCTATGGTTTAGCTTCATTATGACCCTACTGACAAATGAGTGCTGCTCAGTTTGGCCCTCAAAGGTGTCTAAGTGCCCAGGAGCCATCCTCAGTCTCTGCCCAGCAATGCATCACTCTCCTGGCCCACCCCATCCTCATAGGAGTTTTCTCTCTCTTTCAGTACTGCAGCCACCAACTGACCATTTCAGGAATTACCAATCAAGAGGGCCAGTGCTCCCAGTTTCCCTTCCTGTGTTGCCGTTCTAAGGCACAGCCTAGTGCCTGCAACTCCCACTACGAAGAGACTCATTACCACAGGGACACACTCCCACATTAACACATTCCCAGGAAAATACTGATTTACTGTATCCCTTCCTGGAGAGCCAGTTTGGTGTGGTTAAGCGCACGGACTCTTATCTGGGAGAACTGGGTTTGATTCCCCACTCCTCCACTTGCACCTGCTGATGTGACTTTGGGTCAGTCACAAGCTCTGGCACAGCTGTTCTCTCAAGGACAGTTTGTGTTAGAGTTCTCTCAGCCCCACCTACCTCACAGGGTGTCTGTTGTGGGAGGGGAAGGGGAAGGAGTTTGTAAGCTGCTCTGGGACGCCTTTGGGCAGTGAAGGGCAGGGTATAAATCCAATCTCTTCTCTTCTTCTTCCCCTGGTGGTAAAGAGAATAACTACCAGCTTTCAAAATAGTAAAGAATTTATTAAAAGTAAAATGTCCTCAGATAAATTCTCTGCACAGCAACCAATAGAGCAAGGAATACAAAAGAAAGGTGTAGACAAGCTATTCCCTTGTTCCTCGCCATGTACATACCCTAGATGATCTTATTCTAAGGCAACCTCTTTAACTTCGAGGTTACAGAATTTCAAAAGGCTCCCATCATCCTGTAATCTTTGTCTAGGCAGCCCTTTGTCTGCACCGCATGACAATAGTGGCCATCAGGACAGAACTCAGTTCATTCTTCCAAATTTAATCAATCAAGATGGATCATTCTGTACAATGAACCTTCCTTCTCCATGCCAAGGGATTTTTATCTCTTCTCTTTTCCTACCCTGTTGTGGGTCAGGCAATCCTTTCCTGAAACCTCCAGGAAGATACAGTCTCTTCATCCCTTTTAGGTGTCAGGTTCCCAGTTAAGGTGGGAACAGACCATTTCATTGTCTTTGGTCAGGAAGGCCATTAGCATTAGCATTGACATTGGTCTGGTTCAGGCTGGGAACCAATCAGTTTTCTCCTTCCTGCCTGTCTTCAGCTGGGAAAGAGAAAAACTTTTAAAAATCAATGTGCAGGTTTTATCAACCCACTCTCCAAATAAAATGCATTTTTGCACAGACATCACCAAATAGACATATCTCATGTTTGCCATCATGTGTGTGTGTTATGTGTATATGTTTGTGTGTGTATACCCACACACACCTGCATATATACATGACTTGCGGGCTGGGCTCTCCTTTTAAAATGTACTTAGAAATTAAGCACTTTATTATTTTTGTTTTATACTATATTTAGTAAGACTCTGATATTTTCTTTTAACTGATTCCCCAAGAAGCCCTGAAAAGTACAATCTTAGTAGAGCTCTGTTACCTGCTTCTGTGCCTCCCATATATGCTGGCACTGAGGAACTTTCTAAGGAGTCATGCTTGATACCAATTTAAAAGGGGTGCATTGTGGGACCAAATAGCTCTCTGTGACACTTTTTCCTGATTTAATAAATCAATCCAGGAGAAATGCTAAGGGAATACCTGTTGCTAACAGAACTGAAGTGGTACTGACCCCTCTCAAAGCAAAAGAAATGTAGGCACCACAGTTGGAATCTTCTTAAGTATGCATTGACAGTGCAGCCTAGTATGAGATAACGGGCACACCTCAATTGGTATACTGCTGTGCTTGGTTCAGTAATGTGACAAAACAGTCAAGTAGGCAAAGGGAATATGAATGACAGAAACACTCAGTGTCTGTCAAGAAAACTGTTTCCAAAACACAGGAAAAAGAAAAATAGCACCTTTTTTTCTTTCTTTCTTCTTTTTTGCTTTGTTTACAGTTCAAAAAGTTCAGAGTTTGTTTTTTTAAAGGTTGCATAGCAGCAGTGTTATGAAAGGAATACAAGACACCTCAAGTTCTTCCCCATCAGAAAACTAGATCTTTCACCAAGCTGGAAGACAGTGAGTTGTACAGCTCTGTAAAGAAGCAGGTACTTGTGCTAATGTCCATATTTTCTTAGTCCAAACAGGTTTTTGTTTTGCCATCAAGTCGCAGCCAATTTATAGTGAACCCCATAGGGTTTTCAAGGCAAGAGACGTGCAGAGGTGTAGTTTGGTACTGTCCGTCTGCTGTTCCTTGGTGGTCTCTCATCCGAATACTGACCAGGGCCTACTCTACTTAGCTTCTGATAAGATCAGGCTAGCCTGGGCTATCCAGATGAGTCTGAACAGTACAGATGATGAATTCAGCTAATGCCATATTGGTTGTGCATTTTTATACACAAAAGCAGATATGGTGAGGGAGAGGGCTGTACCAAAAGCAGGGCTGCTTTTGCTCTTTGGATGTTCAAAGCCACTCCAGTGAAGATGGAGAAGCCACTATGTGCAATAACATCCAGATCACTTGTCACTGCTATAATGTCCTCGAGGGACTTCTATGTCTGGAAACAGAATGTGGTGTTCACATCATTTGCTTTCAGACGTAAACATATACTACAACATGATGGAGTCCAGGATGAAGTATGAGGGGACATCAGAGAGCTAGACAAGTGTAAGACACTGTGACAGAATATATTTGCATAGATGCCCAGGCAAAGGGAATCACTGGCAGAGGCTAGTCTGTGTCTGGAAAATAAATATATTATTAGCAGAAAGAAAATGAGTGACCCATTTACAAAGTGGTGACAAGCACCCATTGTAAATCCAGCCTGCAATACCAAAGAAATATGTCTGTTTATACTTAGCTGATATGATCATTCCGATTACTGACTGTATTGGGGAGAGGGGGCTTGAGAAAAACTAAGAAAAAAGGAAAATGAATATTTCAATGGGTGAGATCTTTCCTGCCTTTGAAATAGCAGGCTCCAGTTCCCTTGATCTTATCCTGTCCTTATTAATATTTGAATTTTGGTTCCGCAACATTCTATGCTTGCCATAATTGATTCGGCTCAAGAACTGGCAGTCAGAAGACACTGGCCAGGGCTGACTGGCTGCTTGGCGAAGTCCCGCCCACGTCAGCCCCGGTCAGTGTCTTCGGCTCAGTCTGCTCCAGTCCTCCGAGAGGACCGCCTGGAGTGTAAGCGCAGGGACAGGCCCTCAAGGCTGAGGCAGGTGATAGAAGCCCTTTTCTACCCCCCCCACACCATCCCCTGGGCCTTCTATGGGGGCAGTAGGCCCAGAAAAGCCCTTTTCCGCCCCCCCACACCATCCCCTGGGCCTTCTACAGTGGGCAGTAGGCCCAGAGAAGCCCTTTTCCACCCCCCCACACCCTCCCCTGGGCTTTCTATGGGGACAGTAGGCCCAGACAGGCCCTTTTCTGCCCCCCCACACCATCCCCTGGGCCTTCTATGGGGGCAGTAGACCCAGAGAGGCCCTTTTCCGCCCCCACACCATCCCCTGGGCCTTCTATGGGCGCAATAGGCCCAGAGAAGCCTTTTTCCACCACCACCCCACACCATCCACTGGGCCTTCTATGGGGGCAGTAGGCCCAGAGAAGCCCTTTTCCACCCCTCTTCCCTTCCTTTCCCCTCTTTCCTTTCTTCCTCTCTCCTTTCTTTCACTCTTCCCCTCTTCCTTCCTTCCTTCCTTCCTTCCTTCCTTCCTTCCTTCCTTCCTTCCTTCCTCCAACCCTCTCTCCCTTCCACCCTCCCTCCCTTCCTTTCTAGGGCCCATTGTCTTCCACCACAATGGGCTTTGCTTCCTAGTAAAAAATAAATAAATACTTGGTTTGGAACCTGTGCAGGGCAAGCAAAGCTTTGTAACATCACTCCCATCTCACTGTCACCTTCTATGATGCCCCACATTGTGGCTTCATGAGTCAATGAAGCCCCCAGGAACACCATTAGTTTGAGGGGGGGCTGCAGTGAAGGCTAGGGGAAACAACATAAATTGTTCTCTTCCATGAGTAGAACTACCCAGTGCAAATGAACTTAGAGTCCAGTGGTACCTTTAAGACCAACAAAGTTGTATTCAAGGTATGAGCTTTCATGTGCAAGTACACTTCCTCAGATACAGACTGAAACAGAATTTCCTCAAGCCCTACATACAAAAAGATGGCAGGCATAGTCAGACCCAAGATGCATAAGTAAAGCTGAGATTGTATCGAGGTGGCCGATAAGATCAATGAATGGCAGCAAATTAGCACACAAATGCAAGAGCTAACAAAGCTTGAGTCCAGCGGCATGCCCAAAATCAACCAAACTCAACCCTCGGTACATACAAGAACAGAGACACTCTGCATGTGTAGATGCACACTTCTTCAAATACATTGAAACAGATTTCTTCAAATATTACATACCGGGGGGGGTGGTTAGTTGCCAGGAAGAGCTAATTAGAGTCAAGATGCATAAGTAACTGAGCAATAAATACAGCTAAGATTGGAATAACACATTTAGTAAGACATGTAAATAGCAGCAAATTGGCTTACAGATAATAAAGGAGTTGACAACAGATGTGAGAACTAAGTTTGAATCCAGTGACACCTTTAAGACCCAACAAAGCTTAATTTCTGGGTATGAGAACTGTCTTAGCATATGTAGTGAGATAAGAAACTGATATCTCTGTTAGGCACTGGGGGTTCTATTGTCCTGAGTGTTGTAATAACTTGTAATTCAGTAATCTCCTGTTCCAGTCTGTTTGTGAAATTCCTTTGCAATAAAACAGGTACTTTGAGGTCACCTATTGAATGTCCTGGAAGGTTGAACTGCTCTTCTACAGGTTTCTCAGTGTTGTGATTCTTAATGTCAGATTTGTTTCCATTTATCCTTTGGCAAAGGATTTGACCTGTTTGTCTAGTGTAGAGAACTGAAGGGCATTGTTGGCATTTAATAGCATATACAATGTTAGAAGATGAGCAAGTGAATAAGTCTGAGATGGTGTAGTTTATGTTGTTAGGTCCAGTGATTGCACTGTCTGGGTGTATGTGGCAGCAAAGTTGGCATCTGGGTTTATTGCAAGCTCTAGTACCAGTGTCTATGTTCAAACTGGATGTTGTATTATTGTGGGTGAGGAGTTGTTTGAAACTGGGGGAGTGTCTATGTGCTAGAAAAGGTCTGCCCCCCAGTACTTGTGAAAGAGCACTGTCATTATCCTGTAGAGGTTGTAAGTCACTGATGATGCGTTGAACAGTTCGGAGTTGAGAACTGCATGTGACCACTAGTGTTCTGCTGTTTTAGACCAACACACCTACCCACCTGAGTCTATCTAGTGCAAAGGGAAAGGGAGGTTTGGATCCAAGCCAGTGCCTTTTATTTTGAGCAATTGATGTTAAAATGGTTAATTCTTGAAGTCTACATCTTTGTGTTAAACCTTTTGAAGACTTTGTTGAAGATACACATCTGAATATGAGTTATAAGGCAAGCAACCAAATTAAGATTGATAGGCCAATATTTGAATGTGGCATCCAGCAATATTCACAACCAAAGAAATTCTGCTCCCTTTTCCCTGCCTTGTAAAGTGCTGTGATAAGGTCCAGCACTATACATACGGCACTTCGTTTCTCTTGTTTCAGAAAGAACCTCTTGCATTGAATACAGTTTCTAAAACGAAGCATTAGTTGGAGCTTGTGACTCTTGGCTGAATGTAAGTTCTAATTATGTCATAATAGTTTTGTCCTCAAATTACTCTACTGTGTGTGAGATGGCCTCACTCCCAAAGTGTCAAGCCCACCAACAGAGCACTTTATTGAGCAGATAGAATTAACTAAATAAGGCTTCACATTGGCATGCATCCATGTCATTACAATTTGATGTCAGGGGCCAAATATATGTGTATGGATGTTTATAAACTCTGAGTATCTCCATTGTGAGAAACAGAGGAAAGGAGATATTGCTACTATTCTCATAATCTTTTCAGAAAACAACTACCCTTCAAACCAGCTAGATATAGATAGTTCAGATAAAAGTAAATTGGCCCTTTTCTGTTAATCCAATTCTGACTTAAAATAACTATGCTCTGCACATTGCTTCCTTTGTGAAATTCAGTCACTGCAGAAATCTGACATTACTAACCATGGCCCTCCTACCTGAGTTCTATGGTGGACATATGTTAGCAGTCAGACCCCTCCTGCAGATGGGTAGTTTGGTACCCAAAGAGAAAATAAGCCCAGATGCCCCTCTTATAAATATCACCCTAAAATAAAGTGTGCAAGGCATTATTTGGTCTAAAATGGAATCAAAATGGTTCTGATACACGCAAAATGGATGCTGCCAAACAAGAGCCTGGGAAACCATTTTGGAAGGTGAATTATCATGGCTAACCACTTGACATCCTCCACCCCATTATCAGGACAATGGGTTTCTCAAGGAAGCAAAACTGCAGATGTTTAACACCTTTCACCCAAATGATAACATACCATCCTGTACTCAGGGGTCATCAATAAACATTCACATTTACAGATTACTCATCAGAGTTTCTCTCACATCACATCAAAGATTTCCCACAATCACATCAAAGATATCCCTGGAAAGACCATTTGGTCATTGTTTTAGGATTATACATGTAATGCCCTCAGGTACCACTTTTGGGTATAAAGGTAGCTCCCAGCTATGGAGCTGTGTGTGTGTTCTTGACATTAACCTCTAACCCCACTTACATGTGGGATCTTCCATGAAGTGCTCGTCACTCTCTCTCTCTCTCTCTCTCTCTCTCTCTCTCTCTCTCTCTCTCTCTCTCTCTCTCTCTCTCTCTCTCTCTCTGTGGACCTGAATCTCCAAGTCTGGTAAATATCACCCCTAAAACTCCCTTGCTCTTTCTCCACTCTTCTCTTTTGTGTGTTTCCCCATGTGCTTCGCGTGTATGTTTTATTCTTTTATTATTTTTCAATAAAAACTGTACCAGTTGAATATCTGACTGGTTTATTTACAGAGCTTCTCTAAGGAAATAATCCTGGTACACAAAGGTGGTGGTCCCAAGTTACCCCCTCTTGCTTGTGTCCCAATTAAATAATAAATAACCAATTTGGGTAACACATAAGCATGGGGGTACTTTCTCATATGTCCTTTCTAACATCCTTCTGGTAGCAACTTGGCTGGGAGGGCGGGATAGAAATATGAGAAATAAATAATAAATAACCTTTGGGAAGTGCATCAAGTTAGCGGAATGGAAATGAGCCACGCTTTTCTACCTTCACCATAGATGCATCTTCAAATGTAGGAGCCTCTTTGAATTATTCCCAATCACCAGTAATTTACTTAAATCATGCTTTAGCATTGGGAAATATTACTTTATTACTTTATTTATTTATTTATTCGATTTATATCATGCCCTCCTTGCATAGCAGGCTCAGGGCAGCTTACAGTAGGTTAAAGCACATTAAAACACAGATGCATGGAAACTATGCAATAACATAGTATGCAAAAAATGGCAATTATAACTACATATAAATACATATAAAAAGATAAAATGCTGATGGCAGTAGCATCCCAAAGGGTCAAATTAAGCAGGCTGTTGTTATTCAAGTTAACAAAGAAGGCCTTAACAGTTCAGATGTTAACTGTTCAGATGTTATCAGTATGTAGTTAGTGGTCAGGGGTGGCTCCTAATCGAAGGCCTGGTAGAAGAGCTCCATTTTACAGGCCCTGAGGAACTGTAGGAGGTCCCGCAGGGCCCTGATGTCTTCCGGGAGCTCATTCCACCAGTCTGGAGCCACCACTGAGAAGGCCTAGCCCTGGTAGAGGCCAATCTGGCATCTTTCAAACTGGGGAGTCAGACTGTTTTGAGAACCTGACCTCAGTGCTCTCTGGGGAACATGTGGGAAAGGCAGTCCCTCAGGTAGGCAGGCCTCTGACCATGTAGGGCTTTAAAGGTGAAAAACAGCACCTTGAAGCAAATCTGGTATGCTACTGGCAGCCAGTGGCAGCACAGGCTGGATGTGTTCCTGCACAGAGAGACCCATCAACTGCCTGGCTGCCGCATTCTGCACCAGCTGCAGCTTCTGGAGTTATGACAAGGACAGCCCCATGTAGAGAGCATCGCAGTAGTCTAGTCTCGAGGTGACCATAGTGTGGATCACTGTTGCCACGTCATTGTGTTTGAGGAAGGGAACCAACTGCCTGATCAGGCAAAGATGGTATAAGGCTGCCTTGGCAGTGGCTGCTACCTGGGCCTCCATTGTTAAGGTGGCATCCAGGAGCACTCCCAAACTCCTGACCCTCAGTGCTGGCACCAGCTGCGCCCCGTTGAAGGCCGGTAGTGAGACCCCTACCCCTGATCCACTCCGACTCAGGCACAGGACTCCATCTTTGTTGGATTCAATTTCAATCAGATCAGTCTAAGCCAACCAGCCATGTCCTGAAGCACCCAGTCCAGATCTTCTGGGGTAGAGTCAGACTGACCGCCCAACAACATATATAGCTGGGTGTAGTAGTAGTAGTAGAATTTTATTACAGTCACTAGACCAGCCACATACATATAGAGCTGGGTGTCATCCACATATTGGTGACACCCTAGCCCATGCCTCCGGGCAATCTGGGCAAGGGGGTGCATATAGATGTTAAACAGCATCAGGGACCTGTGGAAAGGACCAAGCTAACCACTTGAGGAGGGTTTCTCTAGTAAAAATGCCTTCCTGAGAGAAAACCATGAAAAAGTCAGTGTCACAGTTAGTTTATACAAGTGGAGACCCGCAAGAAACTTGCGGGATGGTCATCCCATTCCTCACACCTTTGCTTCCTCCCCTCTACCCTTACCTATCTCACACTCTTTCTCCCTTCTGGGAGTGGAGCCATAGACTCAACCCTCCAAAGCAGCCATTTTATCCAGGGGAACTGATCTCTGTCACCCAGACAACAGTTGTAATTCTGGGTGATCTCCAGCCCTCACCCAGAGGCTGGCAATGGTAGTTCTCATGGAGGAAATGACTGGTTTGGAGGGTGGAGTCTATGGCATTATACTGGTCTGAAGTTCCTCCCCTCCTCAAACCCCACCATCCCCAGGATCCACCCCTTAAATGTCCAGGAGTTTCCCAATCCAGAGTTGGCAACCCTATTTCCTTCCCACCCAACAGCCAACTTAACCTTTATCTGCCTTTATCTGTCTTCAGCTTTTTGTCTCCACCCCCTCCCCCACAGCTTCTACCAAGGAAAATTATAGTCTTTCTCCACAGTGGGGACCAAAGCAGCTTACATTATTCTCACCTCCTTTTTATCTGCACAACAACCCTGTAGAGGTTGGTTAGGCTGAAAGTATGTGACTGGTCCAAAATCACCCAGTCAGCTTCCACCGCAATATGGGGATCTGAACCTGGGTCTTGCAGACCTATTCTGAGGCTCTAACTGCTGCATCACTGCTGGCTTTCATAGGGTGGCTGCTGAACAGCAGCAAGCAGCCAGGCCAAGTTGAGTCATGCAAATTAGGTGGTATCAAGTCACCCAGAGGGTGCTGCCTAGGGATGCCAGCCTCCAGGTGGGATCTGGGGATCCCCTGGAATTACTGCTCAGCTCCAGACTACTGAGATAACTTCCCCTGGAGAAAATTGATGCTTTGGAGGGTGGACTCTAGGGCATTGTACCCCACTGAGGTCCCTGTCCTCCCCAGACTCCATCCCCAAATCTCCAGGAGTTTCCAGACCTGGAGCTGGCAACCCCACTACCCCATCCCCTGCCAGTGCCCGTGGGGGGACCTGGCAACCCTATACTGCTGCCAGGCCTAGGGTTGGCAACCTCCAAGTGGGGCCTGGAGAGTGAACTCCAGAGATCTGTGAACAACAGAGATCTGTCTCCCTGGAGAAAATGGCTGCTTTGGAGGGTGGATTCTGTGGCATGATACCCAGCTGAGGCCCCTCCCTTCCCCAAATCCTGCCCTCCTTGCACTCCACCCCAAAACCTCTAGGAATCCCCCAGCCTGGCCCCAAGGCTCCCTCCTCCCTCCCCCCTCCCTCCCTCCAAGGCCGAAAGAGGCCTGGAAAGAAAGGGCCCTTCCCCCACCCTTTGACTGACAGAGCCAGTCAGAAGCCTCCCCCCCCCCAACGTTCTAATCTCTCACTGTTGCTGCCTGGAGTCAGGTCCCTGCAGAGGCCATTTCAAAAGGCTTTTGGGGGGAATTCAACTGTCCCTGAAGGGATTTCCTCACTGTTTGGATTTTTCTACAAACCCAGGAAGTCTACTGACTATGTAGGAAAAGCTGTTGGGGGAGAGTGAGGCCCCCGTTGGTGGGAATAGGTATCCACACAGAAAAAAAAAAAGTCTGGAATTAGAATAAGGATTTCCACATTTCATGGTTAAGAAATGCCAAGGAAGACTACTGTATTTCTTCTTGTTTTAAAATACTTGTGTTTATTAGATTGTAACTCATTTTCAATGTTATTTTGTGGTGTTGAAAATGCCAATATCCACATAGGAACCACTGGAACAGTGAAAAGAAAATCAGCAGGATTGGCAAAGAAACCCAAATAAGCCCTTGTCAATGACCATTCAATAGAGTAAGAAGAAATAAAGATACTATCGACAAAAGCAGGGCAATAGCAAAGCCTTTAATGACTGAAGCCTGCAAACACAAATCCCACCAGAGCAAAAATTTAAATTCTGTTGTTTTTATGAGCACTTCTGTGTGGGTAGACACAGAACATAAATCTACAAAGAGGGCTAATACTGGCCGAGAACAAAATGTTCTTTACCATATTTGGTGGCGGCAGACAAGACTGTCGAATAACATGAAGAAGAATTCTTTATTGTGAGCCTTCTAGGAAAACATCCCACCTACTGAGTGGCTTTAGAAAAACTGGACTTATATAAAACTATCATTTACAAAGATTTTCAAGAGGAAAGAGCAAACATTAATGCAGCACAAACTGATGCGTCTGAAGGTCAAGGGACACCATACATATTTCCTCTTTTATGCAAATCATTGTGAACAACACAAAGGGTCATTTGTCCTGGTAAATGTAATGTAATGTAAACACTGTCAATAGGCCTTGTTTTGTTCTCTTCTAGGTAGAGAATAAAACTTGTTGACTGCTTTTTAGTGTTAATGGAATTGAGTGACCTCTAGTTTAGTAAGACAAAGCTTGTCACAAGCTGTTAACTACTTGCTCGAATACATTGCAGAATACTTTTGTAAAAATTCTGGATGCTAACTTTTCTTTACAATCTCAAACCACTTCAGGTAGCATCCTTCCATGTCATCACTTTTCAGCAGAATTCAGCAGCTGGGGTTTTTTTTAATCCATTTGTTGGCAGGAGTGGGGGGAACAGGCCTTTCCCCATAAGTTTCCCTTCTGTTGCAAAAATGTCATACCACAAAAATGCTATTGTCTCTCTGTACTACTGCTACTGCTATCATATGTGGAATGTGGTTATGTGGCACAAGATGGTGTGTGGTGCCTCCCATGTGGCCATTTTGTGGTTGTGGCTCCCACCCCATGTCAGAATTCAAAAGGTTCTCACAGGTTCAAAAAGACTGGGGACTCCCTGGGCTGGATGTACAACTAGATCCACATGCAGGCTTCCTTCCAGGAGGCAGATGATTGTAGCACACTACTGCACATAATGAAACACTACATTATGTGCAATAGTAATACTAACACAGCTGGCTGCCATTGTGAAAGAACCTGTCCATGCAAGGATCTCTGGGGTGAATTATGGCAAAAATCTAAACAGTGGCTAGGATAGATGTTCACTGATCATCTGGGAAAATCCCAAAGTCATTCTCAGTTTGCAGATAATCCATCTTCATTTTCTGTACTATTAGATAATTTGTAAACATCTATAAGCATAGAGTAAGAAGCAGCTGCCAAGGTACTTTAAAATGTTTGTTTCCTTCAAACGTAGGGAAACAAAAGTACATATCTGCAGGTGGTAACACATATTTTAGCTTTCTTTCCCTATTGTATTATTTGAAAGTATCATTGGTCGATCAACAGCAAAACCAATCAGATGTTTAAACAGGACTGGAAATTTTAGGGAGGCAAAATAACATTTCAGGGTCTGGAAAAAAATATTGAATAATAGATTATACAATATATAATGCTTGCTACCTATCAGACAGACATGATTAAATCAGATGCGCGGCTAGAAAACACTGTGCAATAAAGAATCCATTACATAAATCATTTTATGTTGAAGCAAACAGAAAAGTGCAAAGGCATTTACATTAACATCTATGCTAATAGAAACATTTGTTCTATGGAAAGGGTACACAGCATCACACTGTTCGTCCCCAATGTGATTGGAATAGTAGGCCAGCTATTCATCAAGCTGCCTGTTAAGTTCCAAAATGCTGGCATCTGCCTTCTACTATGCAGAATATTAAAAAGAAGACTTTAATAAAAAACTATCTTTACATCAGAGACACCTGGAACATTATGGGCACAGTGTTTTCCTAATTGCATTTCTAATCACAATGCATTCTTTAATTGTTTTCTCTCGTTCACGGACTTAAGATTGCCCCTCTGAAATCAATACTGAGAGTATTCAGCAGCTGCATTTTGCAAGCACTGTACAAATTCCATCTAATCATAGTGGATGTTCAAAGCATCCAAAGAGACCCTTGGGTCAAAGGCCCTTATAATGCACATTCAGATAAACAAAAGTAGGCCAATGGGTCACCTTCTCCCCACCATATTGAGACACAGAACTGAAAAAGTATTGGCTGCATTTCACTATGCATAAGGGAAGGAAGTATGGCTCATTTGCTTTAACACATTATCACATACCATATATGTAAGAATGTGTACGGTCTAATTTAAACAAATATTAAGGCCTTTATTTTGTCTCTTATTTAGCAGGAAGGGTTATCATGATGTAATTATACTCCCAATCCTTGATTTAGAAAACAGCTCAGAAATTAGTCTTGTTGAGCTCAGCAGGTCTTCTCTCCAAGTAAATGGATTGCAGCCTTAGTGGGAAAAGTAGGACAGATGCTGCCAAACGAAAAATGGTCAGAGGGTCAAGTTGATCTGGTTCATTGTGTGCTTCACTTCGAATAATCCTGTGAAAACAGTGAAGAGACAACCATATGTGCAGGTCTAAAATGGATTTATAGATATTCTAGCTCTCATTTTTTTATTCCAAAATTTCTAAGCCCCAACTGGTCCTTGCTACATCTTGGTGTGAGTGGAAGCTGTCACTCACTCTGTTACCTATGCTTTCTTCTGCAGGCCTTGGGTAAGTTCACCACCCTCTTCATGGCGCCAATTATGATAATGATTTGAGAACCAATTTTCCTTTTGAAGATAATGTTATCTACATGGACATGAACTCTGTACCCTGTTTTTTAAGGGCGCTGTATCGTATTAGTTGTTTACTTAGAGAAGTGCTTTTTCCAATGAAATTAGAATGAACAGACATTTAACTATGGATCTCATTTTAGGAGAAGTGTACCTGGAAAAAGAACTTATATAGGAGACTTCAGCAAGCCTGAGTGGCAGTTAAGAAATACATAACTGGCTCTTGAGAATTCAATAGCACTCTAGTTCCTGAATTACTGCACAATCAGCATCCTTAAGACTTTGAAGATGGCTTTTGTGAAATTCCAAGAATTATTTCTGGGATGTTAAAAGAAGAACAAACCCATATACATTGGACCTAGTATCTTCCATGGCAGCACTAGGACTCTCCCAGATTGTATCAGGTCCCACCCATCAAACGGGCCACCCACTGGACTTGATCTTTGACATGGGGATAGATATGGATCTTATCACTACAGAAGAAGTGCCATAGTCAGATGATTTTGCCCTGAAGGCACCTGATGGCACCTGGTATTTTTTTGGCCACTGTGTGACAGAGTGTTGGACTAAATGGGCCATTGGCCTGATTTAACATTGGCTTCTCTTATGTTCTTATGAAGGCCCGGTTGGGTGTCCCAGCCCCTTCCTGCCTAGGTCGCAAGCTGTTTTACACTCACCCGCAGAGACTAAGGGACCCAATTGGCTTCCAAGATGCTCTACACGAGCCAATGCCCTCCAGTGACTCATTAGATGCAATGATAGAGGACTGGAATTCCCATCTCACTGAAGCCATCAATGAAATCCCCCCCATCCAACATCCTCTTTGCCCCTGACCTAAATTATCCCTCTAGGATACCAGCTGTAAGTTAGATGACTAGAGTTAATTTGGCAGCATGCTCATGATGAAGCTGCAAGAACATCTTATAGGACATTTATGAAATCGTGTGAGGTGGTGGTGAAGGCTGCTAAAAAAGTAGTTTATTCAGCCTTCATCGCATCCACTAGCTCTCACCCAGCACAATTGTTTAGGGTAATCAGATCTTTAACCTCTCTCACTGAGAGAACCCAAAACGTTAGGAATTTGACCATCAGCTGTGAGGCTTTTGTGAGCTTTTTTATGGATAAAGTCTTCTCACTCTGCCACAACTTCCCGGCCAACATTGATACAGTATGTGAACTGAAGGTTCCTTAGCCGTCTTTTAGTAAAAAAAAATTTATTAATAGGATATTTAACATGTTCCAAATCATATAACAATCTTAAGTATATCCGTTAGAGATTTCCCCTTCCCCCCTCCCTCTTGGCTTCCCGCAATGCTTCACCCCGTTTTCTTTTCCGCTCTATATTCAGTAACACTAAAAATCTTATCAGTTGTTCAATCTTCCATAAAAACTTATTCCTTAATTCAATCTAATCCATAGGTACAGGGCCGGCCCCAGGTGTCTGGGCGCCCTAGGCAGGACAGCCTGGGGCGCCCACCCTACCGGGGATGCCAACCTCCCGGTGGGGCCTGAAGATAGCCCAGCGCCTGGGAGAGCCGGGGAAGGGGCGGGCTTAGAAGCCCCCCCCTTCCCTCCCAGGGGCGGCGCGCGCGGCTCTCCCAGGTGTCTCACAGCCGCGAGGCACCAGGAAGAGCCGGGGAAGGGGCGGGCTTCCGACCTCTGGCTTTGGCCTGGGGCTCGGGGCGAGCGGAGTCCTTCGCCTGCCCTGCGGGACTTCTCGCCTGGAAGCGGAGCCCAGCAGCGCCGCCAACGCCGAAGGGCGAACTTCCCCCTCGCAGCCCTCTGCCCCCTCCGAGGGCCCGCTGGCGCAAATGGCTGGGGCTCCCTCCCTCCCTGCGGTGCGCTCTGCCCATGCCCCGCAGCCTGCCTCCTCCCGCGAGACCGCCCAGCCAGCACCTTGCCCGGCGTCCCGGGCTCCGAGAGGGCTGGCAACCAAGCGAGCCCCCAAGCGCCGACGGCGGACTGCCCACCTGCCTGCCTGCCTGCCCGCCTCCACCTGAGTCAGCCGGGCAGGGCCTGGCCGGAGGGGGGAGGCAGCGATTGGGCTGCTGCGGGACTGAGCTTGCTCCAGAGCCCTCCTCCCTGAGCGGAGACGAGACGGGGCGAGCCGGAGGCGGTGGAGGCAGAAAAGCTGGGAGCCGGCTCACACTCCGGCAGCTGGGTGGGCGCACTGGTCCCTCGGAGAACCCACCGGCGCTGGAGCCCCCCCTCCCCGGCCCCTCCTCCCGCCCAGCCACCATCCCCGCAGGCTCCAGAAGCCCTGCGCCCAGCAGTGGGCCTGGGAGGGCCGTGGGGGGGGGGAGAAGCCGTTTGGGGGGGAATTGATTTTGAGCGCCCGCTAGGGCGCTCTTCGCTGGCAGCACCAGCCGCCCCCCCTCCTCTCCCCCGCCCCGGGCTTTGGGGAGAGGGCGGGCAAGCTCTGCTGCTGCCTCCTGAGCCCCAGCGGGGCACTCAGGGAGGCGGCGGGAGCGGCGGAGGGGCTTTTCGCGGGAGGGACGGGGCGCAGTTTGGCACCCCTGTGGCCCTTGCACCCTAGGCGAGCGCCTAGCTCGCCTAGTGGGCGAGCCGGCCCTGCATAGGTAACATTTTAACAATTATTCACTCGTTACTCTCTCTTACTACTTAATAATTCTCAAAGCAAAGTAACTTATTCCTTACATCCCAGTTCATTTCAAGATAATCTTTAAAATCTTTCCATTCTATCAAAAATTCTTCATCATCTTTACCATTAAGCTTCTTTGTCAGTTTGTCCATTTCTACCATAAACAGCATTTTCTTAATCCAGTCCCATTTTTGGGGTATTTTGTCTTGTTTCCAAAATTGCACAAATGTCATCCTTGCTGTTGTGATCAAATACCATAACAATGTTCTCTTTGTTACATTCACTTCTTCCATTTTAAGACCTATAAGCAACATTTCAGGTTGTTTTTTCAGTGTGCACTTCAGAATCTTCTGTATCTCGTTATGAGCCTCAGTCCAATAAGGTGCTGCTCTATCACAAGTCCACCACATATGATAAAATGAGCCCTCCTCAGGTTCCTTAGCCGTCTTTGGATTCAGTGTTCAACAATCCCCGGGCGATGTTGACAGGACTTTGGGTGCTGTTAGGCCAGCCACTTGCTTCTTATTTATTTATTTATGTATTTAATTTCTTAACCACCCTTTCATACGTGCACGGGGCTTAGGGTGGTTTACAACAACATAAAATCCAATACAATTTTAAAACCAGTTAAAACTACAGAATTCAGTATTAAAACAATCAATAATCTTAGACCCATGTCTCTCATGGCTGGTGAAAGCCAGTGGTGAAGGAATATGGGCCCCCCTAGTAGACATTATCAATCTGTCCCCGGATTTAGGGTTGTGGTAACACTGCAGAAGGAGGAGGAGGAGGAGGAGGAGATTGGATTAATACCCCACCCTTCACTACCCAAAGGAGTCTCAGAGAAGCTTGCAATCTCCCTTCCCTTCCTCTCCCCACAACAGACACCCTATGATGTAGGGGAAAACAGTTCTGAAATAACTTGTGATTTGCCCAAGGTCCCACCACCAGCTGCATGTAGAAGAGTGAGGAATCAAACTTGGTTCTCTCAGATTAGAGTCCGCACTCCTAACCACTACACAAAACTGTCCATTTTGTTTCTAGGTAAGGTAATTGAGAGAGTGGTGGCAGAGCAGCTTCAGAATTTCCTGGAAGACACATTGGTGCTGGACCTGTTCCAATCCAGCTTCTGCCCTGACCATGGGATGGAGGCGGAATTTGTCGCCCTCAAAGAGGACCTCCACAGATAGCTGGATTGAGGCAGGTCAGCACTGCTGTTACTGCTTGACCTTACAGTGGCATTCAACATAGTCAGTCATGACCTTTTGACCCACCACCTCACCAACATAGGTGTTCATGGGGTGGTCTTTAAGTGGCTCACCTCATTTCTCCAAGGTAGCACTAGTATGTGGGGTCCCTCAGGGGGCAGTCCTCTCTCCAATTTGTTTAACATCTGTATGTGCCCCCTCACCCAGCTGGTGTGGAGTTTCCAGCTGGGATGTTACCAGTATGCTGATGTCACCCAGCTATATCTGCTGATGGGCAGGTAGCTGGATACTGTCCCCATAAATTTCGCTGGAGGCCGAGGTGGGATGGTTGAAGCAGAGCTGATTGAAACTGAATCCTGCTAAGACAGAGGTTCTGTGGCTGGCTGGTCGGGTCTCATGATTGGGGCACCAACTCCCTACTCGTGATGGTGTGCCCCTAATACCACCAACAACCGTCAGGAGCTTGGGTGTGGTTCTGGATGCCTCCTTATCAATGGAGGTCCAGATCACAAATGTTGCCAAACTGGTGTTTTTCCAGTTATGCCAGGTTAGGCAACTGGCCCCCTTCCTGTCTCATCCTGACCTAGCCACAGTAATCCATGTAACTGTCACCTCTAGATTGGACTACTGAAACTCGGTCTATGCAGCGCTACCCTTGAGACTGATCTGGAAACTCAGCTGGTCCTTACTGGAACACCACGGACAGCACACATACAACCAGTGCTGTGGCAGCTGCAATGGCTCCAGGTGGAGTACTGGTATAGGTTTTGGTATTAACCAAAATTAAATGGTCTGGGACCCATGTATCTTTGGGACTGCTTTCTCTGGTATACCCCCCACCCCCGAGGAGCATTACACTCTGCAGAGAAGAACTCTACTGGTGATCCTCAGCTCAAAAGATATCCTGCTGACCTCATCCAAAGCCAGGGCCTTTCCAGCCCTGGCCCCCACCTGGTGAAACTCTCTGCTGAATAACATCTGCACTCTACAGGACTTAATGCAGTTCCGTAGGGCTTGCAAGGCAGAGATGTTCCACCAGGTTTTAGGTTGAAGACAGCAATGGGTTCCACCTCGTCTGGCACTTCCTTCCCCCCTTTTCTGCTTCCCCTATGAAGCAGTGGCAAAATCTGAAGTTTTTAGCGCCATCTGGTAACGTTTTGTGTATTATTTCACTGTCTTGAACTGTTTTTATTATTTATGAATGTGTTTTATTATTGTTCACCGCCCTAAGCCTTGTGTATACAGGGGAGGGCGGTCTAAAAGCTTAATCTATAAATAATAGATCTATAAATCTCTTTCCTTTGGATTTTATTTCCTCTTTGCTCTCCTATCTCCCTTTTGTTATAGGTATGAAGTTAATACTTCTTTAACTGGATAAACAGTTAAAAGACTGTGGCTATGTGCGGGTGGAGGGAAGCCCTTTTTCTCTGGGGATATTTAAAATTGACAGCACATTTTTATGTTTGCTGAGCTGACATTGTAACGATTGCACCTATGCTGAGGAATGTATACCTTCAACCCCCTCCAGGCCTCATCGCTCAGCCCTGTTACAGTTTTGACAGCTGAGGGAGGCTGTCTCAGGAAAGTCTTATTAATTTTTTAGGTGAAATACCAGAGATTGACACTTGTGGTTATTTCCTACAATAAGATCATTCAAATGGTGCTCAAGGATAAGCAGGACAGAAATGGGATTTGATCTTTTATGTACATTATGACCGATCACAGTGAATTGCGGTGTGTTCATGTGGCTGAAATCATTTAGGTTTTGCAGATTTCGAGATGTGTATGCATAATTTATAGTAATTTATACTAATATGAATGCGGCAGGTACATATTGAAACACACATACAATGCATGAACAACTGTTATGATTATGAGTTAGTCTCTAGAGTTAGTCTCTAGTCTTAATCCACTACCGACCACCAAGTATGACCTACTACCATCAAGTGTCCTTCAAGCTGGAAGTAAAAAAATAAGAAATTAAAAGCAGCACACCAGACAGGGAAACTTTATTTAAATTGGGAGAATCAGAATCTCACAAAGAGTGGCAATTTGTACATGAGCCAAGTTTGGAGAACCTGTTCCTCTCTTGTCTTTAGCCCTGTTTGCTGGTTATATGCACATATAATCCACTTGATTTCTAAAAAAAAATGTGTGTTTTAAGTCATTCTCATGTTAAACTCATCACATGTACAGCTGAATGTGTGGTACAAACCTCACATTTATTCAGGTGCTGATCCTTGACTTGAATTGCAAAGAGAATGCACATTGGGTATTTCTTACAAACATACATGTAGAATATATGTTTGTTCACAGTAACATGTGGACAGGACTTTTGTTGCTATTTTTGTTTTCTTCCTGTAAGCTCATAACATATCATGGATTGGAAAAGAATTATTATTTGGGAGGTCTGGCCCCAGGTGGGGAGATCATTCTTGTTTGATTTTTTTTAATTTTATTTACTGTGTACATTTTTTTAAAGGGCTTGGGGGCATGATCTAGAATTTTATGCTCAATTTAAACCAACTCTCCTCTTCTGGCTGCCAGAAGTCATCTTAAATATGGAGAAAATGCTGCCTTCCTAACCAGGGCCGGCTCCAGGTGTCTGGGCACCCTAGGCAGGACAGCCTGGGGCGCCCCCCACTGGGGATGCCAACATCCCGGTGGGGCCTGGAGACCAGGGGGCAGAGGTAGAGCGCTGGCTTTCCTGGAGGCTCCGCAGCAGCGGGGCCCCCAGGAAAGCCAGGGAAGGGGGCAGGGGTCTAGCCGCCACCCCCTCCCTCCCAGCGCCGGCTTTCCCGGGGGCTCCGCGGCCACGGGGTCCCCAGGAAAGCCAGGAAGGGGATGGGGGTCTAGCCGCCACCCCTCCCTCCCCGCGCTGGCTTTCCTGGGGCTCCGCGGCTGCGGGGTCCCCGGGAAAGCTGGGAAGGGGACGGGGGGTCTAGCCACCACTCCCTCCCTCCCAACGCTGGCTTTCCCGGGGGCTCCGCGGCTGCAGGTCCCCCAGGAAAGCCGGGAAGGGGGCGGGGTCTAGCGGCGGCGGCAGCAGGCGCCTGGTTAGGGCAGCGGGGAGGTGCTTTTGGGGGGAGTGGGGTGCCATTTGGTGCCCCTGAGGCCGGCGGCGCCCTAGGTGAGCGCCTAGTTCGCCCAATGGGTGATCCGGCCCTGTTCCTAACATATGGGGCTAGCTTGTAGCCTCTCATGGTGCTATGATGCACAAAGGATTACAGGTGTCAGCAAGTGATTTGAATTCTTTCTACCCTGTTTTTATAGCTGAAAATGATCTGAGACCACCTTATCACTTTTCTCCCACAACACTGAGGCTGAGAAATATCCTATCTTGCTTCTGATTGGCTCTGAGCACTTCAGTCTTTGTACCACAGTCTCCTGTTCAACTGTCTCTTACAAGATGAAGGTCGTTGCAAAGCACCTACTAACTGTAGCCGCAACCACTAAGAGAGCATCCAATCCACTTTTCCAGGAAACACACTGAGAGAGGAGGAGAAAAAGAAAGAGAGAGAGAGATTCAAAATCCGTAGTTTATGGTAAAATATATTTTTTTTATTTTCTGCTGCAATGCTTTTAGTTTCTGTTTAGGAGTTTGGCTGGGAGCCAAAACCTGCTATTGTCTTTGGTGGAGTGAAAGGAGCCATGGTGTTGTTTGTAATATAGCACTCTGCAAATGCTCAAAGAAAGTACTGATCAAAAAGTACACCACAAAATCCCTTGGTTTTTTCAATGGTTTTCAGGTGGAGTTAGTGTTGCCGACTCCAGCCTGGGAAATTCCTTGAGATTTGGAGTGCATCCTAGGGGGGAGGATGGGGTTTGGGGAGAGATAGTATACTCTGAAGCTGCCATTTTCTCAAGGGGAATTGCTCTTCGTAGTCTAGAGATCAGTTTTAATTCTGTATGAACTTCAGCCCCCAGAGGTTGGCAACCCTCGGTGGAGTGGAGCTGAACAAAGCCAATCATGTGCCCTTGAGAGCTCTAACTGGTTCTTTTGTCAAGGAAGAGGAAGGCACTGAATGATCAGAGAATAGATTCTGGGGCTTACTTTCCCCACATGCTTAATTTATTTACAAAAACAAATATTTTGTCCCCTTACCCTTCGAAGGGCATGGGATTGGAGGAGATATGCTTGAATGACTGAATGAGTAGATTGTAGGGCTCAATCTCAAGTCTAATGTTTACTTTTTTAAAAAGAGAAGTATCATGTGAAAGTTACATATTATGTTTTCCTAGAAGGAGAAGAGATGAACGGATGCTGGGGGAGGGGAACCAGTCAATCAATAAAGCTTTTGGGTTCAGCTGGTATCATGTTTCTTGATTGTTTAAAGTCAGTAGAAGAATGAATTTTAACAGGTGCATCTACTAAAAATTATCTCAGTTATAGGTATAGAAGTCTCAGGATTAAACCTTTTGGCACTATTGGCCTTGATCATATTTGACATGGTCCATGGTCAAGAGATTTATAGCTCATAGTTTTAACCACTGCCTTTATTCAGTTGCATAAGTCTTTTTACAGCTTTTATTAAAAAGAAGAAAGTATTAAAAGTATAAGAATTTGGTCAACAGAGTGAATAAACAGAGTGTGGCAAATGAAGTTCACTGTAGGTAAGAGTAAGGTGCAATAAAAAACAAAAACGCCCTTCCTTTAAATATGTGGCTGATAGATTTTGAACTCTCCAAGACTAAGAGGTAAAGAGATCTTTGAGCTGTAGGGGATAGCTCGATGGAAATGCCAATTCAATCTGTGGCAGCAGTGAAAAAGATAAACTCCACGCTAGGGATTATTAGGGAAAAGACTGTAAATAAAACAGCTAATAATGCTGTTGTGTAGATCTATGATGTGGCCTCATCTGGAATACTATGTACAGCTATGGTCATCATATCTCAAAAAGGATGTTAGAGAGCTAGAAATAGTGCAGAAGAAGGCAACCAAAATATTTAAGGGGTTGGAACACTTTTCTTATGAGGCAAGGCTAAAGGGTTTGCAACTTTTCAGTTTAGGGAAAAGATGATGGGGGTGGGGATAAAGAGAACTCGTTCCCCCTAAATACTAGAACTTGGGGGTACTCAATGAAGTTAATGGGCAATAAATTCAAGATGGAGCAAAGGGAGTGCCTTGGACTAGATTGTTCAGTGTTTTTGTGATGACTAAGTAATCAATAGATATTTGTTATCAGGGCTTTTTTTCTGGGGGAATGCACTGGAACAAAGTTCCAGAACCTCTTCGAAAAAATTCTTTTTAAAATGTTTAAAAGTTCATGAGTTTTCAGTATACAGATTGAAAACTTAATTTCCCTCTTGAGAGTTTTGGTACCTTTTCTTTTCTTTTTTTTAAGAAACCCTGTTTTAAAAAAATAATAAAAAAGAAACCCTGTTTGTTACTTATACATGATGTACCATAAAAACATATGTAAACAATTCAGATAATGGAGAATATGAGATTACGAATCAGCATGAAAAAATCTCAATTATACATTTTATGAAGAACAATCATATCCTTTATTTAAACAATTTCTAAATCTTTCCAGAATGATCAACAGTCGTTTTGAGGAAAGATTGGGTATGTGAGCATAATCAATGATGAGGTGCCAAACAGAGCACAATTATTCAGATTTCACCTGCCTTCTGATGAGCTTTAGCTGGCAGAATGGCATTTTCATCAAGGCTAGTTGGCAGACTTTGAAATATCAGATCTGTACATAAAAAATGGGGGAGGGGTGCTGCATCCAGACTGGGATAGTCTCTTCCTTGGCTCCCAAGCTGTAGCAGTTTCTTTGTGGAAAAGCACTCATACATCATCCTCTAATAATCCATTTTCCAGGGTTTCCCTATTCAAACCTGGACTGGTGTGATCTTTCCATAAAGAATAGAGTCCAAGTGCATTGGGAAGATGTATATCTTAAGCACCTCCCTCCCCCCCAGTCAGTGCTAATTTCCTTCTGCCAGTGGGAGGGTTGGGGACAGGGACATGATGGGGGGATGGCATCACACATGTGATGGCATCACTTCCAGGGAAGGTGGTAGTTCTAGGAATTGTTGATTACTCTATGGTAAAACCTCTGAGTTTCTGGCAGTTCTAAGAACTGCCACTGCCGCGTCCAGGTTTTCCCCAGAAGTGACATCATCAGGTTCACACATCAGTGAGTTTTTTTAAATTTGCCCCCTGCTGCCTTTTGGAGTGGTGGTGGGCAATGGGAGGTTGGGGCAGTGGATCCTCCTCCTGACTGGGGGCTAGGCAGGCCTGCTGCCAGCCCCTTCTACCCAAAGTTTTCTCTGTATGCCACCAGACACCTTTTTGCGTTTTTTTTTTTTTAAAAAAATTATATTCTTTCTCAGCTGGGAAAAGGTCACTTTTTCTCATTTTCTGATGAAAGCAATCTCTACATCTTGAGTTCCAAAAAATATTAAAAGAGCCCAAGGCAGTTTCCCACATATTTCCACACTGCAACTTTGATGGGGTGGTACTTGGTAGTTTACATGGCTCTAAGACCCAGTTCACACAGTAATATGTGAAGTGGTAGTTATTAAGAGGAAAGCTTATCAGCTGATAAACTGACCTGCATTAACAGAAGAACACTTCCCTGGGGATGAGAGCTCTATCTGTGATAGCTGATATGTGATAGCCAGGATACAACTGACACAACTACAGTTTTAGTGTGCTCTCTGTTGCTGCTATGGAATATAATTGTATTGACTACTGGCTACGTTGTACCACATATTTGGTAATTTACCTAATATATGTCCTTGCCAAACTAGTTTAGTTGAGAATGAAAAATGAACAGAGGAGTTATGAAACCTTTAAAATGAACAATATTATATTCCAGCACAAGCTTTGGTTGAGCAGAGCCCACTTCTTCAGATATAATGAGGGGCTCCTCATTAGGCATATCTTTTATGTAGGAAGTATTTTAAAAAGCAGGATCAAAGGTCCATGTAATATATTGCTTCTTTCCAACAAGACTTCTTCCAACAGAGAGACTTCCTCCAACAAATAAAGACTTTTCCCCATCAGAAGAAGACTTTCACTGTCGAAACAAAAGTCATTCTCCAGTGGATGGGGTCTTTCTTGAAGGAAAATTAGCAGAAGAGAGTCAGAGGATCCAATTTAGTTGTAGGATCCAACCCACTGATTGTTGCTGAGTTTTGTTTTCTTCTGCACCTTGCCCCCCATCACATCTCATCCATTCTGTAGGATCCCTGAACCTACAGAAGTAGATTTTCTGGGGGTGCAAATGGTTGCATTGTATAGGGGATGTGGAAATCCCTGATCCAGGAGTGGAACACCAATGACAGATTTCTGGGGGACTAGATATCAACCCACACATAATTTTTCTCTCTGTCACAATAGTTATTTTCTGTCCATTTCCCCACTGCACTGAGATTTCCAGGGTGAAATTAATATAAACTAGTTTGAGGAGATATGACCTGAGCATACCCAAGCCCAAATTATTAACTGAGGTAAAACTGACAGGCATAAAATGGTTTGCTTTTTAAAAGCGAACAAGAACAAAGTTTAATTCAGGAAAAACAAACTGAAGTAAATATTAATACTTAACCAGGAGTTGTGGGATGTTAGTTTTACACAGTACAGTGAGTACACGCCTCATGAAACTACTCTCTGGCAGGTTTATAACATATCAAAACAGTACTCTGCTGTGTACCAGTACCAGGCTCAGAAAAGCCCTGCTGGGCTACTGTAACATCAGTACATCCTGTTCCCTTTAAAAGGAACCTTAATCAAAGATATGGTATCTTTTCAGATCTTTAGTTCAGATTCCTGTTAGCCAATCTACCTGTCACAACCCCATTCTCATTTCGTGTGGGTCAGGCCAAAGTAACAAAATAAAAATTCTCCCAGGGTATCTTTACACATGCCAATTCAAAATTAAATAAGTATACTGCAACTTTTATATTTTTCCACAAGAAAACTTATGGAGATTGACAACATGTATGTTCTCCTGTTCAGTTGCCACAAAGAACTCTATTAAAAGTGTCACTTTATATAATCATGTTGTTTTATTTGGAGCAAGGGTACACATTTAGGGCTATGTTATGACATATAGCCAATATGTTATTAAGGAACATCCCTGTACCAGGAATAAAGTTAAAGTTGGAAGAATAACATGTTGGGGTGTGTGTGTACATACATATACACATATATAGTATGTTCATTGTTTTTCTCAAAGTTTTGTGTCTAAATGGCAGAGAAGACCTTGATCAAGACATCCCAGAAGAAGACTCAGATTGCATTATGACAATTTTTTTTTCTCACTTAGTTCTATTGGATTGGACGGAATTTTTTAAAAATAAAAGCACATTATTAATGGTACCTTACACTTTAGCTTTTATCTACATTCTATGCCAACTCTTTTGGTTCGATCCCATTTGAATTCCATGCATGGAAGCACAATTTCCCCCATCCCTCCCCCCAAAACAACACAAATTGCCTCTTGAAATTCTGTTTCTGGGGGATGGGGAACATGCAGGGGCAACATGAGGGGGTACTTGGAAGGCTGAGAGTCTTGTATGTTTGGGTCTTTGGGGTGGGATCCAACCCTTTAGATTCATGGGTGGAGATACCAAATGAATAAAACTGATTTTATGTTTCTTCTTTTAGTTGTTGGCAAATAAAAAAATTATAAGTGAGGACCTACAAGAAACTTGCAGGAGTGGCTATCCCATTGTCCCCCCCTTTGCTTCCTCCCCTCTCCCCATAGTTCTCTGTCTCTCACTCTTTCACCTTCCTGCCACCTATTCTTTTACTCTCTCTCTCCTCCATTCCTGTTACTTTCTCTTTCTTTTGGCCTTCCATTGCATAACTTTCTCCCTTTCTGCCCGATCACTCTCCCAGCTGCCCACCTGCTTCCTCTCCCTCAACAGAAGCAGTAGTGGTGGCAGCTCTCCAAGAATCACAATGGATCTCCCAAATATAGAGATCAGTTCCCCTTAGGGCTGCCAGCTCCAGGTTGGGAAATTCCTAGAGATTGGGGTGTGTGTGGAGCCTTTGGAGGGTGAGTTTTGGGGAGGGAAGCAACCTCAGCAGGGTATGAATCCATTGGCTCCACCCACCAAAGCAGCCATTTTCTCCAGGGGAACTGAACTCTGTCATCTGAAACACAGTTGTAAGTCTGGGTGATCTCCAGCCCTCACCTAGAGGTTGGCAACAATACTTCCTGAGGACAAAATGGCTTCTTTGGAGGGTGGAGTCTGTGACGAACTGACCTCTAAAACCAGGATGCTTAGTGCATCAAAAGCAGTGAACTGGGAGATTAGGGTTTAATGCCTCTGCTGCCTGCATTCACCCCCTTCTCTCTGATTGGACAGCACCAGCTGAGGAGAGTTTTTGAAAGTGTTGTTAGTTGTCAGTCAGGAGGAGTGTGTGTGTGTGAGAGAGAAACAGACAAGTTCACTTGGGAAATGAAGGGACACAACTCCTTAGCTGTGGTCAGATATGCAGTTTGATACATTTTGGCCCTGCCTCTAATTGATCCAGGGTTTTTGTAACAGAAGAATTCTGAGCAGACTCACCCCTTTAACACTCTTTGGGTGTGTTCAGATGCGCAGTTTGAACTGCTTTTGGCCCGCTTCAGTAACGGATTTTATGTGCATGTTCACACACCCAACATCTGCACACCATCCCCAGCTGTCGCTTTCCAGATCAAACCCCCTTTAAACTGGAGTATTTTGATACCAGGTCACCAAGTGGTGTTTTCCTGATTCTCTGGTTCTAGCTGCACTTTTCTGATGTCTGATTACTCTTGCAGTGTTGAGCCACTTCCGGGTGCTTTAACCCCCTCCCCTCTGGAAACCCCGAGGCTTCTGCTTTTCATCCACCATTTTTTTTATGCATCGGCGATGTATGCATAGGCAGAGCTCCGCTCCTAAGTTAATAAAGCCAAAGTTTAAATGGTAACTCATTTTAGCATTTAGACGAGTTCAGGATCTCACAGAGGCCAATTTTGGGGTAAAAGTTTAAAGGGAAGTGTTCACTTAAAGTTTAAAGGGTAGTGTGGAAATCACTGTTCTGTGCACACATGAAAATGTTAGTTCTACAGATGGCCGCCTGTGCGCATGCTCAAACGGAGAGAAAAACAACAACACTGATGCATGCTCCTGCATATGGACAGCGGGGAGCGATGTGGCTGCGCAGCGATCTGGAACAAGGAGGTGAGTGTGATCGCAAATCTCCGGGTTAAAAAAACACACATCAGGCCTGCAGCAATTTAAACTGCTCCCAGCATGCTGTCTGACCGCACCCTTTAAAGCACTTTCACCCTGTCCTTGAGCAATCAGACACAACAGCCAGGGAGTGGGGAGTGACTGCATCCTCAGAGGCAGGATGCCAGTTACCTCTGAGGATGCCAGTCACAGCTACTGGCGAAACGTCAGGTCCTACAATGCCAAGACCATGGCCACACAACCCAGAAAATCTACAGCAACTAATGAACTCCAGCCGTGAAAGCCTTCAACAACATAGTTTTATGAAACTTTATTAAGACATGTTGTTGCTGAAATAAATCTCCAAGACATACAAACGTTTCAGTCAAGAACTGAGTCTCTAAAAATATAAGCTTCAATTTACTCTGTTGCCTGTTCAAAATAATATAATTTGTATCAACAATAAAATTTACCTCAATGTCTTGTCCCCTTCCCTATTCCTAACTCAACTGAGCCTGTTCAATAATATCAGCAGCAAGGGTCCATCATAGAGTCTATGGCATTATACCTGTCTAATGTCTCTCCCCTCCTCAAACCCCACCTTCCCCGGGCTTCACCCCTCAAATCTCCAGGAATTTCCCAACCTGGAATTGGCAACCCTATCTCCTTTCCAACCAACAGTCAACCTACCTTTATCTGCACCCTCTGTCTTCAGCTTTCCATTGCCTCTCTCTCTCTGCAGCCTTTATCTCAGAAAACTATGCTCTTTCTTCACTGTGGGGACCAAAGCAGCTTACATTATTCTCTTCTCCTCCTTCTCATCCACTCAACAACCCTGTGCAGTAGGTTAGGCTGAAAGTATGTGACTGGTCCAAGATCATCTAGTCAGCTTCTACAGCAAGATGGGGATTGAACCTGGGTCTCACAGACCCTACTCTGAAGCACTGACTGCTACACCAAACTGGCTTCATAGGGTGGCTGCTGTTGAACAGTAACAAGCAGCCAGTTCTACTTGAGAATTACAACTGAACTCCAGACATCTGTCCCCCTGGAGAAAATGGTTGCTTTGGAGAGTGGACCTTGTGGCATTAGGCCATGCCAAGGCCTCTCCTCAAACCCTGAACTCCTCAGATTTTACCACAAAACCTTCTGGAATTTCCCAGCATCAAGCTGTCCACCCCAGTCAGGCCTGGCCCCTATAAATCCTCCCTCAAAGACCAAAATAGGCCTGGAAAGGACCCTGCCCTCTTCTCCTGCCTTTTTACTGACAAAAACTGAAGGTCGGAATATGATGGTTGCCTAGCAACAGCCATTGAGGGAATTTGTTACTTAAAGTTACAAGTACTTCTTTTATCATTTTCGGGTTTTTTAAGCTACCTAGAATATTTTTTTAGATTTCACATTTTTCTGCAAACCTGCAGACGATACAACTCTAATGGCAGAAAGTGAAGAGGACCTAAAGAGTCTCTTGCTAAGAATGAAGGAGGAGAGTGCAAAAGTTGGCTTGAAACTCAACATAAAAAAAAACTAAGATCATGGCATCCAGCCCCATCACTCCTTGGCAAAGAGAAGGGGAAGTGACAGAATTCACGTTCCTGGGATCCAAGATCACTGCAGACGGTGACTGCAGCCATGAAATCAAAAGACACCTGCTCCTTGGGAGGAAAGCTATGGCAAACCTACATGGCATAATAAAAAGTAGAAACATCATCCTGCCAACAAAAGTCCATATGGTCAAAGCAATGGTATTCCCAGTAGTAATGTATGGCTGTGAAAGTTGGACTGTAAGGAAGGCCGAGTGCCGAAGAATAGATGCTTTTGAATTATGGTGCTGGAGAAGACTCTTGAGAGTCCCTTGGACTGCAAGGAGATCAAATCAGTCAATCATAAAAGAAATCAACCCTAACTGTTCCCTGGAAGGACAGATACTGAAGCTGAAGCTCAAATACTTCGGCCACCAAATGAAAAGGGAGCAGTCACTGGAGAAAACCCTGATGCTAGGAATGATAGAAGGTAAAAGAAGATGAGATGGGTAGACAGTGTTATTGATGCAACGAACATGAAATTGAGCAAACTCCAGAGGATGGTGGGAGACAGGAGGGCCTGGCGTGATGCGGTCCATGGGATCGTGAAGCGTCAGACTCAACTGTGCAACTGCAACATCAAAAAGGGCCCTTTTCAGGTTTGTCTTGCCCATTCACAGCTCCAGTCACCAGATTTAAGTATCCAAAGATATCTTAACTTTGCTATTAGAATATAAGATTGGTATATGGCGGTAGGATTAACTGTGACATGGCACGATGGCAATTGACGTGATCCTAAAACAATATTGTTAGTTGATTTGAAGACTAGTTGCAGAACTTGAGTTAGAAGTCTTTTTTATGTCTTCTTACAGCAGTGAAGCTTTATATAGCTGCTAACTGGGGGGGGAAGTCAGAGCCTGTATCACTTAAGGATTGGTTAATGATAAAATTAACTTATTGTGCAAGAACTAAAAACATGTTCAGTCATAAAACCAACTGGCTTTTAGAGAAATAATCAGTTTATTTTATTCTGCAATAGTAAATTCTAGGATACAGCTCAATCTTATGTACCTTTTGATTGGATATATCTTTATGGGATGTATGGTATTTCTCTTTTTTGTATTGTTACGTATAAAGTAAAGGTAATTTTAAAAAGAAAAAGATCCTTGCCATGTCCTTCCTTTATCTGACCTCTAAGAAAATAGTTTTGGCCCCCAGTTGCTTTGCTGTGGTAACGGTGCTGAAGGACACAGCCTTGCGATGAAGCCTTTTGCAAAAGAAGAAATTGTTGGGTGGCAGAAGGCTGATGGAAGAGAGAGCATTCATGGCTGCTGTTATTTACATTGCAGCTTTTATTTTCGGTTTAACTCTAAAGGAACCACCTCACTGCCCATTAATCTTAGATAAAGGTGCAGCACTTTTATCGGGCAATGAAAATAGAAAAACATCTTAGTACAACATATACAAAAAAGACAACCTTGTCTTCATAATAGGCAACAGAACTGTAGACTTGAGGAGAACAGATGAAGGACAGGTTGGGGACAATAAGCAGCAATCCAATTTAGGTTGTACTAGCTAGGATGAAATTTACAACTGCCATCTATCCTCATGCTTTAAAGCAGATACTGATCACCAGCTGGGTGTAAGGAAAAAAAATCTCCCTCTGGTACAGTATCCTACAACTGGTGATGTGTATTTTTTGCTCTGATCATTGTGGCCAGGCCACTGTCTGAAGCAGGATATGAGACTGGATGGATCATTGGTCTGTTCTGGTGCATCAGTTTCTATGTTCTTAATTTTCTTCACAGCCTGCACAGATTGGGATCAAGTTATTTATACCAGAGAAGAAATTTTCACAGCATATTGTAATAGTTTCAGCCATTCTGTTGTTATCATAGATAGTAACTTAAATTGTTCCAGTGTCTCATCCAGAGCAACATAGAACATTTTTATAGGGTCTCAGTGATTTACTGCTTTTATTCTTGCTTGGGTTAAAAGGGGAAAAAAATGTCAGATGCTCTCCACTTAATTAGATCCATTTTAAATCAAACATCAGCTGCTGCATATAACCATTCAATATAACAATAGCAATAACATGAAGAAACAGCTTCAGTGATCTCTAAAGATGTAATTTAGAATTTAGCTTTGGATTTATTTTAAAGGGAAGATGTAACATTGCCTTCATAGCTGAGAGATTTATTAGTGCTCTGCCTTTCCATTATCCAAGCATCTCACTTGCCCTAAAGCACATCTGCACCACAAAGACAAAGAGAGTGGGGATTTTCTATATTCATAAATTACAGATGATGCTCTTAGCAATACATCGATCAAGACAATTCTCTAGATGAGTGAGATCTACCTGTGAAATATCTGTTCTAAACAAGTAGCAGAGGATATTTTTTGGGGGGGGGATGTCAGTAAGTGAATGTAGTCTACAGTCCCAATTTGTTTTATGAGGAATATTTCAGTTTCTGACCCAAAGCTCTTTAATAGTATCTAGGGTAGCAAATCAAAGATAAAATAAGACCTTTGAGGAAGAAAGGAAAGCTTTCATTTTAATATTGCCCTGACTGCAAAACCTCTCACTTGTGTAAAAAAAATCATGTTTCAGTTAACGACAGCCCAGCAAACTCAGTGAATAATAGATGGGGCAATTTATGACTAATTTGTATTCGTTTTTTAAACTTGCACATTGAACTGTCCAAGCTAAATCACATGGTCAAATGGTTAACATTATTTATTTTCCACATTTTGAATTTATAGTCACTGTGTTTGTCTTGTCTCTCAGAACAGTGTTTTCCCCCACCCCTTCCTCCTCAGCTAGTTTATTAGCATACTGAGAAAAAGAGAGGGATAATCGGCAAGGGATACAGTGTAAAGAGAACAGAAGGAAAGATCTGCATAATACCAGGAAGATTATGTCAAAAAGGGGTTGCGAGGTTGCATGTGTGGGTGGATCCATGAGGTCAGGTGGTGACCTGAAGTACTCCACATCTACAGCCAATTGTGAAATGAACACAGACTGCAGCATAAGAAGAAGATTTGTAAGAATATTACAGCATCTGTAGAGCATGGAATACAGTTCTGCAGAATGGCAAGTGGTAAACAGCCATGAGAGAGAGAAAATCCTTGACTATTCACACAGAAGAGAAGACAAGGAGGACTGTGCTAAAGAGCAATACAGAAAAGTTTCTCAAGAAACAAGGTAGCAAGAGTGCCTCACTAGTCAACACAACAGGTAGTCAGTCCTTCAAAACTGAATCAGAAGTTATGGCTTACTATCTTCTAGAAACACACTGCAGCTCTTTCACTTCTCAAGGATGTTAACATTAATTTGAGACCTGGGATTTTGAAATGGATCTCTTGATATAGTGAGCTATCAATATATCGAATTCTCAACACAGCTGAATCTATCGATAGTTAAATCCAGAGACTGGAGCCATGGACAGGCAAGACAGATTTTCTATGAACCTGAGAAAAGCTCCAGGTTTGCAGAAAAAATCTGACATTTAAAAACAATATACACTGGGGGTTAACCCACCCCCCTCCCCAATAATAGAAGCAGTGTCTGTAGCATAAAGAAACAAATGCCCTCAGCGGCCTTGGTTTCTGTATATAAGAAAAAAAGGCAGGGGGAGGGGGCAGGGCCCTTTCCACGGCTGCTTCAGCCTTTGACAGAGGATTCATAGGGCCAGGCCCTGTCACAGCCACTGGTCAGCTTTCTCCCACCTGACTTAAATGACTAACCCAGGCCCAGCTGCTCCTACTGTTTAACAGCAGCCACCCCACAAAAGCCTGTGTGGTGTCGTGGTTAGCATTTCAGACTAATATCTGAATCCCTGTTCTGCCATGGAAGCTCACTAAGTGACCCTGGGCCAGTTATACATTCTCAGTCCAACATAACTCACAGCAGCCCCGTAGGCAAGAATTTTTTTGAGGGGATTCCGGGGCACCAGGGAGGCACTAATTAAATAAGATTGCAAAATTTCATGGTTGGGGGTTAACGTTTATACCCAAAAAAAGGTGTTCGGGGACTTGGCATATAGTCACAAACTGCCCCATCTTTTCTGTCATTTACCTGTTAAAGAAATTCTGGTGCGTGCTTGCAAATCACAAAGAAGTTCCAGAATCTGTTTGGACACCCCAGCAACCCCCCCCCTTTCAGCATGGTTTAAAGCAGCCTGGTGCAGCCCGGTGAGCCTGATGACAAAGCCAATTAGACAGCAGGTCTCTGGCATAGTTTCTAGGCAAGGGAGGAGCTCCGAGCAATCCTGGTCCCACACAGATCTTGATCCTCCCCTGCCACCTGCCTCCTCTACCATTTTCTTCCCCATGTGGGTGTGGCCCCCTGCCCTGCCTGCCTTCTCTGCACCCAAGCTCACCTGCTGCCCTGCCTGCACCTGCCTTCTCTGGGCTGGGAGTCAGAGGGAGGGCAAGGTGAAGTGAGCCCAGGCAAGGGCTGCCGGCAGTCCCAGCAGGGCTCTGGCAATGAGCAGCCAGAAGCAGGAAGACTCCAGGTGCATGTCTCCCAGAGGTCAGCTACAGAGGGTGGCTACTTAGTTGGTCGCACGTGCTGCGGGCTGATGCAGCAGTGGCGTGGCTGAAGAAATAGTGAAATTAATTTAAAGAGTGGGGTGGGGGTGCAGTGAAATCAATAGGGGGCACAGCCCTGTGTGCCCCACCACTGGATATGGCCCTGCCTCACAGGGCTGTGAGAGTAAAATGGAAGAGAGGAGAATGCTGTAAACTCCTTTTAGTCCCCATTGTGGAGAAAGGTGGGATATAAATTAAGCAAATGAATGATAAATATAGGTGAATATAGGGAGGCAGATAAAAGGTAGTTTGGTGGGTGGGGAGAAGGAAGCAGGGAATGTTGAGGAAAGGGTGCTGCCAGGAGTAGAGAAAGAAGAAATAATGTAGTGAGGGGTAGACAATTGAAAGTAAGGTGCCCCACTGCAAAGACTTGCAGGCTCCCTACCATTACAACTGGACCTGGCCCAGTGGCTGGCTGTGTGCAACTCGGGTGGTGGGTGGCATAATGCAGTGGTTGGAACCTGCAGAGTTTTCCCAGAGAAAGGTTGTTGGTGGAAGGAAGGAGGGAAAGCTGGAGATGGGCAGATAAAGGTCAGTTGGCTGGAGGGTGGGAAGGAGAGAAAGAAGCAGGAAAAGGGGACAGGCTATGGGGTCTTTCAAAGTAGGGAAGCAGGAAAGAGTGGGGAAGGGGAAAATGAGATGCCCTCTGCAAGTCCATGTGGGTCTCCTCCTTCTCTCTCTCTCTAAATTTACACCAGAATTGCTTCAGTTGCAGTAGCTTCCCCATTCCACAGTGGAAGTTGAAGATCTACAGTTCTATTTCATTCACTGGAATGAATGGAATATCTCAAACAAGAGCAGGAGATGTCTGGCCTTCTGGACCATTACTCAAGCAACTTTAATTGTAAATCAGCATTAGCAATCGTAGAACAGAAAACCTTATGTAGATTATGAAAGCAACCAGCTCTTTAGCAGAGAATAATTTTTTTTCTCTCCCAAAAAGTTGCTTCCTCATGGAAATTTTCCTCCACATGGAGTACAACATTGTTAGAGTGAGGAGAAAGAGGTATCCAAGCAGCAGGATGTCCCATTGCAATCACTGTTGCACTGTGCCTTTGCACAAGTGCAATCAGAGAAAAGGGAGAGGAGTGGGGGTGGAGGGTAGTGGCAGTAGCAGTAGCAGTGTGGGAATGGGTGTGTACAGATGCCTTTCCTACCTGTTTTCACCCCAGTTGCTGCCGCTATGGCATGGGGCCCATTTTTGTGCCCTTGAGTGAATGAAGTTGTGATGGATTGCACAGAGAAGCAGGTTTTAAAATGCTGCTATTTCAGAGAGACTGGGAGATTAGGAGTTAATCTGCTCTGGAGTGAAGGGTTTGTGTGATTGGCTGCTCTTCACACTCTCTGATTGGCCAGCATCAGCTGAGAGTGAGTTTAACATCAGCTGTTCTGGAGATAAAAGGGTCTCTTGTCTTCTGACAGAGGAAGGGATAACTGGAGTCAGTGTTCTGACATGGTTAGTCAGAAAGGATCTTCTACAGAGAGAAAAGACTCCTTTGCCTTAACAGTATTAGAACAACTGAGGGAGCATTGTGATTCTGAGTCAAGAAAGCTAACAAAAAGGACTGCTTTACACAGACAACGGGTACTGGAAGAGAGATTTGGCAAGGGTGACTGGGTTAGGCTGTAACTCCCACTCAAGCCAAACACACAAGAGTCATTGCTAAGAAGAAGAATTCCTGCCAGTAAAAAGGGGTTGGGCGCTGAGGAGAACCCAGGTCTCTGGTAAAGGGAATAAGCTTTAGACACCTGTGAAGTTAGTGGGAAGCTACAATTTTCTGAAGGGAGATTTTCTAAGGGCAGAAATCTAGACACTCTAAGGCAGAGTTCAGACTGGCAGTTTGTCCCAAGGTAGGCATGTTTCAGAAACGTTTCACAAATGGATTAAAGGGCCAGTTCACATGGGCACATCTGTCAGGCATTTCCCAGCCGTACTCAACCTGTCTTGTAATGCTTCTGAGTTTAAAAGGTACCAGTTGAAAGTAGTAGCAACCCTGGAGAGCGCGTTCAGCCCGCTTCCCAGAAATGTGAATGTGAACAAGCTGATCTGGTAGGGATGCTCTTATGCCCATGAGCGCATGAGTGCATATTGTCAGATTCCATTACAAAAAGCTGCTTACAGCTGCACCTCCACCAGGGGCGGGCCAACAGTGTGAACGCTCTCTTGCGCCTCTTCCCCGGAATGTTCCCACATCAGTTAGTGCAGTGTGACCAGGAAAACCCGGAACACGTTGTTCTGGGTCTTTTTTGCCACAACTCCCTCGTGCTTCAAACTGCCAGTCTGAACTCAGCCTAAGAAAGAACTATTCTCCAGGGAACTCTATTAAGATCCTGTATAATTGCTGAAACATACTAAGAAAAGTACCTCTCACGGAAAAGAACTAGAAATCTCTGAAAAGAAACTACAACACTCTCTTGTATGTTTTAAGTTTTCAGTTCTGTACATATTATAAAGTTTTACCTCAGAATTTCTAAGCCTTGACCTCTCCTATGTATAATTCCCTGCCTGTTAAATAAAACCTTTATTCTGTTTTGAAAGTTATTCTGCCTCAAGTGTCATTTTAAAAGGGTTTAAAAACAAGACAGCTCCTGTATGCCCCTCAAGTTCCTCTGCTAGGTCAGAAGCCTAAACAAATATCTGGAAGAGGGTGGGACAGTTTAGTCTTTTAAGACAAAGAAGAAATAAATGCTACTTGGGGGCAACTCAGTCACTGAGGGGATCTAAAGGGTTTTGGTGGGAAAGTCAGCCTGAGAGTTGGGAAGTGACAGGAATCCATCACAGAAGTCATACCAACCTAAGCCCTTCTTCAATTTGTACATGGGAATGAATTAGAAATCTGGAAGCAAACAAGCAGCATAATAAAAAAGAAGAAAGGAAACTGGGAAAGAAGTGAGATCCTTGAAGAAAAAAGTGCTTAATAATTAGAGGATTCATCAGAACAGGGTTATATAACAACTTCTTCTGATACGTATCACCAAACCGAGCAATCTATGGTCAAGTGTTCAGAAGTGGCATTTCTTCTTGTTTTTAATCTCTGTTTTGCTGAGTACAACCATTGAGGCTGGAACATTCTTGTCAAAATTAATTCTGAATGTTCCACAGCAGGTCAGTGGAGGAAACTTTCCTGGGAGACATCTCAATCTCTTTCTGTACAAGAAAGAAAGAAAGAAAGAAACTACAATCCCATTATAGCTGATGCCTACAGAACAGCAAATAGAATGAGCCAATGATTCATTCTGCTGGGACTTGGTAACTTATTTCCTTTGGACAAAACAGCCAAAATAATACATCATAGTAGAAAATGCTATGGAGACTTAGAAAGATTCCACTATTGTTAAACATGATGTCACTGTTCTGTTGCTAATTCATTTTATAGCAGACATCCTTTTAACATCATTTATGGAAATAAATTGGCTGTCTCTTGACCATTTATGAAAACACCCTGATCTCTCAATAGTGAACCCTGTGAACTTTTAGCTGTGCAGGTAGCAAACACTGCTGCTGTTTCCTGAGTAGCTTTTCATGAGGTTTTAAAAAGATTCTGAATTCACAGAATGATGCCTGCTCACATGCAGCCTAACAAGCTGATGAGGGACTGCACTTCTTTCAAGTAACCAGTAGGATGGTCAGGATGTCAGTCAGACTAGGACTGGCAGATCCCATGTTGAAATCTTGCTTAGCTATGAAATTTTGGAGTGACCTTAGGCCAGTGTTTTTCAACCACTGTGCCGTGGCACACTAGTGTGCCGTGAGATATTGTCTGGTGTGCCGTGGGAAAAATTCCAATTTCATCCGTAACATATGAACAATTATAAAATAAAGTATTATTATTTCATAATAAAGTAATTATAAAATAATTTCTTTGTGTTTATTTGATTCCTATTCAAGAGAATTACTTTATATATAGTCAATATAGGCACAGAGTTAATTTTTTTTAACATTTTCTAATGGTGGTGTGCCTCGTGATTTTTTTCATGAAAAAAGTGTGCCTTTGCACAAAAAGGTTGAAAAACACTGCCTTAGGCCATCTCTCAATTTACCTCGCAGGACTGTTGTCAAAATAAAATGGAAGGGGGGGACCATCTAAGTTGTTGTGATGAAGGACAGAATAAAAAAATAAATAAGCTATAACCCTTCCTCACCATAGTAAATATAGCACTTTTACCCATAGTAACACTGCATATGGAAAAATGTTCTGTTGATAATCTACTGTTTCCAAGATTTCTGCACCTCAGAACTTCTTATTGCTTTTAGCAGATTTTTGTTAACAGTCTTACCATTTCACATTTGAATTCTTTAAGAACTCTCCAGTGAATCCTCTTTTCCTATAGATCTAGTAAGTGCATTCTTTTGTACATACTGAAGTGCCTGTTCTGCTGTCGCTTGCATATGTATGAGGTCTGTATTCTCAGATAGACACAGAGGGACTCTAGATCTGGGTGCAATGCTCAAACCAAAAATAGCAAATACTTTGATCTCATCTTCAACAGAACATGATGATTTATTTGACATAATCCCAGGAAACTGAAAGACAAGTAAGAACTGATTTTTGTTTGCTCTTTTAAGGGTGCTAATAACTCCTCTTCAACCTCAGCAGCATACAGCCTAGTAACAAAAGGCTCCAGGTTGATACTTCTAAAAGCACTGTTTTCTTGAACCTTTCCCTCTAACTACGCAAGGAAGATCTGTGTTGATGATTTGTGTTGATCATCATTGCATATCATTCCCCGAATACTAGCACTAATACGTACCAATCTGGGATGTGGTTGACGTGGCAACAGGACATTCATTGCCTAATTTAACTGCCCTGTCTTGCAGCAATATTTGTTTCTGCTGAATGGAAAAAAACAGTGCTAGAAGACACTTAGCATTATCCAATTAGATCTGAGGAAAGGAAAAACCCTGTAGCCAGTCCTATAGCTACATTCCTGGTAGCCAGGCATGTGGAACTACATGAGCACTAGACATCTTAGAATTAAGATCTTTGCCATCCGGGTTAACAATTTAGCTTTCCTTTATGTCCTTCTCTGTCAGTGTTTCACTAGGTTCAGAAGTGGTGAAATTAAAGAGGAGAGTGAGAGCAAGGAAATAGCACACTTCCCCCCAAGATACTCATGGAAAAAGGCTTTCTTGCTGTATGTTTCCTAGTACAGCTCCCCTGTGTACATGAAAGACATTCCAGAGACCCTTGGGAAGAGTGTGGGATGTGGCATGGGGATCAGCACTGGACGCGGAATCCAGGAAAATTATAGGTCTCTCTCCTTTGAATGAACTAAAGTGCCTTCCTATGCAAACAGGGAGTGTGGATCTCATTAATTCCAGATAAATGTTAATTATCTGGTACACTTTTGCAATCTCATTTGAAGAGTTGCTAGAGAAACGTGTGGGTATTAGATCAAGTTGGGTAGCTGCGTTAGTTTGTCTGTAGCAGTAGAAAAGAGCAAGAATGGCTATTGTATACTCTCCAGTGAATTGCCTTTTCCTACACATCTAGTAAGTGCAAGCCCAAAACTGATCCACCTTGATGTTGGCATGAATATAATGACAAAATTTAGATATAGCCATGTAAGTCCAACAAAAGAAAAAAAAACACAGCAGCAGTACTGCATATATTTCAGCCCCCCCACCCTAATTTCTGTCCCCTCCCAGTAATGGAAGGAGAAGTTTTTTTTCATGTCTTCCAAGTTTTTGGAAATGTTATATCTCTGGGCATGATGAAAACCCTCACACAATAGAGGATGTATTACTGTCCCAGCCTGCTAGTAAAGATCCTCTTTTTTAGGTGCCAGGCCAAAACATTCATTTTTACCCAAGTTTTTAATTTAGGCAATTATTTGTTTTTAGACTCTGTTTCTAGTCTCAGATTGGTTTTATGATTTGTTTTAAGCTGCTAACTGTTTCATCTGTTTCTGTGCTCTGGCTTGGTTTTTAATGCTGAGTTTTCAATGCTCAGAGTTTAATGAGGGGTTTTAATAGTTTGTAAATTGTTAATGACTTTTAGGGATGCCACAAATTTCTCGGTGAACAGATGAACTTACTTTATTTGACACTTACCTTATTAGACCAGGAGTCTGTTAAGGATATCTTCAGATTGCATTGACTGGCATGAACTGCTGATAAATACCAAGTTTGCAGCTACCTGTTGGGTCAGAATTGAACTCACAGCTTATCTGAGATAAGCTGGGAGTTGAGTTCTTATGCATCCTGCCCTCTTACCCAAAAGCTAGACAGTGAAGTTGCAAAAGGGAGTGCTTCCATTCTCTCCAAATCAGATGGGGACAAGGAACTGGGAGAAAAAAGGCTAGTTTCCCTCTTTTTTTTCAGCAGCCCAAGCAAACATCTTGGAGTAGGGGAAAGAGAAAGGAAACAATTTGGCTTCTGGCCCACAATTTTCTGCATCCCAGGCAGTCTGGGAAGCAGCAGATTTTTCAAGATGGGAGATCAGAAGAACCCAGTTTTTGGCTGCATCTGCTTCTGATCCTTTCTCCTAAAAAACTTTGCTGGGTATACAGCAAATTTGACCCAGCAGGGAAGTCAGCTTCTGATGGTTACAAGTAACCTGCTCCTGTTGAACAGCTGAACAGCCTGCTGATTGTCTCATCAGTACTGGTGGAGGGGAAGTAAACCAAAGTGGCAGGTGTTCAAACATTTTGAGTGGCTTTATGGTGTTTTATTTTCTTATGAATAAATAAATTAATTAAATTGAAGATTTTTCTGATGTACAAAGAGGTTAAGTTATATTGAACCATAACTGGGTTGAATGTGAATGACTGTTCTCCCTTTGAAAACATAAAGCCCACCAGTTATTTGGATCTGTCTCTAGCATTAATCACAACATATGGTCCAGCAAAAAGCATGGACCAGCAGTACTTGCTGACTTTACAGAACAAAAGTTTGAAGTTAATTTTAAGCTAGATATAGGGTTGATGGAAGATGAAATGGATTGTGTTGCCTTGTTGCCCTAAACAAAATCCCATGCTTAGGTAGCATGTCATTGTCCTTCATTGAACTGGGCTTTAGGAAATTTGTCTTTTCTTCTCTACATCCCTACAGTTTTTATCTTCCAGGAAGAAGTGACTGGTCTCAGTAGCTGGCCTCCTTCTTACCAAAAAGATTTGCAACATTTCTATTTCTTGCTGAATGAAGTTTAAAAAATATTTCTGAATCAATATATTTATATCCTATACTAATGTCCTTTGTAAATAAAAAAATTCCATTACAGAGGGAAGCTACTTTATACAAATTCATTTTAGGATGAAAATGATTCCGGGAAGATGCTTTTCAGGAAGTTATCCAAGTTATTTGCAGACAAGGGATGCATTTATTAACAACTGTATCTTTCAGATGAGTGAATCTCTGCATACCTCTCGAGCACAATGGTTCATTGTAACTGATCTATGGAAATTAATAGATAATGTTTCTACTTTGTTCTCATAGTTGCACCATGCTCACTGGAATGTCCCATCTGAAAGAACAATTCTGCAGTCATTCTTTAATTAATGTTTGTTCCATTAGTGTCTACAGGATTGTACTTCAAGTTAATCTCCCACACAAGTGGAGATATGCAGAAAGAGAAGAGATACCTGAAATTCTTGTTCGTTGGAAGTATTACTAATGTATATTCAGATTCCCCCTTCTTCCCCTTTTCACAGCTGTATTGAACATCTCCGTAAAGTAGAGGGCACCCACAAGCACATGAGGGAGAAAGCATGTGCTGCAGTTTCTAAAGTGGATGTAATCTGCCCTTCAAAGATACTCAGCCTTGTTTCTCTCAATAACCACACCACTCAATAGCAATACAGATTAACCAATCCTTTTTGTGTGAAAGTTTGTCTGGGTGGCCTTTCATCTCTATCAACTTTCACTGTTATGTACTAACTGCCAAATCAGATGTACAGAACGAGCATTTGGTGAGGAAACCTGGATGAATGCTGAAGAGCTCTGGGTGGGGAATGGACATGATTTGCAGTACAAATGAGATAATCAGGAAAGGATGCTTAACACTTCCCTTCATAATCCCTGTTTTCTCCTTACAATCCCCTCTCCACACTCATTTTCCATCTAGGATTTTGAGATTTGTGTGCCATATCATGTAGGAAAATTGCTTGGGGTACACAGGGTAAAGTAGCTGATGGGAAAAGTTTAAGTACCTTTGTTTCGTCTGTCATTCATACAAATCACTCATTTTACCACTCTGCTGCTAGTCTGCAGTGACGCCACTTCTAATTTTCAGATTTGCTAGTAAACTTCTTGATTGATCCTTCCTGGTAGTCTGAAATGCTAACTTGCATTAAATTGCTCTCTTTACATTTAACTTTAACTTTCAATCTTTTATTTCATGTAGGGTTTTTTAAGCACTCAGAAATGGTGTCCTCATAACAGACCTGTGCCAGACGTGCACCTCTTCTCTTCTGGACACCATAAGGATACATAGCACAATACATTCATTCATGAGTTGTCTTTGGGTTCACCACTTTGATCAGAGTCAGCTCCAAGAATGTCAAGTCCAAGGAGCTGATTTTATTGATGCTGGGTGGCATGGGTAGAGAAGGAGCTTCCTGCACCCCCCCCCAACCTTTAGCCAGAGGCTAAATAACCCCCAGTGGGAAGATTCAGTTGGGGGAACTGTATTGGTCTGAAGCAGGAGAACAAAGTTTGAGTACAGTGGCACTTTTAAGACCAACAAGTTTTTATTCAAGGTATGAGCTTTCATGTGCAAACATACGTCTTCATTTCCTGGTGGGAAGTTATTCATATAACTTCGTAGCTGCCCCATCCAGTAGTCCAAGCATCTGGAGCTCCAAAGTTATGCAAATAGCTTCTCGTTAGGGTTTCTTTAGGCTCAGGAAAAAGGCTGGGCGGGGGAGCAGGAGCCCTCTCCTCTCCCAAGCTGCCTGTTGTCAGCAAAATCAGCTTCTTGGGCTTTTGAAGTAATGGTCTTAGAGCTGATGAGTGATTCTGTGGTCTTCCATCCATTCTTTTAATCCAAGCCAGTGTTTTTCACAGCCCTAATCCACTCCAGGACTTGGGCCCTTTCTGCACTCTCCTTGTAATCCATGTTCAACATGGTGTCCTCCAAGCGATTCTTGACTAAAATTGAACTCAACTTTCTTTTTAATCCGGTCCTGCTCCCCTCATTCTGCACTAAAATCGAGTTCAACCATCTTTTTATTCCAGGTTTCCCCCCCATTCTGCATTACATTACCTCCCTTCAGTGGTCAGCCAGGTTCAGCCTGCTGTTGCCTCAGGTGATTTGGATGCTGTTTTGTCATGGACTTAAACTGCCTCAAGAACTGAGAAAATCCAGAGTGGCAGGCAAATGTGGAAAGGACCTTGGTGTGGGCAGGAACAGGGAGAAAGGAATCACTGCAGCTCCAGACAGAAAAGGAACTGGGCTTATTAAACTGTTTTCTTGTTTGAAAGTACGCTGCCTCCTTATTTTGATGCCTAGCATTAAGGACACAACACTGATCAACGTGGTGAATCCAGAGACAATTTGTAATCAAGTGTATCATGTTGTTTGACCCAGAGTCCTAGAAAGTGCCCTTTTCAGTACTTGCCTGAGTAGGAGCACAATCCCCTGTTTCAAAAGAGCTGTGCTAAATGTTTTAAGAAAGTGTGATAGTGAGATGGGCTACAGGGAATATGTCTGGAATGATAACAATGCCAACATCATACAGCACTTCTGAATATCCACTGCACTGTGAAAGCATTTCTTGGCAGTTTTAACAGCTCTTCTAGTTATATGTAGTGCTATGAGAATTAGGGATGTTACAAAATTCTATTTTTGTATGCACGAGAGCCAGACAGTACAAAAACATTGGAGTAGTACTTCACAAGGCAGGTACTGAGCTTAATTTGAAGTCCAGTCTATTAAAATATTACTAATTTGAAGAGAAACACCTTGGTCTTTGGTTCATATATTGTGTAGCAATTAGGTGCTTTGGACATCTTGTAGGATAGAATGGTGTATTTTGAGAAACCCAGGGCTTTCACAGAAAACAGCATTATAAATTTTATCGTATTTATTGGTTTTATTGTATGTTAACTTATGTAAGCCGCTTTGAGCCAGTTTGCACCAGCAAGGTGGGTTATAAATTGGAGGTAAATAAATAAATAAAATATTTCCATCACTGGTTTCCCATTGACAGGAGTGGGAAAATGTATGAAGTGATGATGTCAGGACAATGGTCAGGTTATCTCTCCTTATATATAAAGCTGTTTTAAAGTGGCAACATTCCATGTGCTCCCATTGGCTGTAAAATGCCCTCCCTCAGCCATTGGCCCATCAGCCGCCACTCAGGAGTACTCGTGTGCCATTGGCTGGGTGCTGGGTCTGCTCCTCTTCCCGCCCACTGCCCCTTCAGCCCCTGTTGTCTGTCAGATTTACTGGCAGACAGCTCTCTCTTCTAAGAAAGGCAGTTCTTTTGGCTCCTGTGAGGGACTGTCCCCTCAGTGGCTGTTGGTAGGCAACCAAGCTTGGTTCTGTGAGTAAAAAGACAAAGGACTTTCAGCATAACCCCCTCCCACTGCCAGCTTGGCCACTTTCCTGTCAGAATAAATAGGAAAAGGCTCTCTCTCCTGCTTAGCTCCACCATGGCTGGCTGGCTAATGAGGTGGGCCAACGACCATCAGACCATTTTCTTCAATCCCCTGCTGTACAGCTGACTTTCCTTTGGGGTTGCCAATCTCCAGGTGGGACCTGGGGATCTCCTTCTGTTACACTTGATCTCTAGATGATAGAGATCAGTTCCCCTGGAGAAAATGGCTGCTTTGGAGGGTAGACCCTATGGTATTATACCCTGCTGAGTCCTTCCATCCTCCCCCCAAATGCTGCCCTCCACAGGATCCACCCCCCAAATCTCCAGGTATTTCCCTAATTACAGCTGGCAACTGTACTTTCTCCACTGTCAGTAAAAAGCCCTTTCCACACCTATGTTGGCCTTTGGGAGAAAATGCATTGGACCCAGTCCTGATAGAGTTGCCAACTTCAGGTGGGGTGGGACAGACAGGTACAATGCCATAGACTCTACCCTCCAGCCATTCCCTGATGGGGAACCATTGTTGCCAATCTCCAGGTGGGGGCTGGAGATCACTCAAAATTACAACTGCTCTCTAGGAGGGAGGGGGAGAAGATGGAAAACTGAAGCCAGGGGGCAGATAATGGTAGGCTGATGGTTGGCTGGGAGGAAGATAGGGTTGCCAACTCCAGGTTGGGAAATTCCTGAAGGGGTAGAGCCTGGAGAGGCTGAGGTTTGATGAGGGGTGGGACCTCAGACAGGCACAATGCCATAGACTCCACCCTCCAAATGAGCCAGTCCCTCCCAGGGAACCACTGTTGCCAATCTCCAGGTGAGGTCTGGAGATCACTCAAAATTACAACTGCTCTTTAGGTAGCAGAGATCAGTTCCTCTAGAGAAACTGGTAGACTCTGTGTCATTATACCCTGCTAAGAATGCCACAGCAAATTGTCACTGAGTGCCCAAAGCCAGGGCATTCTCCCAGAGCCTCTTTCTAGAGCTCGTTGTATTTATTTCCACAATGGGCCTTATTCCTAGTATTAGATGAAACAGAAGAGTGAACTTGACACAGGGATGCTGATTTTAGCAGCAGCCCTGTGTTGCTGGCAACATACAATCTTTAATCAACTACCAAATCTAGTTAACTTTTCTTACAAAAGATAATGACATTATTGTTCTGTTATAATTGAGAAACCATCTCTGTAAATCTTAAGTACATCTATAAAAGTAAAGTAAAGGTTCCCTTGCTCGAAAGCCAGTCGAATCCGACTCTAGGGTTGCGGTGCTCATCTCCGTTTCAAAGCCGAAGAGCCAGCGCTGTCCGAAGACGTTTCCATGGTCATGTGGCCGGCATGACTAAACACCAAGGTGCACAGAACGCTGTTACCTTCCCACCGAAGTGGTACCTATTTATCTACTTGCAATTTCTTGCTTTTGAACTGCTAGGTTGGCAGGAGCTGGAACTAGAGAAGGGAGCTCACCCCATCATGCGGCACCCGGGTCTTGAACTGCTGAACTACTGACCTTCCACAGCCTGTAGTTCAGTGTCTTAACCACTTGAGCCACCGCAGGTCCACATACATCTATAAAACATCTCAAAAGTTAGTACAAGGGAAACCAATCTTCCACCTCCTTTCTAAGTAAATTGGATAATTGTAAGTACTTTTATTTTCTTGCAAAATAACTCCATTCCCCACCATCACTACAAAGGTAAATGAACATCACTTGCATCATAGGCAGAAAACTTTTTGCTACCACATTTTGGCAGCATTTACCCATTAGCTTTTAGTTTTCATTTCAGGTCCTATACCACTTGTAGTCAATCATAATTTTTAAAGAATCAGGTAGAGGGAAGGCAAAGACTGCCCAGTGGCAATCCCCATTCAATTTTCTCAGGGTGACGTAGCGTGTGGAGAAAGCTATCCTGTTTTACTCTCTTTGCTGGAGGTAAGATGCCTTTGCTTGGAGTTTGCATTGTTCAAGATGGAAATAATAGGAGGGTAGATGAATAACAAACAATAATGGAGCAGCTGCTGCCAGGAGAACCCTGTCTATTCTGATATTCAGCAAACAGCAAGAGAAAAGTTCTCTCTCTTGTTTCCCCCAACCGTTCTTTGCAAGAGCTGTCTAATTAGAAATTCTGGCCTTGGTCTTGGGAGGCTGGGCTTGACTCTAAGCCTGTCTTGGCCTCAGAGAAGCACATTAGTAAGCTGCCAGTGTGGGGCCAAACTCTGAACAGAAACAGAAGTCTAATTGGGGTACACATATCTCTATTTTTTATTAAGCTCAATTTTCCTGTCTTGAAACGGGCAAAGCAAAAGTTGAAGGAGAATAAAATGGTACATAATGATAGGGCTGAAACTCTTCCCTTCAGGAGAAATTCATCCACCAGTGCACAAAAAGCCTAAAAGGATTTACTCAAGCAGACGTACACATGTTTAAAAAAAGTGATACTGTCTCTGGATTATAGTAAAGCCTCTGCAGGTTATTTTAAAGGGCTTTTTACATGATCAGTTAACTTGTGATACCCTAATGTCTATTTCAGGTTTATTAAAGCAACTGAGGGCAAATCAAAGTTAAAACCACCAGGAAACTCCTCCAAATAATCAAGATCTCTTTCGGGTTTGGGGTTTTTTTTGAGGGGGGGCTGCTTCTCTTTTTACCTTGGGATATCTACATATGTAAGCAACACCACAGTGAGGATGGTGTGCCAAGTTTATGATTCAGAATTATATTTCAGTTATAGCACAATTCAAGCCATCTTGCAGCAGTGACCCAAGACAGTGAATGAGAGCAGTTGATTAAAACATGGTAAGATTACCCTGCCAGTATAGAGAAAGCCAAAATAAGGCTTTGTTGATGTGGGGAGAAAATGTTGATTTTGTCACATCTGAAATAACTTAGCATGCACTGCCACAAGGGAGAGCCTCACTCTTCTGGAGGTAAAAGTGCTGCTGGAACTTTTACCTCCCACCCACATAGTTCAAAGACTAGCCTGGATCGATCATCCCTTGCACTGGCAGAAGGCACAAGGGGAGAAGTCTGGAATTTCTGCAGATTCCCCTCTACAGCTACAGCCCTCAGCACTGCAACTCATCCCATTCCCAAAGTCTTTTTTTTTTGTGGGCCCAGGAGGCTGCAGCAGGAAAGGAAAAGTCAGAAAGATATGTTCCAGAGCTCCTCTCACTAGTCTCTTGAGTCCATATTTTGTTTTTAAAGATTATGAGACTACTGCAGGCTGCTTGTTCTGGAAGTCTGTTGTACAACGAAACAGACCTATTCAATTTCCTGCTTGTCTTGAGTCTTGGGAATGCACATTCCATATCAGATAAACCAGGAGTTTTAACAGACCAATGACATCAAATATTTTCATCGCTGTCCCCCTGCTTGGTTTGATCCAGAGACTATGGTTAGGCAGACCATCCATAATCAACACCATCCATGATCAGAAAAGGGATACTTGGTGCTTTGTTGCTTATTTGCTCTCTGACATGCAACACCAGAAGGTTAAAGGCAATGTTGGTTTGAAACTCTGAACATATCAAGACCAAGTTGGGAGGGAGAGAATGAGACAGGCACAACTTGCCCACCCACTAGAACAATCAGCTTCCCTAACACCTTTATTGCTATAGAGTTTTCTGCCACATTTCTGTCCCACATCCTTCCCACTCAGCTGTCTCCACACCTCCTACCCTTGGTATTCAAGATTGCAAAGTGTTTATTGAGGAGAACAAAACCCAAGGGATTTGGAAATCATCATAGATAGCTCATGAGTGATATTTCTGTAAGTTTCATGGGTTGGGAAATAATGGAAGGGACAACAGTATTATTAGGGCTTTTCTGCATGCTTTACTTACTCCTGATTTTCTTGGCAATTGATCCACAAGCATTGGAATTGGTCTGAACATGGTTTTTTCCCCATGTCTTCCCTCTCTGTATTTTCACAGTTGTTGAGTAAGTTTATTTTCTTTTGCATGTGCCTTAAATAATCAGGATTTTCAAGGGAGGGTGCTGTCATCATTGGTGTTGTCATCAGTGGCATCACACCACCCTCCTTTTATTTTTGCACATATATCAATATCAGGGCTCTATTATTTAAGAAGTCACTAAAATACTGATATATTAGTATACCATTGTAAAAATAGGTTCAGCAGGTTCTTTGAATTCTCAGCTTTTATCTAAAACAGTAGTAAGTCTCTGGTGCTTTCCTTCATGGAGATATAAAGAAAAAGGCATATCTCTGCTGGGAAATGGCTAGAGACTTACTTTTTAAAACAGTGAAAGCTGGGAATTCAGAGAACCTACTGAAGCTATCATTACAACAGTATATTGATATTTTAGTGCCTTACAAACATAAAATAAAAAATGAAATCACTCATCTTTAGTGCAGGGAGGAAGAGGGAGTAGTATGGTGATGACAGCAGTCCAATCAGTACGTTGGAGGTGGGTATGAGTGGGAGGGAAAAAGAAAACTGACAAGATATTATGCACGAGAGAGGATAAAGGGGAGTCAAAATTTGTTTCCAGAAAAAGACCAGGGTAAAAGTGGTTTCAAAATAAACAGTGGAAAAAAACAAACAAAAAAGCTAAAACTAAAAGCATCAAAATGCATGTGGAAATCAGAGAAAAAAGCAAATAATATATGGCTAGAACCAATGAAAAAAACTATTAGGAAAAGCCCTTAATTTGATGTGGTACTCCTAGCTTGCAACTTATCTGAGATGTGCATGCTTTATATGCCGAAGGTATTGCATTTGGTTCCTGACATCTCCAGTGAAAAGGAGCTCAGACAACAGAAGTTGGGAAAGTCTGGCTAAAACCCTTGAAATCTGGTGACACTCACAGTAGACAGTACTGAGTTAGAGGCACCAATAGCCATTGCAAACTACTCAACAGTAAGACCTGACTTATACTGAACAGAAATAGAAAAATGTATTGATATAAGGTATGACAATCTTGCGCTCTTCTCTCCCTCACATGTAAGATTTCCTCTTTTGTCTACTTTGTTGCTGAGCAGCCCCTTTATCTATTTTCTTCTTATTTATTTGTCTATGGCAGTCCCATCCAGCCACTTTATGATAGATAGATAGGTAGGTAGGTAGGTAGGTAGGTAGATAGATAGATAGATGGATAGATGGATAGATGGATAGATGGTAGATAGATACTGACCAGGGAACTGAGGGAGGCAACAAAATCAGCTTTTTCTCTTTTTATAAAGTTTTTAATTTTTTCAGAAACAAAAAGAGAAAAAGAAAGCAACACATACAACAGATAGAAAGTCGACAGACAACAGATTACCTTGAGTTTTCTAAGGTAATCTATTCTTTCAGCCAAGTCAAGGCCGTAGCTTTATGATAAAGTTGCCAGTTGGGTACTGCAAGCCTCCCCTTTCTTTAATGTCTTGTAAAACTTACATCTTAATTCTTGGTCTTTTATTGTGCCAAATAAACTGTCATGTCAGTTTTTCTAGTTCTTTATAATACTGTTGACTCAATGTAATTGGAATTGTTTGGAATAAAAAGAGAATTCTCGGTAATACATTCATCTTGATAGTAGCTACTCTTCCCAAAAAAGATAATTGAAGGTGATTCCATTTTTAATGGAACTCAAAAGTTTACTACAGTTGTCCTTAAACAGTGAGCTGCACCTATTTGTCAAAAGTATACCTAAGTATTTTATTTTTTTCTGGACTTCAATACCAGATTTTTCTTGTGATTGCTGAATTTGTTCTTTCATGCAGTTCTTTGTCAACATTTTTGTCTTTCAAAAATTAATTTTCAATCCTGCCAGTTGTCCATAGTCCTTTAAAGTATCCAAAAGTCGAGTAACGGAAAGGAGTGGATCTTCCAAAATAAATTCCAAGTCGCCTGCAAAGGCTTGCAATTTGCATTCTTCTCTCACCATATCATTCAAGGTTTCAAGAGCAAAAATAAATAATAATGGGGATAATGGACATCCTTGTCTAATTCCTTTTTGTATTTCAATATTCTGCGAAAGATCCCCATTTACCATTACTTTAGCATATTGTCTCATATAAATTGCTCTCACCATTGTAAAGAAGGTGTCCCCACAATGGCAATCCTGTAATTGTTCTAGGAGAAAGGCCCAGCTAAGATTGTCAAAAGCTTTCTCAGTATTCACAAATACCAATGCAAGTTGCTTTTCAGGGTGTACTTCATAATATTCCAAAACATCTAAAATAATTCTTACATTATTTCTCATCTGTCTTTTTGTTAAAAATCCTGATTGATCTTGGTGTATTGTTTGAAGTAAAATTTTATTTAGCCTATTAGCCAAGATAGATGCAAAAACCTTATAGTCCACATTTAAGAGTGAGATTGGTCTATAGTTTTTAATTTCTTTCTCATCTGTTTCTGGTTTATGTATGAGTAATCAATGCTTGGTTCCAAGATTCTGGAATTTTCTTTTGTTCAACAATATTCTGTATAGTGTGTTTTAATGGCAAAGCAAGTTGATCTTCAAATATCTGGTAGAATTCTGCTGGGAGTCCATCTTGGCCTGGGGTATTTTTCTTTTTTTGGTTTTTAATTGCTTCTTTTATTTCCACAAAGGCTATGGGTTCATTTAATATTTTCCTTTGGTCCTCAGTAATTTTTTTTCTTGTTGTGTTTATTTAAAAAATCTCTCAGATGTTCTTTATTAATACTTTCTTGCTGGTATAAGTTTTTATAAAAGTTTTCAATAATCATCTTTAGATCCTTTAGGATATTTTTTTCTTCACCAGTTTCAGTTTTCAATATCTTTATGTGTTTCTTTTCTGTTTTTTTCTTAGTTTATATGCCAACCATCCTGTAGGTTTATTTGCACTTTCAAAATAGTGCTGTTTCACATACATAATTTTCTTTGCTGTTTCTTGGGTTAAGAGACAATTAAGTTGATATTGCAAAGTCCTAATTTTAATCTTTGTATTTTCCATCAGAGTTCCTGCCTTCATTTCTTCATCATCTAATTTAATTTGTTCCTCAAGCTGTGATGTTTTTTGTTTTCTTTCTCTCTTCACCCAGACATTTTGCCTAATAAGCCAGCCTCTTGCATAAGCTTTAAATGCATCCCATACTATATCCATAGATATACCTGCTTGCATGTTCAGTTTGAAAAATTCTTGAATTTTTTCTTTGGATTCAGCCACACATTTAGGATCTTTTAAGAGCTATAAATTCTTGTCTGTTTTGGAATATCTTGTAAAGTCAAAAGTAGGGGATTATGATCTCCAAATGTTGAGGGAAAAATTTCTGCATCTATAATGTAATTTACCATGCTTGATGAGATCCAGACCATATCTAGTCTAGACCAGGATTTGTGCCTAGATGAAAAATAAGTAAAATCTGATTTTTTTATATTCTTAATCCTCCATGCATCCACCAAAGTGGTTTCTTCAGTTAGTTGCAAAAAAGAATTTGGCAATTCATTTCCTGGTTTTGGTTTTCCCATTTGTTTTTTCCTATCTACCATTTTGTCAAATACTGCATTATAATATCTGTACAGGATTTTTCTTCTCCCTCACCCCAGTCCAGGTTTCACCAGGGAATCTTAAATGGAAATTCCATGATGCTGTTGGCACCCAAGTCCAGCTTAGGCTGCCTTATAGTCAAAAGTCCATGGCAAGCAAGCAAGTAACCAGTCCCAAAGGGGACTCTTTGTTTCCAGCGTGGAACAAAACAAGAAAACCCACAAAGAGCCACTTCTCCCAAGAAGAAGATGAAGAAAAACCTTTTCCCATAGGGTTCTCACAATTAAACCCTCTTGTCCGTCACCACCGGATATGGCCATTTATCCAGTCGTGAGAGATTGAGGGGGCATGTCTAAATCTCCAGTTACTAGCCATTGCCTACGTGACAGAAGTCATGTCAGAGAAGCTTTGATGTGTTAATATCATGGGACAGCTGTGTCCCAGGCTTGGGAAGGTGCCTGCGTGTCTCTTTCTTCCCAGCAAAGGAGTCAAAGTGTATTGTATATGGATATCAGGCTTGCCATCTGGCATGGCATCTGCCCAGGTGACAAAAGTCACATGGACATGTTATCAGGGAGAATTCAGGAAAGGCTTTTCCTATACAATCTCCAATTATGCAAATTTTTTCATAGACTTGGTTGGAGATGGTTTCCTGCAAAGATTTATAAAATTTCTCCTGTTCTTGACTGGGGACATAAATGTTGACTATCAAAGTTGTTTTAGCTTGCCTCTGTATTTTCATTATCAATACTCTTCCCTCTTCTAAATTATATACCAATTCTGGATGCAAGTGTTCTTTTACATAAGTAACTACTCCTCTTTTCTTCTTTTTGTTTATCTGATGAAGCGAAGGTTCTCCCAAGTTTTTTATCTTCCAACAGTTTCTGATCAGAGAGTTTCATATGTGTTTCTTGTAAACAAATAATATCCAGTTGCATCTTCTTGAGCTGTTGAAAAATTTGCCTTCTTTTTGTGGGGCATTCAAACCATTTACATTAATGGGGATTATTTTTAGTTTATTCTTATCCATTCTTATTGGAATCCATCTTTTTTCTTGTCTTGCAATCTTGTAACAACTTGGAGTGGTATGATCTGTTTCTTACTTGTTTTTGGCCCAGTTTGTGTTCCAGCACCTACTATATTACCAGGCTACCCCAACCAGTACAACTAAAAACTGTTCAGTGTTTTAAATGAAGAAAAAATGACAAGAAAAGTTCCAAAGTTCCAAAACCTTCAATGTCACTCCCAGATAATATTTCTTTGCAAGTCCAAAATCAACTATCAAATATGATTATCTTACCACTTTACCATTTTAACTGTCTGCTAGGAATATCCATAATTGACAATGAACCACCAAATAAATTTAAATTTAAAAAGGTTTTCTATCAAACAAAAATGCCCTTACTTCCAAAAATAATAAAAAAATCCAGAAAATCCATAGAAATAAAAGAAAAGAGCTCCAGTACAAAGATAAGAAAAAAACCCTCCAAAAATAATCCTTATCATGTAGTCCATAAAACTAAATGCTTAAAATAAAAAATAGGTCCCAGAGACAAAAGCAATACAAAAGAAAAACCCATATATATCATAAATCCACTTGAAAAAGGAAGAAAGAAAAAATTATTCCAAGATTAAAAAATAAAGGCTGTCAGAATAAGAAGGAAAGATATCTTCTGCATACTGCATACTGTCTCTCTGATTTAATCTCAAAAGACCAGCAACAAGCTGAAAAGAAATTAAAGTAAACCAGAATAGAGGAAAAATAGCAAGAAAAGAGTTATTGAGCTTCCAGCTGCCAATATCCAAATTGTAACTCTTTAATTCATTAGTTTTATGTCTAAGATGATGCTTGTCTTCCACAATACATCCAATAAAAAGTCAGTCTTAAACAGTACATACTATTAAAACTTTATTTCCAAAATAAAGAGATTCTTTACTGTTAAGCTTGCAAAACTGAAATGAGGGGGGGAATCTTCCCATCTTCGTTTCTTCATCTGGGTCTTTACATTTTAAATATCTGTCTCTGAAGTTCCTCCCTTAGCAAGACTCAAGTTTTCCATCCCAATTAGAAAAAAAAATTATTCTGTCTTCACCAATATAGGCTTCTACTCAGTCCAGTTATAATTATTAGCCTTTTTGGGTTGCACTCCCAAGTCGCCAATTTTGTGGCAGATAGAGGGGAAACCTTTCACCGCAGCTTTTCGCCAAGGTCTTTAAACTTTAAATAGGTCGTTCTCAAATGTGGCAATCAGGAGAGGTTTGATGTTTAAAATGTGCTCACTTCTACTTACAGTGTTGAAATGAAGAAACAGTTAAAGCTAAGATTCTTTAGTATGGAGTACAGCTCCAGAAGCGGACGGTCCCATCTTGACTCTTAATGGCTGCCATGAGGATGCCCTCTCCGGAATCTGCTTTAGGGTGACGTAGGGTCTACTCGTGTGCTGCTGCACATGAAAGCTCCCAGATCAAGTCCCCTGCCAAGAACTTCCCTCCTGGAATGTTCTTTGGGAGACCGCAGCCCCTGATATCCTGCTGGTTCCTGGAGGTTCCAGGATTCCTCGGGAGCCTCTGAATGCGACAAATCACAGACCAGAAGTCAAGAAAACATCAGCTTCTTATATTCTGCTTTTGAAATGGCACACAAGAGGCTTTTGAATGTTCAAAATAAACAAAATGTTTTATTTAACTTGGAGGAGAAAAGGTCAGGTGGAATCAGGTGTAGGATGTATGAGATATACACATAATAAAACTGAGGTAACTTCAGAGTCATAGAATCACAGAGTTGGAAGGGGCCATACAGGCAATCTAGTCCAACCCTCTGCTCAATGCAGGACCAGCCTAGAGCATCCCTGACAAATGTTTGTCCAGCCACTGCTTAAAGACTGCCATTCACATAAATACCTGATAATTTGTTTCCAATAAGTAACTGTTTCTGTTATTCAACAAGGTCTTTAAACTTTGAGGAGAGAGTTTTGCTTTTAAGTTTCTGCTTAAACACTCAAGAATAAGTTTCTGAGTTTCACCAACATGTAAAGTTTAGAAGGCAGGAAAGTACAACCAAGTTCCCAAAATCCTTCTTTATACAAATCAAGGATCAGTCCTCTTTTCTAGAAGCTTTTCCCCTTCTTAACTGGACAGGGATCACTTCTCTTTACTAGAAGCTGTTTCCCTTTTTTGGCTTGAATGAGGATCCTCCCTGATCCACTCACTCTCTGTTAGGCATTAACCCTTGATGGTCTGTCACATAAGGTTTTAAGGCAGCTTCATATATTCTTCATCTAGCACATACAACATTGTTGCCAAATTATCTATGCTTCATCCTGACTGCTTTTTGGTGGCATAGTATGAATGGTGTAAATCTTACAGTATTCCAAGTAATTGTAGAAATGCATTTCCCAACAAGAATGTTGAAGATGTAATACTCAAGCACAGGTTGTTAATTGTTACAGCAATAGAATTTTACTTTACTAAATCATATTAGTGACAACTTTGTTTATGGAAGCAGTGCTTTTGTCAAGTGTGTTCACCTTCCATCACTATGTTATAAAAGCGAACTACATCAACTAACCTGCAAATGTTTTTTGTTCCTTTTCTCTTTTCCACTTAAAAAAAATCACACTGTAATGCCAGGTCCTACCTGGTCCTCAAGCACAATGTCATGATTGCTGTTATTAGCAGTAATTTCAGCTGACTATCCATCAAACCTGCTGCAAAATGTAAGCTGAGCTGCCACATGTCTGGCTTCTACTGGGCACTCAGAAGAACAATATTGAGATGCTTTTCAAGGCTTTCATAGCTGGCCTATATTTTTCTCCTTCAGCAATGTCAGCATATATATGGAAAATCATGACTCAACACAGGAGCAAATTGGTGGCTTTACCAGCACAGGACAGACATTCAAAAAATGGCTCCTTCCGATCAATAAATCTATCAAAAAAGGGGTCTCTTGAAACTTCACTTAATTTCTTTGTTGTAAGAGATTTTGCAAGCTTAAGTGATTTAAAAACTAAACTAAAAAAGCAATGAGTCATCACATTGACTTTCCAAGGAGATTCCCTGGTACAAGATGATGTAGATTGTTTTCATACCTTTTGTAAATCTCAAGGTCAAACTGTTGCAAAAGACTTTGAAGTCAGATGGCTGTTACAATGACCAAGGCTGGAAAAAGCCATTGAAAGTTCAGACTGTTAAATAGTTTGCAGTGGCCTTCTCCAAAACATGCTGGCAATACTAGTAGCTGCTATCTTAACGTTTGGGACAGTACTCAGTTTGTATTCATTTTAGTTGGTTATATGTTTCTATTTCTGTATTTATCTTTTAAATATATTGCAACATCCCATGATTTTTGGAAAAGATAGCTAAATAAGGCATCTCTGCTCTAATGAACTTCTCTGAAACAGCCTCCATTGTTTATTCCTATCCTGTCCTTATTAATATTTGAATTTTGGTTCCACCACATTCTATACTTGCCATGATTCATTCGGCACAAGAACTGGCAGTCAGAGGACACTGGCCAGGGCTGACTGGCTGCTTGGCGAAGTCCCGCCCACGTCAGCCCCAGTCAGTGTGTTCGGCTCAGTCTGCTCCAGTTCTCCGACAGGAGAGGACCGTCTGGAGTGTGAGCGCAGGGACAGGCCCTCAAGGCTGAGGCAAGTGAGAGAAGCCCTTTTCCACCCCCCCCCACCATCCCCTGGGCCTTCTGTGAGGGGATTAGGCCCCGAGAAGGCCTTTTCCGTCCCCCACACCCCATCCCCTGGGCCAGCTCTGGCACAGCTGTTCTCTCAAAGACAGTTTCTGTCAGAAGTTCTCTCAGCCCCACCTGCCTCACAGGGTGTCTGTTGTGGGAAGGGGAAGGAAAAGGAGTTTGTAAGCCGCTCTGAGATGCCTTTGGGCAGTGAAGGGCAGGGTATAAATCCAATCTCTTCTTCTTCTCTTCTTCTTCTATGGGGGCAGTAGGCCCAGAAAAGCCCTTTTCCATCCCCCCACACCATCCCTTGGGCCTTCTATGGGTGCAGTAGACCCAGAGAAGTCCTTTTCCGCCCGCCCACACCATCCCCTGGGCCTTCTGTGGGGGCAGTAGACCCAGAGAAGCCCTTTTCCACCCCTCTTTCCTTCCTTTCCCCCCTTTCCTTTCTTCCTCTCTCCTTTCTTTCACTCTTCCCCCCTTCCTTCCTTCCTTCCTTCCTTCCTCCAACCCTCTCTCCCTTCCACCCTCCCTCCCTTCCTTCCTAGGGCCCGTTGTCTTCCACCACAACGGGCTTTGCTCCCTAGTTAGTAATATAACACAATACTTTCTGATTCTTTCTCTGTTGTCTCAGTAAATTCAAGTTTAGTTTTCATTTAGTACAGAAATCTGGTTGTGTTCCAAATGAGGTATATGTGTGAGATGGCATGCACCATTTGAACTTTTTTGAGAATTTGTAAGGCAACAGTTTTTATGACCAAAGAAGCCACTTTTAGAGCTGAACAATGGCTAATGCCATTAGCACAATGATTTGCAGTACCAGTGATGATTTCAAAGAAAGCTGTGTTTGCCTGTACAGGTTTTTCTGAACATTTATGATAAAATGCCCCCTTCACTCTACCAGAGGATGAGAAACTTATCCAACTGGTTAAGGTGCCAAGCTACTAGACCTTAATGAGGAGACTTATTCTATTCCTCCCCAAAATAAGGTCCTTCCATTAAGAGCTTGTATAGACAGATATGCCAATTTAGACTTTCTGGAAGTTAAACCATCTCCTTTTAACTCTTTATATACTTTGTTTAAGAAAGAATAAATTCAAGTAGCCTATTGGAACAGCCACAAATGGATCAATGAAAAGTCAATCCAGTCACCCAAAATTGACTTCCCATTTGCAACCTGTAAACAGGATATGAACCAAACTGGTGGTTGTTTGACCATCCCTACTTCCATCCCTACTTTTCCACAGCCGGAGATCTATTGCTCGTGAAACGGACAAAAACAAAACCTGTCCCTCTTGTCTCCATATCTTGGTTTTTTTTTAGGGGGGGGAATGTTGGGAGATTTTTTAAAAAAATTATTTGAGCATCTATGTGCACTAGGATTCTGCTGATGTCAGGCCACTTACTCAGAACACTAACAATTAAACTCATCTTGTCTCTAGTGAATCTTCAAGTAAATGCAGGCATAGGATTCAAAATGTTGGTGTGCTTCCATTCCATTCCTGTTATTATGGCCATCTGTTTAGACAGAAAATGTTGCTTAGTGTTGCAGCCATTTTGTAAAGTGCAACCAATTCTACTGTAAGATTAAGCAACTATTTTAAATGGTTATTTTTTAAAAAGTAAAGAAAAAATCTCATACTGGATAATGTCCCTGTGAAATGTTGCCAGTTTGATATTAAGGCACAAGTCTATGGGTTACTGCACAGAAGCTTTTAAGATCTGGCCTGTGAAGTAGCATATAAATGCCACACAATGATATGCACAATATGCTTTTGCAGCATTCTAAGGAATGTATTCACAGGTAAGCCAAGAATATGCAAACAAATAAGGCAGAGAGCTGATGGGAAATGAGTGTGAAGATCTCCACTGTGAAAACAAAGTTCAGCTTTATGTCAGGACTCTTTATAGTTTCTTTGTCGGATGATACTATATGCATGGATGGCCAGCTTTGAATTTTGATTTTCAGCAATGAACATGATGTGTGTCTTTTTACAGCATATAAATTGCTTCCTATATTTTGGCAACAGGTTAGCAGATACACATATTACTGCAGAATTTGACAAATCCTAAATAATTACTGGCAACAAACAGATGAAAAAGCAAGTGGAATGCAATTTATTTTACAATTGTAGACTAGTTTCTGTTATTTATAATGACATATTCATAGTGCCAGTTTTCCTCATAGGGCCCTGCTAGTTCATCTTTTCTGAACTATCCTTATAATGGGAAGATTCAATGTAAAGATTATACTGCTCAGTATTCGGTATCCTCTAAACAGCTCCAAAGTGCAATTTATAAGGTAAATATAAGAGAGACAGGCTAGTAGTCATACACGTATAAAGGGGTTCTACTTCACTAGCTCTGCCCTACTTTGAGTGCCTGTGGTGTATTAGTAATGTTATTCTCTCCCTAACCTTCAACAGATGGCACCGTTTTCTTCAGTCTTTCTAGCATGGCTAATAAGTTCTGGGTCTGAACAGCTTAGACCTCAGGCTACCAGTATGTTGGAATCAATTATGCAAAGCCAATTCATTTCAATACAAGGGAGTGAACGGCCTCTTTCATGGGACTGCATGTTTTAGAAATCATTACCGCTTCCTCACCCATGCCCAGAGTTGCCCCTCTCCTGTTAAATACATTATCCTCTGTTCTAAGATGTATTGCTTCTCTTTGCAGCTTTATCAAATGCATGTTGCAGCCATTGCAGTTGATAAATGGCATGCATTTGCAGGATGAAGGCAAGTGGCAACGTGACTAGGGGCTAAATGCAATTCCCAGAGCAAACACATTTGGCCATGAGCAAATAGTTAGATTAAGGGGAAGGAAAATGGTTACTGCTGGCAAAGAACCAAATCAGATGACAAGTACTCCTGGCCAGAGAAAAAAAATTCAAAGTAGATGTACAAATGTACAAATAAAAAAGAAGCCCACATGATTTCTTTAGATGATGTCACATTACTTGGTCTGAGATCTCTGAGCTATAGTTACCTCTGAGCCTTTTGTTGCTCTGAATTTATTAATTGTCATTTTTGGTGCTTGGGTGGTATTCCAAGGCATTCTTTCTGATCTCTCATTTTACCTGTGTAATATATAGTGCTTTCACTAATACAGAGAGTGCTATATCAAATTATGTACTCTGTATAGTCAAAGAGGTGAGTAATGAGTTTTATACTGGCAAAGGCAATGGTATGTCAAAGAATGCTCTTCCAAAAACAGCTCCTGAGTGGCTGGTTCAAAACAACAACAGGGAAGCTCTAAGGCAGGGGTCCTCAAACTTTTTAAACAGGGGGCCAGTTCACTGTCCCTCAGACCGTTGGAGGGCCGCAGCGTTCGCCCCTCCCCCCCACCAGCCTGCTCGCCCCGCCGCCGCGTTCGCCCCCTCCCCCCCACCAGCCTGCTCACCCCGCCGCCACGTTGGCTCCCTCCCCCCCACCAGCCTGCTCGCCCCACCGCCGCGTTGGCTCCCTCCCCCCACCAGCCTGCTCGCCCCGCCGCCGCGTTCGCCCCTCCCCCCACCAGCCTGCTCACCCCGCCGCCGCGTTCGTCCCCTCCCCCCACCAGCCTGCTCACCCCACCGCCGCGTTGGCTCCCTCCCCCCACCAGCCTGCTCGCCCCGCCGCCGCGTTTGCCCCCTGCCCCCCACCAGCCTGCTCGCCCGCTGCCGTGTTCGCCCCCTCCCCCACGACCAACCTGCTCGCCCCTTCCTCCTCCTCAGCTCCTGGGCGCTCTTGCCGCCCAGGGCTGCTGGAGGAAGAAAGAGGCCGCGGGGGCGCTGCTGCTGCGCTCCTCGAGGAGGAGGCAGCTCCGGGCGGGGTGTGGGCATAAACACTCGGCGGCCGCATAAATGTCCTCGGTGGGCCGCATGTGGCCCGCGGGCCGTAGTTTGAGGACCCCTGCTCTAAGGAATAAGGAATAATGTGTGTCTAAATTTTTTGTAACACATACAGCCCATTAAAAAAAAAAGTACACATTGACCTGAACTTAGGAGTGTTGTGGTGACAAACCTACTCCCAGGGTAGGGTGCTAACTTCTTTGTGACCAGGACTATACCCAAATGATAGGATTACATTTGGAGTAGGAGTGAATGCTGGGTGAGTCTGCATCTAGCATTCACTCCACGTTTTCTGAGGGAAAGGTGCAGCTCAAAACTACATTTAAATACTAGGGCAATGCCATACTGACTGCAAAGCCACCCCTGAATGGCCATAAATCTATGCAGAAGGTACCATAAAACCCAATGATCAAAGAAAGTGAAAGCAGCATGCAATGCAGAGGGGAATTTCTGTTCCAACAGGGGTTTGGTATAACAATAGAGGGAAAAGCCAGTGCAGGATCACCCATTGACCGATTGCTAGGATCCAAGAAAATTAGTGCAGCTGTGTATGTTGCATTGGTTTTGGAGGGGGGTAAGGGGTTTCTGTGGCTGAAGTTGCAAAAATTAGCAAAAATTATCATGCTTTCTAATGTTAGTATGGTGCAGTACATTATATTGCTGCTAGTCTTTGATGACTAAACACAAATTGATATTAATGAAATGTATATTCTGTAAATGTGTTTACCTGTGTCTTGGTCTTCAATGAGATGCCTGGAGGTGGCTTTAAAGGACACCTCTATTAAAATATGTGAATTATGATTCTGTAATGTTGAGTTACAGGTTTACTTGTTTTACCTAAGAATGTCACATATTGCAGGACCTTGCAGAGGCCTCAACGGTTTTATATGAACTGTAAAAAGAAGGAAGTAATTAATCAAACCCTTTCTCATGACAGGAATGGTATAGGGGTGTAAAATCCATATCGTTCTTCTCTCTACTGTACATTTATGAAGTAAAGAAAAATGTATGCTGATCTTTCACATTATCTCAAGTCATCCTTGTGGAGAAAATGGCTGCTAATCCATCAGCATTCAGATCACTCAAAATGAGTGATGCCTAAAAGTTATCCAGCAAGGAAGTAGAAAAAGATCAAGCTGCATAAGCATTTTTTAGCAATATAGTAGTGAAAAATCAAGATTGGGTTGTTGGAGGGAAAGGACCATGAGGCACCCTTCAAACTCTCTGGAAACTACCCATGTTTTCTGATACATTTGGAAAATCCATAATATTGCCCAGCAAATACTATGCTAGACAACTGCCTAGAATCTAGGCTAGAGTTGCCAACCTCCAGGTGGGGGCTGGAGATCTAGAGAAAATGGTTGCTTTGGAGGGTGGAGTCTATGGCTGAGGTCCCGCCCCAAACCCTGTCCTCTCCAAGCTCCCCCCCCCAAATTTTCAGGAATTTCCTGACCTAGAGTTGGCAACCCTAATCTAGGCCCTAGATTCTGAAGCAAATTTTAATGTTTTTATATCTCACAAGGCCTTAGGAGAGCAGGCTACAATAAATTAAAAGTGGTCATGGTAAGTAACACCATTTTAATGTGCACTATCCTGATTTTTTTGTGTGTGTGTGGCTGTGGAGAGGCATTAATATTTTTAGAGGCCTCAGAATGAAAGACCTACAACAAATTTGACTATGTGTTAGCTTGCAAGGGCAAGACCACACATCTCCCGGGAACCTGGCCCTTATGATGTGTGAAACCTTTATTTGAAATCAGTGCCAAATGTAAAATTTAGGCTGAAAACTCTCACCCAAGCCAACCTTTTATAACAAGGCAGAAGCTGCATGAGCTTTAATGACTGTCCACAAAACATGTTTGCTCACTTTCTTTTTCTGCTGTGCTGCTGAGGCATTAGTTTTCCAGCACTTTCGGAACTAGTTCTTCCTCATCTCCCAACCTCCCTCTCTCTTTCAATTCAATCTCAAACTGCAACGATCATTAAAAACAATGAGTATGTCTGGCGCAAGTAAACGTGCCCAGACTATCAACGATTCATTAAGTACCTGGCACTGGATCCATAATATGGGATTCTGACACAGGGAAAAAAGCTTTAGTGCTCACTGAGAAGAACAAGCTTTTCATGCAAAAGCTTTAAAAGACGCACCTTTGTCTGAGGGGGGGAAAGTCTTTTGAAGTGGTATTGACACTCTCGTCATTTGTATAATCTAAGTCTTTCTATTTATGATATCACCTTTTTGAAATCACAGATTAATTAACTCAACTTTAAGCTAATATGGTAATGATTTGTAGTGAGTGGCAGAAATTCCCCTGTAATTATGCATGAATTGATGTGTGATTTCCTAATGAGCTTAGCTGAAGAAATTGTCCTTTTGTGATAAACGCTTTATTTCTTAAAATGCTAGTAACACATTTCTAATAAATTTAATCAAGATACTCTCACTTGTATAATGTTTGCAGCTATTAAGATGCACGCCTATATCTTGCCTTAAGCTGATTACAGGATGTGAAAGTTTAGTATTTCCAAGGCAAGGCCATAATAACTCATTATGTTATTTTCCCTCAGAACCATGAATTATTTCATTTTGCACTTCATTCAGTTCAGGGAAGATTTCATGCCTCATCAGAGGCTGGCTCTTCTGCAGTTTATATATTAAATTATGTGCTGTGGAGCCAGTTTTTTTCATTACCTTTTCAGCATGTAACCTTGTCCATTTAGAACATCAGGTGAGGCATACAGTATCTTGTGTCATCTTTAAAAAATGCTTTTTCCCTTTCATGAATGATTTCTCCATTTGACACCTACCCTCATGACTAGCCACAAGCCTAAGAGACAGATGCTGATTTCATAGACTGTGCTGTATTCAGTGTGTAGGAAGAACTGCACTCTTTCTTGTCTTGGAGCCAAGAAGGCTGCCCGGTAATTTGCTTTTCAAGCTGCTGTATGGGGCAGGGTGGGTTGGGGGGCGAGAAGGTATTCCAGCTGTTTTCAGTCCTCCTTCCCTTCCTGCCAAAATCTTTATTCACAGAGTTCTTCAAAATCTTGAGGCAGAGAAAAGTTTTCCCCAGAATCCATCACCAGAGGTTCTTGAGCTAGAGATACCAGGAACTGAAACTAGAATCTTCTGTACCTGAAGTGGATGCTCTGCTAAAGAGCTATGGTTCCTTCCCATTCAGTGCATAGTTGTAGCTTGTCATGAGACTGATGTGAATTGCCTAATCTAGTCAAACCCGGCTCAAATGAAGGAGAACTATTGGACCTCTAAACTATATTTGTCTACAAATATCAACAATACTTTGTCTCTTTTGGTCTCTCGGCATAATGCTTCTCTATATATCATTGTCAGATTCCTAAAGAGGACTTCAAAGATTACTAAATAATGAAACCTTCTATTGCTAAAAGTTTTCAAATACAATTTGTGGCATTTAAGTTAATAGAAAACTCTTGTGGCATCTTCTTGCTGTGAACATGGATTGTCAGCAGCTCTGTGCACCCGACCCCTCCGCATGTTGACTGAATGCTTGGAGAGAGACAACCGGCACAAGTACAGTCGCCTCAGCCCTGCCTCTTCATGATCTCCAGGACATCTGCATGGTGCAAATGTGAAGAGGAGGTGTCTGCATATGTGCTTCCTCCCTGTAATTGTCTTCCAAATATCATTGATCACAGGAAGGAAGTGTGTGCATAGGCATTTCCTCCATACTTTCAAACCATGCAGATGACCTAGCATGGTGGAGTGCTGTTTTGCTTGCATAAGCAATAATGCCAGATATACTGCAATACAGACCAATAGCCGATATTTATTTGCACAGCACCTTGCCCAAGTGGAAATGCAACTTAGGATACAGTAAGTTTAACTTAGCACAAGCCGCCAGCATGGTTGTTTCAATACATTTCTGCTTGCACAAGGGCTGCTAAGTATGAGAAATCTTCTGCTGGTTCCAACCCATGCCTAAGATCCTACCCACTAGTGCTGCACAGGATTAAGTTCAAGGATTGGAACTCCCATATGATCCAGATAGTTCCAAGGGCTGTTACATGTTCTACAGGGCACCTGACTCTCCATGCCGCATCACACTTTGTGAAAGTCTCCTGAGTCTCCAAAGTTGGTTGTCCAAGGTCATTTGATGCTATTGGGGGAGGGGGAATCAGAAGTTCCATGGAACGAGTAGAGATTGTTATTTGGACCTCTGGACTATGGTTGAACAGTACAGTGGGTACACTTGAATCTGAGGTGGGGCTAAAAATCAGGCTAAAAACCAGGGTGTAAGGCTAGTCCTAGCTACAAATGTTTCCCTCTCACTAACATATGAGACCCATTTTGTGGCTTTGGAATACCTTGGAAAAGAATTTTATACATTTTCACATTTTAAAAAATATCCTGAAAGTTTTGAAGTCTCGTAATAGTTAAACGAATGAGTGTTATATGAAACTAAGAGTATTTCTGGCTCTTCTAGAAATCTGTGCATACTACTGTGAAAGAACTGGGCATTACAAGCTGGCAAATATCTCAAAGGTAAGTACTTTTGACAATAAACATTTCTTATTTTAAAATACTTCATCTTGACATTTTGTGATTGCAGTTTCTTAGCAACAGGTCTTTATCCTAGAAGAACTCTTGCTGTGTAAAAAAAGGCTGCAGCCAGATTCCTTTACTAATCTTTAATTTCTTGCAATACTTGAATATTTAACTCTGTGTGGGGCAGTCCTTGATGACTGTTCAGAAGGTGCGTCACAGAGTACACATTAACCCCATACACCAGCATCTGCACTGGCACTAACATCTATTATGTTCGTGGAAAAATTGTCTTTTGCACAAGCAGAGAGAATACTCTTAGTTTCATTATCAGCCCTTGTGTCTATAACCAACTGGTAGTAATACTAATTAATAATTCAGAATAAGCATTTTACATTTTATGGATTTGATGCCACTATTACATCTGCCTCTGAGGTTATGAAAGTAATGAATAAAGCATATGCAAATTTCATTGAGTGTTACCCGTACACACATACCAAAGAGAAAAGTCTCACCTAAATATATTACTGATAGACAACTAGATATAGGAATAGTTTAGTTTTTAAATGAATACATCTTTAAAACTCTCTGCCAGTTCTAGAAACATAACTATTCATTTGGTTTAAGTGTGGATATTTTATATGCAGCCAAAATCTTTCATATAAATTATTACTAATTATTATGCCCTTATCACTGATATCTTGTATGTTTTAATTTTAAGAGGTGCAGTGTTCTACGCAATGCCTTCTATGGCTCTTATTAATGAACTATCTGTTCACCTTCCAGCAGCGCATTAAGCCATGTGAATAACATCTGTCATGTGTTTGTACTTTTCTCTCATTCAGTGTTGCAGGAAAAAAGAGCATTTGATAAAGGTCTTTAATGAGAAATCTTTAATGAGAAGAATTTGTGTCTTGATATACATGAATTAATGAAGTTATTGCTAGGTTATCTTCAATCACCCTAACAGTGCAATCCTAAACAGAATTACAGATTCAATAGGCTTAGAAGAGTGTTACTCTTCTTTGGGTTGCACTGGGAATTTGGAATGAAGCAGCCAAAAAGCATTCCAAGATTAAACAATACAAACACTATATGCTTCAAATTTGCTGCATTGCACCATAAGTTACTATGATTAAGTAATTTGAGGTATTGTAATGTGTAACTATTCTTGTATTTAGATTATATTTGTGAAAAATCTACAGCTATATTATGGGGGAAAGGAGGATTAAAAACCCACAAATAAATCATAGAATCATAGAATGTTAGAGTTGGAAGGGACCCTGCAGGTCATCTAGTCCAACCCCCTGCACTCTGCAGGAGCATAGTCAAAAGATAGCCCTTGTACATACATACCTACAACACACCCGAAAGATGGTCGTTCAGTCTCCACTTGAAAACATCCAGCAAAGGAGCATCCACCACCTCCCAAGGCAGTCTGTTCCACTGCTCAACCACTCTCACAGTTAGGAAGTTTCTCCTGATATTCAGCTGGTAACGACTCCCTTGTAATTTCCACCCATTAGATCTAGTCTTGCAATCCGGAGCAAGAGAGAATCCATCTTCTACATGACAGCCCTTCAAATACTTGAAGACTGCAATCAGTCCATCCAGTTTCCCACACATATGTTCCCATTGTTCTCAATGATTTGTCTCTGAACACCTGGGTTTAACCCTTGTCCATAGCCATAATGAAGAAAAATATGGATATGTACACAGATCTGGTCAGCTGGACTGTAGCCATTCAGTTGTGCCAGCAATCTCTTACATCTGACAAAATGGGATCTGAGTTGTGAAAACTTATGACATAACAAATTCATTAGTTTTTACAATACTATAAGAGCCTTCATTGTTTTGGCTGTAGTAGACTAACTCAACTACTCTTTTGAAATCAATCTCTTACAGTTGCTGAAATTCCAAATATTCCAGATTTCTATGTTCAGAAAGTTATGTCTAGTGGTACTGATATGGAAACTCAGATCCAAGTTCCCACTCAGTTGTGTAACTCATTCAATGACCCTGAGTCCACACTATATTTCGTCCTAGGTCCAGTGGCATGCTTATCCTTTTTGGTGCCCAAGGCCCCCTCCTGTATTTTTTCTTTTTACTATCAGGTCACAACTGATTTATGATGACCCCGTAGGGTTTCAAAGGTAAGAGATGTTCGAAGGTGGATTGCCATTGCCTGACTCCATGTTGGCCCAGCTTAACTTCTGAGATCTGGGGGTGGGGACCCAGAAAAATCAGGTGAAGGAAGACAGAAAGGACTGAGAAACTTATGGAAAAGAGGGAGAGAGAATATAAACATACAGTTTTATTATCCAGATTATATTTAGCTGTAATGGTGTGCAATCAGTTTTCAAAAACGTGTCAAGGTGTCACTGCATGACTTGGAAGAATAGATTGCTTGGAGATCAACTCATTAGTGACTATGACTACATCATTCTGTAGTCTAGAATGAAGATGGAAACTTTTTCCACTAATCATAGTCACTTTGCTCTTGAAGTCTGGTGCTAGATTTCAGAATTTTTGGAGAGACTAAGAACTCTTTAGTTGGAGCAGAGTCAACAGTTTTATAAAGATGGTTGACTCTTCTCCAGGAGATGATAATCTGAACTTTGAGAGTGTAACACTGGCTGCATTCAGACATTACATTTACCCAATATGTACATGAATTAGGTTTGCCAGGTCTCCCTGGCCACTGGTAGGGGATAGGGGGGTAGAGTTGCCAGTTCCAGGTTGGGACCAGTGTTCCCTCTAAGCTGAGTTAGTGTGAGCTAGCTCACAGTTTTTTAGCCTCCAGCTCACAGATTTTTGTCTTAGCTCAGGAAGGATGACTCCATAGCAAACTCATTTATGCAACAGCCAAATCAGTTGCTCACAACTTTAATGCCAGTAGCTCACAAAGTAGTAGTTTTGCTCACAAGACTCCAGAGTTTAAGAAGGAGCATTGGTTGGGATGCTATTGGAAATTTGAGGATGGAGCCTGGCAAGCACAAGGACCTCAGTGGGATACAGTGCCCTAAAGTCCACCCTCCAAAGCATCCATTTTCTCCAGGGGAACTAATCTCTGTAGTCTGAAGATGAGCTGTAATTCCAGGGGATCCCCTCCACCCTCCAAAGCATCCATTTTCTCCAGGGGAACTAATCTCTGTAGTCTGAAGATGAGCTGTAATTCCAGGGGATCCCCAGGTCCCACCTGGGGACTGGCTTTCCTATCATGCATCTGGAATGTTGGCCCAGCTTGTGTACCTTCTTCACCCCTTCCTGCTTGGAACACAATGAAGGAATTCATTATTCGTTAGAAATTCACACTGATTAATTGTGATATATGAATGCTGTCCTGTGGGTTAATTAGAGTTAGTCCCTTCCCCAAAAAAATAAAATTCTGGAGTGAATTCTGGACAAGAATCATGGGGGGGGGGAAGGTAAAAACAAACCCTGATTAATCAACAGGCTTAAATTCATACCGTGCCAGTAATGAGTTCGTTTCTAACCTGGATTCCTTTCTTTGGACTACATATAAAAAGAGAAGACCCACAGTATGTGTGCAACTTCTGGCAATAAACTGTATTTGTATATGTGTTGGTTTAGTAACTTGGCTTATAAGTAATTCTTATTTTGAATTTCAATGTAGCCAATGACATAAAAAGAAATAAGAGCAGTTGAGATTTTTCAAACAGTCCTTAAAACAAGCAAGAGAAGTTTAGAAAGAAATCACTTGCAGTTAGTTAAAAGCAGAAGAAGCAACCTTTTATTCACTTTTACAATATGTCATCTTACCTGTGCTCCATTCTCCCCCCCACCTTGCAGAAAGAAGGGTGAGGACTCCACCCTCCCAAAGATTTGAAACACACACAGTCATGCAGACTTGGCAAGAGAAAAGGAGGATCAGGCTTCACAGCATGAGAGGATCTCCTCCTGTCCGATAGCTGCCCTGAGGGAATCCTATGTACAAGTCCACCCATTCACATCTAAAGAGGGTTTGCTTTATTTTTTTTAATGAAGCATGCAGATGAAGGGAAGAGAAAGCTGTGCCCTTCTGCACCTTATCTTGCCATGTGAAACATTTAATTATCTCCAGGATAGCTGCTGTGCAGCAACAAAAGCAGCCGCTTATCAGATTTCAAAGCTAAATGCTGCTGAGCATGCTCACTTTAAATACAGCATCCCCAGTAGCTGCAAATGAAGCCCTTTGCCCTCTTCTTGCCCACAATTTGTGTGAAGAGAACCATACTACAGGAGATGTGGACAAAATAACTCTAAATTAGAAGACAGGGGTTAGATAAGAGAGGAAACAAGCATGCTGAAATGAGTGAAATTAGCACAGGGTTCATGGCATGTGAACAGACTTTACAGTCCTTCATTGTTTCTATTCAAAAGTACCCCCCCACACACACAGCATACAGGAGGATCCCAATAGCAGGAGGAAAATAGCAAGAGTGAAAAAAATGAATCTAAGAAATTCATCCTAATTTGTGCATCTTTGTGGGGGAGAAATAGAGTTAGGTGAAAATGTGTGTCCTACTGAAACCGATGGAAATGACAACCACACTGATTAACAACCCTGACTATGTGCCATAATGACATTAATGAAAGAATCTGAACAAAGCAGACAAGATGGGCAGAACACAAACTCGCAATTGACAAAAACTGGTTGATAACATTTTTTCCATTTAACAAAGATTTGTAAATATGACCCAGTATTAAAACTTTTATTTATTGATTGTACCAGGGTAAAAGATATGGCCAGGCAGGGTCAGAGACTTCAAGCTCAACTGGTAAAGATGTGAGCTTCCATTACTGGATATTACTATTCAGCACTGAACCCAAGAGCAATAAATCTTCAACATACAGATGTGCGCACCAAGCAGAATCCCCCCGTGTGATTTTTAGTAGGAAAAAATAGCTGGCATGATATGGGTTCTAGTTCTCATTCTGTAATTAACCGTATCAACATGCATCCAGGACCCCATAGGACTATCTGGACCATTTAAGTGTGATATGTAATTGACCCATGACGGATTGTAAGAAAAATGTGACACAGAACCCCAAATCATTTCCTAAAGTGTTGGAAATGTTCAGGGCAACTTGTCCTTGGAAAGCTCTTATCATTAAATAGGGTGTAAACATCCATCCAACAGTATCATATTACTTCATGGGTGATTTACTAGTAGATAGTAAGTGTTTACTGAAATATATTTGCAGTTAATGGGAGTGTAAGGAAATATCTAAAAAAATCTGTCTTCTTAGTGGATACAATATTCCTCTAATTTATCCAAGTCTTCATCTCATGGAACACCAAGCTTACTTAACATTGTAAGTTTATTGACTTACTGGTCTTTCATACAACTGAAATTATTTATTTATTTATTTAGAGATTTATACCCCGCCCTATCCGGTAGCTCAGGGCGGCTAACAAGCGGCCAAGCCAAAATTCAACTAAAAACAATAAACAATATTACATACAATAAAAATTCAGTACAACAGTAAAATTCAGTACAACAATAAAATTCATATAAAGCCAAGATGCATGATATCCCATGGCGAATTTCTTAATTGCATGGGCACCAGGAGTAGTATATCCCAGCTCGCGGGCGGCATCTAACTCTCCAGATAATGGGGCAGATGAATGATAGGCTCTCAGTGATGGAATGGTGGCGGTTGCGGCTCCTCCTCAAAGGCCTGGCGGAAGAGCTCCGTCTTACAGGCCCTGCGAAACTGCACTAGGTCCTGCAGGGCCAGGATCTCCTCCAGGAGCTTATTCCACCAGGTGGGAGCCGCCGCTGAGAATGCCCTAGCCTTGGTTTGGGCAACCTTCACACTTCGAGGGCCTGGTACTTCCAGACAATGGATATTCCCCGATCGCAGTGCTCTTGGGGGTACATACGGGAAGAGGCAGTCCCTTAGATAAGCCGGACCCTGGCCATTCAGGGCTTTAAAGGTAAGCACCAGCACTTTGAAGCGAATCCGGTATGCTATTGGCAGCCAGTGCAGTGCTTGCAGCACAGACCGGACGTGGTCTCGCCTGGAGAGGCCCATCAACAGCCTGTCTGCAGCATTCTGCACTAGCTACAGCTTCTGGATTTGTGACAGAGGCAGCCCCAAGTAGAGAGCGTTACAGTAGTCCAACCTCGAGGTGACCGTCGCATGGATCACAGTGGCCAGGTCTTTGCGGTCGAGGTGGGGAACCAACTGCTGGGCCAGCTGCAGATGGTAAAAGACTGACTTGGCAGTGGCTGCCATCTGGGCCTCCATCATTAATGAGGAGTCCAGGAGCACACCCAAACTCCTAACCTCCCGTACAGGCACCAATGGTACCCCATCGAAGGACGGGAGAGGGTGCCCCAACTCTCGGCCGGTCCGGCTCAGGCCCAGGACCTCCGTCTTTGCTGGGTTTAATTTCAGCCGACTCAGTCTGAGCCAACCAGCCATAGCTTGCAACCAGCCACAGCTTGCACAGCTTGCAAATTTTGTAGTTGATTAAGCAATCAACTACAAAATTTGCATGAAAAAAGCTTTTCCTCTGTGAGTGTTGAACCAGATCAGAAGTGTTAAGTATGGAGACTCAACAACGACTTGATTTCAGCAAATGATTTCAGCTTTATTTGTAACAGCAAACACCACTAGAATACGCTATCAAACACCCACAAAACAGTGGAGCACAGCTCCTTCTTTTAAACTCTCCCGGGCTGTCAAAGCCACTCCCAAGATAAGTTAAAGTCCAATCAGATTCCGGGGATAAAGGCCAATCAGCTTTGTTCCCTCCATACAACATATTTACACTGTCATTGGTTGATTTAAACACTTCCACAGGAAGGACCAATAGGAATGTGACATCTTACGATCCTGTACATAAACTCAAGCCTTACATGGTAAAGAATAGGCAGCATTCACTGTTAAGACATAACAAGAAGTGTATTTTTCACATGTTCTTTATCCAGCATAAATAATGTCATGTTTATGCCTAATGGCACCTGAAGGGGCAGGGGCACCTGTCACATTTCCTTTCTTGCTTACCCTCATCATTAGTTGCTGTGAACCCTTTATTTCTCCTCTTTTTATACATAGCTAAGGAACACTTTTATACATAGCTAAGTCCCCATCACTCTTTGGCAAATAGAAGGGGAAGTCATGGAAGCACTGACAGACTTCATGTTCCTGGGGTCCAAGATCACTGCAGATGGTGACTGCAGCCATGAAATTAAAAGATGCCTGCTCCTTGGGAGAAAAGCTATGGCAAACCTAGATAGCATAATAAAAAGTAGAGACATCACCCTGCCAACAAAAGTCTGTATGGGCAAAGCAATGGTATTCCCAGTAGTAATGTATGGCTGCAGGAGTTGGACTGTAAGGAAGGTCGATTGCCGAAGAATAGATTCTTTTGAATTATGGTGCTGGAGAAGACTCTTGAGAGTCCCTTGGACTGCAAGGAGGTCAAATCAGTCAATCCTAAAAGAAATCAACCTTGACTGTTCCCTGGAAGAGGCCAGATACTGAAGCTGAAGCTCAAATACTTTGGCCACCAAATGAGAAGGGAGCAGTCACTGGAGAAGACTCTGATGCTGGGAAAGATTGAAGGTCAAAGAAAAAGAGGACGGCAAAGAATGAGATGGTTAGACAGTGTTATTGATGCAGCGAACATGAAATCGAGCAAACTCCAGGGCACAACGGAACACAGGAGGGCCTGGCGTGAAGAGTCCATGGGGTCACGAAGAGTCGGACTCGACTGTGCGACTGAACAACAACAACAAGGAACACTGTCCCTTTAATTTGAGTCCTCAGCCCCTTCGCTAGGTTTGGAGCTTGTCTGTGGGCTCCACCTCAGCTAGGGAGAAGCACTGCCTGGAGGTGCTGCCTGCTGCCTGATCCTCTTCACCTTCATGCCCACCAGAGCTCCTTTCTTCCTTGGGCATCACCTCTGCTCCTTCTTTGTGCAAGCGTCCTGCAGGAAAGTCTTCCCTTGGTCTGCCCATGGCAGCCTCCTTTCCTTGCAGTCTTTCCTCCATTTCCCTAGCTGGGCCTCCCGCTTTATCAGGCTCCAACCTGCAGGAGGGGAAGTCACCCTGCCTACTGCAGCTTCTCCCCATCCTCACAGTTTTAAACTTTAGTCGGGGCTGAGAATAACAGGTCATATTCTTTATAAGCATGGTACTTTAAAGATATGCCTTCAAAGTTAAAAACCAGGGCCATTTTGAAATGCACCTGATATGTAAATTTTGAGATATTTTATACATTTTTACTTATTCCTATATTTGCACACATCATTTCTCTCCATATGATTATGAGAATTTCAAAATCAATTCAAAAGCTATACAGGGAATAACTTCCCTGTGTTCTGCAGAACTAGAAAGAATACCAAGTACTGGAGCTATTTTCCTGTGCTGCATAAGGCCCCCTGAGACTGTCTCATTAATATTATAGAAGAAAGCAGTCTGAAAACAAAAACGCAGCCAGGAGTGAAGTTTCAGAATAAAGAGAAACTTATTTGTTGCTGAATTCATCTGGGCATGACGAAGGTTGATGCAGACTTAGAATTGTCAGTGGCTTCAAGGTTCTGAAACATAAAATATTCATAGTGTATAATGTTGCATAATTTGTTTAGCATAATTGTATTAGTTATTTTGTGCAAAAAAAATAGCAACAAATGAAAAATAGTGATTCACTTAAAGCTAATTCTTGCCTTGATTATATTATATTGTGAAGCATAGAAGTACATTTATATGTCCCTTGAAGAACAGGCATGTGCAAAGTATAGGGCAGGCTAGGCCACCCGTTTACCCAGGTGGGGCAATTTCCCACCATCTAGGAATTTAGAAGCAGGAGATAAAATGACCTCCATATAGTGATACTCTAGGCATTTCCCCTAGTCTCTATAGCAAAGACTATAGAAACAAGGGGAGGTAGCCTAGGGCGTCACCTGGAAGTGAAATCACATCCTCCTCAAACTCAGCTCTCCCCAGGCACTGCTCCCAAATCACCCAGCATTTGTCAAGGCAGCCCTGGGAAACCTAAATGAAGTGTGATCAGTAGTAGAGCATGAGCTTGCATACAAATGTCCCAGGTTCAATACAGATTCAGATAAAGGTTTTTTGATAGGGATGTGTAGCTTGAAAATAATCAGTAATTCTGAGATGTGGAGTCAAAAAATGTCAGGGAGCCAAAAATATCAGTATCCCCAGTTTCCCAGATTCCAAATAGCAGTTTGGTATTCAGATACTCCCCCTCCCCCCAATTCTGATATTATTTGGCTCCATTATTCCCTATGGGGAATATTTCTGGAGCACTGGAGGGGCTGTTTGATATAGTAGTTAAGAGCACTGACTCTAATCTGGGAGAACTGGTTTTGATTCCTCACTCTTCCACATGCAGCTGGTGGTGTAACCTTGGGTCAGTTACAAGTTCTCTCAGAGCTGTTCTCTCAAGAGCAGTCCTTGAAAGAGCTCTCTCAGTCCCACCTACCTCACAGACTGTCTGTTGTGGGGAAAAGAAGGGAAAGGAGATTGTAAGTCACTCTGAGATGCTGAGTGAAGAGTGAGATATAAATTCAGTCTCTTCTTTTCTCTCTTCCATTTGTTAAGCAAATTGTACTGTAACTCCAGCAGAGCTGCTGATGTCTATCTTTTAAATAGCCCTCAAATTTCAAGGGAATTGGCCTAAGAGGTCCAATTCTATGGCCCTCTGAACAACATGCCTCCGGGCATCATCCGTTGTTTGCTATTGATGGCCAGGGGTGGGGGGATTCTATGCTTTCTCCAGGGCAAAGAATAGTCAAAGACATAACAGCAAGCAAAGCAACCTTTGACCAAAAGCCTCTCAAAGCAGACACAACCAACAAAATCAAAGAACCAATGCAGAACCAGGGAATCCCAGCAGAACCCAGAGACAATGTGGCAAGTTTAACACAACAGACATACAACCCAAGAATCCAACCCGATGTCAAACCAGAGAATTGTCCAAACAGGACAGGACCACTGAACAAACCCAACAAATATAAAATCAGAGAATCTGAGCCATTATACAACCAGGGCATCAAAGGCAATGTCAAACCCAAGAATCCAACACAAAAAGCAAAGCAGACATGAAGCAACTTTTGCAAAAAATACAATGTTGCAAGACCAACAGGAATAAAAGGACAGAATCAAAGTGAAACCAACATGGTGAGCCAATACTAAGGCTCGGGAAGACATAGATATACTGGGAGCCTTAAAACCCTGGCTCCTGATACTTCCAGTTAATCCTGAATATTTCTGGGATTTTTTCGTAACCCATTTCCTGGCATCCCAGAAAATCCTGGGTACCATCTAGAGACCTGAATATAACCAGAAAACACTGTTAAGGTATTTTGGGGGTATATACTCAGGGGGGATATATCCAAATGTATTCCCAGTCTCTGGTTATAGGTGTTGGAAAAGACTTTTCTATTCCTGAGACTTTCCTCTCTGAGGCACTCGAAGGCCACTAGGTTGGATCCAATTAAGTTTTCCATTGATTAAATAAGGAGGAAATTATCCCCAGCATAGCCACAAAGAAGGCTCTGCTGGGGACAATGGGAATTCCATAGAGAAAAGCAATATGGAATGGGGACTGTAATAAAGAGGGGAGTTGGCTAAGCTAGTGCAAAAAAGCGGGTTGGATCTAACCCACTGTCAGTCAGAGCTGCAATACCAACATGGATTAATGGGCCTGACCAATAGCATGACAAGTCCACTTTTAATCATGTAATTTATTTATTTTTTAGGTGCTTTCATTTCATTCTGACCTTTGTGGTCACCTTGGTTGTTCAAGTCAAGTCAAGTCAAGTCATGTCAAGTCAAGTTGGCCTTTATTGGCATAAATTATCAATGCAAGTTATACAGATTAAGAAACAGTTAAAAACGGTTAAAATACATCTATAAGAGTTCTGTGACTTGATATTGTGCAATTGAGGACTGATAAGGGTATTATATTTCTGGGTGCCTTTGGTGCAGCTTTAAAGCCAAACAGAGACACTGAGCCACCTTCTCAGTGATGCCAGGATCAAGATCATTTAGGAGTCTATGTATCTTGAGTGCATCAGAACAATCCACCATACTGGATAGGATAGGGTGTAGATAAGTGTTTCTTACATCCGCATACAGATTACAATGCAGGAGAACATGGGAGATAGATTCCACACATTTCTTACTGCAGGGACAGTGTCTGGCCGAATGAAAGACCTTGTTAAATCTGCCATATAGAATGGCAGAGGGCATAGCATTACACCTGGCCAGGGCAAATGCTCTATGTTGTTGCGGAACCTGCAGAGAGGATAGACATGAGGCCATCTTCCCTATAGTTAGAGGGATCACGAAATTCAAGGGGGAGCAGGTTTTATTAGCTAGGCTGAATAATTTCTGGCGCTCAATATCTAGCATCCTATTTTTGATCTGATGAAATGCCGCCGCACAGGGCAACATGGACAGGGAATCTAAAGAAAGGCCCAATACTTTAATTTTTTCTTCTATATGTGCTGCCCAGTTCAATACCTTGAGCTCCGAAAGCATGTGATATAGGAGGCTCCCATGTTCGAAATTGTAGTGTAGGCGAAGCCAGTATTTAAATGTCATGAGCCATGCGCAGGTCTCCAACAAAGATTGGAGCCAGTTTCCAAATATATAACTGCATTTGAGACACAGTTTGGCAAGGCCATAATTTTCTACAGAAATTTCGATTGGACTCGCTCAATGGTACTGTCAAAGGACCTAATCCAGATTGGAATAACATACAATAGCTGAGAACTGACTTTGGACTTGAAGATTTTAATTGCAGCTGGCACGAGTTGGTTGCCCCTACAATAAAAGAATCGTGCTATAGCTGATGCGCTGACACTGGCAGCTTTCACCACATATTTGCAATGGGTGGCCCAAGTTGCATTGTATTGGAAATGAATACCTAGGTTTTTGTAGTATCTTGGTTGTTCTGACTGAAAGAGAACACAAATGTAGACCATCACTCTTGGTTTCAAATTTGGACCAACAATAGAAAGATGTTTAAAAAGCAAAGCATTTGTTGGCTTGAAAGAGAAGGAAAATAATACCACTCAATACATATTTCCTAATAGGTTTTCTCTAATCAGATATTTGGTCTCCTTATTATATATGTATGAGAGAAGGGGAAAGCTCGAAGTAAATATAGCTATATGTGGTGCTGCAGGACAGTGATTCAGAAATGAAACACAAACTGTAATCCTAAACACAGTTAAGTCTCTGAAATCCCATTTAAATCCATCCTGTCTGTGGGCCTGCAGCCAGAAATAATCCTGATTAATGGCTGGAATAGATTTTTAACAGCAGACAGTAAAAATCATTCATGTGTGCAAAAGAAAGGCCACAGACTTTGAAAATTATGTTGATGGATCAAGATACAATGTAAGTAGCATAGATTTCTTAAAAAGAGACACCTGGTTGTTATAACATTGCCATATGTCACATCATAGCTGTTCCTTTAAAATATAGCATTCACATTTTTACTTTTGTTAGATCTTTCACACAGAATTTGAAACAAGTCACATTGCTATTAAACCTCCTTGCCCCAACCCAGCCTGGGGCATTACATGTTTCCGCAAGTAGAGGGCTTCCCCTTTCTGATCCAGAGGCTGGGTTTCTGCATGCAGAGAATCAAAAAGCTTTATCAAAAAGTTAAAATCCTGACCATCACTTCTTCAGAAAGAAGAAGAGGGGGCTAGATTCAGTTTGTCTCATGCTCTTCTTTCCCTGCCAAACAGCTAGTCAGCAATTTTTTAGATTTTTAAAAATACATGTACTCCATTGGATGGTGGTGTAGAGGAAGTCCCATTTATTCCAATGGAACTTGGAATAGTATAAATATTTAGCCACATACTTTTCTCCAAGGCTGAATTGTCCCCTGGGCACAGTGATTGGGTCATCTGAATTTTTTGTCTGTTATTATTCAATTTTTTGATAATTTTCATGTTTTATTTTTTATTTTATATTTTAATAGCAAAGTTGGCCACATATTTGGATACATAAATACAGTGATTGAAGGTATGAAGGGGCAAGACATATCTTTCTACAGACCTGAAAAGGGTCCCTCTATTAGGGACCTCTGTTAGGTGCTTTTCCCTCCAGTTATTCAACCCCAGCCCCACTGCATTATGTTGTTTTATTAGATTCTGTTAGTTTTGAGTGTTGTTAAATCTGAGTGTTGTTATCATTGAAATGGTATCATATTTTATAATCAGCTTACTGATCAACTAAATAGTTCTCTGGTAATTGTAAGCCACCTTGACTTCCAGTGAGTAAGGCGGACTATAAATAAAAATAATGAAATTACATAAACCCAAGGCACAGAATTTCAAAGTCAAGTGATAACCCGTTATGATTACTTTGAGAGAGCTGTGGTACCAGAAATTACCAGTGCCTTGACAACCAGCAGTGGCGTATGGAGTGTCTGCACTTACCATTTGTTTAAAAGGAATGGGAAGCAGCAGTGTGCCGTGTTGCAGTTGTTTAAAGACCTTTTGAAAATCAAGCCACCACTGCTGAGCATTTATATTCCTCAGGCCCCATGAAGACAGGTTAAGTGCTGATTCGGAACTTTAGCATTTTTGTTTTATTCATTTGTGATAGGTAGGTTGGAAATCGCCCAAGACAATGAATGTACCCATAATCCTACTTCATGGTAAGCATATAATTTCCCCAGCGATCCACTGAGTAATAACAAAAAAGTTATATGTAGTACATACACTGTTTATGTTCCTTTGGGTCTAATATTGCTCACAGTAAAATTGATTTTTTGGGAATCTTGCAATAAACCTCATCAAAGTAAACCAAATCCTCACTGGCTTTTTATGAAGTGATTGGAATTACTGTGATAAATTAACCCTCTCTACCAGAGAGTCTCCTGATAGAGTCTTTGTTCGATTATAACCCTTCAGTTACCATTTGGATTTTAATTATTCTTCAACAACTTCTAAACTTTGTTCTGAGCCTAGTAGGCAACATTTCCCTTCAGTATTCACATGATAATATAGTACAAGAAAAGTGTTCCACATAGAAAAAGCAAGTTTTAACAATCTGAAAAATGTTTGTTTTTCATATAAATAAAGGCATGGGACAAATTTACCACATAAATACTGCAGGGGCAAACTCACCTTATGGTGATTTTTCCTGCTCAGAGATAAGCCACAGACTATGAAATACTAAGTGGTGAAATATTTCAGTGGGCATGTATCTATATGGTATATTTGTTACCTATATTGTATTGCCAAATATCAAGGAGAAAGTGCAGAGTGCTAAGATAATTTTCATAGCTTGGCAAGATGGTATAGATAACCATCTTACCAAACGATGGCTTGTACATACACTGTGGTAACTTTCCACTTGGTAAACTGTCATCTGACAGCCTTAATTCTAGGTTTCAGTTTATTGCCTTTAGCCATAAGCTGTTACAATGACAGAACAATATAACAATAACATCTATATAAACTTCTAAAACCAGAAGAATTAAAAAACTAAATTAGGACACAATAAAACATTATAATAATTCCATCTCTCCACTCCAGAATTCTGTTGGTAATCAAGTTATGATACTGCTACTATTTTCTTCCGAATTTTCTCTGCAGCGAGGGCAAAGAGGGCCACCTTGTATGAAATCTCGGCCTCTACATCTGCTAGTTGAACTAGAATTTTTTCAGTTTCTGTTTTAGTACCTAAGGAGGCCAAGATTGGGTCTAGAAATTTTTTCCTAGGGGATTGGTAGAGTGGACAGAATGACAGGTAGTGGCACAGATCTTCTGGCCCTGGATCTCCACACAGGCAGAGACACTGGGCAACAGGCGTGTTGGCATAGCGGCCTTCAAGAATTGCTGATTGCATTGATTGGAAGTGGATTGAAGTTAGTGCAGAACATAATTTACTGGATGAGATCTTTGTTAAGTATTGGGCCCTTTGATGATCTGATTTGATCAATTTGAACCAGGGTGAGGATTTATTTTCTTGGATGACTCGCCTATCTTGGGCAGCATCCTGAAAGTATATTTGCCCCCTTCCATTAAAGTCAGTCTGAAGTGGCCCATGGATTACATCCAGAAGGTTATATGTTAGCAATATACTGTTGTATTTGGATACCCATTTAGGGTCTTTTAGGAAGGCTTGGAAGCAGCTGCTTGAAAGGTGATCTATAGGTGCTGTCTTCAATTTGTGCCAATAGTTATAAAAAGCTTTATGAGCACACGTCCGTAGAGGGGGAAGGCCCAATTCAGCTCTTAACAATGCTACTGGGTTGTTTGATGGTACTGTTAACAGCCTTTTCATAAAAAGGGTTTTAATTCTCTCCAGGCTGGCAAAGGTGGAATCATTCCAGCCTCATACCTCGATACCATAAAGAAATTAGACGATTGTCTTGCTCTGGAAAAGCTTCAAGGCTGGGTCTATCAGAAAGCCCCCTTTTCTATGGTAAAATTTTTAAATTGCTCCTAATGAATGAAGAGCTGTTATTTTTGTTGTTTCTATATGAGCCTTCCAAGAGAGTGTATCACTGAAGGTAATCCCCAGATATTTAAAGGTCTGGGTTTGCTCAATTGTGATATCTTCTGTTGCCCAGTGAAAGGATTGCCTTCTGTTTCCAAAGTCTATCACCTTGGTCTTTGAGTGATTTATTTTTTAGATGTTCTTCTTTACAGATGTCTCCTCCAAGGTCGATTTGAGTTATGGACAGTAACACCATATCATCAGCGAAAAGAAGAATTAAAATTTTCCGTGAGCCAAGTCTTGGTGGGAAAACTTCTGAGGATAGCCTTAATTAACCACTGTGTACATGGGGAAAATGCAGATGCGCAACTTCCATACCTTTTTGTATAACTGTTGCATTGGAGTGCTTGGTGGATACTCCTTCAAAACCTTGAGAAGTTGGGTTTCTGTCAAGACAAAACCAGAGAAGAGGGATATTTGCAATGATAATTTTACTAGTATAGGTATAAAGGACTAGAATTAATGCTCATAAAAGACAGTCAGGAAAGCTGGCATATATATTATGGCAGCCATGAAGACCAAGTTCCTCTAATACAGTATTGGCATATATTCATGCCAGGACAACTGTCTCATTGTATCTCTCCCAACTCATTGAGCATACCACTTGTAGCTACAAGGAGTACATGCTTTCTAAACATTGCACTGCAAGGCAGGAATATCATTGGGCATTTGTATGGTTTAATGAAGGTATAACATGAAGTCCTATAAAGACAAATATTGAAATGAATGGAAACTACCATGAATTTGGATAGCTCTCATTTATATTAATGGTGCTCATAAAAAACCTTCACACCTGAGTTGGTTCTACTCTTGCTAACATGGCCTCCAATAGAAAATAGAGGGCTCTTTTCCCTCAAAAAAAGATGAAATTCAATGGATAACCCCTAAAGTGCAACCACTGCCTCTGGTGTCTTGTCTGACCAAGACAGTGTGAAACATTCACTTGCATAATGTGCAATGTATATACAAATAATTTTAATATTCATGCTTGCTCCTTGTTTAATGGGAAAAAAAGTTTAATCAAGAATAAAACCTCTGAGATGTAATCTGTCATTTCAACAGAGTCTAGGGAGAATGGCAGCAGTGAACAATCATACTTTATTCCTTCTTCTTGTTGTTCAGTTGCACAGCTGAGTCTGACTTTATTCCTAGTTACGAATAATAATTGTTAGCTGAACATCTGGTTTATTACAAGGCTAACAGTACAATTATTTTAATACATTATTTGTTTTTCCCTGTGCTTTTTAGTGTAATAATTTAGAACATCCTTCATTGTAAGATTCCTTGAAAAAGAAGAGTAAGATGACAAAAATAAGGAATGTTCTTTCCTGATGGTTTGATCATGTGAAAATTTTTTTTCCTAATGATATAATGTTGGTATGGTTCATATGTTATTTTACACAAAAACATGCCTATGTCACTACATTAAATCTACATAACCAGTAATTGGACCATTTGGCAAGATTGTGGCTACAGGTTTTGATTCCACCAGCTTTTCCAATCAATCTCACCAAATTCCTCTTTTTATTACAGCTCCCATCCCATTTCTTTTGCTCATAACACCCAGTATATCCTTTTTAGTGTCCAAAGAAGATCCTATCTTCCTTTTTTAATTAGCAGAATTGATGGATGGATAGAACCTATAATTTGTGACATTGTCACAATAAATTATAATTCAAATTGGGTGATATTAAATTATGAACATAAGGAAATGTGAACTGAAACCAAGAACCAAGGTCTTTAACGGCAATAAGTAGAATCCCTGTTGCCCATATTTTGATGCCATGAAGTTTTAGAGGATAAGTAACATTACCAGATATAATAAAGGGGTGCTTTGTACTATTAACTGTGATGAGAATTTCATTTCTAGTCCCGAGCTTTAAACCAGTCCAAATTTTAAATGATGCACAAGATCACTTAGTTTTTCAGGGGCCACAGGCTGCCTATTGTGGAACAGCCAGTGGGAAGAATGGAGAAGAAGCTGAGCTGTTCCCCACTTCCAGGCTTTTGCAATCATGTTGCCCACCCACCTACCATTCCTGTGGATATTGTAGAGATCATCTGTTTCTGTGCAGGCTAGAATAAATGAAGCCAATGGTAATACTGTCCAACTCTGGAGCCATGGTGGTTTTGTCCAAAAGCTCTGACAAGTCTGACCAGATTTACACAAAACATTGTGCAAACTTTTGAGTTCACCAGAAAATTTTATCAGGCCAGATGTCACAAAATAAAGAAGAGGGGAAACAAATCAGATTATTTAGACTATGGCTGAATTCAGACTGGCAGTTTGCCCCCCTATAGCTGCGTGTGAGCAAAGTTTCACAAGCCGATTAAAGGGGCTGTTCACACAGGCACATCTGTCCCGCATTCCCCACCCGTAGCCAACCCGTCATGTACTGCTTCGCTCCTGCATTTAAAAGATACCTGGTGAAAGTGGTAGCAAATCCCGGAGAGCGCGTTTATCCCGCTTCATTCTGCTTCCCGAAAGTGTGAATGCTAACCTGAAAAGCCAGGAACAACCCGCGTCCATAGTGTGCACTGGCTGTGCCCACAGGGATGCGCATAGGCGCCTGCCAGGAGTGAGGAAAATGCCACTTAGAGGCCTGCCTCCGCCAGGGGCAGGTCACCAGTGTGAACACTCCCTCATGCCTCCTCCCCAGTATGCTCCAGCATCAGTCTGCGCAGTGTGACTGGGAAAACCTAGAACAGTTTGTTCCAGGGCTTTTTTGCCATGACTCGTTCCCGCTTCAATCTGCCAGTCTGAACTCAGCCTATGATATTACAACCTGATCTTACAGGCATCCTTGTTAACAACAGCTCACACTGCCAAAAACAGTAGCTTAATCCACACATTGCTGTTTCATGTCTTCATTTGGGGCACTGGAACAATTCCAGCAAGCCCTAAGAACAGTGAAGTGCTATACTTGCCACATTTGCTGCTTGTACACAGTTTTTACAGATTCAGGAACACATATTTGGGCATTGTAATGATAAGCATCCATTTTAAATACCAAATGGAACTACAAATGTAAAATTGGTTGCTCACATTCTTAGAGGCTTCTGCCCAGAACTCTTTCATTTCAGAGTAGACCCCCTCACACAGCCATTTTGCTTTTGATCCCATGATATTCTTTTGGCCAGACTGAGGCATGCCTGTCTGAATCAATTGCCATGAGGAGGATGTGCAAATTTACATTGTACTGCAAACTTTACAAATTCCTCGGGTGCATATTTGTTTTGTGCTGGTTGTGGGTAATTCAGATGACCCATTCATTACAGTCTTCAGTCCGTTAAGAAAAAGTAGCACAAAACGCAGCGTGCACTGCTAAATAAAAAAGTTTAATTTTTTTATTTGGGTTTTCTACAAGGCATGCTAGAATTTTAGGGGATTGTTTTCATTTTAGGAATTTTTGAGGTCTGGAATTTTGGCATTGTCTAGAGATGCCCAGCATGCTTGGTGCTCTGGCCCTTTTCAGTGCTCCCAGCCTTCCCATGCAGACCCAGCGCTTTCCCTTAACTGGGAAAGCAGCTGAGCCAAGTGGAGGTGGGGTGAGGAGAAGAGCTGTGGCATCACACTCAGTTGTGGCAAGAAAGGAACCACCAGTCAGCTGGGCTCTGCTGGCACAAGCGCTGAAGTGGAAGCTTGAATGGGCACTTGCCTCACCTGCCCTGCCTTGTTCTGGAGAGACCAAAAGGCTGGAGGTGGCAGAAATGTGTGAGTGAGCCTGCTTTGTCCCAGAGCAGGATGGCAGCTGGAGGTGATGCCCAGTGAAGAGTTCATAGGGTTGAATCAAATGCAGCTGTGTGTTTTGGTTGGGTTGGGGCAGGGAGTCTGGGAAAAGACTCACCTGACCCATATAGGGCTGCAAGAGGCACAACTGGGAGAGGTGAATCAAGGCCCTATTGGATTGAGCATGATAAAGGGTGGAGCAACCTTCCTTTAAGTCAAGGAGCTTGCAGGAGGCCAAGGAGGAAGAGGGTTTGGAGGCTTCCATGCCTGCAGAACCTATTAGCTAAGGTAAAGAAGCATTGGGAGTGTATTTGAACTTCACCCATTCTGAGGCCATGGAAGCTCCATAAAGCTGGGATGGCACCTTGGTGGAAAGCTAACAAGTGGGACCCATCAAGGAAAATCCCACAGGTACCTATAGAAAAACTGATCCTGAAATCTAATAGGACCCCCCTCCATGCCCCTTAACATTTTTGAAAGATAAAAGGGAAGAAAATCAAGCCTTACTGGCTCTCCAGGGTCCCATCAGAGCCACTGGCCCTCCCTTCTCTGGGCTGCTGCTATTGACCCTGCCTGGGGCCAGTCAGCTGGAGAATGGTTCCAGGGTCTCTGGGCTGGCACTCAGGCTCCTGGCTGCCAGTTGCAGCCAGCTAGTCTCACAAAGGTTTCCAGAACCTCACAAAGCTCTCTGGCCAGCCACACTGTTCAACCAAGGAGCCTGCACACCAGCCCAGTGGCTCAGCAGCACCCATTCTCCAGCTGTTGGGGCCCAGTGGTTGTGATGAGGCCCTGGAAAGCCAGCAAGCCATGCCTTCCTTCCCTTTTTTCCCTAAAAAAAATCAAAGGGCCATTAGGGGAACAGCCTGCTCTCTGAAACCAGAAACAACTCCCAGAATTCTGGGAGATGACTTTTTGTTACTCACAGAATTCTGGGAGTGTTTGTTTTTATTGAGATTCTTGTGAGCTGAGCTCCTGCTCATAACAAACACCAGAGTGCATGTGTGACTTGTTTCTAACAGAGCTATAAAGGGTTCAATGGCTTTAAACCCCAGCTGTAAACTCCACTATGGGAAGCCATTTCTGTTAGTTTCATGGGACTTCCTTACTTGCTTTCACCCACTGCACAATGGAATGCTGATCCTGGAGAACAGGTGGACCTCAGGATTAGCATAAGAAGGAGCTGGAAAGCAGCAGCAGCAGAAGTGGAAAATCAGCAAAAATCACCCTTTCCTTGTAAGCAGAGCCTTGCTGTGGGATCCATGTCAGTTATATTTACAAGAAATCATTACCAAAGTCAAGTGCCCAGTCAGTTTATTGACCATGCACTATTTAAGAAAATCTCTCAAGACACCACTCGTGTACACTAACAATACCTGTAACGGTACCTGGGTGTAAAGTTTATCTCAAAGAAATTTATTGTAACTGAGTTTTTCTGTATTTAGAAGATCACATTCCCAGGCTGTGTGATGGTATTGATTGAAAAAAGGCTTGCCTGTGGGTGTATCACATGAAACATAAGCAGCTGTTTAATATCCCTGTTTGCCTGTCCTTTTTCTTTCATATTAACATAAATCGTTTTTCTCTGATTATGTAACTTCAAGTATATAAAATCAATGCCATGTGAAAAAGCAATTAAAATCCAACAGGAGTACAATTCGTAATAAAGAACCTCTTAACACAGGTGGTCAATATACTTAAACTAGTACGATACCCATGAGATGGCATGGGCCTAGAAAAAGGTATTTGTATAGTGAGAAGATTTTTTATTTGCCCACTCCTTGAATAATGTATTCCTCTATCTTATATAGTCACTCAGTAGTGTTTTGAGAGAACCCTGAGCAGACCGTTGCTCACTACATTCTTTCTTGACCTGCTGATTCACAGCCTATTGTGCATGGTTGTCTTTGTCCCTTTCTTTAACATTAGTAGACATGCTGGTTGTGGGCGTGCATATAGGTGTGAGATGAAAGTAAAGTTGGAGTAAGGTTTGTTGAAATAACACAGGTACCAAGGTTTCCCAAAGCCATGTTATTCTCCCTTACAGTTTTTAGAGAAAGGATACTTTTTGTCTCCCAGGTAAAAGCCTAGCAGCTTCCCATCCCCAACTTCTGAGTTTTCAGGTAACAGGATTCCTGCCATTTCCAGAAAGTGATTTGGGAGGACAGACAGACCAGCAGACGTGTGTAGCCTGTACAGAAGATGTCAGTTGCAGCTGACGATACACATTATTTCAGCATTTTCCTGAAAATGCTGCTGTGATGAGCTTTCAAACTCCTGTTCTATTAGCTTGTGATATTTAACAATTTCATAAAGGTACCTGTTACCAATCATTAAAAGCAATAGAAACATAATTCAAAACTCATTTTCAAGTTTATGCTGCTATGGTTTTCAAATCACACATTTATCATTTATTTGTTTTAAACATTTATGCCCTGCCTTTTCACTGCAAGGTTATCTAGGCAGCTAAATTGATTGAACAGTGAATAAAAGTGTATAGTATGGTGCACTGATTCAATAAGGAAAAAAAGACTTTTATAACACCAGATGTGTCAGTATTCTTTTAGCCAGTATTCTTTTCGTAGAAAAACAGCTGCAGGAGCTCATTAGCATATGGTATGCTAATGAGCTATTAGCATATGCCACACCCCCTGACATCACCAGAAGTGATATCAGAAGGGGAAGCAAAAGGGGGGGAGGCATCTTTAAAAGCCTCCCCTTCCCTTCCCCGGCTGGCCTGGGTGGAGGCGCTAAGAGATAAGGGGTTTAAAGTTTAAACTCCTTCTCACTAGAGTTGGGTCACAGAAGGAGGAAAGAGGGAAGGAAAGAGAGAGAGTAGAGAGAAGGAAAGAGGGAAAGAAAGAGAAAGAAAGAAGGAGAAGGAAAGAAGGAGGGAAAGAAAGAGAGAGAAGGAAAGGAGGAGGGAAATAGGGAAAGGAGGAAAAAAGAGAAGAGAAGAAGGCAAGAAAGAGGAAAAGGAGAGAAGGAAAGGAGGGAATGAGAGAAATTTGGCTGCAATTCGGCAATAGGGTATATTCTGGGGGCTGGAGGGGAGGGGGTTGAGAGAGAGGCTCCAAACTCACAGGGTAGCTTATGGAGCCTCTCCCCAAGATATCCACCAAGTTTCAAGAACATTGGATTAGGGGGTCCAATTCTATTGGCCCCCAAACAGGTTGCCCCCATTCCCTCCATTGTTCTCTATGGTGGGGAAAAAATTACTTTCCCCCCACTATAGAGAACAATGGAGGGAATGGGGGGGAACCTGTTTGGGGGCTCATAGAATTGGACCCCCTGGTCCAATGTTCTTGAAACTTGGTGGGTATCTTGGGGAGAGGCTCCATCAGCTACCTTATGATTTTGCAGCCTCTCCCTCAAACCCCATCCCCTCTAGCCCCCAGAATATACCCTATGTTTTCACCATTGACTTCAATGGCCCATAGGATATAATGGAGCTGAAATTGACATTCGGCTGCCTGAAAGACTCCGGGATGCTGGCTGGGGGCAGGGCTTGGCTCCTGAGCTGCCGGAGCTGTGCTCCGGTGTGCTCCCCCCCAAAAGACCCCTGCTTTTAGCCCATGCTTAGACACCAACAGAAAAGCATGTGTTATGGTCATAGACAGACACATGCTTTCTAGCCTGTAGTAGCTATGCTATTTCCACTGAATAGACCAAAATCATATTGTGGCTGTAATTAATATGAATGGTAGATGACATGAGAAATTGGCTTTGTATCCAAGGTTCAATTTCTAAGGAAAAGAAAGAGCCAGTTTTGCTGAGGTTAGCATACCTATCCATCCTGAGGAAATAATGCAGATGGTGGCCATTTTGAGCAAAAAAAAAGAATAAAACTTATTCCCAATAATGGTTATCTCAGACCATTTATTGGTGCTACAAGAAATTATACCACAGCAAGTCATCCTAAGCCCATGGTTGTTTCATTAATGACAAAGATAAGTCTTGGAAGCCTCAGTCTCACATGATCTTTTCCAACTTCTTTCTGCCCTCTTGTACTGTACTGAGATTGAAGACTTCCTGGTTTAGAACAAGTTGCAATTTGTTGTGATGTCCAAAGTGAGCAATTTCACAAATTTTGATTTCATTTCTGGCCTACCAACCAAGATTCCAAACTATGTAAAGGCTCAAAAAGAAAAAGTAAGAAAAAATCAATTTTTTCCAGAGGATTAAAAAAAAATCCAATGAAAAACTGGAAAATCTGGGGAAGCATTAAAACAATTCTATGAAATATTTTCTGTTTTGGAATGTGAACTTTTTTTTAAGACAAGGCTTTACTCACTCAAAAGTTGTAGCATGAAATTATTTAATGCAATGGCTCTTAATCTACAGCTCACAGAGAGCCATTTTCACAATTACCACCCACCCAAAGAACTGTGTTTATTTTCTCCAGAGAGGAACTGATCTCTGTAGTCTGGAGATGAGCTGTAATTCCTGGGGATTCAAAACAAAGGTCCTAAACAATAGATTGATGAAATTTCTGGATAAAGTATTCGTTTTGGGAGTCTTCTTCTGAATAGGCCAATGTACAACTTCAGACTGCAAGAATCATCTTTAACACTTATAGAGTGAGGCTGTATAAAGTTAACAAATCACCAATCTTCAGAAAAAAACAATTCTTATGAAAGTCTGTAGAGCATATCAGAGTGCTAAGGTCAAGCCATCATGTTCAAATATGGTGAAATATGATGGCTTGACCTTAGTACTTTGATATGCTCTGCAGACTTTCATAAGAATTGTTTTTTCTGAAGATTGTTGATTTGTTAACTATACAGCCTCACTCTACAAATGTTAAAAATTATTCTTGCAGTTTGAAGTTATTTGTTGTTGTTGTTCAGTCGCACAGTCGAGTCCGACTCTTCGCGACCCCATGGACCAGATCACGCCAGGCCCTCCTGTCTTCCGCTGTCCGCTGAAGTTTGCTCAATTTCATGTTCGTTGCATCGATGACACTGTCTAACCATCTCATCCTTTGCCGTCCCCTTCTTCTTTGACCTTCAATCTTTCCCAGCATCAGGGTCTTCTCCAGTGAGTGCTCCCTTCTCATTTGGTGGCCAAAGTATTTGAGCTTCAGCTTCAGGATCTGGCCTTCCAGGGAACAGTCAGGGTTGATTTCTTTTAGGATTGACTGATTCGATCTCCTTGCAGTCCAAGGGACTCTCAAGAGTCTTCTCCAGCACCACAGTTCAAAAGAATCTATTCTTCGGCGATCGGCCTTCCTTATAGTCCAACTCTCACAGCCATACATTACTACAGGGAATACCATTGCTTTGACCATGCGGACTTTTGTTGGCAAGGTGATGTCTCTGCTTTTTATCATGCTGTTTAGGTTTGCCATTGCTTTCCTCCCAAGGAGCAGGCGTCTTTTAATTTCATGGCTGCAATCACCATCTGCAGTGATCTGGGATCCTAGGAATGTGAAGTCTGTCACTACTTCTACGACTTCCCCTTCTATTTGCCAAGGAGTGATGGGCCCAGATGCCATGATCTTAGTTTTTTTGATGTTGAGCTTCAAGCCCACTTTTGCACTCTCCTCTTTCACCCTGAGCAAGAGGCTCTTTAGGTCCTCTTCACTTTCTGCCATCAGAGTGGTATCGTCTGCATATCTGAGGTTATTGATCTTTTCCCCAGCAATCTTAACTCCAGCTTGTGATTCATCCAGGCCAGCATTTCGCATGATGTACTCTGCATATAAATTAAATAAGCAAGGTGACAATATACATCCTTGTCGTACTCCTTTTCCTATGCTAAACCAATCAGTTGTTCCATATCCGGTTCTAACTGTTGCTTCTTGACCCTTATACAGGTTTCTCAGGAGACATGTGAGGTGGTCCGGTACTCCCATCTCTTTAAGAACCTGCCATAATTTATTGTGATCCACACAATCAAAGGCTTTAGCATAGTCAATGAAGCAGAAGTAGATGTTTTTCTGGTACTCTCTTGCTTTCTCCATAATCCAGCGAATGTTGGCAATTTGATCTCTAGTTCCTCTACCTCTTCGAAACCCAGCTTGTACTTCTGGCAGTTCTCTATCCACGTACTGTTGGAGCCTAGCTTGTAGGATTTTGAGCATGACCTTGCTAGCGTGTGAAATGAGTGCAATTGTGCGATAGTTTGAACATTCCTTGACGTTGCCCTTCTTTGGGATTGGAATGTAAACTGACCTTTTCCAATCCTGTGGCCACTGTTGTGTTTTCCAAATTTGTTGGCAAATTGAGTGCAGCACTTTAACAGCATCTTCTTTTAAGACTTTGAATAACTCAGCTGGGATACCATCACCTCCATTAGCTTTGTTGTTAGTAATGCTTTCTAAGGCCCATTTAACTTCGCTTTCCAGGATGTCTGGCTCGAGGTCAGTGATTATACCATCGTGGTTGTCAAGGACATCGAGGTCCTTCTTGTATAGTTCTTCTGTGTATTCTTGCCATCTTTTCCTTGAAGTTATACATTGGTCCTATTCAGAAGAAGACTCACGAAATGAGTACTTTATCTGGAAATGTCATCAATCTATTGTTTTGGACCTTTGTTTTGGACTTTATTGTCATATAGTACTTTGTATTCATATTGCATTGTTATTGTCATGTATTACACTATCTGGACACAATTCATGAGTAATTCTTTACTTCAGTGTCTATACATAGCTTTGCATTTTCTCTTTCTTATTGTTTATCTGTGGCTGTGGCTCTCTCTCTCTCTCTCTCTCTCTCTCTATTCCTGGGGATTCCCCAGGTCCTACTAGGAGGCTGGCATCCCTACCTGGCATGGGGATTGAACCTGAGGGATGCTCACACCTTTCTGGAACTACTAGAATGCCCAGCTCAACACTCCTAGAGGATCTGTCCATTATACTGCAAAATAAGGCTATTCAAAAGAATAAAAATATACAATTATTCTTTTTTAAAAACACGTTCATCTCTGGAGTTTCTTCATCAAAAGTTAAGCCATATGGTTTCAAAATATTGAAAAGCTGCATTAATACAAGTTTCTTATTAATATTTCCACTTTCAGAAAATGCAGTAGGCTATAATGTTAGGGTACAATAGGGGCAATGGTAGAAAAATAACATGCCAAGGAAAAATTAACGCTTAGCTATTTCCCCCTCAATTGTTGCAATACTGACAGACGGCAGTATTGTGTTGATGAAATGTATAATTTAAAGCAAATTTGCCCAAAGGCCCAAGACAAAGATGCTTTATCCTCCCTAACAAATGTTTGCGGCAACCTTCAAATTCCAAAGTACACAACACAACCTGAGAATGAGCAGAATCTCATCTGCTCTCCCACCCAAACCAAATCAACATGAGGGTATTTACTGTTTCCATATAAGGAATCTGGCCTTTTTTCAAGCCCTCACAGTAATCAATCGTTTAGTGGTAGGAGGAGAAAGTAGTCACCAGTTCCAAACTCTTTAAAAACCAACATTTGCTAATTGTCTCCAAGGTCACTTTGCTTGCCAGTTGTTCAGTTTACTCAACTTTCGTTTTGTGCCAAATACCATGATCTTTGTTTCATTAATATTTAAGAGTAATTTAGATTGTGCCAGATGATCTTAAAGCTCATTTAAATCAGTGTGAAGATAATATTAAGATTTCACCCAGCATAATATACTACCATAAATGATTGTGTTGTCTGCATACAAATTGCAAGCTGGGTATGGTAATGAAGCACAAAGATTATCAATAGGGAATGACAAATGCATCTGACTTAAGATAAATCCTCTTGGGACCCATTTATTCCATTTCTGCTAGTAAAAGAAGCATTGTTTCATTCCAAGTATTCTAAAGAAAAACATCAAAGATGTGGATCACCCAAAATAATCATACTGTGTGTTAGCTAGACAAGAACAACCCACCTTCTACATTGTGGAAGTTTCTTTCTTTTCAAGTATGGTAATTACAGTTCACACAGACCCCCATTATCTTTTCTTATCTTGATTAATTGCTGTATTTTGAAGCATGATTATACACAAGCATATATTTTATTTATAATATATTTTTATGGTCATTAGAACCAGTTAATATTAATTACCAAGTAAATGGCATGCCCACTATAAAAATACAATACATGAGTGGTGCTAATAATATGGACACCCAAAGCTATTGCTTCTGTTTAAGAAAATGACAGCTGGGAAAAGCCCACATACTGTCAGATTGACTGTAAAAGAATGAGATGATCAACCTAATTTGTGTCATTTAAAATCAACTCATAATTTTTAAAGCAGTTTTAACACCATAAATGGAGCCAAACTGTAAAGGACAAGACAAGACTGACTTACTTGCTGTCTATAATTAAGTGCACTTTTGTTCAGTGTTGCCTTGCCATGATTCATTTGAGACAGGGCTTGCCTACAACTAATTCTAGAACACAGGAAGCATGAAATGACAATAAATGGTTGTTGGTAGTGTAGTGTCATGAGATGATGGCTGTGAGAAGAGATATCAGAGCTGAGTGCAGGCATCATAAGAAACTGTGGCTTGTTTAAGCCATGATAAGTACAGCAAACTCTGGTTTGTCTACCAGTGGCATACAACAAATCTAAATGGGCAGCCATGTTAGTATACACCATAAAACACACACACACACACACATATATACATACACACCCTTCTTTAACGTAAATGCCTAATGGATCTTCATGCATTTGATGAAGTGAGCTGTGGCTTATGAAAGCTTATGCTGGAAACAGGGATGCTATACCAGGAGCCTTCTCATTATCCTGACTCTGCCTGCCAGCTCCTGCATTTTAACAGAACTCTATGGCAAAACCATAGGATTTTCATAAGTTCTAGTGTATCCAGTAATGTCATTACTCGGCTTTCCTAGAAGTAATTCAAATGCACTGACATGACCCTGGCCCCCAGGCCCCGTCCCAATTTCCAGGGCAACATTAGCTGGAATAAATTTTGTTGGGGTGCTACTGAACTCCTGTTTTGAAATCCTAGTTTGTCTGTTTCTTACCTCTTCTCTTCTCTTCTCTTCTCTTCTCTTCTCTTCTCTTCTCTTCTCTTCTCTTCTCTTCTCTTCTCTTCTCTTCTCTTCTCTTCTCTTCTCTTCTCTTCTCTTCTCTTCTCTTCTCCTCTCCTCTCCTCTCCTCTCCTCTCCTCTCCTCTCCTCTCCTCTCCTCTCCTCTCCTCTCCTCTCCTCTCCTCTCCTCTCCTCTCCTCTGTAGCAAGGAATCTTCCCTATACTGCCATCTCTGTAGTCAGGAAACTGCAAAGGGTACAGCCAGTTTGAAATGTCAATTTGAAGCCAATAGCTTGTTGGACCATCAGCATTCAGACACATTGTTTATAAACTATACTTTATTGTGATGTCTGAATGCAGACAGGTAAAGGATGACTGGAGTCTCAGGACTTAAAGTATAGTGGCCTGAGTAAGCCACTGTGTACATTTTGTATGGCTCTGTACATAAGTAGGGATGGGCACAAACTGGCTGATGAACTAAAGTTTGTCACGCATTTTGGCCAGTTCTTGGTTCATGAAGCAATGTTTGTGAACTGAAGATCTGCCACAAACTTTGACGCAGTTTGTGGTCATTTGTGAAGATCAGCTGAGCAGCAGATATTTTGCTGGCTGAGGGTTTGTGGATGAAGATCAGCACATTGAACTTCACTGCAGAAACCCAACCGATGCAGTAGGACTTCTTGAAATGATTTTGCTCATGAGCGCTATTTCTGTGTCTGTTCCCAGATTAGGCTTGCCAGCACCCCAGATTCGAGATCCCCCACCCCTGCTTATTAATAATTGGCCGGCGGGGGACAAAATGGTGGCCATGTTGTGACACTCTAGCATTAGCCATAGAAATGAAGGCTAGAGCGCCCCAGGTCTCTGACTGTCGGCAGGTACATCTGGCTTCAAAGAGTGTAGTCCGTTACTCACTTTGCCTCCTTAGCTCCACCCATTCCCGGTATCTCTCATTTGGTGGGCAGTCTGCTTGTTGACTGCCTGCATCCCTCCCAAGCCGACGCCAGCAGACCGAGGTGAGTCCCAAGCAGCAGGCGACCATCCCCTTGTCCTGGCCTCATGCAGCAGCGACACATGCTGTACTTTTTGGAGCCGTCATAATCTGGGTGTGCCCTCACTGGGCCCTCACTGGCACTGCCATGAAGAGCTGGGACTGGAGGTCGTCCAACTTGCCGGTCCTGGCCATGCAGCATGCTCTCCAGGTGGGCAGGCAGTATGTGTATGGGGGTGTTGCAGACAAGTGTTCCCTCTAAGGTGAATGAGTTTAGTGAGCTGGGTGTTTGGCTGGCCACTGCCTTGCATGGCTCTGGGCAGCGGTGGGCTGGCTTCCCTCTCTGCAGCCAAAGCCAGCTAGCAAGGTGGCAGGGTGGTTCCTTCTCGCTGAGCGCTGCCCTCCCTCCCATGCTGGTGTGCCAGAAGAAAGGCATGGGTGGCAGCGTGGATGCAGTGCTGGAGTGCTCCAAGGCAGCTTCAGCTGTGTCACTGGGCCCACCAGCCCAGCCTCCCAAGAGCAATGAGGAAAGGGAGAGAGAGAGCACACCCGGCCCGAAGGAAGGAAACTGCCAGACCAGCCCACAAGCCCTGGGCCCCCACCCAACAGCTGCTCTGCAAAAGCACCTGAGAGGGAGGGAGGGGGCCAGCCAGAGCTTCCCCTGCCCACTCCAGCACTCCACCCGGTGGACAAAGGCACACCTTTACTTGCCTGGTGACTAGGACGCATGCCCTTTGTCCAGCCTTCCTTCTCAAGGCTTGGTGCAGCGAATCCTGTCTTTCTCCACTGGGCGCCCCCTTCCCCTGCAAGCTTTTTCTGGATCTCTTCCACACCTCCATTTTAGGGAGAGGTGGTTGCTCTTGGGACCTTCTGAGGACTTTCCCACTCCAGTCTCTGCCTCCTCCCCGCCAGCCCTTGCCCTCAAGTTGTCCTTATCAAAAAACAGCAGGGTCGGGTGTCTAGGGTTATTTTCTGTGCAGGTAAGGGGAGCACTGGAGGCAAGTCGGCTGGTGAATTTTAATCTTCCATCCAAAGCATGCCATGGAGTGGGGACAGGGTTCCCAGGTCTGGGTTGGAGGTACTTGGAGATTTTGGGGGTAGAGCCTAGGAAGGGAGGGGTTTGGGGAGGGGGTGAGATTTCAAAGAGATACCAAAGAGTCCATCCTTCAAAGCATCCATTTTTTCCAGGGGATCTGATCTCTGTCATTTGGAGTTCAGTTCTAATTCTGGGAGATCTCCATGTCCCACCTGGAGGTTGGCAGTCCTGTTTACTCCTCCAACTTCTGGACCTTCAGTGTTCATGTCCCCCCAGGTTACAGTCCCATAGTGACTTCTATTCCCCCTATCCCCCAAACCTTAATTATTCATCTTAAGAGTTCACTCTCAGCCATACCTTGGGTGCTTTCTACTTCATCCCTAACTTTCCTTCCCTAATCTGCTCTTACAAAGCTCGGGACTGTTTAGCCCTCCTCCACCACCAGTTTTTTACTTCCCTGAGAACTTCAAGTCTCTGAAGAGAAGTCTCTGTGTGATTTCTCTGCTCCAATTGGATCTGCACAATTTAGAATATCATTCTATTATAATGATAATTCACATCCTGGATTTTTTCCAGCATTGTGCTCTACCCACATACACATCATGTACTTTGCCACTGGTTTCAGTGGGTTTTCCCCAAGTTTGGTCCTCTCTTCTGTCTTCTCTTTGGACTTTTTGTTTTATGCCTTAAGCTTATCCCCATATTTGATTCATTTTGCCCTGATCTTCTAATATCTTGTTCCTCTGCTGGCTATTTCTTTTCTAGGAGCTGAATGCTCTTGAGGCATATGCTGCTTTCATACATACGGAACAATGCACTTCACAACTGGATTTTATTGAAACGGCAAAACCCACTTGCAAATTATTGTTAAAGTGCATTATAAATGGATTGAAAGTATAGTTTTCAGCATGTGTACACAGATTGTGTCCTTTCTAAATTAATGCTCTGCATTTTCCATCTATCCTGCTACATCTCATTATTCAAAGAGTCCTGAGCACCATACCTCTGATATCTTGTTAAGGTCAGGATTATCCACTCTGTTAAATCACATTCTCATTCTCATCATATTCCTGCAGTCTTTTCCTTCCCTCCTCTCTGTTCCACTCTCATTTGATGACTGACTCTGGCCAAATAATATGAAATTTCTTAATGAATTCTGCTTCAGGAGTTTCACACTGGAGTCTCCTTTTGAAGTTATTTTATTGAAGGATGGCAGCTTTCATAGTAGTAGTGGTTTGTCTAGGAAGAATGAAATGTTCCCCCACTGATTTCTGAGTATCGTGATTTCTAATGTCAGATTTGCATCTATTTATTCTTTTTTGGAGGCAGCAACCTATTTGTCCAAGGTAGGTAGCAGAAAGGCATTGTGTTGATCCTTTATGGGATATATTACTTTGGAAAATGAATGAATGAGTCAGAGCCAATAGTGCTGAAGTTATTAGATCCTATGAGCATGTTGCCTGAGTGTATATGGGGAAATAGTTGGGATCTTGTTAGAGATGTAACAGTTTTGGAAATTCTGAAGCCATGGAAGAAATTGTTTTTCCTAGATGGTATTTTTTTGTTCCTGTAACTCCATAAAGTATCATTTACCACATAGACAGCATATTAAATTGTACTCCTTTGGCATATTGCTTGAATACAAAAGCATTAGTGCCCTGTTTTTTACAAGAAAAAGGGAGCTGCTGACTACTGCACCCTGTGCTAACACATACAGCTGCCTTATACTGAATCAGTCCATTGAGTTCAGTATTGCCTACACAGACTGGCAGTGGCTCTCGGGGATCTCAGGCAGAGGTCTTTTCACATCACCTACTGAATGAATTGTTCAGCAGTGGAATCAGCTGCCTTGGGAGGTAGTGAGCTCCCTCTCACTGGCAGTTTTTAAACAGAGATTGGACAAACACTTGTCAGGGATGCTCTAGGCTGGTCCTGCATTGAGCAGGAGTTGGACTGTATGGCCATCCCTGCTGGAAGTGACATCAGAAGGGGTGAAGCTTGGGAAGTGACATCACTTGACCTTTGACTTGGAAGTGGCATCACAGGATGTGACATCACAAAAGTGATGTAACATCCTTTCTCCTGGCTCCACGCCCAAAGTCCTGAGTTGGACTTGGCAGCCCTACCCGAGATAATTCTTTGCAACTGTCCATTGCACTCCCTTTACAAGTTCCAAACACACAGAGACAAAGCAGGACTAAGGGGAAATTAAAAACAAACACTGTGATAGATCTACAGGCCAAGATAAAAATATCTCTCTGTATTGTATAAATCACTTCCACTTTCCCTTAAAAAAAAAATCTCTGTATTCATTGATAAGATGTCTTCATTGCTGCCATACAAGCATTTTGTATCGAGTGTTAAATGCATCTAGAGCTGTGTTTTTCCAGAACATTGTTGAGTTGTTAGACATTGCTTCTGCCCTGAGGCAGAAAAATTAGGGGGATATTCCAATGTAACATTTTATTACAAGAATGTCTACTAAAATGCCTGTATTTTGGGAGGAAGATCCATGAGTAGAAGTCTAAGCTCCTGCCAGTTTATGGATTGTATAAATGTATGAATTGTATAAATGTATAAATATTCCTTTGAATATTCTGAATAAGGCGTGGACTCAGTGACTTGCATACTGAATCATAAAACAGTCCATCAAAATTAAAATGACATATAAAAAGGAAGACAACCAGCCCCAGAAAATCTAGCATGGTGTCCAAGAATTCACTTGGCCAACCTGGCAACAATGATGAAATATTTTCAAATGCTTGTATAATGGCCCCATCCACTTCCCTCTCTCAGAGGCAAGATTGCCCCTCCACTTTTCTTTCCCCTTTGTAACTGAGCTGCCCTAAGTTGTCTGTTTTCTTCTTTCCCAAAAAATTCTGGCTGTCCCACCCTGAGCAGTGACTCACGAAAGCTCCTATTTTGCCACATATTTTGTTAGTCTTTACAGTGCTACTGGATTCTTGCTCTTTTCTACCACTCTGTCACAGTATAATATTTTGACTGTTTGCTCAGCCCAGGAACCTGAGGGAAGGAATGGAAGTCCTCTTTAACTTATATGACTTAAATGGCACCTGAGAAATTTTTATACTCCAAATTAATAAAATACTTTATTCAACATAGAGAGGAAAGGTATGGTGAAATCAGAGGTAAAATTTCTGAAGTAACTCAATATAGATAAACCCTGAGATCAGTACATGCACAGACTATGTTTCAGGCTAATGAGAGTTTCTTAAGCTTAAGAAACTTAAATCTTTATGTTGAGAGGCTTTTGTTCCAGTGTTCTCCTCGAACACTTCAGTACCCTTTCTTTGAGTATTCTCTAACTTTTTTGGTTTCCAGAAGTCCCGTACACTCTTTCCAGTACCCAAGCCTCTTCTCCTGAAACTGACACTTAAGGTCTCCAAAGACAATTTCTAACCACACCAGACCAGGGATCTTTGTACTCTTCAGAGCTATCACCTTGTTTGACTGAGTAGGGAATTTTCTTCTCACTCTAGAAGATCTGTCTCCTTTCCTTGGCCTGAATGGGAGTCTCCGTCTAACTACCCACTGGTCCTTGCTGACTTTCTCCAGTTGTCCTGTCTGTGTTAAACAGCTGTCAATCAGGGTTGAATTCCAAAACTGTTAGTGCTCGACTCTTCTCACTGGGGCTGAAATCAGACTGCACTCTCCTCAGCATCCAGTTCAGAAGCCTGTCTCTGCTCAGCAGATGCTAACCAATCAGATCTCTTGGAACAGCTTGACACTCAAGGCTCTCTGTTTCTGTAGAATTAACCCTTCACAGTCCTTTAGTTGTTTGTACAGCACTTCTAAACTTTTAAAAGTGTGGTCCATCACAGCTTGTTCTGCTCTACAGTTCTGCTCTACACTATATTCACTTGCTCTAGCAAACTATTCTGAAGTCCTAGGCCAGCAATAGAAAAAGCCTGACTTCAGGCTGAAGCACATCTCACAACCTTCCTGGAAGGATGGGAAGACAACAAACTGCCACATGGGTATATATGGGGAGACCATGAGGGTTTGGCACATAAATGACCCTATGGATATTTTTTCCCCAGAAGAAAATGTTGCCAGCATTGGCCCAAAGTCTTTACTACATAAGAATTATCAACTATAATGGGCTGGTGCAATGGTCTATTCATTTCATCCCAGTATTTTGCCATGATAAGCACCACACCCAGGTACTCTGGCATTTGGTACACCGTCTTCTAACCAAGTACTTTCCATTCCTTGCAGTCAGATATTGTCTCTATAAGTTGGGGTTGATATGCTGAGAAAGTAGCTGCTGTTATTCACATCACTCATGTGAATTGTCTAGTCCTTTTTTTGTAATCCAATACAGTGTTTGTCATTACTGGCGGCTTTCTATGGCAGAGTCAACTGTTCAGTGAATTAAAAAAAATGTTTTGGTTGTTTTAAACCTGTCATTTGCCTATTTAATTGGGTATCCCCCATACTTCTAAGGGTAAACATTTCTCGCCCACTTACTTTCACAAGAGCTGAAGGCCATGAGGTTAATGTTCTAAAGGAAAGAAGCAAAGAAAATGTGTGAGTCTGGTCTAGAGATATAAAGCAAATGCACTGAGCAAAGCTTATAGAAGCAAGCCGTACAAGTGGCAGCTCGATTCAGAATTGTTTAGAAATACAAAAGAGAGAGGGTGGGATACCGAAAACTGCAGGATAAATGTTGACTTTGGGAGGGAAAGGAGGCTATTACCTAGAAAGCTGAAACCTGAAAAGAAAACAAACAACCACAAAAGTCTAGTTTTGCTATCTATATGTTGACACACCACCTTTTAAATACCAGTGTTTACCGGAAAAATAGTGAAAAAGAAGGCTGCAAAGTGTCTGTCGCTGAACAAAACACTCAGCCAAGAGCCTTCAAGTGGATACAGCTCATATGTCTTACAATGTAACGACAATGTGTTTTTATTTCAAGTTGCCTACAACAGGTGCCAGAGTCTGGACAACATGAATGTATTTTGTACCTTGTAACAGCTGTGCATGGAGCAAGAATTGAAATCGTAAGGAAATGTTACACAACATGACTGTCTCAGATGGCTGAGGGCCGTTCCAGAATTTAAAACATCTCCTTGCCCTGATGTTAAATTGGGCCATGGCTGATACTCGTTTTGTAACCTAATACCCATGGAGCTTGGAGGGAGGGAGGGAGAGAGATGATGCTTGTAACCTGTAACATCTGTGGCAGAAGCAGGCTTTTGAAAGGAAAAGAGCTATGGGTTTTACCATACATCTTATATTAGAATGCAAAAAAAAAACAATTCGGTTGATGTGTCCTATGAGAATGTGAAAAGTACCTTTAATAAAACCATGTTACTTCTTAAAATATGTATGCGGATGAAGACTTTTCTGGGTGGTGGATTTGGATGGCTAAAGGGAAATATGAGAGAGAGAGAGAGAGAACATCCTTAGCACTGCTCTTCCTAAACCCATTGACATATTCTACTGATTAATTGGAGATATAATAACTTCAGCATTAGATGGACAGCATCTCATAAATGCCTTTAGTGATTCCAGTGCAATCCTAAACAAAATTATACACTCCTAGTCCCATTTACTTCAATGGATTTAGAAGGGCATCACTACATTTAGGATTGTGCTGGTGGGGAACATAATCTCACTTTCAAAACTGGCTTCTGTGCTTGGAAGTGCAAATGTTCAATACAGTGAGCTCATCTCTGGGGAACTGGTCATGTATATGGGATTCTGAAAATGCTGTGCCTTTATGTTTCGTAAATCCTTTAAGGGGCCTTATTATCAATTGCAAATGAGACTGAGCTGGAAGTTATAAGACTTGGTGATCTTCAGTGACATTAACAGCGTGAAACATAAGTCCTCATTTAAATTATGATGCTGACTGCTATTGTTCTAGCCCCCAAGTGATCTGTGATTTTCAGTGTATAAACTTGCTAACACAGCAGAGTTAAGGGATGCATACGGCTCATTCAGCTTATCAGCTGCACTGAGCATTTCTCACACTGTACGGATGGGGCTGAGCTGGTATTCACAGAGTTATCTTCATGTGGGCTCCATTTCCTTCCTTCCTTCCTTCCTTCCTTCCTTCCTTTCTTTCTTCCTTCCTTCCTTCCTTCCTTCCTTCCTTCCTTCCTTCCTTCCTTCCTTCCTCCCTCCCTCCCTCCCTCCCTCTCTCCTCCCTCCCTCCCTTCCATGAAGTGTTTCCACAAGGTTAGAAAATACTCACCTGATTAACGGGGATTCTTCTTAAAATTTCAGTTGATTTATCATCTTGATTAATTGACCAAAGGTTGCAGCCCAGTTTTAAACTTGTTAAGAATTAGAGGCTACGATTCATGTCCAGTGAATAACAAATATCATCAGACTACGTATGTCATTCTTTATCATTTAATCTATGCAGATAGTTACACCCTGTATTACATTTATTCTATTTCCTCATTAAAGGACTGTTCCTGATATATTTTCAGTGACATTCAAAAGGGAGCAAATGTCATCTTGTTCGTAGATGAGGCAGAAACCTTTAATAGAGAAATATCATGGAGGTGGATCTCAACCTCTCCCTTCTTTGCCTGCAGTGATTTCATGCAGGAGAAAGAAACACATGAGCGTTTATTAAAAAGGAACAGGATGTAACATTAGACACGGTGATAATACAGGATCCACTCAAAGCCGCATAAACAATTTCATGTATGCAGCCATACAGTGATGCATAGCTATGCATGGCATTTGACTCTTTTCACCTGAAGACTACGTTGCCATTCAGGCAGGATACCAAGTAACCTTTAATGTTAAATAGAATAGATAGCTTTCACAGAGATTAAGCTGCAAACAATCTGATGAATGCAACATGCAATATATAAATAAAATGCATCACATTCGTCACATTCTTGGTCTAAGAATAAAAGGATCAGTAGCAGTTTCCATTATAAATACTATTTTTGAAGGGGATTATGATTAATCTGTTTTAATTCATTCTGCATCGCATCAGGAGTGTTTATATTTATAGAGATTTAAGAGACAATATTACATTGTATATCTTACATTGTTCTATTGGGACATCTTGGATTTTCCAGACATATTTTTTGGGTCTTTTATGAAATACCACAACCTTGGTTTTGGAGTAATTAACAGATAGCCTCTCCTCCTTGCAATAATCTCCCAATATTACATGTTTCCAGTACCTTTTTTTTGGGAATGATTGCAGCAGAACCCAGAACTTCGAATATCTATCTATTTCATTTTATTCCCCAACTCCATCACCTTTCGTTAACAGCTCACTGCAGCACATGGTCCTGTCCGCCTTCATGTTCTCCTCACAGCACTTTCTTGGGGAGGGTTACACTGAGGGAAAGAAACTTGTCCAAGTTCACACGATGAGTTTCACAGCTGAGCTGATAGGGATTAAAACCTGGATGTCCCCAGTGCTAATACAACACTCACAAAACACACACACACATAATAGCCAATGATTTCTCATATCATCACTGTTTTATGAAAGATGGCAGGAAGCTCTATGTAAAATAAATAAGTACTGTAAAAGAAATCTATGTTTGTAGTACATTCATAGGTATGTAGACATGCACTTGTTCCATACACACTGCTCTTTCCATCCCAGTTCACAATATGCCAGTTCACATGAACTATGGCTTGAGATATATGAGGTCTATGGATGGGTGAGCCCATAAGAATGACTTATGTGGAAAAGATGCATGCATCATTTTTACTAAGGGTACTGAGAACCTGAACTTAGTTGCCAGTTGAACTTTCTGTGATTGAATTCTTCATTTACATGAGCTGGGTCTCTTTGCCAAACCTTCTCAATGTTCTTGCCCAAAATTTGGTGCAAATGCCATGCCAAGCAGTTCTGCATGGAAGCAGTAGCTGTGTGTGCTATTGGGTCATGGCCAGGCTATTGGTGAATAAACTGTATTTGAAAGTTATTCATTGAGGCAGGGCTTTTTTTGTAGCCCAGCAGGAACTCATTAGCATAATAGGCCACACTCAGCAGCAGAAATTTATTAGCATATTAGGCCAACTACTGCAGAGAAGGGCAACTAGAATGATAAAAGGGTTGGAACACCTTCCCTATGAAGAAAGGTTAAAATGCTTGGGGCTCTTTAGCTTGGAGAAACGACGGCTGAGGGGTGACATGATCGAGGTTTATAAGATTATCAATGGGATTGAGCAGGTTGAGAAAGAAGTACTTTTCTCCCTTTCTCACAATACAAGAACTCGTGGGCACTCCATGAAATTGCTGAGCAGTCGGGTTAGAACAGATAAAAGGAAATACTTCTTCATCCAAAGAGTGATTAACATATGGAATTCACTGCCGCAGGAGGTGGTGGCAGCTGCAAGCATGGACAGTTTCAAGAGGGAATTAGATAAACATATGGAGCAGAATTCCATCAGGTATAGATGGGAACTCTCAGTCTGGGGCAGGTGATGCACTCTATTCTTGGTGCTGGAGGGGGCAGCCGTGGGAGGGCTTCTGGTGCCCTGGCCCCACTGCTGGACCTCCTGATGGCACCTGGTATATTTTGGCCGCTGTGTGACAGAGTGTTGGACTAGATGGCCATTGGCCTGATTCAACATTGGCTTCTCTTATGTTCTTATGTTCTTATGTTCACACCCTGACAGCACAACTCATTAGCATATTGGGCCACACCCCCATGTTACCAGAAGTGTGGTCATCCAGCCACACCCACTTTTTGCTTCTTATTCTGTTTACCTTGTTGTCAAAGCCCAGGGCTTTTTTGGAGCAAGAACTCCTTTGCATGTTAGGCCACACACCCCTAATGTAGCCAATCCTAATGAGTTTCTGTTGCTGGGTGTGGCCTATTATGCTAATGAGTTCCTACTTGGTGTGGCCAACTCGGGAGCAGGACCGGATCACCCATTGGGCGAACTAGGCACTCGCCTAGGGTGCCCCGGCCTCAGGGGCACCAAATGGCGCCCCACTCCCCCCAAAAAAGCGCCCCCCACCACCCTAACCAGGCGCCTGCCGCTGCCGCTAAATCCCTGCCCCCTTCCCGGCTTTCCTTGGGGCCCCGCAGCCACGGAGCACCCAGGACAGCCAGTGCTGGGAGGGAGGGGACAGCGGCTAGACCCCCGCCTCTTCCCAGCTTTCCTGGGGGTCCCGCAGCCGCAGAGCCCCCAGGACAGCTGGCGTTGGGAGGGAGGGGGCAGCAGCTAGCCCCCCGCCCCCTTCCCGGCTTTCCTGGGGGTCCCGCAGCCGCGGAGCCCCCAGGACAGCCGGCGCTGGGAGGGAGGGGGCGATGGCTAGACCACCGCCCCCTTCCCTGGCTTTCCTGGGGGCCCTGCAGCTGCGGAGCCTCCAGGAAAGCCAGCGCTCCGCCGCCACCCCCGGTCCCCAGGCCCCACCGGGAGGTTGGCATCCCCAGTGGGGGGCGCCCCAGGCTTCCTGCCTAGGGCGCCCAGACACCTGGAGCCAGCCCTACTCAGGAGCTAGCCGGAACTCCATTTCTGTGTGTTCCTGCCCAAAAATAGCCCTGCATTGAGGCTTACAGACAGTTTTGCAGCTGAACAGTTGGAAAATGAAATCTTCTTGATCTCTTGAGATCAAGGCATGCATCACCAGGTAAAATTAAGGTGGCCCACTTGTCAAGTACAGAATTACTCCCAGCTCACTTCCCTCTTTTCACATGCACAAGGAGATGCATTACTTTAGTAACATTGCCTGCAAGAATGTATGTATGCATATGTGAATTTATCCCAATAAATTTGGCTGCTTCTTTTAATTTTCAGTGGAGGCAAAGCAAAAGAACAAAACAAAAGCTCATCTTTTTTATTACTCTAGAACAGTGGTACTCTGTCTGCAGCTTACGGAGTCACATTTGCAGTGACTAACAAAAATAAAAAGTAGAGGGGCACTCTACCTGGTGGTTCTGCTGCTACCTGGCAGGTTCCTTTCATAAGGCTGTCTTGGGGGCTGTCACTTGAGATTGCCTGGGGAGCTAGACTAAGGTGCAGATGACATCTAGTTTTATTTCTGACTTTTAAGTCAGCTGAACAGAAAGTCCTGAATAAATGCTTGGGATGGATGAGACTGAGGTATTGTTGAACAATGACAATGCTGCTCAGAGAATGAGGGGCCAGCCCATTCTGATGGGGATTGAACTCACCCCTGGAAAAGCTGGTTTGTAGACTGGGATGACGCTGGATTCTGGCCTACAGTAGGAGGCTCAGGCCTCTGCATGGCTGAGAATGGAGCCAGCTGGGCTGGGAGAAAGAACATAGGAGACAGCTGCTGGGAAGCTGAGTGTTTTTTTGTTTTTTTTTTGCCTTTCCTAAACTGCTAAAATACTGGGGAGCATTAACAGAGGTTGCTTTAAGAGAGGACAAACTTTGAGGGTGAGTGGGTGCTGGTAACCTGCTGGAGAGTGGTGATTTTGTCTGGGTCGGTTTGGGTCTTTTGTCTGGTACGCTGCTCATTAAGCAAGGTATGTTTGCCAGGGGCTGATTGCAGGCCCCACCCTCTGCTGTTGCTGATGGGATGAGGGGGGCTGTTATGTCCACTGACCGCCACTAGATGACAACGACCTTTATCAGAGCTTGGAGCTCAAGAGACAATAGGGACTAGGATCCTGGAACCTTAGCGAGAAGTTTAAACCCACCAATGGGACTGGTCCATGGGGACTGTATATAGTTGGCCATCTGGCTGGTAATCGTTGTTCTGTTGTGTACTAGTAAATCATGTGCTGATTATCACACTATTTCCTGAGTCCTTAATGCGTCGAACCCACTACACAACAGGGGCTGTGGGCTTCTGAACTGTAAGGCTCCTCCAAAGCAAAAGTGCAAGCCTTTGGCAAGAGCCAAAGGACAAGAGTCCAAGAGTCTTAGCCTGGGTACCCTGCATCGCTCTAGACACCTTTAAACCACTAACCAATTATGGAAGTAGAAAGCCATCAGGGAATTGGGGCTATCCAGTGTTCTGCAGTATTTGGGGTTTCTGGTAGTGAGTGATTTGATCATAAGGAAAGTAGAGAGTGGGGTCTGTGACAGGTGTTTTGACCACTTGATGACTTGCATGCCTAGTGCAAAGGTTTTGGACTTCATACCTCTAGATAGGTTGATAGATAGTGCTGGGGAGGAGTCAGCAGTCATGGTGCATGTTGGAACCAATTACACTGGGAAATGTAGTCATGTGGTCCTGGAGGAAAAATTTAAGTTACTTAGTAGTAAAATAAAGGACAGGACCTAAAAGATAGCTTTAAAAGTGGTGCTGGCCAGCTGGACAGGCACAGATCAGGGCTCTCAATGTGTGGAAGAGAAAGTGGTGCTGGGAGGAGGGCTTAGTTTTTGGGGAACTGTAGAACTTTCTGGGACAAGCCAAACCTGTACAAAATAGACAGGCTTCATTTGAACCAAAAAGGAACCAGGCTCCTGGTGATTAATATCAAAAAGGTGGCAGAGCAGCTTTTAGATCGGGGGAGGGGGGAGCCAACAGGAGCTGGGGAACCTCCAGTTCGGGACAAGCCAGTCCAAAGAGATGATTGCACAAGGACTCAGGGTAATATTGATAGGAGCAAAACAGAAATTGGGAGTGAGGGTAGGATGGCAACTGAGGGTCATGTGTGGTGACTAAGGGGCTGAGGGAGGTGAGGGTTACTGGAGAAGAAAACACATTATAACTGTCTATATGCCAGTGCTGTAAGTCTCTGAGCCGAGATGGGGGAGCTGGAGTGCTTGATGTTCAATGACAATTTAGAGATAACAGGTATCTCAGAAACATGGTGGAATGGGTAAAATCTATGGGGTACAGTTATTCCTGGGTATAAGCTCTATAGGCAGAACTGAGAGGGAGGGGTTGGGGGAGGTGTTGTGCTATACATCAAAGAGGGCATAGAGTCCAGTCAATTGGAAATCAGGGGAATTAAATCCCCAACAGAAGCAATATGGGTGGAAATATTGGTCTCTAAGGGTTACTAAAAAGTGGGAGTGTACTATCGCCCACCTGATTCTGAACCTTGAGGCTGATCTTCAGATGGAGAAGGAAATAAGGGAGGTGACTAAAGCAGATAATATTATTATACTGGGAGAACTACCTTCACATTGACTGGGTAAACATTTGCTCAAGTCATGCCATAGAAATGAGATTCCTAGACATCGTAAATGATTATGCACTTGGACAGCTGGTCACAGAGCCAACCAGAGGGGTAGTGATTTTGGATTTGGTTCTGAGCAGGTCTCAAGACCTGGTGAGAGATGTAGAGGTTGTTACACCAATTGGACACAGTGATCACAGTGCTATTATGAAGAAGAGAAAAAGAGAAGAAGAGATTGGATTTATACTCTGCCCTTCACTTGAAGTCTTATAGTGGCTTATAAACTCCTTTCCCTTCCGCTCCCCACAACAGACATCCTGTGAGGTAGGTGGGGCTGAGAGAGCTCTTTCCAGAACTGTCCTTGAGAGAACAGCTCTGACAGAACTATGGCTTACCCAAGGTAATCCAGCAGCTGCAAGTGGAGAAGTGGGGAATCAAACCCAGTTCTCCCAGATTAGAGTTCACACACTTAACCACTATACCAAACAGCATTCAGGTCAATAGAAAGTTACCCCTAAAGTCCAAAACTGTCACATTTGATTTCAAAAGAGGGCACTTTACAAAAATGAGGGTAATAGTAAAAAGGAAGCTGAAGGGGAAACACAAGAGAGTCAAATGCCTAGAGGATGCTTGGAACCTATTTAAAACCACACTAATTGAAGCCCAAATAGAAGGTATTCCACCAGTTAGGAAAGCTACTGCCAAGTCTGAAGGCCTGCATGGTTAATAATGCAAGTCAAGGAAGCTATACAAAGTAAAGAGGCTTCTTTTAAAAAGTGGAAGGTCTCCCCTAATGAACTGAACAGGAGGGACCACAGGCTCTGGTCAATAATTAGGCATGCTAAAAGATTATGAGGAGTGGCAGGAGACCAGCCAGAGAAGCATTGGGGCCTTTGGATAACAAAGGAATAAAGGGATTGCTAAAGGGAGATGGCAGAGAAACTCAATGAATTTTTTGCTTCTGCATTCACTGTGGAAAGTGTGGGGCATGTACCCCTGCCGCAGCCCCTATTTTCAGTAAGGCAGTCTGAAGAACTGAGCCAAATTGAGGTGACCAAAGATGAAGTTTTAGACCTATTTGTGAAATTAAAACTGATAAGTTTCCAGGTCCTGATGGCATACACCCAAGAGTTCTTAAGGAACTCAGATGTGAGATAGTTGGTCTACTAACCCATATATGTAACCTACTGGAGAGTAGCAAACAAGGAAATTACAGGCCAGTCAGCCTAATGTCTGTCCAGGCAAATTAGTAGAAACTGTAATCAAAGATAAAATTGTTAGGCACATAGATGGACCAAGCCTCTGAAGGAAAATCAGCATGGCTTCTGCAAAGGGAAGTCCTGCCTCACCAACCTTTTGGAATTCTTTGAGAAAGTGAACTAGCATGTAGAGACTGGTAACCTGGTAGACATTATAATTGGAATTTCAGAAGGCTTTTGACAAGGTACCTTACTAAAGACTTTTGAATAAACCTAGCAGTCATGGGATAAGAGGATGGGTTTTCTTATAGAGTAAAAACTGGTTAAACGACAGAAAGCAAAGAGTAGGGCTGAGTTCAGACTGGCAGTTTGCCCTGAGATAGGCACATTTCAGCAATGTTTCACAACCGGATTAAAGGGGACATTCACACAGGCACATCTGTCTGGCGTTCCCCACCTGTAGTCAACCTGTCATGTACCGCTTCACTCCCACATTTAAAGGATACCTGGTGAAGGTGGTAGCAAATCCTGGAGAGCATATTTATCCCACTTCATTTTGCTTCCAGGAAGTGTGAGCGCTAACCCGAAAAGCCAGGAACAACTTGCGATAATAATGTCCACCGGGTGTGTCTGCACAAGGTGCACTTGATTGCCCTGGAGAGGCAGGAGTGGTATGATTGGATGTGCTCTGTTCTACCACCCAATGCAGTGCTGGTGCAATGGGATCCTCCCCAAATCACCCTGATGTGCTTATGCGCATTAACGCATATATGCACGTGCACACATAACCGAATTACTAGGAAAAAGCCATTCACAGCCGTGGCTCCGGGCCAGCAGTCTGAATGCTCCCTCACGCCTCCTCCCGATATGCTCCCGCATCAGTTGGCGCAGTGTGACTGGGAAAACCCAGAACAATTTGTTCTGGGGCTTTTTTGCCACGACTTGCTCCTGCTTCAAACTGCCAGTCTGAACTCAGCCTAGGAATCAATGGACAGTTCTCACAATGGAGGGAAGTAAGCAATAGGGTCCCACAAGGATTGGTACTGGAGCCCTTACTATTTAATTTATTCATCAGTGATCTGGAACTAGGGGTGAGTAGTGTAGTGGCCAGGTTTGCAGATAACACAAAATTATTTAGGATGGTGAAAACCAAGGCTGACTGTGAAGAGCTCCAAGAGGACCTCCACAAACTGGGTGAGTGAGTGACAATGTGGCAAATGAAGTCCAATGCTGGCAAACATAAAATAATGCACAGTGGGAGAAAAAAAATCCCAACTTCAAGTATAGGCTAATGTGGTCTGAACTTCCTGAGACTGAGAGAAGAAAAGATCCTGGGGTCATAGTGGATAGCTCAATGAAAGTGTCAACACAGTGTGCCGTGGCAGTGAAAAAGGCAAACTCTATGTTAGGGATTATTAGTAAAAGGACTGAGAATAAAAGGGCTGATATTGTAATGCTCCTGTACAGATCTATGGTGCAGCTTCTTTTGGAATACCGTATACATAACAGAGCTGGAAAAAGTACAGAGGAAGGCAACCAAGATGATTAGGAGGTTGGAGCACCTTTCCTATGAGGGAAGTCTGAAGAGTCTGGGACTTTTCAGTTTAGAAAAGAGATGACTAAGGGGAGACATGATAGAGGTTTATAAAATTATGCATGGGATGGAGAAAGTTGACAAAGAGCATTTTTTCTCCATCTCCTAAAATACTAGAAGTCAAGAAGATCCAATGAAGCTGATGGGCAGTAGGTTCCGGACTGACAAAAAACCTTTACACAGTGATTAAAATGTGGAATTCGCTGCCAGAGGATGTTGTGATGGCCACAGGAATAAACAGCTTTAAAGGGGGATTAGATAGATTAATGGAGGATAATATCTATCAATGACTTGCCCTGCTGACTGAAGGGAACCTACACATTCAGAGGCACTAATCCTCTGAATCCCAGAACCAGGCAGCAACATCAGGGGAAGGCCTCAGCCTCTGTGCCCTGTTTGTTTGCCCTCCAGAGGCACTGGTTAGCTATTGTGCAAGACAGGATGCTGGACTAGATAGACAACTGGTCTGATCCAGCAGGGCTCTTCCTATGTTCTTATGATATGCCTGCTATGGCCATGCCTTCCAAACAGTAATTTATTCACTGTGATCCATGCTCTGTTCATATCCAGGCGGTATTATTATAATGCTATTTATGTAGAGCTGCCTGTATAAACTTTTCAGAAACTTCTGGTGATTCAAATGATTTAAAAGTCAGTGGCAAAACTGATATCAGGGGTTGTTTATAGGAATAGTATTGCTCTCTAGTGAAAGATGTGCACTGCCTGTCCATACCATACCACTCAAGTTAAAACCCTCATCCCAAGCCCTCCTCCACATGCCCCTCTCCACACAGAAAGTTTGTACCCCTCTCCACATAGGACGTAGGTGGCAACAGGAGACAGGACTTTTTTGGTGGTGGTACCTTGCCTTTGGAATGCAGTCCCTTTTTGACTCCCTTGCCACCTACTGTGTTGTCCTGTAGGCACCTGACTAAAATGTTTATCTTTATTTTGCTGTTTGTCTGTCTGGCCTGGATCCTTCCTGGATGCTGTTCTATGATCTGTCCTGAGACTGCTTTTATCTTGCTTTTATGCTGGTTCTATTGCTATTTCTAAATTATGGTCCCATCCACACATGCCAGATAATGCGGGGGGGAAGCAAGGCTATTTGCCTCGTAGTAATTTGGCGCGCCACTGTGCAATCAGACACAATTCTTTGCCGTGTGTTTCCGGTGTGCTTCAATGAGGGATCACTGATGCAATGAGAGCATGCCAGTGCAATCACACAGAGACGTCTGTCTGCGGCCTGTCGCAAACCCATTTGCTACTGCACTTTCCCAGGTATATTTTAACTCTGCTTCTTCGGAGGGGCGAGACAGGTTGGTGACAGGTGCGGGATGCTTGCCAGATGTTCCCATGTGATCGCACCTGTAAAATCCGCCCTGGCATTTGTCCCCCTCATGCTGCTAATTCTGCGTGTGATCAGAGCCTATATTAATATTTTTAATGATATTTTTATTGCTGTATCTATTAATGTACTCAATTTTATCATTTTAGTCTTTTACTTTAATTCTTATTTTACTTTAATTTGCTTTCCACTGTAGACTTTTTTATTTTAATTCTTATTTTAATTTTAATTTTTATTGTTTTTCCATTTTTACTGTCTGAACAGATCTCTGGAGTGGTAGCATAAACACATTATAAATTAAATAAATAGATTGTGAGCCAAGTGAGGCACACAGTGAAACAATCATATGATGGGCTGCCCTTCAGTTTTGTCTTGTGGACTAAAAGGGTGGAGGTATCTGTTTTCATAATCATAGAATCATAGAATGTTAGAGTTGGAAGGGACCTTGCAGGTCATCTAGTCCAACCCCCTGCACTCTGCAGGAGCATAGTCAAAAGATAGACCTGCATCCTATAACATACCCAAAAGATGGTTGTCCAGCCTCCACTTGAAAACGTCCAAGGAAGGAGCATCCACCACCTCCCGAGGCAGACTGTTCCACTGCTCAACCACTCTTACAGTTAGGAAGTTTCTCCTGATATCTAGCCGGTAACGACTCCCTTGTAATTTTCACCCATTAGATCTAGTCTTGCAATCCGGAGCAAGAGAGAATCCATCTTCTACATGACAGCCCTTCAAATACTTGAAGACTGCAATCATGTCCCCTCTAAGTCTTCTCTTTCCCAGGCTAAACATACTCAACTCTTTCAGCCTTTGCTCATAAGACTTGAATTCAAACCCTCTCACCATCCTGGTTGCCCTCTTCTGGACACGCTCGAGCTTGTCAACATCCTTCCTAAAGTGTGGTGCCCAAAACTGGACACAGTACTCCAGGTGAGGCCTGACCATAGCAGAATAGAGCGGAACTACCACCTCCCATGATCTGGATACAATGCTTCTGTTAATGCATCCTAAGATTGCGTTAGCTTTCTTCACAGTCACATCGCACTGCAGGCTCATGTTGAGCTTGTGATCAACCAGAACACCTAGATCCCTTTCACATGTGCTGTTGTCAAGCCAAGTCCCTCCCATTCTATATCTATGCCTTTGATTTTTTGGGCCCAGGTGTAGGACTTTGCACTTATCTCTATTGAATTTCATTTTATTTGCCTCAGCCCACTGTTCCTGCCTATCTAGATCATTTTGAATCCTGACTCTGTCTTCTTCAGAATTAGCAATCCCACCCATCTTTGTGTCATCTGCAGATTTGATAAGCATCCCCTCTATGTCTTCCTCCAGGTCATTTATAAAAACATTGAACAACACCAGGTCCAGGACCGAGCCCTGTGGCACTCTACTCGAGACTTCCCTCCACGTAGACGCAGAGCCATTTATGAGCACTCATTTGGTATGATTTTTCAACCAACCATGAATCCATCCAACGGTTGCACCATCCAGCCCACACTTAACCAGCTTATCCTCAAGGATATCATGAGAAACTTTATCAGATGCTTTACTGAAATCTAGATACACTATATCCACAGCATTGCCAGAGTCAACCATTTTAGTAACTCTGTCAAAAAAGGAGATAAAGTTGGTCTGGCACGACTTATTCTTGATAAACCCATGCTGGCTACTACCAATTAACTTATTCTGTTTGAGGTGCTCACAGACAGAGCGTTTGATAATCTGCTCCAGAATTTTTCCAAGTATTGATGTCAAGCTGACAGGCCTGTAATTTTCCAGGTCCGTCTTTTTGCCCTTCTTGAAGATAGGGACCTGTGCTTTTTAGGGTAAAAAAAGTGCATGTGGGGAGGTAGGAACCCCTTCTTCCACCATGCCACAGTGATACTAACAAGAATGAGGCTGTCATGGTGCCGCTTGTCACATCTAAAAAGCGTCACACGATTCCTAAAGCATTGGCTAATAAGGAGAAAATTGAGGTGGTTGTAAAGACTACTAATCTTCGTTAACTTCAGCTGCAAATCTACTGGACCTTGAGATGAAATGATATGGTGATTGTGTATAGGGATGGTCAAGAACAGGCTCATGAAGTAAAATTCATCACAAAGTTTTGCCGATTCATGGTTCACAAAGTGTTGTTCATGGAAGGGCACCCTTTGGTGCTGTTCATAGTGTTTTGTGGTTATTCGTGAATGGATGCATTTCCAGAAATACTGTCTCTGCTCAATTAAACTGTTTACAAAACTCCAAGGAAATAGGAGTGGGTGTAATTCTCCAGCCTTGGAAACACTAATAGGAGCCCTCCAAAACTTAACAGTCACTGCTGGCTGCCAATAACAGAGTTCCCATTCTGCTCTTTGGGATCAGAGAACTATATATACACTCAGCTCAGTTTTACACCATTTCGTCTGTTGGCTGTTCACAGTTAACACAGAGAGGCAGGGAACTTGTTAAAATCTAACAGAGCACATTCATTTATCCCCTCCTGGTTGTGAACTCCTCTTCCCTGCTGAGGTTTGGGGGTGTAATGTAGAGTCAGGGCTCTGTGCCACCACGTCTCTCTGCTCACAGCAAGCAGAGAGGATTAGCTACTGGGTGCTTTGGCTGAGTGAGGACTCACATTTTATACCCTCCTGCTTGTGAACTTATCTCCCTGCTGGGGTTTGGGTGTTAGGTGGACTCAGGGCTCTGGACCCAACTTCATCTCTCTGCTCACACCAAGTGCCTCAGCTGAGGACCCACATTTATACCCTCCTGATTGTGAACTCCTCTCCCCTGGGCTAATAGCCACACAAGAGAGGTCAGGACAGATGACAGCCTTGTGTGAGTGGTATTCCAAGGGATTAGTGTTGGTGGGCTCAGGGGACTTGGTGAGATACTCCGTCACCATCACCTCTACCAAATCCTCTGCCATTGCTCACCTAGCATCTCCGCTGCTGCTGACAACCAGTAGTGGGGCTTCTCCCTGACTGGGCTGTGGCTCCTCCTTCTCCCTGGCCTCTTCCCTCTGGCCACGTCTGTTGGCCTGTAGCCCCTGCAATCTTTACACTGCTCACACTTCCATTGCAAGAGCTCTGCATGAACCACACAAGCCACAAATTGAACCAAATTGCATTTTCCCGGGTTGTGCCCATCCCTAATCATGCATAAGAACCAAGCAGAAAAGTAGTGTAAAACTTTGCATGTCAAGATTGCTGGAGCATTACGGATATATTAAGGCGAGTTGTGCATTTTTAAATTTTAAAACCATTATGCACAATAGCATCTTTTAAAATGCCAGGTAAGAGTGTTCACTCATATAACTAAAATATAACCTTTAGTTTTAAAGCTTATACTTTAGAAAATTACATGTTTGAGCTGCAGAGCATTTGGTGGTATCCCAACCACATGGGGGGAAAAACCTTCATACAGCGGGGGCAAACGTAGCAGAAAAGCTGCAGGAAAGTTTGAAAGCTATGGAGCTACAACAGCTTCCCCATCCAGTCTGTTCTAATGAAGAATGCAGATTTAGACCAGAGCAAGTGACTATAGAAAAGAAACCAGAACTGACTTTGTGATACTTTTCAGGACAAAATCATCTTTAGAAGTTGAGTGTTGCTGGAAGAAGGAAAGGACAGATTGATCCTCCATTCAGTTCTGATAGGTTGGAGAGGGGGAGTGTGCATGCAGATTGCAAAGAACAAAAAGTATTAGTGTGGGGAAAATGTAGTTGAGGTGATAGTGTGTAGGAATTATGTCTGGAACATCCTGCTTCGTGTTTTTATGTGTCATCTGAAGGATGGAAATGTGAATTTAGAGATAACCCTGTCATTATGAGACAATCCATGTCACACATCAAATTTTGTGGTACCATTAAAACCAAAACATTTAGTTTATTATTAAATAATTGTTGAATCTTTAGGGTATGATTTTATTTGAACTAATCTGTGGGCAGCATTTGAGTTTGCTATTTCAGGCTCCAAAAACGTGTCATCTCTGTGTGGATGCCCCACTGCAACTTAATTATGATAATGTTCTCTGTACAAAGAAATAAATCTTGTGAGAAAATGCTTCAGACTTCAGCTCAACATCTCCCATTCCACCCAGAAGATAGAATGTGATCTCAGTTCTTTTCTGGTCTAGCCATTTGGTTTGATACAATGGGGAGATAAGTAGCAGCTGCTACTTTCTTCGCAAATTGTAAAACTAGACAGCCCCAACATAATGGAGCTAAATCTCTCGCTTTTGACATTACCCACCAGCTGTTTTCAGTGAACTAAGCCACAGTCTTCCTTATTTAGTGTGTTTTTATCCAGCCTTTCCTTCCAAGGAGCTCAGGGTGGTGTACTTTGGTCATTCTTCCTATGAACTTTGAGACACTGCTCCCAGGTCAAAACTGCCATAATCTTACTTTTTGCCTCTGGTATAGGTACTATCTCTCAGCCTTACAGTGAAATTCTAAGCATAGTTACAGCCCCCTATGCCCCTCTGTATATCTAATTCTCAACAGTCCCTTCTATCTGTGGATACTTATTTCCGCAAACAGAAGGCATGCTCTCCCCCAACAGATTTTTCTATAAACTCAGAAGACTGTGAGTCTGCAGAAAAATCCAAAAGTTTTTTTTAAAAAACTCAGGGAGGGTTGAATTCCCTCCCCCAATACCTTTTGAAGTGGCTGCTGCAGGGATCTACTCCATGCCCCGCCACATCGACAGTGAGAGATAGACTGGCTGTTAGTCAGAAAGAGAGACGGAGAGAGATAATGAGTGGGGGAAGAAGGGAGGAAGCAAAAGCAGAACTGGAGTTGGGATTGGGGGGATTCCTCCTGCAGTATGAATGGCTAAATAGCAGGGGGACATTTTAAAAGAATATATGAGCTTCTCATCTTTACCCCTTTTGCTGCAGGCTTCACTATCCTCTTAAAACTTTTTTGGGGGGCTTCTAACTGCTTCTCCTCCACCACCAGCTTGAGAAAGACTGACTGGCTGAGAGTGAGAGAGACACACACAGAGACAGAAAAAGATAATGGGTGGGGAAGAGGGGAGGAAGCAACTGCAGAACTGGAGCTGGGATTGGGGAGGATTCCTTGCTGCCACTCACCCATCTCCAATGCTGCTTTTCCTGCAGTGTGAATGGTTAAATTGCAGGGGGAAGTTTTAAAAGGACATCTGAGCCTACAACTGCAAAGCCTTGCAACTGGGAGAGAAGGATTGTTCTCATCCCACTCTCTGTAGCTGCGGGCTCTGCTGTCCTTTAAAACCATTATCTCCAGCTTCAAAGTGCTTCTCCCCTCCCCACCAGCTTGGGCACTGCTTCTTCCCACTGCTTCTCTCTTCTGACTGACTAGAAGCCAGATTAAAGTTATAAAAGGATAGCTGAGGTATAATTAATGGGTGGGTGGGTGGGCACAGTGACTGAGAGGTAGGGGGCAGGTGGAGAGGAGGTGGAATTTCCTCCACACACCACCTTTAAAAATGTTCCTTAGCAACCCTGACAGATAAATAAACTGCCAAAGACAGCTGTGGTGCTGTGTATGAATTTGACCTCAACTCAGGCTGAAGAAGACTGGAGCCCTGTAACCATACAATTCTCCATGGTAAGGTGAGAGACTGAACAAGCAAAGGTACCTCAGGCTGATCCACTGATGGCCATTTAAACAGCTGCTTTTGGCAAGGGCACTCAGAAGGAGAGTGGTACAGTACACCTGTAGCAACCCAAGACCTGAAGTGCCCAGTAAGGCAATCTTTGAAAGCTCACCTCACATAAACAAAGTAACTATAATTCCCAGGCAAACTCATCTTTGAAGCCAACTTCGGTTGGCTAGCTGACAATGCACAAGGGAACTGAACAAGGCCAGATGGCTCTCTTTCCAGTATTCAATAAAAACAAAGAAAAAGGGGGGAAACAAAGGGGAAAAGGGAAAAGTGGGCTCCAACTGTCACTCCCTTCCCTTCACAGAAGGCTGTCACAAAGCAGCCTCCTCCCTTAAGAGGGCACTGCTCAGAACAATTGAAAGAATCTCTGCCTTTTTTTGTCAGAAACAACAATCCCTCATCAGTACCATACAGAAAAACACAATGCCAAAAGTACCTCACAAAAGAGAATGCCCTGCCAAAATGAGAAAATCCAAAAAGCTAACAGATCAATTACTCCAAGAAAGCTTTAAAAACCATAATCAACTATACTATGAAAAAGATATTGATATTACACAACATTTCCCACTTGTAAGGGCATAATTCTGTTTAGGATTGCACAGTCTTATTTATTTACTAGTAGCAAAGCCTGTTGTAGAATTAATACAATGAGCTCTAGAAAGATGGCACAGCGAACCTGAGAAGTCTGTAAGTCTCCAGTAGACACTTGGTTTTGGTGAGACCAACAGTGATTCAAGTAGAACTAACAACTTCTGTTGGGCCACTCTCATAGGCCACTCTCTGTCACAGGGAAAACAGCTCATCCTTGTCACAGACAATCCCCCCCTGCTGCCTCTCATGTACTTATCTGAACCATCTTCCTGTAAGGAGCTGGTTTGGGGTACTGCTGCTCCTTTCCTTCCTCTTATTTTCATCTCAGGCCAAGTCCCTGCCCCCCCCCCGGGAAGCCCACAAGCACCCAGAGCAGTGGCAGCCAGGCAGGTAGGGTGAACAGACAGGTCGGAGCATGAGGGAGGGCACAAACATGCATAGCACATGAATCATTCATAACTGCGCTGATGGCCGGAAGGGGAGGGGACTGGGGCAGGATGGTTGTGGAGCTTGGCCACTGAAGGGTGTGCGGCTGGGCTGGCCAGTGACTGAGGCAACAGTGTCACTCTTCCTCTGTTGTACACAAAAAGCCAAGCTGACCCTGATTGGCTGAGGCATGGGGTTGAGAAATATAACAGCAAAGAAGGTGGCTTAAGGGGAACAGCGGCACCTTTCTCCTTTGGCGGGAGCTGCTTCACGTTCTGGCTTCCAGCCACCTTCCCAGCCTCCCATCCTGCTGCAGCTTGCAGGGCCAGTGGTGGGGAGCGCCTCCAGCTCCTGCCTCGCTTAATGCTGCTGTGTGACCCAACCAGGGAAGATGGCTCTGATACCACCGCCGTTAGTAGCACTGTTTGAATAATCCCTCCCCATGTTCTTGCCTCTGCTGCCGCCATTTCTCAGCTCGGATAGAGGATGCTGCCCTGGTTGGTGGGGAGGCTCTGATGGGGGGCTCAGCAGCTGCTTCCTCTCCTCCCACTCTGGCCATTGGGGCTCCTCCTCAACTGCTGCAGTGCCACCATGATGGGATTCAGCCTCAGGACCGTCTGCCCTCTGGAGTGTCCAGCCCATCCATCACCTCCCAGCATACTGAGGCTGAGATGCTGGCCATCAGGTCTGTGGGTGGGACTCCAGCAGCACAGCCACTGGATTGGCACACCGTCGGAGTGACAGGTCAGGGAGTCAAATGCTGTAAGAGCGTGTGGAACATTCAGGAAAGAGTCACCCAAAAACACAATTATATATAAGGAAAGATTCATTTGTTTGTTTACAGTATCTATAGTCTTCCTTATTCACTGCGACTCAAGGAGGATTACACAATGTAAGTCAATATGATCAACAGGATGGGACATCAATCCAATAAACAGTGCAATAGGGCTTGGATTACAGCAATATGAAGACAAGTGGAAATCTGAAACAGAACAGCAACAAAGCTGAAACAAAGCATAAGCATTAAAATGACACATTGTCCTTCAAGATCTTTGCCTTCTCAACAAGCTTCACAACCATCTTGCCTGCATTCAGTTTCAAATTGTTTGTTTTGGCCATTTGACCACACCAATCAGGCAGTGGCTTAAGACTTCTACCACGTCACAAGGGAATTTTGATAAAGGTATAAAGCAGGGTGTCATCAGCATATTGAGTACATCCAGTGCCAAAGCTACAAATGATTTCTCCTAAAGGCTTTACACAGAGGTTGAATAACATGGGGAATTGTACCCTGTGGAACCCCACAAGACAACTGCCACACTGAACACAGCTGGTCGCCAATGGCAACCTTTTAAGATTGATCTATGAGGAACAATTTAAACCAGTCCATGGCACATTCCCTAATACCTACTTCTGTCTCCAAATGCCTTGGCAGGATGGCATCAAAGGCTGTATCAAAGGCTGCAGATAGGTCCAGCAGGAGCAACAAAGAGCTATGGCCTTTGTCTACATTTGGACAGAGGTCATCAATTAAAGCCACCAGAACCATCTCTGTCCCACAGCTTGGCCTGTAACTACACTGTAAACAGTCCAGAGCAGATGAATTATCCAAGATGACCTGGAATTGGTCCACTACTTCTCTCTCAACCACTTAACCTAGAAAAGGCAGATTAAAGGCTGGACAATAATTGGCCACATCATTTATGTTCAGAGATGGATTTTTAAGAGGTGAACAGATAACTGTTTCTTTGAGTGGCTGAGGGAAAGTGCCCTGAGTTAGTGACTGATTTATGATAGACATCAAGGGCTCATTAATGTGGTCCTTGCATGATTTTAGCAGCCAGGATGGGCAAGGATCCATCACAGAAGTGGCGGTGGCCTTCACAGATCCCAGGAGCCTATCAATATCCATCACTGTAACTGGGTCAAAACGTAACTGGGTCCATAAACAGACCAGACAATGTATTAGGAATTTCTTCTACCTGGCTTATATTTCAGCTGGCCTCTATATCAGAACATATTTGTATTATTTTATCCAGGGGTCATTTCGTAGAAAAAGAGCTGCAGGAGCTCATTAGCATAATAGCTCATTAGCATATACCATGCCCCCTGGCATCACCAGAAGTGATATCAGAAGGGGAAGCAAAAGGGGGGGGGCATCTTCAAAATCCTCCCCTTCCCTTCCCCAGCTGGCCTATGGGGGGAGAAGTGAAGAGATAAGGGCTTTAAAGTTTAGAGTTGGGCAACAGAAGTAGGAAAGAGGGAAGGAAAGAGAGAGAGAGCAGAGAGAAGGAAAGAAGGAAGGAAAGAGGAAGAGAAAAAGAAGGAAAGAAGAAGGGAAAGTGGAAAGGAGAGAATGGAAGGAGGGAAAGAGAGAAGAGAAGGAGGGAAAGAAAGCGAGAGAAGGGGAAAAGGAGGGAAAGAGAAAAAGGAGAGAAGGAAAGAAGGGAAAGAAAAAGAGAAGGGAAAGAAAGAAAAGGAAAGGAGGGACAGAAAGAGGGCAAAGAGATGGGGAGAGGGAGGAAGGCTCTCCCACCCCCCCATCAAGCCCCCACCACCCACACCTCTGTGGATTCCTCACTTACCGTGATCAAGGCCTTCCCAGGGTGACGAACCTCCTTGTGCCTCCCCAGGGTCGCAGTGCTCCAGCACGGGCCCCAGGAGGCCGGTAACGGGCCTCCCCAGGGCTGCAGCGCTTCAGCGCAGGGCATGGAAGGCCGGTGACTGGCTTCTCCCAGGCTGCAGCGCTTGGGGGTGGAGAGCTGGGGGCGGGGCTTGCCACCACCACCCTTTGTGCCGGCACCTGGGCTGCCGGAGCAGTGCTCCGGTGTGCTCCGGCCCCAAAAGACCCCTGATTTTATCAGTAAAACTTTGCAAAAGTGTCACAACTAATAATCTGTTCCTGGGACAGTAAAGATTCAGATTTAGGAGTCCACAGATGTTAAGATACCTTACACAATTGGCATGGTCATAAATTAGCTGGTGCAATGGTTTCAGAGAAATAACTTTTTTGCTGCTATCACCTCTGCTTCATAGATCTTCCAGTGGGCTCTATAGCAGACTCTGTCAGATTCAGTGCAAGTGTTCTACCACCATCTTTCTAGATGTCTCCCAGCCCTCTTTAGGTCATGCAGCTCTGTGGTAAACCATGGGGCTGGCTTCTGCCCCAAGGGCAGGAGTAGTTAACAAGGAGCAATCTTGTCAATAGGTTACAGGATCTTTACATTCCAAGCTCCCACAAAAGCCTTAACTTGGCAAGCATTTGGAAAACCTAACTTCCTTACCCCTCCTGAGCAATTTAGAATCCAGAAGGATCCATATGCCTCTGTGGGTGGCTCATTAACTGCCCTCCTTTTGCAGGGTGTTGGTGCCATATTCACCCTTGCCTTCAGTAGATAGTGGTCAAACCATGGCTCAGGCTGGATCTCCAACCCCCAAACAAGACCCCTTCTCAAGGGCTCAGTGAAAAAGACTAAGTCCAAGGTATGGCCTGTTTCATATGTTGGGCCCATCATCATTAGAGATAGGCCCAGGGCAGTAGAATGGTACCTTTAGCTGTTATAGGTGTGTTTTATTTTATTTTATTTTTCTAAAAAATCCTCAATATGCTGATTGCTAATCAAAGGGAGATTGGTGAGTAACAAGCAGGAGAGGGGAAGAGGACATAGCTCCACATTTGTTTGTCTCTGGTTGAATAGTTAAGAAAGGATCCTGGCTACTGGAACACTGAATTTCTACCCACGGGGCTTCGGGGGTGGGGTGGGGGCTGAACTGTTTAAAAATGCAGCCTCTGGTCTAGAGAGGGTGGGGGAAATGTTGATGTAGCACATGCACAAAATAAAATAAAATGGGGGCAGCATATTGCTGTCCTGCAGTGACAAAAGTGCTGATGGAAATAAAATGTGCTCCTTTGCCACATCCAATGTGCAGCGGGAAACCCAGCTTGCCAACTTAGAAACAACAGAGAAAAAGCTGAGGAAAGCAACCAGTCTGGAAGCAACTTTTGAGAGCACTTCAGGGGAAAGTGCAGCAGCAACAGAGAAAATACAGAACAAGTATTTTGTGGATAAGTAGCCTGACACAGAATTGTGGTTAAATCTTACTGAAATGATGTATATGAAGAGGCCAACTGTTTCTTAGAATCATCTCAGTGTTTTGATGATGATGATGATGAGTTATTTTTATACCCTGCTTTTCTCTACCCTAAGGAGTCCCAAAGTGGCTTACAGTCTTCTTCCCTTCCTCTCCCCACAACAGGCACCCTTGTGAGGTAAGTGGTGCTGAAAGAATTCCGAGAGAACTGTGTCTGGCCCAAGGTCACCCAGAAGGCTTCATGTGAAGGAATGGGGAATCAAACCCACCACTCTTATCCTCTACACCATGCTGGCTGTGATCAACCTTTATAGCACATTGCTCTGCAGAGTTACTCTAGTCTAAACCCATAGATTTTAATTGGCTTATACCACAGTAAATACGTGGAGCTGCGGTGGCTCAAGTGGTTAAGACACTGAACTGCAGGCTGTGGAAGGTCAGTAGTTCAGCAGTTCGAGACCCGGGTGCCGCAAGACGGAGTGAGCTCCCGTCTCTAGTTCCAGCTCCTGCCAACCTAGCAGTGCGAAAGCAAGAAATTGCAAGTAGATAAATAGGTACCACCTCGGTGGGAAGGTAACAGCGTTCCGTGCACCTTGGTGTTTAGTCATGCCGGCCACATGACCACGGAAACATCTTCGGACAGCGCTGGCTCTTCGGCTTTGAAACGGAGATGAGCACCGCAACCCTAGAGTTGGATTCGACTGGCTTTCGAGCAAGGGAACCTTTACCTTTACCTTTACCTTACAGTAAATACGTATAGGATGGCACTGTTAGCTTCCTATTATTATCCAAATTCTCCAGTTTAAAAATCCGATAAATAGCTAGTTTAGTGCTGCTTCGATAGCAGCCCTAACAAGAAGACAAACAGAAACTAGCTATTCATTTGTACTACTTTTTTTTTGGGGGGGGGTACCCTTTTCTACTAGCTTACCCTTGCATATCACAATTGCTGTTCTCACCTTTCTTACTGGCCTGCTAGTGGTTTGGGAAATGGCAGAGCCAAGTAGGATATTTAACTTACAGCATGTTACACATACAGCCTGCACTCTGGCACCACCCCCACAAGGACTTGGAGAAAGGATTATGTGTACCACCCTGCCTTGCCATCAGCAGCAGCAAACCAGACAATTAAATGCTGCCTGAGATGTAATTAAAACTACTTACAGTATATGGGAGAGAATTTGTCAGCATGAAGATAATGGACTCAAAGAGAACTGTTTATCCAAGAATAAAAAAGGATGTGCCCTGCATCCATCTATCCCCAAAGGATGTATCCTCTATAGCTAATAAAATAAAGTGTTGTGCTCATTCAGAGGTCTGCTAGCAGAGAGCGGCTGCAATGAGCTAATTGTCCAATCAGGGGCAGCTCGTGCTGGGAAATCTAAACCAGGTTTGGACATTGGCCAGGGTTGTAATTTTGTCTCTTTTTGTTGCTTTCTCAAGTTTGTTGCACCACATGTGTGCTGTGTTTGAAGCATGTTGACACACTCTGCCTTGGCTCAGCTGGCCTTACCAAAATAAATTGCCCCAAGTCCAGTTTGAAAAGACTTGAAAGGAAAACTGCTGTGCATGTGATTTGGTTAGCTCTCAAGCAATGCTGAGTGTTGGCTTACCCAGAAATGGTTTTATCCCCCTGGATTTTGGCAGGGCTACTCTAGCTTCATCTCCCCAGGGCTTCCTCTATTATGCATCTCATCTCTGAAAACAAAGGTGATTTTCTAAGCTTTGGTACACTAACCAGATTTCCTAGCAGCCATGTGACAAGAGCCACACCTGTTTGGTCACTAAACAACAACAACTACAACTATCTGTTCTCTGATTTGTGGATCATCACTAAATAAGATGACAGACCTTTGTGTCAGGACTGGGTCTCCAACAAATCTCTATAAAGCAAAGTAGGCAGACAGCGAGAGGCATTTAAAGTGTAGCATGGGTGGGTGGAAGGAAGCAGACCCCTTTCCTGGATATGTTTTTCTTTCTAAAACTGCTTTTTTTTAAAAAAAATCTATACCTAGTGGCCAACTAGTTTTCTTTATGGTTTTTACTTTGTCCTTTTTGTCTTCCATGTTATGATGCAATGTGGTTTTGTGTTTATACAATTTTTATTTGTATAATTTCATGTTGCCTGATTCTCAAATAAAATGCTTCTGTGAGGGGGGGAGAAAACATTTTTCCTAGAGGGACCAAGAGTGGGAGAAACAACAGTTTGGGGGATGAAAATGCAAGGAACAGCAAAGATCCATTCTTGCTACTTGCTTGCCCAATACTATACTTTATCAGTGCAACCCTAAGAACACTCTCCTTGGAGTATGCCTCACTGAACAGGTCCAGGTAGGAATATGAGTAGACCTGATCAACATTGCTCCCCCTATCTCCCTCCCCCACACATTTCAGCATGATGTTCAGGGGTGGACCAGCCATTTGACCTACAGGGAAATTTTCCAGTGGGCCTCTGCTGTAGAGGGCTGCTGTTGGCCAGGAGCAAGCACAACCAAGCTCTAGTGACTCTTCCAGGACCTCAGAGGCTATTTGGCTCAGACTCTTCATTGGCAATAGTACTTAGTGTTCACCAACTGTCTTTGCTCATTCTGCTGCCAGTTTTCAGGAGGAAGCAACGGGTGAGCTAGTATCCATTGCCTACACTGCTGAGCTGAGCAGCCCCTGCAGCCCTGGTATGTGGAAACACAGCTTGGCTTGTTACGGGGCCATTTTCACTTCCCAGTCTATTCCTAATGCTACTGGTTGGGTGATGTCATATCATGTCTGACTGCAGCTCAGTTTTCCATGTCATATGTTTCTACTCTAAATCTTGTTTGTTGTTACTTTGAGGACAGGGTCTGCCAAAAGAGTGGCCTCACAGTTGACACAAGAATCTTTTTGGGGTGTGTATCATTTTGTAGCTTTAAGAACAAACAAACAATGTTGAATAAGTCTGTCAGGGTACCTGACATGGGAAACAGTCATTTTAAATGCAAATTATAACCTCTATCCATCTAGCTATTTAATTGGAATGGTCTAATGGCTCTCTGTGCTTTTCAAAGTGAAGTATTCAGGACTAAACAAGACGTGACAGCAGCAGACCTATGTGAAGAGCTGGTTCTGATGCTGAATCTCTATAAAAGTCAGCATGGGAATGGGAGATATGCCCTCTGCTCATAGCTTCATTTCTAAAACCGCTATTACTAAAACTGCTAGTGTTAAAACCATTCTTTACTTGTTGGTGCTCTAAGACTTTTCATCAGCAGAAGATACTTAAAAAATAATTAGACATGCAAATGTGCCTCCAGTTATTGGAAGCAAGTGGCGAGGATTATATCAGCTAAGCTGGGAAACAAATTCCCCACAAACCAGAGACATTCCCCGCAAACCAGAGACATTCCTGCTAAATTACATACCTGACATCACTAAAGTTCTCCAAATTATTATTACTGCTGCTAGATTGGTCTTTGCTGGGAAATGGAAGCAAAAAGAAAGAAAAGGAAAAAAAGCCCAAGATTCAAGACTGGCCTTTGAAAGTAAAAGAGATCCACATTTTGTTAAAATTAACAGCTTATTTAAAAACAACAACAACAACAACCAGTGATACATCCAGATTGAACTCATTATGGTTAGAAATGGAGTAGAGGGTGGAACAGCAACAGAATAGTTAGAAGTAGAATTAGGTTGCTCAGCACTGGTATTCTTGTTTTACTTCTTAAGAGGACTGTATGTAATGGTTAATTTTTTTGACTGTATACTTATCTATATATCTAATAGCCAAGTTGCCCCCCCCGTGTGGATATCTAAATCCGCACATCAGGGGCACTTGGGGGGCAGAGAGATTTTCCTGCATACTTGGAGCAGTCCCCAGGTGTGCAGAAAAATCTGAGAAGGTAAAAAAACCCTATATGGGGGATGCTTTAATCCCCCCAAAAGTAAAAGAGTGTTCCCAGCACATGCACAGAGAATGCACTTACCTCTGGGATGCACAGGGCTTGCCGACATTGGTGCTGGTGGCAGTAGTGGGTGAAGAAGCTTTGGCAGGCTGGTGTCTAGGAGCTGCAGCCGTTGCTGCTATGTGGGGGGGGGAGAAGCCTGGTAGGCTCCGTAGCTAGGAGCTGCAGCTGTTGCTGCTGCTGTCGTCGGTCGATGGCGGGGAAGCCTGGCAGCTCGGAGCCATGCAGAGCTCGCTGCTGTTGCAGTTGTGGGCAGTGGTGGGGAGAAGCCTTGGTGGTCTGGGAGCCATGGGGAATACCCCTCCCCTGTGAGTATTGTGGGTCCCCCTTCTTGTTTGGTATATTTCTGTTACTCATCTCTCTTTTTGATGTTGTTGTAGTTTAATACAATTTAATGAAAACATTTTTTAAAATCCACCCATTTGAGACAGAGAATGTTTCAGCATAACCTCCCATTCACCCTGGTTTTTAAATCATTCCTCCATTTTCCCCATCTCTCCAACTTAGAGGTAATCATGCATTAGGCCCTGCTACCATCACATTGAAATTGTGTCCTTAGATCTGGTTCTGTAGACATGGCTTTTCACAAACTAAAATACAGAAGAGAGACAAAGGAATAGAGGCAAATGGAGAAGAAAACACTGCCTTTTGAAGGCACATTGCTGACTTTATGCAGGGATTTTTTTTTAATGTGAGGGAATTTTTTAACACTTGATTCCACCTTAATTCAGAAGTGGTCTTACATGATTTTCTGTAGGTCAATTCTTAGATCTTTCTACATATTCTAGTAGAGAATCCAGTACCTGGGACATGTTTTCACTGTGAGAGGCTCAGTTTTTGAGTAAGAATAATCAAAACAAAAATGAGCTGTTTTGAGCATGCAGTGAATGGCTTTCATAAGTAACCATCACACTTATTCTCCAGATACCTGGCAAAAGGGCTAAGAAGGAAGATGACATAATTTCCAAGCAGGGTTTAGCCTCAATATAGCACATTTTAGAAATTAACCACTTCTGGAAACCAGAATATGTGGTTATAAAAATCAATGTTGTAGTAGTCAGATAAGCAGGTCTTTGAAGATGTATTGTAGCAGCATCACAAAAGCAGAATGTGCAAAGGCTTTGCCTCATGACTCTAGGCTGTGCATGTTCAGTGGCCACTAATCGGGTAAATCTAATGTCAGGAAGAATTAGAAAGGCTCTTTTTCTTCACCTGGCTGCCTTCTCTCTGTTGGCTTTCTTAAGGCCACCTTCCTTTAATCCTTATTTAAGTACTAATAAAAACAGACAGATTCACATTATGGAAATCATCTTGCGCTTCATGCACAGTCAACGTTTTTACATATTCATATAAAACTGGAAAGCAAATGCAAGAATATGAATATCATTTGTCATTAATAAATCTTTGCAATGTTCTCCCTTCAGCATTCTTATTTCTATAATAACTAGTTTAAGATGAAAGCTATTATTATTATTATTATTGTTGATTGTTGTTGTTGTTGTTGTTGTTGTTGTTGTTACTGATGCATAAAGCCTTCTTGCATGAACCTACATGGTCTGAAATGGGATAGTTTGGTTTGAGGGCCTTCCCCCCCGCCATCAGATTATGGAACTTCCCTCTCCCCAGAAGGTTAGGTTGGTGTCATGTCTCAAGGTATTCTGGGGAAAATTGAAAATATTTTTATTCCTAAATTCCATTAAATTATGGTTTTAACATGGTGATGTTTTTGCTTATACATTGCAGTGCTAAACAGAGTTATACTCTTATATGTCCATGGACTGGGACATTGAGGTGGATTGAGGATTGAGGTGCACTGTTAAGAGTGGCTTTATGTTTTCATGGATATATATTTTTTGTAATCTGTAATTTTATATTTCCAGTCATCTTTGGCATCTCTTAGTGAGGAAAACAGCATACACATCGCCCATGTATTCTTCAAGGAATTCAGTGTAGGGATGGGTACAAACTGGGAAAATGTGGTTTGGTTCAGTTTGTGATTTGTGGCTGAATCATGAACTGAACCGCAAACTGAACCAAAACAGGATGCTTGTTCATTAACTGAACCAGTTCATGCAGTTTGTGGTCCTCCAAACCCCATTGAAAGTTACCATAGTCTCTTTAAATGGGGTTTGCAGAAAGCCCAAAAAACAGCTGAGCAGTAGGAAGCAGCTTGTTTCCCACCAGTCAGGTGTTTCAGGCTGTTTTGTGAAGTCTGTTTAAACTTTAAAGGGACTGCAGAAGATAGCCTGAAAGACCTGTGCAGTGAGGAGCAGCTCCCTGCGGCTGTTTTTTGGGCTGTCTTCTGCAGTCTCTTTAAACTTTAAAGGGACTGAAGAAGACAGCCTAAAAGAGCTGCGTGGCTGCAACTGCCTGTTCACCATGCATCTATTTTTCAGGCTGTCTTCTGCAGTGGTAAGAGAATATAGCTTTGGAACCATGATGACAAGTTCCCAAAACTGGACAAAGAAGGCCTGTGGTTTCTTCTATATGGAAATTAAGGTTTGGGTTGTGTTTCTGGTCAGATGTGTAGTTTGATCCAATGTGGTCTTAATTGATCCAGGGTTTTTTTGTAAGCGAGAGTTCTGATTAGAACTCTCCCCCTTAACCCACTTCAGTGCGCTTTCACCCCATGGTTGATTGATCAGATATAGCAGCCATGGAGTGGGGTGGTCAGTCAGTTTTTTTAAACCATTTGTCTTTTGAGCATGTGCATAAGTCCTTATGGGAAGCAGCACTCCGGGCAGAATGGCAGTAGCTGGTGGCCAATGGTATTGCTGGAGGAGGCTGCTGGGATATGTAGTTCAGAGTGAAGGAAGTGTTTTTGAAACTGCTTTTGAGAAATTCAACATTTCAAGGCTGGGGGAAGGAGAACAGAGAAGCCTCATCCTGTGTGTTGCTGGAGTGTTTATTTAAAAGCTTAGAGCGAAGCTGGAGTCACTGGCATCATTCTCAGACTGCCCCCCTCCCTCCCTCTCTGAAAAAAACACAACTTTTCAATAATCCCCTTCCCCACCATGTGGATGGAAAGCACAGAAAAAAGTATTTCTTTGGAAGTTTTTTAAAAAGAAAACACCATTTTGAGAAGCTCCTCTGTGTGTGTGTGGGGGGGGAGAGAGAGACAGAGAGAGAGAGAAGAAGTGCGAATATACAGTTTATGCACACCTCGCTAACTGCCTCAAAAAAAAAAAGCCCCAAACTGGAAGGTAATGTTCAGACCTCCCGAGTGGCTTGAGAGCATGATGGATTGATCAGACATCCAGAAATGTGGGGTGAAACTGTATGCACCAGGAAGGACCAGACTTTCCTCAGTGCTAAATAACTCCAGTTCAAAGACAAGTGAGAATGGGGTGCCCACAACTGGGGAACAGAAGAAAGATGTTTCCGCCTGGACATGCATTTTAAATCCAGAAAGGGACAGCAATGACACCAGATCAAACAGCACATCTGATCAGAGCCATAATTCTCAGTAGATAGGGTCTGGAGGCCAGTTTATCACTACAAAATACTAATTCACCATAGAAACTTCTTACCATCTTTCTGTCTCATACTAGTTTAAATTTATGCAGCAGGAAAAAATAATCTATCACCATCATCATTTATTTATTTATTTGATTTGTTAATTGTTGTCCCAGCTTACACTGGGCTCTGGGTGATGTACAGGGGACATAATGCCATAAAACAAAGATACAATTTAAAAAAATTTCATATACAGTTTGATAAGAAGTAAAACCAGAGTAAAAAGATTCAAGGTGGTGACTTACAAATTTCTATTCCAATTCTGGACTGCCCAGCGATTTAATGGGAAGGGGGGAGAGGGAACTTAAAACAAAATATACAGGGGAGAGAGGAGAAGGGTGTCAGCCAAAGCAACAATTATGAAAGAAGGCACAAGAATATACCACGACCCCCCCCCCATACACTCGCTCTGTCACACACATGCACAGATCATTTACTTTAAGCCCTGCCAATGGTTTGCTCTGTTACTATATAAAATAATTCTTTCTCCTCTGCGCCTGAGAAATGCTAGATTCCTTAATGCTGAAAGGGAAGTATAATCTGGGAGTTCAGGATTGTTCCCTCCTATTAAATTTAACTGTAGGAGTGTTTTTAAAGACTCTTTGAGTCCTTCCTATTCCCTTTTAGGATACTGGTAAAGCAAAATAGAAAACCCATTGCTGGGTCTACCCCTCCAGACTGGGTTATTTATTGATTGATTGTATTTTTTTGTGCTTTTTACATGTGTGTGTGTGTGCGCACACGCATGTGAGTGTATCTGTACATCTGGAAGTCATGGTGATCTCTGGTGACTGACTGTGTTTGCACCTGGAGGTCATGGTGACCTCTGGTAACTGACCCCTACCTCCCACATCTGATATTTCAAGGAGGTCTCCTATCCAAGTACTTGCCAGAGTCAACCCTGCTTAGCTTCTGAGATCTGACAAGATCTGATGAGATTGGGCTTGCCTGGGCTACTCAGGTCAGGGCCAGACTGGTTTATTTATTTAAAATTATATGGATTCCCCTAGGGAGCCCATCTATTCAGCTCCCCTAGGTCACTGTCACTTACTAAGGCAGGTGGGGGGATCTTCAGCACATCAATAAATTACTTCATGCCATCCATGTCAGAACTATGGAAAGGATCTCCTTTTATATTCATATCATAACAGTGAACAAATCTGAACAAGTAGCTCACTGCTCTGGCCTGCCATATTCCCTAAAGTTTCCAGTGTATCTGCACTGAGGAAATACATTTCTTAGTCTTTAGGAAGTCATACATGTGAGGATCCACATGGCAAAAAGCGATCTGGTGCAGATCCAGTAGGGCCTGGTTCATGGTTCACACTCTTCTCCAGCTGAAGGGTGAAGGCCGTGGCAGAGGCGCCATTCATCCTCCTCTGTTTTTTTAACATCCTGCAGAATGACTCTCCCTCCACAACAGTTTTGAAAGGTCAGGAATTTCTCAGCTTTTTCATGTTTCTCTTCCGATACATACCAGGAAAAGGATGCAAACCTGAATAGAGCCACACCATCCTGGGTGAAATAAAAACTCAAGGAAAGATAGGCATAGCATGTGTGGATGAACTGGTTGACCAAGAGGTTCACCCCAGCTTTGCTCTTGGCGTGGTAGTTCTGGTGGCTCTGGGAGCTCATGATGCAGATGGAGACAAGCTGGTTTGCTGGTCTGGTGCAGAAATGGAAGGATGGGGTGGCTGCAACCCTGCTCCGGTCAAGCACTGTTGAAGGAAGAGCATTTATACTAAGAGCATTCTTAGTAGAAATGGTAACAGTCAACACAATGGTTTTTAAAATCTCTCTGCTTCTCTGTCTGTTTGTCTGTCAGCAGCCTTTAAAAACAACTATGGATTAGTGAACTTTTATCTTAGTGCTAGGGGCTAAGGGAACTTTTGTTCTCTTCCTCTTGACCTGATTACCCATGATAATGTGCAATCAACTGGTATAGACCAAATACTCCAGCAAGTGCCCATAACTATACATTTTTTTCCCTAGAAGACCTTATTTATGCAAGAAAAACTTTTGTGGCAGGGGACAAGCAGTTTTGTTTTGTTTGTTTTTTAAAAGGAGCTGGTATAACTTTTCTGCTTTGTTCTTTTGTTTGTAAATGTTGCAACTTCTGAGAAACAGTAGTACAACACAGTGGGTGGGAGTGATTGAGTGTTTCCCCTCCTTGGTCTTTAAAGGGCTACTGGACATACAACATGAATGGACCATGAGACCATGCACACTTATGATGTCACATTGCTGTTTTTACCCAGCAAGGAGTGCTGCTAAGACTAGTCTAGCTCTGTTTTATGGTCCCAATTTCTACCTCTTTTCATTTGTAACCAGCCCACTTCTCCTGACATCTAAGAAAAGTTTGACCTGCCCTTGTCTAAGAGTTGTTTGCCAAGATAATGGGACAGGCACAAATTGGCTGACCTGTATATGTATGTATGTGAGACAAAGTCGCCTAAATTGGCTTGGAGAATGGGCAGTAGCATGATGGAATTGCAGTCATGGGATACAATGGTCAGTCAGTTTTCCTGCAGAGATATATCCTCTTGGCATGTTTTCTTTTAAATTCTCAGCAGCACTCAGCAGAGTGCAAAGTAAGCATTGGGAGTCCCTCCTCAGTGAGTTCTCTCTCTCTCTCTCTCTCTCTCTCTCTCTCTCTCTCTCTCTCTCTCTCTCTCTCTCAGTGTCTTCCACCAGTCGGTGTTTTGTGTTTGTTTGGCATTCCCTCACTACCTCTTATTAGCTCTCCTCCCTGTTTGTGTGTTTGCATGTGTATATGTGTTTTGTTTAATTGCTTTAAATAATCTGTCCTTATATATATTTGAATTTTGGTTCCACAACATTCTATGCTTGCCATTATTGATTCGTCACAAGAACTGGCAGTCAGAAGGCACTGGCCGGGGCTGACTGGCTACTTGGCAGAGTCCCGCCTACGTCAGCCCCGGCCAGTATCTTTGGCTCAGTATGCTCTCGTCCTCTGACAGGAGAGGACCATCTGCAGAGAGAGTGCAGGTACAAGCCTTCAAGACCAAGGCAGGTGAGAGAAGCCCCTTCTGCCCCCCCACACCATCCTCTGGGCCTTCTATGGGCCCAGTAAGCCAGAGAAGCCCCTTCCACCCCTCCCACACCATCCTCTGGGCCTTCTATGGGCCCAGTAGGCCAGAGAAGCCCCTTCCGCCCCCCACACCATCCTCTGGGCCTTCTATGGGCCCAGTAGGCCAGAGAAGCCCCTTCTGTCCCCCCCCACAAACCATCCTCTGGGCCTTCTATGGGCCCAGTATGCCAGAGAAGCCCCTTCCGCCCCCCCACACTGTCCTCTGGACCTTCTATGGGCCCAGTAGGCCAGAGAAGCCTCTTCCGCCCCCCCACCATCCTCTGGGCCTTCTATGGGCCCAGTAGGCCAGAGAAGCCCCTTCCGCCCCCCCACCATCCTCTGGGCCTTCTATGGGCCCAGTAGGCCAGAGAAGCCCCTTCCGCCCCCCCACCATCCTCTGGGCCTTCTATGGGCCCAGTAGGCCCAGATTAGCCCGTTCCACCCCTCTTCTTCCTTTCCTCCCTTTCCTTTCTTCCTCTCTCCTTCTTTCTTTCACTCTCCCCCTCTTCCTTCCTTCCTTCCTTCCTTCCTCCCTCCCTCCCTTCCTAGGGCCCGTTGTCTTCCTCCACAACGGGCTTTGCTCCCTAGTTTGTATATATTTGTATTTTAAATTCTGCTTTTAATATTTGAAGGAGCTGCGGTGGCTCAAGTGGTTAAGACACTGAACTGCAGGCTGTGGAAGGTCAGTAGTTCAGCAGTTTGAGACCCGAGTTCAGCCACATGACGGAGTGAGCTCCTGTCTCTAGTTCCAGCTCCTGCCAACCTAACAGTTCAAAAGCAAGAAATTGCAAGTAGATAAATAGGTACCACTTCGCTGGGAAGGTAACAGCGTTCCGTGCACCTTGGTGTTTAGTCATGCCGGCCACATGACCACGGAAATGTCTTCGGACAGCACTGGCTTTTCAGCTTTGAAATGGAGATGAGCACCACAACCCTAGAGTTGGAATCGACTGGCTTTCAAGCAAGGGAACCTTTACCTTTTTTCCTTTAATATTTGAAAATGTTTTAATGTTTGACATGTTTTGAAATTTGGCACCTTGAGAACCCTGAGCTGGGTAGAAAGGCAGCATATAAATCTTTGAAACAAATAAACAAGCCCACTTCTGAAACCTGTCCATCAGGAACAACTAGAGTAACTACAGAACTGTATGTTCCAGCCCATGTTCACCCAGGTGATTTGGAAGAATGGTATTGGTATCAGAAGCTCTAGAGTGATTCAAAAGAACCAGCGGGGCATACACATGTTGTCATTTGACCAACTATGATCATCTGCAAGCATGAACAAGATGGATTTCACAACATGACCGAGCTGGAACCCAGAGTGAAAAGGACCTATCTTTCTCATCAAATAATACCTAGAGATGTAACATCCTTTCAAGAATTTCAGTCCCAGAATGCACATCCATTTTAAAAAATGGCCTTTAAAGGTACAGGTATAACTAATAATACCAGGTATTAATTATTTGTATTATTAATTGGGTAATCTGCTTTGGGCAGATTTTACAAGCCAAGGTCAAAGGCCAAGTTTACAGGTAGTAGGCTTCACACCTCCAGGTATTCTTTCAACTTCTGTAGAGTTCGTCAAATGGTAAGTAGCTATATGAACATTAGAACTAGAAACCTCATAACCTAATTACACATTTTACTCATGCTCTCCCTGGGTCCTAGTGTACAGGTATGTGCTGTGAGTTCCATGTTCAGAACTCAATTCCCAGATGCATGGGGGCCAATTTGTATTGGTACCATGGCATGCAAGGAGTTGGGGCTTAAGTCTTTCTCCTGTACCACTCATTTCCATAACTTGAAACATGATTGGGATAGTATTTGCCCACTACAGAAACTTATGTGTCCACTTGATCTGCCCAACAGAGCAAATTACATCCCTGGGACCATTTCAAGTTAGAAAAATGATGCAGGGGGGAGGGGAGGCTAAAACCCTCCTTGTGTGCCATAGTCCCAATCCAAATCAGTTCATGCTAACTAAGGCATTGAGTTCTAACCATGGAACTCATGGTGCATGTCAGATTGCTTAGACCAGGGCAGGATGCAAGGAAAAAGTGACTTGTAGTTACCCCTTCAGGAATATTCATAACTTCTGTAATTAATGCCAAGTCTCTGTAATTCATGCAGAGCCTAATTAAAGCAAATGGGTGACAAGACTAGCTTACCAACATAATAGAAGCCCAATGTATAATTAGAAACATAACTAACCTTAAACCAGAGTTACAACATCAAATCTGTTTTTAAAGTAACATTCTGTAGTAACATCTAAGAGATGATAATAAAACAAGTAATCGGCTCTCTTAGTATGTGCACGATTCTTTTCCATTTCTACTGAATAACTATAGTTAGCAGCACCCTTAGTCATATAAAGTGCAGAATGTATAAGACGTAGGCATAAATTCTTGGCAAATTGGGTACTATACCTTGCTTTTTCAGAAACAAAGTTCAAGAATGTTAGCTGTAATTTGAATCACCATTCTCAGCTGTACATTTATAAAAATCACACACAGATAATTTTAAAAGACAATATAACTCTAACAGGAGTATGTTCAAAGGTCTCATATAGTTAGAGGGAACATTTAAGTACTACCAAATCCAACAGATCCAAGAATTCATACATGCACATTCATTTTGTGTATGTGTTTATGAAACCCTATGCTTAACCCTGGGTTCATTCAATCTGGTTGGCAGGGAAACCAGTTTCCATTGTTCTGTCAAGCCAATTCATGTCCTTATACGTACAAGTTCTCCAAGATGAGAGAAGACACAAATTTAATCCTCTCTTCTCTGTGTTCCTGCATAATGTCTCTGGTGTTTTAGAATGGATGATGAAGAAATGTCATACATCGCCTTTGCATTTGTGCCAAAACCAGGAAATGTGATTTAAAAAATACAAGTAATGAGTGTATTAATTTTGTGTTGAACCAAAGAAGAAGGCTGGTGTGTAGTTGGTACCTTTAAGTGTATTAAAAAGAGAAGCTTCCCTATTTGCATAGCATACGTAGGTGTTCTGTGTAAGGGTATTGCAAACAAAACACCTAAATCCTCTATTTCTACATTCAAATCAGGGTTCATTTCTGCAGATATAAAATTTGGATCATTATTGCTTATAGGATAACAGCCATAAATGAGACTGCTGCCTTTCATTCTCTTAGGAAGCATGGATGGCATCCCCTCCTACACACACTATTTCAACAACTCGAAAACTTGTGGAGATGCATCATTCTTAAGCCTGACAATGTGGGCTCCCTTCTTTTTATCACATCACGACTATATCTAGAATTTGTCCATCTTCCATTGCTAGTGTAATTGATCATCCTTATCTTCCTTTTTCTTTAGGGACAGTATCTGTCAAAATGCAGCAAGAGTACTTGACAAAGCCATTCACTTGATATACACATACACTTAGACAACACATTCCTGTGTCTGGCCACCCGTGAAGGCTAAAAAAAGGTCTCCCTCAAGATGATCACAGGATGCAAAGGTCCAGAGAAAGGATAAACCAACCTGTTTGTGTGCCAGATCTGAAGGAACATTTCCCTTGATGCTGTTAACTTTGATCCATTGTCCCTGGGCAACTGAATTTAATATTTTGCCATGTAGCAAATTCCAAATAGAGGTCTGATATACCAAACAACTTCCAAAGAAATGAAATCGTGCACTCAGGAAAAAAGTATGTTTTCTAAAACCACAGATATTCCAGAGAGCTTGTAATTTTCACTTGTTTATCCCCCCCCCATTCCTTCTGATGAGGATTGCCATTAATTAGGCCTGCCTGTTTCTGTACAGTGCTTGGAGATATTTCCTGCTGATTTTGTTTTACCACTGCTTTTGCATCTTTACTGCATTAGCTGTTGTTTTGTTACTAGCTTACATTGTACTACATCATGTATATTTATATCTAGTACTAGCCTGATACCCGTGCTTTGCTATGGTATTTAACTTCTGTAAATCCAGTTATAATACTGATGATGTGAAGTTTGAAATGCAACATTTGTTGTAGGAATTCTAATGGAGAAGACTGCAGTGTAAAAAATGAAGTGAGACTGAAGGACCTCTCTACTGAAGGACCTCTCTGTAGACCACATTGGTGGTTCTACCCTTAGGTGCTAAGATCACCAGGCTGCTTGGTGAGCTCAGTCAGGAGCAGGCCACATAGAACTGTCCATATGAGAAGCAGTCATTTGTTAAGTCAATTCCTGCCACCTTCAGTGTCTGGCCTTGGGACTTGACTGATAGCAAAGCAGACCTTGAGGGGGAACTGCAGCCTCTTGAACTCAAAGAGGTTTTCTGATGGCATGAATGGCATGCATGGTATGAACACAGCCTCCCTGATGGATTAAAGTACCCTGGTCCTGCTCCTACAGCGGACAGAAACCTGTATGGTGTTGTGGGGGGAATGTGTTTAAAGGCATCAGGAAGGCTGAGCCAGCAGCAGTGCTAAGCAATCCTGCAGAGCAAGCCTCCCCGATGGCTGTAAGTATCCCACCCCCTCTCCTACACCTGACAGGCAGCTGCCTGACCAGTGTAGGAGGGGGAGGAGTATTTCAGCCATTGTGGAGGCTGGGCTGGCAATACCACTAAGGCGTTACTGCTGGGGGGGGCTCCCTGATGGCTTTAAGCACCCTGCACCCGCTGCTGCATCTGACAGACAGCTGCCTGTCAGGTGTCGGAGGTGGGGGGAGCATGTTTGAAGCCATCGGGGAGGCTGGGCCAGCAGCACTGCTGCACCTCACAGGTGGTTGGCCATTCCTGATTTCCTCAACTGTCATTAGCTCTCTGCAGTCTCCTGTAACTGTTTTTTTTTAACCTCAGAACACTGAGCTCTGCAGCTGACCAATTAGATAGTGGGGGGTGCAAGGAGGCAGCAGCCTGGCAGCCACATAGGAAGTAATGGAGGGAGCACATTTTACCCCTTTTGACCCCCTTAGGAGTCGAATTTCTAAAAATCCCTTCTTAGTGAGTATTTACATCATGGTAGGAGTGCTCTCCCTGAATTTCGTGTTTCTTAGTCCAGGGTTTTGGCCTGGGCATTGATTTTATGATGAGGGGACTTTCTTTTATATGTATAGATATTGTATCACTCCATCTGCAATAGTGATGACATAGCTGTAATCTGCCATGATCTGGATAGTCCAGACTAACCTAATTTCATCAGATTTCAGAAACTAAGCAGGGTCAACTCTGGCTAGTATTTGGATGGGAGACCTCCAAGGAATACCAGGATTGTGACATGGAGGCAGACAATGGCAAACCACTTCTGAATGTGTTTTGCTTTGAAAACCCTACAGCTGTGACTTGATAGCAAAAAACACCAACAACTGTAACCTAACTACTATTTCTTCTGGTACAGTTGAAGAAGACCTCTTCAAACTCAGCACCTCACTGGCTATCCTTGCCCCTCCACTTAGACAACTCCTTTTATTCCTAATGTTGTGTAGGATTTTAATATTATCAAAACTGATTTCAGTTTCACATATGCAAGTTAGACTATTTGTAAATATTCTATGGGGTATAGTATTCCTCAGTCAGGATGTTCAGTTCTTTGCTTTAATCTTCATTCAGTGACATACCTAGCCTATTTGGCACCCAGGGCAGATCACTATTTAACACCTCCTCCATTTCTTTCCTTTTTTGTTTTTGTGCCATCAAGTTACAGCTGACTTATAGTGACCCTATAGGGTTTTCAAGGCAAGAGATGTTTGGAGGTGGTTTGCCATGGCCTGCCTCCACATCAGTCCTGCTTAGCTTCTGAGATCTGACGAGATCAGGCTAGGCTGGGGCTATCCAGGTCAGGGCCTCTCCTCTATAAGACAAAATTATTTTCAGTAATAATCATGAAATAAAAGAAATAATAATAATGGCCAGAAAAATTTATTTTATTTATCTTCATATATATAATCATGCCAGTAAACAAAATTCTAATTCCAACACCTTATTCCATCACATGAGCCAGCGTGGTGTAGTGGTTAAAGTGTCGGACTAGGATCTGGGATATACAGGTTCAAGTCCCCACTAATGCTATGGAAGCATGCTTGGTGACCTTGGGCCAGTCACATTACTCCACATATCTCTGACTTGGATAGCCCCAGGATAGCTTGATCTTATCAGATCTCAGAAGCTAAGCAGAGCCAATGTGGAGGCAGGCAATGGCAAACCACCTCTGAACATCCCTTGCCTTGAAAACTCTACAGGGTTGCCATAAGTCAGCTGTGTCTTGAAAGCAAAACAACAATCACATTTTATCACATCATTCGTGTTCGGAGTAGGCACTTGGAAGGACTTCTGTTCACCATTTTGAAGCCCCAGAGATGACCATCCCAAACATCTACAAACCATTTTTGGGAGCTGGAAGTCTGCCTTATAATTAACTTTTACTAAGTAACACTAGCCAAAGCATCACAAAATAGTGATTGCAAGCTTCACCGGACTGGATGTTAAGAAGCACACTACCCCCTCCAAGAAGGTGTTCCCATCCTCCATTGCTTCCAAAGGACTAAAGTCAAACCAGAGGATCTCTGCAGTAGAAACTGAAGGGGGGACATTTTTGCAGGCCCAGCAGTACTGGTGCAATCATAGGGTACCCAGCAGAACCCAGTGCCATTGTGGCAATGCTGGCTCAACAGGACTGATGTTAAGAACAGAATCACAGTCCAAGCAAGAAGGGGTTTGAAGCCCAGCAGAAACAGTGCAATGTACAGTGCCCAGGAAACCCAGTGCCACTGTGGCAATGCCAATTGATGTCAAGCACAGAATCACGGTCCAGGCAAAAGAGGAGTTGGAAGCCCAGGAGAATCAGTGCAATGTACAATGCCCAGCAAACCCAGTGCCTTCTGTTCATAATATTAACAAAGGTTAGCTACTATACTACTCTTAAAAATACACTCTGTAACCAAGCAGGATAGGAATGAGAAGGTCTTGAGGCCAAGAAGTGAAAAAAGGGGGGGACACAGAAAAATTAGGTGAAGGGAGACAGAAATAAATGAGAAAAGTGTGGAAAAGAGGGAGATAAACTAAGAGAGGGAAGGCTGTTTTATCTTGCTGCAACATGCTAACTACTGCTTTACAAGATCTAGCTGAGCTGGGTGCAAGGAAAGGAAGAGAGAGAGAGAGAGAGAGAGAGAGAGAAGCTAGACTATTGGAGAAAATTACTTGCAGGCAATAACTATAGAACTATCAGCATGCTGGCTTAGTTGTTGTTAAGCAAGTTTGCTTCAGTCTTGGAGAAAGGGAAGTCTAGCTGATCCTGGAGTGCTTTTGCTATGCTTGGACTTCCCTGCCCTCCCAGTGGCAGCAGCCAGAATGGCATTTTAAAAATAAAAGGAAAGATGTTCATTGGGATACAGGATGATGCTGGCTTCAAGGGCCCTCCAGCAGACTTCCTCAAGTTGCACCTGGAGTGGACTGCACCCCGTCCTACCCTTGGTATGCCACTGTCCTCATTCTATATTGTAGTTTAACCAATACGGACAATTCCAGAATATTGAAGTCAACAAATACTGGCTCCTCCATGGAGCATATGGACGTATATGTACTTAGCAGTGTTATGTGCTTTTAATTCACTGTTTCATTATATGTAGTTTGGGGCATTTTGTAGAAAAAGAACAGGTAAGCTTTGTATGTAAAATAAATAATGGGGGAAAGTTATGATTGTTAGTACCACAATCCATGGAAGATTGTGACGGAAGCCCTAAATCAATGTTGTCATGCTTTGTGACTCATTGGAGGAATATTGTAATTGGAGAGTCTTCTTTAGGGTTTTGAGATCAATATGACAGTTCAGGCTTTAAGTTAAAATTGACTAGCGAATGTTCAGTGAGACAAGCCTCTTCCGATGTGCCATTTTTAAAAGTTCAAAGCATTACAGGAAAAATGACAAGGGAAGAAGCATATTGTATGTTAAGTTTCAGCATTTTTTAAGCCTCTTGAGGGAATCTGCTTACTTTTTCTACTAATAATAAAGCTGATCAGAGGGAACTAATTTCTGCTAGATAAATAGCAACCTGAACATCAATTTCCTGCCAACAGCTGCAGCTTCAACAGTTTCAGCCCTCCATTCAAATATGAGAATGCTTTCCCTGAATTGCCTATCTCTCACCAAGTGCACCTTGAAAGCATTTTCAGTCACTCACTCCTAATCTTGGAGAAGGGTATTTGGCTGCATAGTGATCTGCACAAAGTGCCACTGGAAAGGATTGGCAAAGCAGCGCACACAGGGCATGAGCTTGCATCAGGGGGGGGGAAATCTATTTCCCCTCATAAAAGAAGTATCCAGCAGCTTAATTTTGGCAAGCTGATAAACGTAGAAGAAAATCACATATGTTAAGGAACTGTTTGTTCAGTTTCTATAATTCCTTTATAGCACTGAGCTTCTTGTTGCATATCAAAACTTTCTTTAAAACAATTCAGAGAAAATGTAAATTTTAAATTATAGCATCTCAGGAATGGCTCTGTAGTAAAAATATTTCCCATTTAAATGTAGTTTGCAAGGTTTCACAGTTGGGCTACTACTATTGCTTAGGGTCACATGACCATCCAGGATCATGGTTTCCCTTCTTTTATTTTAGCATGTTGCACTTGCCTTATACAGCCACTCCTCTGTCCCTGTTAGCTACACAATACAGAATGCCTTCCTCTGTCCCCAAAGAATTGCTGTAGCTGTCTTTAAGCAGGGAGATGTTAAACAAGGAAACAAATTTTGATTGCTTTGGTTTTGTTTGGAGTGCCATTGTGTTTATGCTTATACCTTATTGTATTTTATATTTTATGTGCCTTGTTTACTGTATATGGCCCTCAATCTTTTGGAAAAAAGTAGTTTAGAAATACTATATATATATTTTTTTAAAATTATAAACTGCAGATATAGTAAATAATATGTTGTTCATGTTGTTCAGTCGCACAGCGAGTCTGACTCTTTGTGACCCATGGACCACATCATGCCAAGCTCTCCTCTTTTCCACCATCCTCCCAGAATTTGCTTGATTCCATGTTCGTTGCATTGATAACACTGTCTAACCATAAATCCTCACATCAAAACAGCTCACCTTAAAATTTTCAACCCAAGTCATGCAATTCAGCTTCTTCATATATGCTTACTCTTCTTGCAAGTGTGTGTGTGTGTTCAGTTAGAACATTTCTATGCTGACTCTCCAGAGAACTAGTTCAAGGCTGCTCACAAAGTAAAACGTGATAAAATTGTCAGATGATGTAAAAGCCCTTAAAGGTAATAAACCATTAAAAACCCAGCCATTAAAAACTCAACCATTAAAAGCATCCTTCTGCATGGAAATCTTTTCTTCTATTAAAATAATGTGGGGTTTTTTTTGTCTTGTTTCTCAAAATATAGGAAAATCAAATTTTTAGAGATTCTTTCCCAGGGATTTTGTATGTGACGTGCCTACTGAATACTTTTTCCTCTTTGGGTTTTAAGTATTAGGTTTTAAGTATGAAGATGTTAATTTTTTTTGACTGAAGTAGATTTCTGAAGCTTTACATAATAGTTAAACTGAATTTTAAACATTCAATTTACACTGGATGTATGATCTCTTATTTCCATATCCTTTAGTTTTGTAAGTGTGTGATTGATCACCCAGAATGGATTTTTTGGGATAGGTAAGTGAAATTCGTTCTTAAATTTTATTGGCATACTTAATGGGCACGACAGTTCATGAAGAGTCCAGTGTGTTGATATGTTGAGTTTTGAAGATGTGAGAGAGTGTGGCTGAAAGGCAGGCTCCATGGGACATGTCCACATTATTAAACTGGCTAAGAAAATTCACCAGCTTTGCTGCTAATCGTTAAACAGTTAGCCTATGAAAGATAGATATGAAAACCTATGTATCATTGTTGATTGAGAAATGTATTTGCTATTTCAGTAACTAACTTTTAGCTGAGAAGGAAACTGGCGAGAACAAAATGTGCTAAGCAACATGCTTTTGTTACTGTATATTTAACTTCCTATGGAAAATTCAGAGTTTGTTCTCGTGTAAAAGGAAATCAAATGAGTGTGTGGGATGAAAAGAAAAAAAATACTGTGTTTAGAAATTACATGAAGACTGGTATATTGCAACAGGAGGTGTAAGTTGGTGCATTTCCTTTTTGAAAACCTTTCCGTTTAAGACACAAGTAAAAATTCTTTCAAATGTATTCTTTCTCCAGAAACATGGCAATATAAATTAAAGCTCTCTTTTAATGCCTACACTATAGCCCCGTTCACATGTTACATTGAGTGCATGTACATCCTGCATGTTCGTGTGTACACCTTTACAACTGAAACTGGGGATCAGTATCTGGTTTCAACCACATGTTCAGCTTTACATGTGTTGCATGGTACACAGGAATTATCCAAAACATGTATAAAGAAAAATGAAGTGTACACTGTACATGGATTGTACATGCATTTATTGTCACTTTTGAACAGGGCTAATATAAGCAAAGGAAAGCACTATAAAAGTCTTGTGTATTGCGCTCACACATTGCTTTAGTTTCTCTCTTCTTTCATAGGTTTGGAGCAATAAATAAGCACTAAACAAAGTTTGTATTAATTTGGTTACTGAAAAGTTTTTGATGCCAGCAAATAATTATAGGTTGAATAATAAACTGAAAACCTTATGGAACTTCTTTTACATCTTTGATTAAATGACTTCTATTTTTCTGCCTCAGTGAAGCAGACATTGATGAGATTGAGATGACCTGAATGAAAAATTCTAGACAAATTCACTTCTATTGGTATTCAGTCATGTCTTTGTTCACAAAGAAATGGCATTGACTGAAATACTCCCATATCAAATTCTTCAACTATACCTGCTTTCTGCACAAAATTCTTAATTATATCTGGTCCAACATGTCAAAGGTCTCAGGCCATTTTACAAAAAAAGGAATAGATATTAGCAGTGCAGTCATAACAGGGCTTTCCTGGGATTGAGTCCCATTTAATAAACCACAGTGGGGTTCTGAGTAGACCTGCTTAGGACAGCAGTGTAAGAGGCAATACCTTTTTTTACCAGCCCAATTTCAAATCAAGCAAGATGAATATGAACAATATAAATTAATGCAGATCAGGTTTCAAGGTGGGCATCTGATGTAGCAATTGTATACAGTAGACTTTTTTCAGAAGGTACCCAACATTATGTACTGGGACCCACAGTCTTCCTAATATGCATGATCACTATGTCAGCTGAACAGAGTACCATGTACATGTATGGAAGCTGAAAATACACGTGCAGGCCTGTTCAGACAAAATGATGACCATGTATATCTGGAAGATCACTGTCCTAGTACATACATCTGAAAATCTGAAAAAGGCTCTTATGATGATCTTTTCATGGATCCTATCACCACAAATGTGAATTAGGATTTGGTGGGTTCTTGTAGTCCCAAAATATTGGGGAGCAGGGGAGACAACACCAAGCCCATTCCTTCTCAGTGCTCCCTGGTCAAGCCCGGCATCCACCGAGCCCAGTGAGTTTATAGATGCACCTTATAAAGGTCTGCACACCAGCCAGCCAACCAGCTGATCAATAGCAGCTGGCCCTTTAGGAGTCAGACACCCACTGACAGCTGGCACTTTGACAGCCAACTATTGGCAAGATCCACCCTGGAGGTGGGGAAGGGGAGTAATGGGACAGAAATTGCTCAGAAGACACTACTGGCCCTTCACAGGCTTGGCCTTTAGGCTTCTGGGTAGAGGGAGGCCACTGGGCATGCTCCGGTCCTAGTTAGGGCATTCAAAAGCCTTGAGGGAAGAGGCTGGTGAGAACAGACAAGCTCTGGCTTCCAGCTTAGAAGGGAGTGCAACTAGAGAAGAGTAGGTGAAATAGGGTGATACCCATGCCCCTCCCATCTTGGTCTGAGGCCAAGGAAAGGCCTGTCAGCCAAATTGGGCCCCGGTGCATAGGGTTGCCAGCCTCCAGGTAGCTGGAGATCTCATGGGATCACAACTGATCTACATATGACAGAAGTCAGTTTACCTGGAGAAAATGGCCATTTTAGAAGGTGGGCTCTATGGCATTATACCCCTTTGAAGTCTCTCCCCTCCCCAAACCTCATCCTCCTTAGGCTCCATCCCCCAAATCTCCAGGTATTTCCCAACCTGGAGCTGGCAACTCTACTGTTTATGAGCTCCTTACTCTTTGAGCTCTGAGACTCAATCCAGATATCTAGAAATTGTTTTCCAGCACATGTGCATTATCAAGTCTTGAAACATGTCAAACTTCTCACCAGAAGTCACTTGGGATGTGATTCAGTCTGACGAACAATCTGAGGTAGTGGAGGCCCTATTTCTATTGCAAAATAAGTATAACTGGATTTCCTAATCATCTCAAATGCCATGTGAATTTGCATTTTGTAGCCGAGTGCAATGACTTAAGAATCTGATACAAGGGCCGAGGACAGACTGGCAATTTGCCGCGGGATGGAACCCGGGCTGACAACAACTCAATATCGGATTAAATGGAATGTTCACACAGGCACATCTGCCTGGCGTCCCCCACCCGTAGCCTACCGGTGCTCTCGCGCTTCACTGCCGGATTAAAAAAACACCTGATAAAAGCCGACGCAAATCTTGAAAGCCTGCGTTTGTCGTGCGTTTCTCCGCTTCCGGGGAGTCTGAACGCGCAGCCGAAAAGCCGGGAGCAACCCGCGTTGGGCATGAGGCAGCAGCGGTGTGATTGGCTGCGCTCCGCTCCACTGCCCAATGCGGTGCCGGCGTTGCAGGGCAAAAAAAAAAAAATGCGCTTATGCGCATGAGCGCATGAGCGCTCAGCGCTCATGCGCACATACGCCCACAGCCGAAATAATGGGGAAACAGCGAATATAGCGCTCCTACGGCGCGGCAGTCTGAACGCTCCCGCGCGCCTCTGTCCAGTATCTTCCGGCAGAGGCCCCCGCTGTGTGGACGGGAAAACCCGGTATCGTTTACTCCGGGTTTTTTTTGCCGCGACTCGATACCGGGGCAAATTGCCAGTCTGTCCTGGGCCAAGAAATGGATTTTCCTCATAGGCTGCAATCACACACACTAAATAATCCACTTTCAATGCACTTTCAATGCATTTTCCAACTGAATGTTGCCAGTTCATACTGGCACATTTAGTGTGTGTGATCACAGCCATATACAAGCTGCACACACCACCACCTTTGCTTTCATTGTAAAAGAGACATTCAAAGCATTAACAACTGTGGATTCATTGGCTCTGACCCCTTCTTTGAGATGATACATAGGGTAGTTGGTCAGGGCTGGAAATATGCCAGCCAGTGGGGAGAGAATGCAGGGTAGGTACTTATACAGCCTATGCCCCTCCTAAGCAGGCATTTGCTGCATACTGGCGGGAACAGGGCAGATTGTTCAGCAAAGGTTGGGATAATTGGCAAGCACTCTGAGGCATTGGATGTGATGGAGGGTCATTTCCTGTAACAGTTCATAACATGTCTTACAACTAGGTGACCTGGGAAGGAGCACCCAGACCAGCAACATTCTACATCTGGTAGAAGCCTTATGGCACATTGTGGGAGGGGAGATGACACCTGCCTCTTCTTGGATCGTTGCATGTGCGGGCTTGGATAAACAAGGCCCATGTAATTCACTGGCCAAGTCTAGAGTCAGGGTGGATCTGTTGAATAAAAAGCAGCCACTGGTAAGGCTTCCTAACATAGCTCTCCTTTAAAATAAGTTAGCATGTTTTAATACCTTACCAAAAGACTTCTGAGTAAACTTAACAGTCATTGGATAAGAGGACAGGTTCTTTTATGGATTAAAAACTGGTTAAATGACATGAAGCAAAGAGTAAGAATAAATGGGCAGTAAGCAGCTGGGTCCTGCAAGGATCAGTATTGAGGCCAGTACTCTTTAGTTTGTTCATAAATGATCTGGAACTAGAGGTAAGTAGTGCAGTGACCAAGTCTGCAGATGACACAAAATTATTCAGGATGGTGAAAACCAAGACTGACTGTGAAGAGCTCCAAGAGGACCTCCACAAACTGGGTGAATGGACAACAATGTGGGAAATGTAGTTCAGTGCTGGTAAGTGTAAGGTGTAAATTGATGCAAATTGGGACAAAAATATCCCAACTTCAAGTATAGGCTAATGGGGTCTGAAGTTGCTGAGACTGAGAAGGAAAACTGTCTTAGGGTCGTAGTGGATAGCTCAATGAAAATGTCAACCCAGAGTGCTGCAGTAGTGAAAAAGATGAATTCTATGTTAGAGATTATTAAGAAAGGTATTTAACATAAAATGGCTGATATTATAATGCCCCTGTATAGATCTATGGTGTGGCATCATTTGGAATACTGTGTACAGTTCTGGCTACTAGAGTCTCAAAAAGGACACTGCAGCTCTGGAAAAAGGGAGAGCTGACAAAGAGAATTTTTTCTCCCTCTCCCAAAATATTTGAACTTGAGGGCATTAAGTGAAGCTGATGGTCAGTAGGTTCAGGACAGACAAAAGGAAATACTTCCTTACACAGAGAGTGATTAAAATGTGGAATTCACTGCTAGAGGATATAGTGATGACCACAGGAACAGACAGCTTTAAAAGGGTATTAGATTGATGGAGGATAGGTCAATTAGTGGCTACCTGCCATGGTGCCTGAGGGGAGCCTCTATGTTCAGAGGCACTATACCTCTGAATTCCAGAGCCGGGAGGCAACATCAGGGGAAGTTCTCAGTCTCTATGCCTTGTTTTTGGCCCTCCAAATGAACTCATTGGCCACGATGTGAGATAGAATGCTGGATTAGATGGACGCCTGGTCTGATCCAGCAGCGCTCTTCTTATGTTCTTAATAAATGATGATGTAGATCAGCCATTTAAGCAAACTGGTTAAATCCACATTGCTGTTATCTGGGGGGTGCCTGGGCAAAAGATCTATCTAGATTTTTCTCTTTCTTTCCAATATCTAAAATGTGTACAAACATTTTTGCTACTTTCCTCTCCAGTCCTAACAAAGCCCAGCCAAGACTACATTCATCTGTCTCTCTATTTTATTTTAACGTAGACTGCAAATAAACATGAAAACTCACCAAAATGTATGTTTCAGGTCACATACTACACCTCAGAGTATTCAGGCCTCCAGAGGCCTTTTCTAGGCACAGCCTGAGAGAATCTTTGATATGCTTGCAGTTACATTATTTCTAGGCACATACACACAGTTCTTTCTAAATAAGTTTTTGTAGGAAACCCCCCACAAATTCAAGTACATTAAGGTCTAGCACACTGACAGAGCTTTCCTGGGCAGACTTACTCCAGTCTAAATCCATTGAGATCAATGGGTTTAGATTGGACTCAACATTGCATAGGATTGCACTGAAGGTCACTGAGAAACAGCATCCCAGATATACAAACTAAGTACTAATGATCTCACCTAGGCAAAAGAAATCCTGCTGTGGAAACAACTGATGAGTTTTCTTTTTAAAAGGTATTTTAGTATGCAGACAGTTTCATACAGTCGGTGGTGGAATGGATACTTATTTATTAATGGCTTTTACTCAAGAAGAGGAAAAGTTTGTGTAGACCTGGGATTAATTATTTGTTTTTAACAACTGTACTCCAAGACACCCAACCCTAACTTGGATACCTGCAAGTGAGCAAAATGAACATTCCAAAGTGATGGATGTCAAACTGGGAGTGGGTTTTTTTTTTTAGCATGTTTATAAAAATCATCTTGGATCATCATGAAGAAAATAAAAACTGAAATGCAACAAACTAGAGATTAATGCTGTTAATGTACTGTACATTGCTGAACTCTGCAAGTGCATGATCTTCCATGAATGAGCTGTACAAGGTATTACAGCTTCAAAATTCCCATTGTAGTTGTTGTCAAGGGAGAAATAAATCAATAGAGCCAAACGGGAAATAGATATATAGAACAGAGAAAAAAGTGGGAAACCATTTGCTACCTCCACCCCTACTCCTCAGAAAATATCAATACTGGTATGAGGCAGGTGTTGCAAATATCCAAGCTGCTATTCCACCTGGGAAAAACAAAGGTCAAACACTTTATGTGTTAAAAGATCAATGCAATATTTTGTGAGAGTGCATAGGACTTTGAAAAAGGTATTTGAGATTTAACTGCCACTGGTGTCAAAAATTTCCCTTGTGTTAAACTATTAAATTCAGGCATATATGACACTACCACCACAACTACCAAAAGTTAATCTCAGTAGAACGTTGCTCCAACTGACTGTAAAACTAGCAGCAGTGAGCCATCTGACCCAGGAAAAAGAACAATTATTGATATCAGCCAATAAGAACCCAGGTACAGAAAAAGAACCCTAAGGGATCAGACCACCAGTCCAGCATCCTGTTCCCCACACTGATCAATTAGATCCTTGCACATAGTTGCCCCTCCCAATAACTGGTATTCGGACATACTTTTGAACAGTACATAAACACCTTAATTTAAGTCAAACTGTTCTGTGTTCAAATATACTCCAGCATGTCAGGCCATGATAGCTTGAGCCACTAAAACCACTAAAACTGGCGAATGTAAGCTGGAATTCTGAGCAGTGTTATGTGCTCATGTCTCATTCAAAGGAAAAAGATTTATATGTGCACAATAGTGTGCAGTGCTGTGACCATTAAAATGCATTATTTCATTAATAATTCCAGATCTACTGCCAGGTTTAGATCCAGTGACGTAAATAAATGTGTATGAACCAGCATGGTGACATTTACTGCCTTTTATTCTATTTTATGAGTGTTTTATTGAGAGGGCTTACAAGTGCCAGTAAGCCAAACCAGAGGAACATTGTGTTTCATCAGATTATTAGTAGATGACATATGACCCTAAGTGATAGCATTAAATTGGAACATTGCAGGAGCTGGCTACTGGAGTGAGTGACTCAGCATGCCTGAACAATGGGGGGGGGGCGCTACATCACTCTAAGTGTGTATAAATATTATCTCCTTAAATGGGGTGCCTCTCTTTTTCTTAACCTGGGAGCTGTTTCTGACTCATAGAATCACAGAGTTGGAAGGGGTTATACAGGCCATCTAGTCCAATCCCCTGATCAAGGCAGGATCAGCCTAAAGCAGGGGTGTCAAACATGCGGCTCGAGGGCCGCATCAGGCCCCTGAAGGGCTTCCATCAGGCCCGCAGTGGAACTGGCCATCTCCTGCTTCCAGTTTTGCTACTGCTGCATCATAGCTTGCTTCGCCAGACTCTCTTAATCACTTAGCCACTTCATGTTTTAACATGTGTCCTAGACTGAGGACTTTGAGCATGAGATATCTCTGGTGAATGTCAATAAATCAAAAGTAGGTTTGCAGCTTATAGAGCTAATGTTTTAAGCATGTTTTTATTTTAAGTAAAAAAAAATCTTTGTGTTTGTGTCCTTTATAAAGTTTATATCTCCACTACCTGGCATTACATTTTATGACACACATGGCCCGGCCCAACAAGGTCTCATTTCTGTCAGATCTGGCCCTCATAACAAATGAGTTTGACACCCCTGGCCTAGAGCATCCCTGATAAGTGTTTGTCCAGCCGCTGCTTAAAGACTGCCAGTGAGGGGGAGCTCACCACCTCCCTAGGCAGCTAATTCCACTGTTGCACAACTCTTACTGTAAAAAAGTTTTTCCTAATATCCAGCTGGTACCTTCCTGCCCTTAATTTAAACCCATTATTGCAAGTCCTATTCTCTGCTGCCAAAAGGAACAGCTCCCTGCCCTCCTCTAAGTGACAGCCCTTGAAATACTTAAAGAGAATGGGTTTCGGTTTCGCCGACTTGCTAGATGGTCGCATCCCATCAAGCTCCGATGGATGCATTCCATACCAGAGTGGCAAGAAGGGAGACTGGACAATTTCAGCCTCCCCTAGAGCCCCTGTAGGGGGATTCTAGCCTGGGACGTGAAGTGAGCTGCTCCCGAAACTGTGGCTGAGGGATTGAGGCTCCCTTTTGTCCCCAAAGGTTCTACCACACCGGGGCCAGCAATGGCACTCAGAAGTTCACACAGAGTCCAGAGTGAGCAAAGGATCTACATGAAGTGGAAGAAGAATCTACCCTATCATGCAGCCATTAATTGATATTAAATGTGAGTGCCGAAATACTTAAAAGAAGCATTGTGGGATTGGATTTAAACATAAGCCTTAAATCTGAAGAAGAAGGGGGAGGAGTAGCCCTTGCCTAGCCTAAACAACTGAATAAAAGATTAAGGTGGAAACTGACTTTAAGCGTATTCATCCATCTGAACCCACTAGTGCCAAGAATGGGTTTTAGCACTCCAGAAAAAGATTTCAGAACTTTAAAGAACATTTACCTTTAACATAAACAATGTCTCAGTGCATGGGGAAAATGGTGGCCAAAGCAAAACTTACTACAGGAACTACCAGTTCATCATCACCGAGTCACAGACTGGAAATGACCATAGACACTGCAAGCATGATTTCCAAAGCATTATGCCCTCTGCTGGACCAGATGACAAACCTCAACAAAAACTTTGAAACTCCAAAAAGAGATTAAGGAAGTCAAGTCCGCATCAGAGAAGACAGCCAAAAAACTTCAAAAAGTTGAACACAATACAAAAACTCTGAATCAAAAAGTGGAATCAGTGGAAAAGGAAAGAACCTCAGCAAAACAACAACTATTACAACTTCAAGTGGAAAGATCCTTATACGTTTTTAGATTTCAAGGGATCCCAGAAAAAAAGAAGAAAATCTCAGACAGAAGACATGGTCTATCATATCTACCCTGAGTTTGTTAAGATAAATAATCTTCCAGGGGAAATTTTTGTGAAATTTTTAAGAAAATCAGCAAGAGATTTGATTTTGAAAGCAACTAATGGGACAACCTTAAAAAATCCAAGGAGAAGAAATAAAGACTTTGAAAGACATTCCATTTGAAATATGGAAAAAGAGAATACAATATAAAAACATTACAACACTACTGCAAGAAAATTCAACTCCATATCGATGACTTATGCCAGAAGGACTGACTTTCAATTATAAGGGGAAAAAAGAAAAGATTGACTTTTTGGCTAAAGCTAAAATATTTCTGGAACAGCAACAAACCCCAGCGAAACCAAAAGGAGAAGTAAAGGACAATAATGCTATGGATATAAGTGAACAAGATGGGTCAAGCAGTGGCAGTTTATAGTGGTGACTTTATAGACTCTGAATCTGAACTAGGAGCAGCTACTCCTAGATCACTTAAGGTCAAAATCCCCTTCGAGAAGAAGAAGAAACGTAACCAGAAGAAAAAGTCAAAGTGAAGATCTGAGAATCTACTTTGTTTTTTACTTGAGATAATGCACTATTATGTTACTTTAAATTGTATTTTGAGCTAGTACTATTTTACCATAACTATTTCATAATTTTACCAATAGGGAAATCCTAAATTTGAATGTAGACCTTTTAAGATCATTGCCTACTCTGTTTTTTTAGAGTTTAGTTTGTGCTTTGTAGTTGTTAAGGTGTAGTGAAAAGCAATAAAAAAAATTAAAAAAAAATACTTAGAGAACAATCATGTCCCCCCTCAACCTCCTCTTCTTCAGACAAAACATTCCCAAGTCCCTCAGCCTTTCCTCATAAGGCTTGGTCTCCAGGCCCCCGATCATCCTCATCGCTCTCCTCTGAACCTGCTCCATTCTGTCCACACCCTTTCTGAAGTGAGGCCTCTAGAACTGCACACAGTACTCCAGGTGCAGCCTGACCAATTCAGTGTACAGTAGGTCTATTTATTTATGTATTTATATTTGTATAGTTCATCTTGCAATTTGGATGTTATGTCTGTGTTGATACACCCCAAGATCTCGTTAGTCTTTTTTGTTGCCACATCACACTGGTTGCTCATATTTAACTTATGGTCCCCAAGATCTTGTTCATACACATTGCTACCCAGAAGTGTATCCCCCATCCAGTATGCGTGTTCCTTGTTTTTATTACTGAGATATAGAACTCAGCACTTATCCTTGTTAAATTGCATCTTGGCCACATCCGCCCACTTTTCCAGTGTGTTCAGATCTCGTTGAATTCTATCTCTATCTGCAGGTGTGTTTGCTGCTCCTCCCAATTTGGTGTCAAGTGCAAATGTAATGAGTAGCCCCTCCACACCCTCATCCAGATCATTATAAAAATACTGAAAAGTACTGGGCTCAGAACCAAGCCCTGCAGCACCCCACTGGACACCTCCCTCCATTCAGATGAAATGCTATTGACAACTACTCTCTGAGTGTGGTTCTCCAACCAGTTTTCTATCCACCTGACTATCCTAGAGTCCGGTCCACAGTCCTCTAGTTTACCCATCAGAACATCATGGGGAACCCTGTTAAAAGCTTTATTGAAATCCAGGTAAACAACATCAGCAGCATTCTCTTCATCCAGTAGGCTCATCATTTGATCAAATAAGGAAATGGGTTGGTCTGGCAGGACCTGTTGTGGACAAATCCATGCTGACTTCCCTGGATCACCAAGTTGTCCTTTAGATGCTTGCAGACTGATACCTTTACAATCTGCTCAGTATCTTCCCTGGGGCAGAGGTCAGACTGACTAGCCCATAGTGTCCTGGGTCATCCCTCCTCTCTTTTTTGTCTGCCCTCCTCCAGTCTTGTGGCATCCCTCCTCCCTTTTTTGTCTGCCCTCCTCCAGTCTTGTGGCATGTCTCCCATCCTCCAAGAGGTCTGGAAGAAGATGGACAAAGGCTCTGCAAGCTCTCTAGAAAGTTCTTTGAGCACTCTTGGGTGCATACTATCTGGCCCAGGGGATTTGTACTCATTCAGCTTCTCAACTACCTCTCTGTCCATGTCAACCAGCAGCCCAGATGCCATGCCTTGCCTACTGCCATCTCTAGATGATCCTGTTCTCTTCTTCAGGGACACCCCCCCCCCTTCTTCATTCTATATCACTCTCCATATGGCTCATGGTCACAAGTTTCTGTAGGTCTCTCCTGTGGAAACAATGCCCTCATAACTTCCACGCTCATGATGCTAGATTATCTGGTCACTTGTGATAGGGATAGTACTCTTTAGATTAGGCTTCTGTCTCTTCTTTTGACTGCAACCTGAATGTGACCTGAATCTACTTGAATACATGTTTTACTTTTGCAATATACTTCTTGGCAGATTTATTTACTGCACGCAATATCATGCTTCTATGACCAGGCAAACACTGCCTAAATATCCCAATACTGCCAGCCTCATTTTGTGAGGCCTATGGAGACTGCAAAGTGACACCATCTTCCTCTATGTTTAGGCAATGGAAGAGAAAATGTCAAAGGGGCCAAGGAGAGGAATAATATGATGGAGGAAGCAGCTAATTAGAGACAGTGGAGTCTCAAAGTAAGATAGACAGAGGCAGGATAAGTTGATACCATTATATCAGTCTGGCTTCTGTGCTAAACATTCAAATGGAGACTATTTTAATTTCATTATTACTAATACCTTTTGCTTAATCTTATTCAAAACCTCAGTTCTTGTCAGTGATGTATGAACATTCATTTGTTCACGTTGACTCCTGGGTTAGATAAGTTTATCCTCCTCTGCACAGAAGGTTCCTGGGCTGCTCTGACTCTGAGTTTTTAAGGAAGCTTCTTATGGGCATCAATTCACAGACTCTGGCCCAATCTGCATCTAGCATTTGCTCTGCTGTTTTACTAAACCACGTTGGAACAGAAATTCCCCTCTGCATTGCATGCCACTTTCACTTTGATTGATTGTTGGATTTTATGGCAGTGTCCAGACTGCATGCCGCTTTCACTTTGTTTGATCTCTCAGTTTTATGGAACTGTCTGCATAGATATATGGCCATTTTATGGCCATTCAGGGGTGACTCTGTAGTCAGTACTGCATTGGACCAGGGTATTTGAATGTGGTTTTGAACCACATCTTTTTCTGTTCCAGTGTGGGTTTGGTAAAACAATGGAGCAGATGCTAGATGCAGATTGGACCTGTGGCTGCAGTCATACATGCTAAATAATCCACTTTCAATCCACTTTCAGTGCCCTTTCCAACTGGATTTTTACTGTGTGAACTGGCAAAATCAGGTTGGAAAGTGCTTTGGAAGTGGATTGAAAATAGATTATTTAGTGCATGTGACTACAACCTATGTCTTCTTGTGCAAGATTTTTGTGGCTGCCTGTAAAATGTGCAAAGATATTCTATGCAGTACACCAAAGTTTTAACAATATTCATTTTAATCTGTAATTATTTTAAATAATTTTATGTAACCTATTTATTTATTGATCTATTATTGATTAATTTATAATTCTGGCATAATGTGTATTGTGTATTGTGTGGGTCCGAGGTAAAATCGGGGAATTGGAATGCTTGGTGTTGGGGGAAAAATAGACATTGTGGGTATTTCAGAGACCTGGTGGGATGAGGAAAATCAGTGGGATACGGTGATTCCTGGTGATAAATTATATCGGAAGGATGGGGGGAAGGATTGGAGGTGGGGTGGCTCTGTATGTCAGAGAGGCTATGCAGTCCAGTAAGACTGAGAGGGTAAGTGAATTGGATTTGCTTCTGGAAATGCTATGGGTTGAAATAGTGAGCCCAAAAGGAAGCTTAACACTGGGAGTTTGTTATCGCTGACCAGATCAAAAGACAGAGGAGGATTATAAAATGATGAATGAATTAAAGATAGCAGCTAGATAAAATAACTGTCATAACAGGCAATTTTAACTACCCACATTGATTGGGTCAATATGTGTTCAAGTCGGGGAAAAGAGATTGAATTTCTAGACACGCTTAATGACTGGGCTATGGAACAGATGGTCACAGAACCTACCGGGGGGAGGCAATCCTGGATTTGGTCTTAAGTAATGCCCAAGACCTGGTGAGAGATGTAAAAGTGATTGCACCACTTGGGAACAGTGACTATAATGTTATTGAGTTTAACATTTGTATAAGTAGGGAGTTGCCCAAAAAGACTGACACAACCACTTTTAACTTTAAAAGGGGTAATTTCTCTGATATGAGAGGACATGTGTGGAGGAAACTGAAAGGAAAAGTAGAAAGGGTCAAAACTATTGGGGAAGCCTGGAGACTATTTAAAACTACAATCCTGAAAGCTCAGAAAAAATATATACCGCAGGTTAGGAAAGGCACAAATACGTATAGAAAAAAGCCTGTATGGTTAACAAACAAAGCTGTAAAATGTAAGAAGGATTCCTTTAAGCAGTGGAAAGCTGGTCTCAGTGAGGTTGATAAAAGGGAACACAGGCTGTGGCAAATAAAATGTAGGTCTGTGATCAGGCAGGCAAAAAGGGAATATGAGGAGCATATAGAGAAAAACATAAAGACCAACAATACACATTTCTTCAAATACATTAGAAGCAGGAAACCAGCCAGGGAGGCAGTGGGGCCCTTGGATGATCAAAGGGTAAAAGGAGTAGTGAAGGATGATAGGGAAATGGCTGAGAAGCTGAATGCATTTTTTGCCTCTGTCTTCACTGTGGAAGATGAGAAGTGCTTGCCCACTCCAGAACTGCTGATTTTGCGAGGGGAATTGAAAGACCTGAGTCAGATTGAGATGATGAGAGAGGAGGTCCTATGACTGATAGACAACTTAAAAACTGATAAGTCACTAGGCCCAGATGGCATACATCTGCGATTTCTGAAGGAACTCAAATGTGAACTTGTGGATCTCCTTACAAAAATATGTAATCTTTCATTAAAATCTGCCTCCATTCCTGAGGACGGGAATGTAAGCTAATGTTACTCCCATCTTTAAAAAGGGTTCCAGAGGAGATCTGAGAAATTATAGGCCAGTCAGTCAGATGTCGATACTGGGTAAATTGGTAGAAACTGTTATTAAGGAAAGAATTAGTAGGCACACTGATGAACAAAAACTATTGAGGCAGCATGGGTTCTGTAAGGGAAGATCTTGTCTCACTAACCTGTTAGAGTTTTTTGAGGGAGTGAAGAAACATGTGGATCAGGGGGACCCAATAGATACTGTTTACCTTGACTTCCAGAAAGCTTTTGATAAAGTCCTCATTAAAGGCTCCTAAGTAAGCTCAACAGTCATGGGATAAAAGGACAAGTCCTCTTGTGGATCAAAAACGGGCTAATTAATAGGAAACAGAGAGTGAGTATAAATGAGAAATTTTCTCAGTGGAGGGTGGTAAGCAGTGGGGCACCACAGGGAGTACTCGGTCTGATGCTTTTTAACTTGTTTATTAATGATTTGGAGTTGGGAGTAAGCAGTGAAGTGGCTAAATTTGCAGATGACATGTAGTTGTTCAGGGTGGTGAGAACCAGAGAGGATTGTGAGGCACTCCAAAGGGATCTGTCAAGGATGGGCGAGTGGGCATCAATGTGGCAAATGGGGTTCAATGTGGCCAAGTGCAAAGTGATGCACATTGGAGCCAAAAATCCTAAATATAAATACATATTGATGGGTTCTGAACTTGCAGAGACAGACCAAGAGAGAGATCTTGGAGTCATAGTAGATAACTCAATGAAAATGTCTAGACAGTGTGCAACTGTAATAAAAAAGGCCAATGCTATGCTCGGGATTATTAGGAAGGGAATTAAAAACAAATCAGTCAGTATCATCATGTCCCTGTTTAAATCAATGGTGCGACCTCATTTGGAGTATTGTGTACAGTTCTGGTCACCACAAAAAGGGATATTATGGCATTGGAAAAAGTGCAGAAAAGGGCAACTAGAATGATAAAAGGTTTGGAACACTTTCCCTATGAAAAAGGTTAAAATGCTTGGTGCTCTTTAGCTTGGAGAAACGATGGCTGAGGGGTGACATGATTGAAGTTTATAAGATTATGTATGGGATTGAGCAGGTCGAGAAAGAAGTACTTTTCTCCCTTTCTCACGATGCAAGAACTCATGGATACTCAATGAAATTGCTGAGCAGTCTGGTTAGAACGGATAAAAGGAAGTACTTCTTCACTCAAAGAGTGATTAACACATGGAATTCACTGCCACAGGAGGTGGTGGCAGCTACAAGCATGGACAGCTTCAAGGGGGAATTAGATAAGCATATGGAGCAGAGGTCCATCAGTGGCTATTAGCCACAAGATATAGATAGGAACTCTCAGTCTGGGGCAAGTGATGCTCTGTATTCTTGGTGCTTGGGGGGGCAACAGTGGGAGGGCTTCTAGTGTCCTGGCCCCACTGCTGGACTTCCTGATGGCACCTGGTATTTTCGGCCACTGTGGAACAGTGTTGGACTGGATGGCCCATTGGCCTGATCCAACATTGGCTTCTCTTATGTCCTTATGTATTAATAAACTAACTAACTAACTAGACCCAGGTTACAAGAAACCCTTACAACCAGTTGAGCAAATGTCCTCTTTATATCAAGTAATTATTCTAAATTTTATTGGAAATTGACTAATTCCACTGGGAAGTGTGGATTATTTCCATCCAGTATTCCAGCCTTTCTCATCTTGTCTGTCCTAGTTCTAAAGCCAAGTCTCTTCATGTAATTTAAGTGTTCTAAATTTGATTGCAAATCCTTTGTGAAGTCTCACAATGCCATCTTTTGAGAGCTCCAATTAAATTCCGTAACATCTGAGCACACACCAACATGATGAAAGCTGCCAGACAAAAGGTAAGAGTTGCCTGTCAGGGTCTTGGGGCATACCTAAACCAAGCTAGCTAGCAAATTGTGAGCATGTGCCCACAACAACTTCCTGTCTTGTTAACATGCTGGATGCAATGTGCTGCACAGTTGCTACAAATGGTACAAAATGCAGCAGCATGGCCTTTGGGGGCACTCATTATACAGAACACATTGTGCCAATCTTAACACTACATTGAATACTGGTTTGTTTTCAGGCAGTTTAAAATGCTGGTTCTGACATTTAAAGTTTTAAATATCCTGGGCCCAAAGAGCTGAAGGCCACCATCTCCCATATCAACTTATCTAGCCTAGCTTTGTGTGCCTCACTGACTGAAGTAAGGTGAGTGGCACCTAGACACAAGGCTTTCTCACTGGTGACACTTGAATTGTGAGTCTTTCTACATAGTTTTGCCTGGCATCTAACAATATAAGCATTATTGTCCTTTTTGTTAACAATGTGCCATGTACACCCCCCCCGAGACTATCTGTTGTAGTTTGAAATTCCCTTCTGAATTTGCTCACTGTTTTTCATGCTGTTACTTTATTTTGGGATTGGGATTTTACTAGTACCACTATATATTATTTTAGTATGTTTCAATAGTTTATTAATTTGATTGCAAGTCACTTCGGGCATATTTATGAAGAAGTAACAAACAGATGATCTAAGTAAATGAATAACACAAAGCCACCCAAAAATACTATGGATTTTGATATGCTCCTCAGTTCAAAGGCAAGTGTTCACTGTTTGATTTTTTAAATGTCTTATTCATGAAAACAGAATAATTATTAATATATTGTCGAAGGCTTTCATGGCTGGAGTTCATTAGCTGCTGTAGATTTTCCGGGTTGTCTGTCCGTGGTCTTGGCATTGTAGGACCTGACGTTTCACCAGTAGCTCTGACTGGCATCCTCAGAGGTATAACACAGAAAGATGGAGTACTCTCTGTGTCATCTTTCTGTGTTATACCTCTGAGGATGCCAGTCACAGCTACTGGTGAAATGTCAGGTCCTACAATGCCAAGACCACAGCCAGACAACCCAGAAAATCTACAGCAGCTTAATTATTAGTTGTTCATTTTTCTTCTTGATCTTTCTTTACCTTTCATAGTGCTCACCATTCTGATACTCTTTAAAAATTCTCTTTCCTACATTTCTACTGGCTTCCTTGGGATCCTCTGCTGTTTCTTTTATTTTTTTCCACTTGAAAACATTTTTGTTCAATTAATTGATATTGTAATTTTGATAGTCTTCAGCTTTATTTTTCTTCTCCTAATTGTTTCTTTCTGTTGCAGTTAATATTGCTTCCTGTTTAGCTGCTATTTTACCTTGGCTTTCTTCATAATTTCATAATTTTCAAAAATTGCAGCTCTACTTTTGTTGCTTATTTATTTTTTCTTTGAAACATTTCTATGCTGCCTTTCCAACCAAATAAAGTGAAGAACATCACACTAAAACATCTCAGTGTTAAAAACAACTTTCAAAACAAAGTATATATATAAAATAATTCAATAAGAATTATAAACACACATAACACCAAAACCAGGGAGAAGGGCTAATAACAGTTATTGGGGGTGTGTGTGTGTAAAACAAAACAAAAAAGTCTCTTGATCAGCTGGTAGAAGACAGGCATAGAGGAAGACAGTCAAATCTCCCTGGGAGAGAATTCTAAAGTTTTGGTGCCACAACAAAGACGGCCCTTTCTCTGGTTGCCACATGTCAGTTGGCAGGGGAACCCAAAGCAAAGGCTCTGGAGATGACAGAAGTGGATGGGTAGGCTCATATAGGAAAAGGCAGTCCTTAAGGTTATGTATTTAAGGGCTTTAAAATCAATACTAACACTTTGAATTGGGCCTGGAAACAAACAGGAAGCCAGTGCAGATGGAACATGAATAGTCCCTACAATCCACTCTGGCCAACATTTTGGCTGCAGCATTCTGTACCAACTGTAGCTTCCACACAGTCTTAAAGGGCAGCCCCAATAGAGCCCATTGCAGTAATGCAATTAAGAGGTTACTAGGTAGGGTTGCTGGGTCTTACCTGGCAGTTGGCGGGGAATCCTGGGTCCTCTCCTGGATCTTCTGCGGCACGTTCTTTGCACGCACAGCACAGTAGCATCACCTGGAAGTGACATCATCACATCAATTATGACACTCTAGTTTTGGGGCCAGACTCCATGGTTTGTAGTGGATTTTATCATAGAGTCACCTCTCGGGTCACGTGGGGGCAGGATTTCCCCCCGCCAGCCAGCTGGCTGGCAGTGGGGAATCACCCTGCAAAAGCAGGGGTTCTCATGCCCTGGCGGAGAGTCTGGCAACCCTGTTACTAGAATCAACCAAACATACAAAGCAACCTTGAAGAATATAAACAAAATATCATCACACCTCTTAAAAGTATATTGCCATAGAGTCCATCCTCCAGAGCAGTCATTTTCTCCAAGGGTACTTATCTCTGTGCTCTGGAGATCAGTTGTAATTCTTGGAGATCTCTAGGTGGACAGCCTTACTTACAAGGGTGTAATACTGTTTAGGATTGCACTGTAAATTTGTTTGCATATATGAGCATACATAGGGCATATATTCATATTAGTATTTTTGCCTTATTTATAGAATGTCTATGAATTTTCTATGGGTTTTACATATAGATCAACAAGTAAATACTCCCATTAATATGGAAGAGAAAATATTTAACTCAATTTCAGCTGCTTGTGTGTTCTTTTCTTTTCTTGTCACGTTTTCCATTTTGTTCCCCTTGCCGATGCCTGTGTTTGCATCAGTTCCTTCTGTTCATCAGGCAGGCAGAGAGAAGGCTTTGCTTTGAAGCCAATGTGAATACTGCTCTATAAATCATTCAGTGGAAGCTGTAGCAGCACTGCTCTATCATCCCACAGTTCATGCTAGAATCTAGAATTTGGAATCCATTGGCAAAAATGAACATGGCACATTATGTCTCTTTAACTAAGATAAGCAAGGCTTGGTGAAGCATACAGTGAAATATCCTATACCCTAATCTGATGTACACCATAATAGGCTCCTACTTAATATTCACTGAAATGCTTCCAGCAAGATTCCATTTTAAACACAGTTAATAAATTGAAATCACATATTGATCTCTATAGAGAGCCTCGGAATATTTTCCCCATTGTACTGCAAATGGAATATAATCCTCCAGTGTTCAGGCACATTCCTTTGGAGATTTTCACTGCTTTAAATCAAAGCAGCAAAAACAGGAGTTTATCATAGCTGCCCACAAGGGAAGCATCATTTCTAATATCCTGATTCTGTGCAGCTTCTCTTCCTGTATGGATGCAACCTGGGTGTAATCAGTAACAAAATAATCCAGCCAATCTTTTTGTTGTGGAAAGGATGATCCATAAGTCTTTAATGCACACTTTATAGGCTTGGTTAAGAGACATTCACAGCCCTGTTAATATAGTTTATAAAACAGAACAGCATCTTCTCAATGACATTTATCTACACACTACATTATGGTTTGCTTATACTCTATCTGTAAAAGCATTACATAGCTGCCTAGAGGGAGCTACTAAAGAGGAAAGAAATATCATTTCTTTAGAAATTTAGAAATGAAGTGACATGAACTTTGGTCACAATCTAGAAAACATTCAGTAGAGTGCCAAGCAAGTTTACTGAACAGTTCAGTCCTCCTGAGTTAGATAGGCTTATTTTGTAACACCAATAACCTAGTCCTATGCATATAACATGAACATGAAATTGAGCAAACTTCAGCAGACAGCGGAAGACAGGAGGGCCTGGCATGATCTGGTCCATGGGGTCACGAAGAGTCGGACTCAACTGTGCGACTGAACAACAACAACAAATGCATATAAACTTGGAAATAAACCCATTGAATTCAAGGGAGTTTACTTCCAGGTGTACAGGATTGCAGCCTAGGGAATTTACTTTCAAGTAAATGAAACAATAGATTGGGAAGGACTAGAGATCTCTTCAAGAAAATTGGAGAAATCAAGGGAACGTTCCATGCAAAGCTGGCCATGATAAAGGACAAAAACGGTAGGGACCTAACAGAAGCAGAAGAGATTAGGAAAAGATGGCAAGAATACACAGAAGAACTATACAAGAAGGACCTCAATGTCCTTGACCACCACGATGGTATAATCACTGACCTCGAGCCAGACATCCTGGAAAGCGAAGTTAAATGGGCCTTAGAAAGCATTACTAACAACAAAGCTAGTGGAGGTGATGATATCCCAGCTGAGTTATTCAAAGTCTTAAAAGAAGATGCTGTTAAAGTGCTGCACTCAATTTGCCAACAAATTTGGAAAACACAACAGTGGCCACAGGATTGGAAAAGGTCAGTGTATATTCCAATCCCAAAGAAGGGCAATGTCAAGGAATGTTCAAACTATCGCACAATTGCACTCATTTCACACGCTAGCAAGGTCATGCTCAAAATCCTGCAAGCTAGGCTCCAACAGTACGTGGATAGAGAACTGCCAGAAGTACAAGCTGGGTTTCGAAGAGGTAGAGGAACTAGAGATCAAATTGCCAACATTCGCTGGATTATGGAGAAAGCAAGAGAGTACCAGAAAAACATCTACTTCTGCTTCATTGACTATGCTAAAGCCTTTGATTGTGTGGATCACAATAAATTATGGCAGGTTCTTAAAGAGATGGGAGTACCGGACCACCTGACATGTCTCCTGAGAAACCTGTATAAGGGTCAAGAAGCAACAGTTAGAACCGGATATGGAACAACTGATTGGTTTAGCATAGGAAAAGGAGTACGACAAGGATGTATATTGTCACCTTGCTTATTTAATTTATATGCAGAGTACATCATGCGAAATGCTGGCCTGGATGAATCACAAGCGGGAGTTAAGATTGCTGGGGAAAAGATCAATAACCTCAGATATGCAGACGATACCACTCTGATGGCAGAAAGTGAAGAGGACCTAAAGAGCCTCTTGCTCAGGGTGAAAGAGGAGAGCGCAAAAGTGGGCTTGAAGCTCAACATCAAAAAAACTAAGATCATGGCATCTGGCCCCATCACTCCTTGGCAAATAGAAGGGGAAGTCGTAGAAGTAGTGACAGACTTCACGTTCCTAGGATCCCAGATCACTGCAGATGGTGACTGCAGCCATGAAATTAAAAGACGCCTGCTCCTTGGGAGGAAAGCGATGGCAAACCTAAACAGCATGATAAAAAGCAGAGACATCACCCTGCCAACAAAAGTCCGCATGGTCAAAGCAATGGTATTCCCCGTAGTAATGTATGGCTGCGAGAGTTGGACTATAAGGAAGGCCGAGCGCCGAAGAATAGATTCTTTTGAACTATGGTGCTGGAGAAGACTCTTGAGAGTCCCTTGGACTGCAAGGAGATCAAATCAGTCAATCCTAAAAGAAATCAACCCTGACTGTTCCCTGGAAGGCCAGATCCTGAAGCTGAAGCTCAAATACTTTGGCCACCAAATGAGAAGGGAGCATTCACTGGAGAAGACCCTGATGCTGGGAAAGATTGAAGGTCAAAGAAGAAGGGGACGGCAAAGGATGAGATGGTTAGACAGTGTCATCGATGCAACGAACATGAAATTGAGCAAACTTCGGCGGACAGCGGAGGACAGAAGGGCCTGGCGTGATCTGGTCCATGGGGTCGCAAAGAGTCGGACTCGACTGTGCGACTGAACAACAACAACAAATGAAACGTGAGACTTCCAAAGTGCTTGTGCTGAGCTTTAAAACTACAGGGCTTAGAAACAGGGTATGTGAAGAAATGCCTCCACCTGTATCACCGTGCTGGTTGGTGAGCTTGTAGAGTGGAGCATTTTCAACCATCTCCATGTTATGGAATTCTCTCTTCCAGAAAATTTACTTTGTCCTCTTTCTTGTAGCTTTCTGGAATTTGACTAAGAGTTTTGCTGTGGAGGGCATATTCTCTCCTCCCCTTTTTTTTCTTGATCTATTAGTTTCACTTCTCCTATGATCTTCCTACTGATAGATGAGAAATCTCATCATACTTCATTCACTGATCTATATTCCTTTTGCTTTAATGATTTTTTAAAATGTTTCACTTGCTTTCATTTCTAATTTTGTTCTTTATTATGCCTTATTTGTATTTGTTTTTATCTTGTTAGGAGCTGCCATCATTGCTATTTTAATAACAGAAAGGCAAGACTGGAGCAGGTTTTAGATTAAATTATAGACACCATCTGGAGATTTTGGAATTAGGATTAATTGATTTGTTGCTTTTAATTTGTGTTTTTGTATGTTTTAATCTGTTATAGATCACCCAGATCCCTGTGTAGTCAGGGACGGTGCAATTTAGAATAACAATAAAAACAACAATTTATTTGTTTGAACATTTATACCTTGCCTTTACCCTCAAAAATGGGCTTAATGTCATTGACAAAAATATTAAAACCAATCAATAAATAATGACAACAGGGCAAAAACCAGCAATAAACCCTTTGCCAGTAAACCAGAAAGCTTCTAAATAAAACCAGTTTTGAGTTGCCTGAAGCTCAAGAAAATAATATCAAGAATTCCAGTTTGTCTTGAGACCTTGTCCAAAAGGAAAAAGAAAGAATGGTGTTCAATGGACAATCGGGAGATTGGATGAAGATTGTACAACAAAAGTATCTGAAAAGTTCAGAGTGTCTTAGCAAATGATGTTGCAGAAAAGAGCTCAAAACATCAGAGCGCTTATGTGAGAGAATATGTGAAAAACGAATCAAATGATGTTTCAAACGTTTTCAGTCTCCTCTTGAAAATGTCCAGTGAAGGAGCATCCACCACCTCCCGAACAGACTGCCTCGGGAGGTGGTGGATGCTCCTTCGCTGGACGTTTTCAAGAGGAGACTGGACAACCATCTTTTGGGTATGTTGTAGGTATGTAGGGGTTTCGGCTGTGTTCCTGCAGATTGCAGGGGGTTGGACTAGATGGCCTGCAAGGTCCCTTCCAACTCTAACATTCTATGATTCTATGATTCTATCAGACCATTTAGTTTCCCTGTATACTTTACTGAATGTTGTTGTAAACAAGGCATTTTTATCCTGCATGTCTAAAATCTTGATAATAACCAAAAAGTGTTCATAAAATGTCCTTTGGAAGTTATAAAGACATAAACGACAAATAGGGAATTAAAGCCATATTTCAAGGTACCAACCCAGTGTACACTTATGTGTGCTTAAATTCCTTAGAAATTAACAGAACAACATTCAGTAGCAGGACTGATGGTCTGTCTCAAGACACCTATACTTATGTTTTATGTCATTTCCAAGTGGCATATGATGCTATTTTTTTTTAATAAAAATTATTTGCACACTATGAAAACATCTTTGTCTCTAAACATAAATTCATAACCATCTTAATGGACATTTTCATTGTCAGTTTCAGGTGGGTAGTCATATTGGTCTGCAGTAAAAGAGCTGGTGTTGAGTCAAGAAGAAGAAGAAGAAGAAAAGGAGGAGGAGGAGATTCCATTTACACCCAGCCCTTCACGCAGAGTCTCAGAGCAGCTTACAAACTCCTTTCCCTTTCCCTCCCCTCCCCACAACAGACACCATGTGAGGTAGGTGGCACTGAGAGAGCTCCTTCAGAACCTGAGAGAACAGATCTGAGAGAACTATGGCTTGCCCAAGGTCATCCAGCAGGTGCAAGTGGAGGAGTGGGGAATCAAACCCAGTTCTCCCAGATAAGAGTCTGTGCACTTAACCACTATACCAAACTGGTTCTCACCTTAAAGACCTTAAAGACCAATGAGATGTCCAGGGTATAAGCTTTTGACAGTCAAAGCTCCCTGATGATATCTGAAAGTCTTGTTTGTGCTACTGGACTCAGATCTCAATTTTCATTGCAAGTATGGCATAAAGCATTTTTAACATACAAGAATTATAAGTAGAGGACCCACAAGGACTTGTGGGGGGCATGTCATTTTTCCTTTCCCCACTATTTCCTCTTTACTTTCCCTGGACACCCCAATAGCCTCTCTCCTTTTTCAGTCTCCTTCTCTCATTCAAATCCACCTACCAACCCACCTTTTATCTGCCTCCCATCTTCAGCTATATTTATTTACTTCATTTATACCCCACTTTTCTCCACAGTGGGGACACAAAGCAGTTTACATCATTCTCCTCCCCTGGATTTTATCCTTACAACAACCCTGTGAAGTAGATTAGGCTGAGAACGTGTGACTGGTCCAAGGTCACCAAGTGAGCTTTGATGGTAGACATGGGATTTGAACCTAGATCACTCAGATCATAATCTGCAACTCTAAGCATTATATCACACTGGTTTTCATGGGGTGGCTGCTGTTGAACAGTAGCAAGCAGCCAGGCCTGGGTAATTCATATGAGCTGAGTGGTAGCAAGTAATCTAGTGAGTGCCTTTGGTCCTAGCCCCAAAGAATCCTCCCTCAAGGCCAAAGTAGCTGTGGAGAAGGTCCTACCCACTCCCAAGGCTTCAACTGGATATGCTGTTGCAGTTGCCAAGAAACAGAGGGCATTTTCCCTCAGATTTACAGGTGCTGTTTCTATGGTTTTGGGAGCTTTTACTCCTACCCCAAATGTGTGGTTTGTTTTTCAGAATCAAGGTTTTTCTGCCAATCTGGGGCTTCTCTCAGGCTTGTAGAAAGTTCTATGTTGTCTGTTCATGGCCCCAGTCTTTGGATCTGAATATCCAAAAATTTGGCCACATTGAGATATGCTAATGCTATATTATAATAAGAAGTTATTAAGCATATTTGTATTCCCACCCCATTCCATCCACTCACAGAGGCATGTTTTATGCCAGTTCTGTTCCTGGGAATCACCAAAAATTAGGCTTGCCATTTCCCTCCGGGGGGCGGGGGTTGCCTGCTTTAGGGGTTCCCAACCTGCTGGCCCGGATCTGGCCATCAGAGGGAACCCTGCCCCCAAAGTGCTGGGATCGTGGTGCTGTGCCTGGCGCAATGCCATCACTCAGACGTCACCCAGATGCCATAGAGTTTTCATCCAAATGCTAGAGTGTCCCCCCCAGTGATGTGCCCAGTGTGATGACATCACTTCCAGGTGACATCATTGTGGCATACATGCATAGTGCATGTGCTAGAAGATCCTGGCAAAGAGGCTCCATCCCCCCCGCCAGCAGAATGTAGGGGCCTGGCAACCCTACCAAAAATTGTCCTCCCCCTCCTCTGCAGGAAGAAATGGAGGCTACTTTCTAAGCACTACTGTTAGACTAGATTATATAAAAGCTCCTCAGTTTCTTTGTGGCATAACACATGAAAGGATTGCCACAACAATGGCACAGTTTTGAAGAAGTTCTTCTTCAAAGACTTGCTTGATTTCCAACATTTCTGGGTGATCCTAAACCTAAATCCTAAGGTTACCGTATTTGTGCAACAGCAGGAGCAAGAAGTAATGTTGGCAAGGATGTAAATGAATAAGAATGTGAATTATACTCTTAGCAAAAAACAAACACAATTTGAGCTGCTATAGATCTTTTTAAATAGTCATGTTTAGTGTGTGACAATTGGCTACTGCCTAAGAGGTTCATTTTAGAATTAAATAATAATAAGCAAATTATCCATTAACATTATATATTGCTTTAGAATGCATTTCACAAATGGTATTTCACAAACAGCAGTCTTTAGAACCAGCATTTAAAGTAGGTCAATAAGCATATGGTACCCCCTCCCCAGCATGTCCACCTTGGGTCCTGCTGACTGGAACTGCACTGGGAATTCCATACTCCATGCTTAACTTTCCCTTATGCCCCTTTTCCAACTTGAAACAGACCCAATTTGCCCTAGTAGGAAAAAATAGTGTGTAGTTGACGTGCACATAACTTTCCTCAACAGGGTAAACAGTGGCTCCCCAAAATGGCATGGGTGAACATCTTAAGCCTCCTCTCCCCATGAGCCTGATGTGTGTGCCTTGGAATTCGGTCCTGAGCACAGAAGTCCCATCACATATCTGTCCCACCGGATCCAAGGGGGACAAGAGAACAATGTTAATGTATAAGTCCAAATATATAACACATTCATTAAAACAGGCTCTTAGGCTTTGATTTGAATGCCCCGGTATCTTACTGTAGTTAATTCAAGTACTATTATTGTGATGCTGTGTGTACTGCTTTCATATCACTGGTTCCAGCACTGAGATAGTAGAGAGATCCACTGAGTTAAGACAGGCCTACTTATAGCACCGCTTCAGAGGACCAATGGTAAATTTACTATAAATAGTGGTATTTCATTTATACCCCACCTTTCTCACCAGTGGGGACCCAAAGTGGCTTCCATTGTTCTTCTCTCTTCCATTTTATCCCCTCAAGTTAGACTGAGAGGGTGTGACCAGGCCCAAAGTCACGCAGCAAGTTTCCATGGCAGAGTGGGGATTTGAACTTTGGTCTCCCAGGTCCTAGTTTCTTTAAGTACTATACCACACTGGCTCTCAGAACAAACCTGGAATGAACTAGGATAGCTCAACTTTGCCAACATTTTCTCCCTTCTGGGTTACAGGATATGGCTTATGGTAAATTATTTAAGTAGCTTTAATAATTCTAGAGTAGTATTGTTATCTTAATAAATGATTCAACACATTTAAATGCTTTGGAACTTGAAAAATATCTGCTCTGCATTTAGGAAATAAAATGAAAAATAAGCAGATCATTTCAAGCTAGGCAGGATTAATTCAACTGGGAAGGTTTGTGACAAAATATACCAGAGTTGCTGAGTGATTTTTTATTTTTTATTACACATTACGGCTTCCCAAACTCCTGTGTTCTCTCTTTGTAAAATGTCAATTTTCAAAGGATTCACCATATACTGGTAAACAAGATTAAGTGTTCTATTAGTACAAATGCTACTTCATGCAGTATTATTGGAACTGAATATGGCATATTGATAGAACTTACTTGCTTAGAATATGAAAAGTAAAACTGTCAAAGAGTTTACCCTTATTTTAAAATACAGTATGCTACACTGCAGAATAATGTAGCGCCAACTCAGCAGAAACTCCCCACAGCAGAGCACTTTTGATTGATCACACACGTATGCACAATCATGGACCCACATTTTCGACAGAGATGATGACTAATGTCGTTCAATCATCATACCTACAGGCACTAAAAGTAAAACAGTGGTATACAAGCTGTGATTACTGTCTAGAGATAAAGACAGATTTGCTTTCAAATTACATGTTTTTCTTTGAGATGCTACACACAGTAATTGTCGGGTATGTTGGGGTCATGATTCAAATGCTGTGCAGGCAATCAATAGGAATGGAGAGATCAGGAAGGAGACATACCAGATCAGCCATTAGATGCTGGGATTTAGGGAGACCAGAGGACTATGCCACATCAAGAGCTGAGTCACCCAAATGCAAAGGTCAGAACTGTTGACAAGATACAGGCAATCATTCCATGCAAACTACCAGAAGACAAAGGAAGTCGGAGAAACAGAAGACAAAGGCAAATGGAAAAAGAGAAAATTCAAGGACAGGAGCAACGCAGGTACAAGATAATCCTGAAGTAAACTGCCAGTGGATAAAGCTGAAGTAATCCAGGCATACACAGGTCTTGGTTCATTGGGCCTTTTCACAGTCTTCATGGGCACAGCTAATTAGAGTCAGAACACACTATAGTGATGGCACTATCCATTCTGAGATTACCAGATTCAAATATCTGAGAAGGCCACAAGATAGAACCAAATCATTGACATGAAAAACCATAGAATGCAAGATGAGAGTCACTATTTGAATATTTTCTGTCTAAACCTGGGACTCTGAAATTTGAAAATGCACAGAAGATTTCACACTTTTTTGAAGTATATGGTGAAATAGAAGAAGAAGAAGAGATTGGATTTATACCCCACCCTTCACTACCCAAGGGAGTCTCAGAACGGCTTACAAACGCCTTTCCCTTCCCCTCCCCACAACAGACACCCTGTGAGGTAGGTAGGGCTGAGAGAACTTTAACACAAACTGCTCTTTTTTCAAGAACAGCTGTGCCAGAGCTTGTGACTGACCCAAGGTCACATCAGCAGGTACAAGTGGAGGAGTGGGGAATCAAACCCGGTTCTCCCAGAATAGAGTCCGCACACTTAACCACTATACCTAACTGGCTCTGTAATCTGCTTTTGTTTCCCTTGAAGAAAATTAAGATCCATAATTTTAATTTCCATTATTTTTCTTCTAATGAATAGCCTAGTTATTGGTCCTCCCCCTCTCTACACAGAATCATCGCTCTGGTCACTCCGTCCTCTTATTTTGCTATTCAACCTTCAAACCTGTTTGCCAATCAGTCCTCCTTTGGAAACACATGTTGGCCCAAAGAATATTTGACTCCTGATGCCATACCTTTCCTTGAAAGATTTCCTGGGCCTTTCAAAAACGCTCAGGTATCAAAGTGATATGCTATACAAAAGAATTAATCACTTTCTATCCTGACTCAATAAACTTACCTTTAGACATTTATGTATTTAAAATGTTTTTATGTAGCCTTTTCCACCTGTTGCAGCCCAGCAGGAGTTATACCCCAACAGAGCAACTCAATTTTCCTGGACCTCTCAGCATGTTTCAGTACTATTGATCATGCTATCCTTCTGGACTGCCTTTTTGGACTGGTACTGGGAGGCAGCATTTTGATTGATCAGGTAGGTTTCAGAAGGTGGTGCTGCTCAGCCCCTTGGTCTTTGACCTGCAGGTTCCAACGAGACTCAACTTGTCCCCTACGCTTTTCAACATCTGCATGAAACAGCTGAGTAAGGTCATCCAGAAATTTGGTCTAGGTTAATATGAAAATTACATTCAGTTCTATCTCATGCTTCCAGCCAGTGCCAGGGAAGTTGTACAAATTCTGAACTGGGAGCTGGAGACAGTTTTGGAGAGGATGCAGGATAATAAACTGAAGCTTAATCCTGACAAGATAGATGTGTTACTAGTGAATGAAAGTTCTAACCCAGGACTAGGAATGTGCATAAACTGAACCACAAAGCAAAATTCATGATGAATTTTGCCCTGTGCTGTTTGGTAAATAAGGCAGGGAGACTAGAGTTATTAATGAAAATAAAGTTCTTTATCTAAATCTATTAGGAAGGGGGGGGAATGGGAAAGTTCTAATAAAATAACAAAGTCCTAAACTACATATTTATACAGCAAAGTAGGCTAATACATACCAGAAGTCTCTAAGAGGAAAAAGGTAAAGCCTAGGGCAAGGCTGCTGAACAAGTAACCTCTCTTCTAGAACCTTAACAAGGAGAAGTTCAAACTCATTAGCCAACCTAAACCTGATAAATCAAAACCACCCAATCAGTTTCTCAAACACACCAATTAACCTACAGGATTGGCTCTGAGCTGAGTTGCACTTCCAGGTCAGGTTTCTGGTAGAATCATAACAAATATTTTAACCCTATAATGATTGAAATATAGGTCTTGCCATAATCCAACATATTTGTGGTTCGGGAACCAAAGTTTGTGATGGATCTACCATAAAAGAGTTCCACAATTTTTTAAGGCCGTTCACGGGATTCATGCCAGTTCATGGTCAAAGCAGAAAGCCACAAAAATAGCTGAGCAGGTGGAGCTCCCTGCCACTCAGCTGTTTTGGGCTTTCTCATGCAGTCCCTTTAAAGTTTAAATGGCTCTGTGCCTCTCAGCTGTTTAAAGGGACTTTCTTTGGCCGCAAGCCCCGGGGTCTCGCTGCCCAAGAAAGCCCTTTTTTTACAGCTGAGAGGCATGGAGCAAACTGCTCTCCATGGAGCAATTTGCTCACTGCCTCTCAGCTGTTTAAAGGGGCTTTCTTGGGCAGCCAGGCCTGGGGCTGGCTGCCCAAGAAAGCCTGTTTAAACAGTTGAGACATGTGGAGCAAACCGTTCAGCTTCAGGAGGCTCAGCTGTTTAATGGGGCTTTCTTGGATTTAGCTCTGAGCCACTTAAACCAAACAGCCAAATGGTGGACCACTGCTCAGCTGTTTAGTTTAAGTGGCTGGGAGCTATTTAAACTCCTGCTTTCTGCAGGAGTCACAAATCCATACAAACCAATTCAGTCCGCAAATCAACCTTCCAGTTTGTATAGATTCATGGTTCGGTTCATGGTTCAGCCATGAACCGAGGACTGTATTATCCATATGGCTGACTGGGCTGAAGCCTAGGGGCCCACAGGGACTAGGGGCCCATCAATTTTTTTGCTGAGGCACTGTTATTTTCTCTTCATAGCCATTCTGTAAAGTTGCCAGAGGGCCCCCGGAATACCTGAAAGCCTAGGGCCCCAGCTGTGGGTTAATATGGCCTTGCATGAATTATGAACTGAACTGCAAAAATGTGATTCGTGCCCATCCCTACCCAGGACTTAAGATGTCACCAATTCTGAAAAGGGTTGCACTCCCCTTCAAGAAAGAGGTCTGTAGTCTGGGGGGTCTTCTTGGGCCCAGGCCTACTGTTGGATGAGCAGAAGTAAGATGTTGCTAGGAGCAGCTTCAGCTTTAGCAGCTGGATAGTCAGCAGCAGCCTTTCTTGAGCAGAAAGATCTTCCCACTGTGGTACAGGCCCTGGGTATAACTAGATTAGATTACTTTGTGTGTGATAAGTGCTGTCAAGTTGCTTCTGACTTAGGGTGACTCTTTGAGTTAATGATCTCCCAAATGTCATATTGTTAACAGCCTTACTCAAGTCTTGCAAACTGAGGGACATGGCTCCCTTTATCGAGTCAATCCATCTCATCTTTTCCTGCTAGCTTCAACTTTTCCTAGCATTATTGTCTTTTCCAGGGTCTCTTGTCTTCTCACAATGGGACCAAAGTACGATAGCCTTAGTCTGGTCATTTTAGCCTCTAGAGAGAGTTCAGGCTTGATTTGATTTGTCTTTTTGGCAGTTCATGGTACCCATAAAATTCTCCTCCAACAACACATTTCAAATGTATCAGTTTGCAATATTATCTCTAGTGTCTCTTCCTTTTCTACCCAGCTTGAATATCTGGCATTTCTTGTTCCATATATGGTAACAATGTTGTAAGATTCTGAGAGCTCAAGGTGGGCAGCCGTGTTGATCTGAAGCAATACCACAAAGTTAGAGTCCAATGGCACCTTTAAGACCAACACATTTTTATTCAAGATGTGAGCTTTCATGTGCATGCACACTTCATCTCTTAACTTTGTTGTAAGATTCTGAGCATCACTTTACTCACATGAGAGATTCATGCAGTGGTCCAGTAGTTGCTGCAGTCTTTGATGTCTTGGAATTGGAATGTAGATAGAGTGTTTCCAGTCTATGGACCATTGTTTTGTTTTCCATATTTGTTCATATATTCTTGTTAAGATTTTGATGGACTCTATTTCTGTGGCTTGAAATAGCTATATTGATATCCCATCTGTGATTTATTTCTCCCACTAGCTTTGAGTGAAGCTTTCACTTCACATTCAGACTCATTTACTACAATGAACTATATGTCCTTGAAAAGCATGCAGAAACTTTCCCATGGACTTTAAATGAAACGGTGGCGAGGCCACTCTTAAAGAAACCATCTCTGGATCCAACTGATCCAGTCAACTACCACCCAGTTTCCAATCTTTTGTTCCTGGGTAAGGAAGTTGACAGAGAGCAGCAGCAGAACAGCTCCAGGTTTTCCTGCAAAATTCCTCTATCCTGGATCCATTCCAGTCTGGGCTGGAACAGCCCAGCGTGAACTACGGAACAGAGATTGCATTGGTTGTCCTCACAGACGACCTCCACAGAGATTTGGATTGAGGCAGATTGGCACTGCTGTTATTACTTTACCTAACAGCAATTTGATATGGTTGATCACAATCTTATTTTTATTTATTTATTATTATTTATTCAGATTTTTACCCTGTCTTCCCATCCAAAGCCGGCTTAGGGCGGCTTACATAAAAATGGGTAATTAAATTAAAAACATAAGTTGCAGTTAAAACAAATTATAAAATCATACTAAAGTGCTAGTAGTTGTTACTATTCATATGACAGTAGCAGCCAATAACCACTGTATAAAGTTTTTATCTCACAGTCAGCTTTTAGTGTTCATTTGGAATGTCCCATTGCCTCGCCAATGTGTGGAATATGTGGGACAGCTTTGCAGTGGCTTGTCTCAGTTCTCCATGGTCGGAGACAGAGGGTGGAACTTGGGGAGAAGGTTTCACTGCATTGCCCATTGGTATGTGGTGTCCTGGAATAGAGATGTGAAGGCCCAGGAAAAAACCAGAAAAATCTGGGGAAAAAATGTTTTTTTCTCATTTTTTTCCTGAAGCCTTTTTGTTTTTTTCCAAAAAATTGGAAAAATTGAAAAAAGAAATTGATTATGGAACATGAGAATGACAGACACAACAGAGTAGCTGCAGAAGCAGAGACTGATACTGATAATTAGAGTTCATAAAATGATTCTGATTAAATTTCACGTTCATTCACTGAAACTTAGTCCCACACTCCTTTCTATACACTTCCCCCTTCTTCAATTCTTTTTATGAGAATGGGTTTTTTATTTTTATCTAATACTGTGGAGAGGAAATATGAATAATTGTTGCTTCTGGATTTTTAAAGATTGTTTTGTGGAGGTTTTTTCTCTGTTCCACATAAACTAGTAAATAGTACAGAAGAAGAAAAAGAGAAGAGTTTGGATTTATACCCCTCCCTTCACTACCTGAAAGAGTGGCTTACAATCTCCATTCCGTCCCCCCCCCCACAACAGACACCCTGTGAGGTAGGTGGGGCTGAGAGAGCTCTTTCCAGAACTGCTCTTGAGAGTACAGCTCTGAGAGAACTTGTGACTGACCCAAGGTCACACCAGTAGCTGCAAGTGAAGGAGTGGGGAATCAAACCCGATTCTTCCAGATTAGAGTCCGTGCTCCTAACCACTACACCAAAAGATTGTTGTTCCGTTTGTTTCAATTATGAATAAATATTATAAAATAAGTAAATTCTGTTTATAATAATTATTTGGATACACTATATTTTTAATATGCTAGTTGTGATAATTTCATGCCAAGTAAAATTGTCCATAGTAATATTTTACGTTCCTTAAGTAATAGAATGGCTTTCGATCTGGAAAAGAAAAAAAATGCTAATGTAGCATTTTTATTTTTCCGTCAATTTCTGTTTCCTGCCGAAAAAAAACCAGTTTTTTTCCCCCCAAGCTTCAAAATTTCCAGAAATTTTACATCTCTATCCTGGAAGGGTGATTCTCTTTCCCATATTATTTAACATCTATATGTGCCCCCTTGCCCAACTGGTGCAGAGCTTAGGGCTGAGTTGCCCAGTATGCTGCTGACACCCAGCTATCGATGAATGGCCAACCAGATGTTGCGCCAAATATTTTGGCCAAGGGTTTGGATGCTGTGGCTGGGTGGTTAAAACAGAGTTGATTGAAATTAAATCCATCAAAGATGAAGGTCCTGTGCCTGACCAGGTGGGGGAATGGGATTAGGGATCCAACTCCCAACTCTTGATGGGATGTTGTTAACACCAGCATCAACAGTGAAGAATTTGGTCATGATTTTGTATGCCTCACTATCAGTGGAGGCCCAAATTGCAAATGTTGCTAGATCAGCATTTTTCCAAATGATTCCCTACCTTTCCCCCCATGACTTAGCCACAGTGATCCATGCAATGGTCTCCTCCAGGCTGGACTACTGTAACTTGCTGTATGCAGGGCTACCCTTGAGATTGATCCAGAAACTTCAGTTGGTTCAGAATGTAGCCGCTTGTGTCTTCATAGGAACACCACGAAGAACCCATATACATCTGGTGTGCTGCCAGCTGTGCTGGCTTCCAGTTGAATACCAAGACAAATTCAAGGTTTTGATTTCAACCTTTGAAGCCCTATGTGGTCTGGGACCAACATAATTTCAAGCTGTCTCTCTTGGTATGTCCCTTCTATGTCCCTTCTTCAGAAGCTCTGCCTTCTGAGATTAGATGGATAGTAACCTGGAGGGGCCTTCTAGGCTATGGCACAAAAACTCTGGAACTTTCTCCCCAGAAGAGTGCCTTCATAGTGGGTGAAAATCTTCTGCTTATCTATCCTTGTATATTGCTTCTGATGCTCAACAGAAGACCATTTCATCCCCTCCAAAAGACAAGTAGTAAAACTGTTCTCTTTCAACAAGTAACCAAAATGTCGCCTCCTCTTGCTTTTTCAATGGCAGTGTGGTTTAACTAAAATTTAACTTTAGACATATTTTAGAAAGCCAGCGTACAATTAATAAACTGCAAGTGATCCAACATTGTAGTCATGTTGAATCACCATGGCAATCAGTCATTGCCACAAGTTGCCTTCAAAACACTACAAAATGTCAGTGAGCAATAAAAAAAACCCCTCCTATATATGGTAGGCAATCCATCTGGCTAGCTGACACACATGAATTCTGATATATGTGCAGATCTAAGCACTTGCCTCAGGGCAGTTATTGCATGTGAGGCAAGAACTTGACTTATCCTGCCACTAAGAGCCTCCTTGAGACCACTTTGGGTAGCTATGATGTGTCTGGACCCATTGCTGTGTCATGCACACTGACACAACCAAAGTGAGCCACAATGAAATATTACTTAAAGAATGAAGTTACCTAGAGTAAAATTATGTTAATTAATTCATGACCTTCTAAAATGACTTCAGTTGGATTATTCATGAGCATGCTAAAACAAGGTCAATATTTGCTAGTTTTGCCAGTGCTTCTTGCATTGTGATCTATTGTAGATTTTTTAAAAGAAGTGATTAACTGCTTTTTCTCGATGTAGCCATGAAAATTACAAGTGAGCAAAATAATGTTGCTTCAGCTGGGAGGAAAAAGAGGGAAAATAAAACAGTTAATAAATTATAGATTATGGCTAGTTGCAAGGGCAATAAAGTGAAATAGGACTAAGGGACCAGGAATTATGCAGAAATTATAACAAAATTTATGCCATTGCTGAGATTTCCTCTATTGGAGTTTTTTAAAAAATGCATAAATCTTAATTGGCAAGGTTTTTGTGTTGCATTAGCTGTTTGTGATAGTCTTAAAGAACAGCTAGGCAAAATAAATAGCTGACATAACTTGGTTTTGAGTATTATTTGTGAAAACATTATCTAATAGACCTGACTTTGTTAATTTTTATAATCCTAAGCAAGGTATCAGAGCTGGGTTTTTAATGAAATGAAATGGTTGGGAACTGGGAGGATGCCATATGCCTCTCCGATTAGGAAGGGTAACACCAAACTACCACAGATGCTCTTTTAGCCTTTTCCCCAATCATCCACACCAAGAAGTGCAAAACTTACATCTTAAGCAAAAGCTCTTCCATGAAAACAACTGCATCAGGGCTGATACGGATTGCTTAAAAAAACAGTTAGAGCTATCATAGATCTTAATAATTGAAACAAAATTAACAAGCAAGTAAAGGGTCATATCGTACACTATGAAAGGAATGGGACGAGTTAAGAATAATGTTGCTTAGCTGAATGCTGTGATGGCATGTGTAGTAAAGAATATAAAGAACATTTAAAGAGAATGAGATGTTTTTGCTAATCAAAGCTAAGATAAAAATGGGAAGACAGATGAAGAATATCTTTGTATGACGGAAAGAACTGTAATTGCATCCACATTAGAAGATAAAAGTTGGCATTTCAAAAATATCTAATGGCTTTAGAAAAGAGCAGCAGAAAGAGAAGCCTATCATTAAAGCCTATCATCATTCCATACACAAGTGAGGGACCCATCAGGACTTGCAGGGGGCATCTCATTTCCCCCTCCCCCACTATTTCCTTTTTCCATTTCATGAAAGCCCCATAGTGTCTCTCCTTTTCCTGCTTCCTTCCCTCCTTCTTACTCACCAGCCAATCTATCTTTATCAGCTCCCTTCTATTCAGCTTTGCCTTTTTCCCTCCTCCTGGCAGATTCACTCTGGGAAAACTTTGGGTGAGTTGCATGGTGCTGGCTATGCCTGGCACAGTTATGCAGTGGGGAACATGTAAGGACTTATGGAAGGTACTTCACTTTCCCCTCTATCACCTTCTCAGCCTCTTTCCGTCCTCCTGAGAGACCCCAAATCCTTGCCTTTTCCTGCTGCCTTTTCTCTGCCTTGTCCATTCATGGTCCCAGTCTCTGGATTTAAGTATCTACAGATGGGGCCATGTTGAGAATTAGATGTATTGTTATATTCTTACTACAAAGGATTAGTTTTACAACACAAACAGTTGCATCCACAATTGCCAGGCAATCATATAATCACCCTGGATATCCAGAAGTATTTGTTGCAGAGAAATAATTGTACATTATAGGAGTGTGGTGTCCTCTCCTCAAGAAGGCAGTTGGAAATGCATCTGTAGGTTATGTTCCTGGAGCAGCTAAGGCTTACCCAAATGTAAATAACGCTTTCAGAAAGTTGGCTTAATGGAGAAGAAAAGCAAAAGTCTGAGATGGGACTTGACCATGTAAGACTAAGGATTTTTAAAAACTAACCATTGTTTATGACCACTTTGCTCTGACTGGGTTTTAGTCTATCATCAACCTCATTTTAAAGAATAGAGAGGGATGCAGCTATAGTCCTTAGACTTTTTCCTTGCATATATACCTAGAGCAGACAGTGGTTGGTCTTAATTGTGTATTTCTTATATTTGGTTCCAGGGAGAGATTAGGAACTGAACTGGTTTACTGTATATTCAGTTATGTAATGGACTTGCTGTCTAATCTGAATTGGCATAAGTGATCATTGACCCAATGTGGAGGTCTTCAAAATCCATCCATAGTGGGGGACTTCAAAATCCATCCATATTCACCTTATTGGGACTGGCTCAGAATTTCATTGGGTGCCCAATGTATATGGAACATTACAAATTTGTGTCCTTTTCTGCATTGGTAAAATATGGTAATTTGGTGTGTGGTTAAGTTGGTATTAGACAGTTGTCATGGTTTTTTCACTACAGGTCACTGTCTGCTCAAGGCATATTTCGATTTACCTGCTACTTCTCTGTATGGTGACAGAATGATTCACTGTATGAGACTTATGGATTCAACTAGATCCCACATCACTCTGGAAAGATAATTTGAGTGACTATGATGACAATTCAATCAGTACTTTTGATTGACAGGGGCAATTAATAGAGTCTCCCTGTCATCCTCTTCTTCCATATTGTAGGTTTCCTGCTCCATGACTTGCTGAGAAGGCAGGAGACATGAAATGGCTAGGGAGACATTGTCTGAGACATTGACCGAGGGCTCATACTGAAGTTAACTGAACATGCCGTAGAACTCATTTGCAGTCGTGGCAGTGAAGACATCTTTTTTCCCTGCCAGCAGGTCAGTCTTATTCATCTGAGCTTTTCTGACTAGTTCAAGATTCACTAAGCTCCAAAACTGAACCACTGGAAGTAAACCATGTGTATGAACCATCTCACAATTACATTTTTTCTGGGTTCTTTGCGAATTAAACTGTTCATTTCCAATCTGATCTGAACCTCATGTTCGTTCCAGAGCCTATACCAGCAATGTCATAAAGTATAAGAGGTATGTAACCTCTTGTTGCCAGTGCTTGAATCAAGATTTTGCTCACTCTGACTTGATGTTGATGGATTGTTTGGCATTAGGCTACCACACAGAAACTAGGTCTTTGCCCACTTTGACTAGTGAAGACCAGCAATCAAAGACAGCAATTTTTATCAGTGTATGAAGGAAGATCAAATCAAGCCTGAGTTCTCCCCAAATGGTAAAATGACAGCACTAAGGTTGTCCTATAAACTGGTGTCTGGCTGGGGTGTTTGCCCAGCTGATGTGAGGTAGTCTTATGGAAACTCAGGTAATGCCTAGTCTGCCTTTCTTTCCTTCATTTGTTGTTGTTCAGTCACACAGTCTGTCCTTCATTACCTGTGTTTTTAGACTTGAGGGGTGGCCCCACCAGCTTCACACAGTTCCCTCTAAGCTGCACTAGGGGGTGCTGGTGCACAAAATTTTAACAGGGAGCTTAGGGGTTGTGAGCTTCTACTCACAAGAATTCTTTTCCTCCATTGGAAACAATGGAGGATGGGGGCACTTCCTTCTAGAGCCTGGTCGAATCTTTTTGAAACTTGTGGGAGTTGAGGAGAGGCATCAGCAGCTATGCTGCAAATTTGGTTCCTCTACCTAAAAAACCACCACCACCCTGAGTTCCAGATAGCCCTAGATTGATTCTCCATTATAGCCAATGGGGCCTATTGACTATAATAGTCCCCACAGGCTACAATGGAGCCAGGGGGAAATGGGTGTTGTTGTTGTTGTTTTGCACACCCCTATTATGCTTTTCAGTATGATTTGTAAGCTGCCTTGAGTCACAGGGGAAAGTGGGATATAAATATTTGAATAAATAAGTAGTTTGGGCAGGTTGATAACATTTAAACAACTTCCTGTTTGTTAGGTTAGGTGGGTTCTGACAGTGAGTGTTCCTCCTCTTATACTTGGCCTATAATGCTGGTTGTCATATTTCACTAAAACATAAGCAAAGCAGACTGTGAACCACCACCCCAAAGTCCTGGTATGTTTTCTAAGGCTCAGCGCACTCCTGAAGCTGTGACTGACATTTCCCCAAAAAGCACTTTCCTTGAGGGCACCTTTTTGGGGGGACTGTAACTCAGACCCCCCAAGTCCAATTTGCGCATAACTTAGAGGTCATGTAGAGGAGCATCCCAGGGAGTTCCACAGAGAGTTTTATGCCTCTCACTTGCACAGGGTCCATTCTATATAGCCACCCTGCACCTGCTTTACGGGGAGGGTGGTGTATAAATTTGACAATAAATAAATAAATAAACTGCTGAAGCTGCACCCAATATTACCCCAAAAGCACTTTCCTGGGGGGACCTCCTTTGGAGGTCATGACTTGGACTCCCCCAAGTCCAATCTGTACATACTTTGGAGGGCATGTAGAGGGCATCAGGGGGAGGTCTGCTGTGAGTTTAATGCCTCTGGCTTGCACAGAGTCCATTCTATACACTGCTGAAGCCACATGTGACATTTTCCCAAAGGCACTTTCCTGGGGGCACCTTCTTTAGGGGGCTGTAACCTGGGCCCTTTAAATCCAATCCTCATCAAACATGGTGGGCTGGTAAAGGAGAGACTTCTGGATATTCCCTGCAAGTTTGGAGTCTCTAGTATTCTGTGTGTGGGGGGATGTTCTGCCACATCACAAACATCACAAATTGGTTTGATTCATATGATGTTCCACCATGAACCACAAACCAAACCATGTTTTCCTAGTTTGTGCCCATCCCTACTTGAAACTGAATCAGATAAGATGGAGATGACCCTAGTATGTCATGCCACTCAGAAAGTGATTAAAGTAATCAGGTAAAGAAACTAGGGGTAGTCTGGTATTGCTCTTTGAAATGTATATTAGGAACGGTTGCTAGGAATGCCACTTTAATCTAGTACATAGGCTGTCTTCCCTTTTAGACATGATTGACCTTGCTGTGCTGTTCTGTAACTTACAGTGTTGGGTGCCATAATGTGCTCCACTTCTGTCTGCCCTTGAATTAAACTTGGAAATTTCAACTGGTGAAGAATCCCTCTTATCTGGGCTGATTTGTTCCTTGACTAAATTCAGAATTCTGGTTTTAATCTTTTTAACCCCTTCAGGGCCTGGGACCTAAATATAAGCATGTGTGCACAAACATGCCAATTAAGAATGCATCAGAAATCTTTCTTTACAGTTTTTTTCAAGAGGCAGAAAGAATTCAGACCTTCTATGAAATCCCAACCGCTGTAGCTCCCACCCTCTGGAGATCCTCCCCAAGGAGATGCAAGAGTCTCCCCCTCCCTTTCCAAAGTAGAGATGAGACATTTCTGTTCCATCTGACTTTTTGCTGACTGGTGGCAATATTATTGGAGTCTGTGGTTGATTTTTCATATATCTACAGTCAATGCTCCCTTTAAGCTGTGGAGTCTTGTCAGCAAAAATTCTACTTTGTGAGCTACTGGCATTAAAGTTGTGACCGAGCGATTTGGCTACCACATAAATTAGTTTGCTCTGGAGTTATCCTTCCTGAGCTAAGACATAAATGTGTGTGCCGGAGGCTAAAAAACTGTAAGCTAGCTCACACTAACTCAGCTTAGAGGGAATACTGTCTACAGCTAGAGTTGCCAGCCTCCCGCTTTTACAACTGATCTCCAGCTGACAGAGATCAGCTCCTCTGGAGAAAATGGCTGCTTTGAAGGGTGAACTGTGTCATGGTACCATGCTGAGGCCCCTCCCCTTCCCAAATGCCACCTTCTCCTGGATCCACCCCCAAAGTCTCCAGGTATTTTCCAACCCAGACCTGGCAACCCTATCTACAGCTCATACCTGATTTTACAATCTGTATTATGATCTATTGTGCATATTGCATGATTATATCATTTTATGTTATATTTGCAAATGCTCTGAACTCAGGAAGTGCACTAAAAGTTATACAAACAAAAAGCACATTATTGCTAACATGACTTCATTTTAAGGGGCTCTATTCTGATAAGCACTGTAAGCAAAGCAAAAAGAACAGAAAGATGTAATCAAAAATTCACATAAGGGAAAGATGCATGCATGTGACAGTCCCACCACCCATCGTATTCAGTCCATGATGGATAGTGCAGGAATAATGAACCAGTGAACTCGGGCTTTCAGGAAATGGGAATAAATTTCACAGGCTGATTGGGCAGCTGGGGCGCTCTTACAAGATTGCAACTCATGTAACACAGAGGGGGTGGTATTGGAAATGTGAAATTTAAAAGGGTATAACTCTGCTTAGGATGGCACTGCTGGATACCCCGTAAGTTTTAAGCTTGCTTGGTATTATATAGTATATTGGAACCATGGTTCATTCAATGAGCAGAGTGGCTTAAGAGATCTGGGGTTTGTCTCCTGTGCACCATTTATAGATTAGAAAAATATTATTACACATTTGCTGAGAATTGATATAATAAAGAAATGTTGTCACCAGGCCCCGGCCTTAGAAATAAATGTACCTACAACCTACGTCTAAATAGGCAGCTAGAGAGTAAAGACTGATTGCCACACTTGGTAGCTAAACATTTATCACTACCTAGAAAACCAAAATGCATTAGCTTGGTTTTCACCAGTCCATTAAATAGATAAAAACTGGAAAATGTAATTGATTACTCTATAAAATACTCCTTTTTAATGACAGGAAACTGGAACAGTCAGACAGATCCTGGAAATGAAGCCTGGCATTGATCCTATTTATCAGAATGGCAGTGACTAAGCAAATAAAATATAAAACCAAGAATTAGACTTCAAGGAGGCAGCTGCCTTGAGCATGGCCATTATTAGGCCATTTCTTTTCCAATAGCAATTTAGTCAACAACAAAAGCTTGTGTCCTTTTGTTAGCAATACTAAGATGTAAATTCTTGGGGGGAAAGTAGACAAGTGTGCAGTATTACTAAAAATTGGATAAGCACTCCGGATGATTTCATGACTATATGCTATTCCTCTCTGCCTTACTCTTGCTCCTGTGTTCAAATTTTAGTTTAATTTGCATAATGTATGGAACCAAAACACTTAATGCCAGCATATTTGATAACAATGGCCATCTAAAGTTCATGTCCTGTGCAGTTGCTCTAATGCAGGGCCTCCAGCTGAGCATTTATTTTTCTGACAGGGTAAGTCCCTGGTCAGGCTTTTTGTTAATGTACACTACTTTATATGAAAACTAGGTTGTCAGGAACATTCAGTCCTGTTTCACACTTGACATAATCCCACTGAAAACAACAGGACTTTAGTGGTAAAATGGTAATTGATCGTAGTGACAGGATGGAATGACAGAGCTCTTCGGGGAAGAAACTGGTTTCAGGTTTGGTGAAGTGACTACATCTCTGTGTTCACAGGAGTGATCAATTGGTTGAACAGCATTTTGAACATTTTACTGTGGAAGACATTCATTCAGCACTTTTTTGAATAATATATATGCAAACTTCATGGCCTTTGAGGATTGATATTCAATCAGTCAATCACTTATTACAGTCATAGATCAGCAGAATAAAACACACATGAACAGAGTGGCTACAAGATACTGCAGAAGTGCCATTCTGCTGTTTATTATTTATTTAAAGATTTTTATGTTGTCTCTCCAGGGTCCTTATCAAGGCAGCTGTTCTAAGTAGGCTGATTATTTGGAATGTGTGGGAGAACCAGGGGTTAAGCATGATTATCCACAGCCTCCTACAACTTGCACCCTTGATAATTACCACGAAATTCAAAAAAGATTACACACACACACCCTTAATTGTCTTTTACCACCGACTCAAATAGGCTTTCTTTTTGTTCTCTCAGTACTGAAGATGCTTCTTTTTCTGCCACACTTGCACTATCATATATAACAACAGTTGCCCCTGTATCACCCCACTCATTCCTGAGGTCTAGGGGCAGACTAGGATGAAAAAACAACCCTGGAAAATGGCCCAGGCCCTGGGTCTCCCTGCCCCACCCCACCCCTGAAGGTCTGGAAGGATAAAGAGCTGATAGGCCAAGTGACTCCCTCTCAGTGCAACAAGGCGCAAAGCACAGTGCAAGGCTCTATTAGGCTGGGCACCTCCTTCCCATGCTGACCCAAGTACCTCCTTCCCCATGCAGTGTGGGGCTTGGCTGGGCAAGGACTGCCCCCTAGCATGGGTTGAGTAGCACCTTACTCATGGTGCATAGGGTTGCCAACTCCAGGTTGGGAAATACCTGGAGACTTAAAGATTGAAGCCTGAGGAGGGCAGGGCTTGGAGGGGGAAGTGATTTTAATGGGGTATAATACCATAGAGTCCACCTTCCAAAGCAGCCATTTTCTGCAGGTGAACTGATCTGTATCACCTGAAAATCAACTGTAAAAGTGGGAGATCTCCAGCCACCATCTGGAGGCTTAAGAAACCAAACCAACTGTGTATAAATTATATGCAAAATAAATTCTGTTAAATAAAGAATTTACAATTTCACTGTGTAGTGGTTATTTGCTTGATACAGTCATAAAGACATCAATATCCTATGTCCATAAACAGGTACACAATCAATTGTTCATATACATCAAAGCCCAATAGAAGATACAGGCAAAGCTTTTCCAGATGAAAGATCCAGAAAGAATGGTTTCAAGGTAGAATCAGGAATTCCAACGAGCATGCTAGCTAATGGATGGTCTCATTTCACATCACAGCTTTTTCAAAGAAAGACCAACATTCCATGATTCTCTATAACCATCTCAGTAGAGAACTCTCCATAAAATGTCTCTGTGTTGCATTTCCTTGCAGCAATAGTTTTTCAAACTAGGCTTCTTTCTCTTCCTTTGACTGCAACCTGAATTGAGATGGGCATGAACTGAACCATAAAGTAAAATTCATCATGAATTTTGCCCTGTTTGTGGTTAATGAACAGAAGTTTGTGACAGGTCTACTGTCACAAACTTCCATGAACTTTTAAAGCAGTTCATGGTTGCTCATGGTGATTAATGGATATAGCAGAAAGCAAGGGTTTACAGAGACTCCAAGTACTTTTGGGATTTCTTTCTGTTCCCTGTGAAAGCTGCAAAAACAGCTGATTAGTGGGGAAGCATTCCCTGCTGCTCAGTTGTTTCAGGCTGTCTTGTGCAGTCCCTGTAGGAGACTCTCAGCCTGGGGAGCCAGGATAAGCCTCTCCCAAGGTGACTGCTGAGGGATTGAGGCTTGCCTGTGCCCAAGAGGTCCTGGCATCTCTGAGCCATCATGGCAACAAGAGCCAACCTCCGGATGAGCGGACAAAGAAATAAGCGAAAGTAATCCCAGCAACAATCAAAACCAGCTAAACAGTGAGTCAATCAAACCCCTGTAAAAGTGAAGAAGTCTCAGTCTGCTAGATTGATTCAAGAAGGAGCAGCAGGCTGGGAAGGGTTGGAGATCCACCCCCCTCAAAACGGAGCGGTACTTAAGCATTATAGAAAAGAGAGAAAGAACAAAACTGACCATATGAGACTCCTTCTGAGCTTGAAAGCTGCATTTTAAGCCAAGAAACATTGAATTCAGATAAACTGTGCTTTAAAAATAAAACTTTTCTTCTTTGTAAACAAAATGTCTGGGAGAGGGAGGAGAACAGCGCTGGAAAAGAAACCCACTCCAGGAAGTACTGTACCAACGACTCCCTCACAGACACAAGAAGCAGCTGCAGACTTTTCCAACATGCTTGCTACAGCATTGCGGCCACTGCTGGAGCAGATGTCAACTATCAACAACAAGCTGGATTCCATGCAAAATCAACTCGCCCACATGGAAAAAAGGGCCAATAAAACAGATAAAAAGATCGAGAAAGTTGAAACAAGGACTATAGATACTAAGCAAAAACTGGAAGAAGTAGAAAAAGAAAGAAATACGAGTAAAAACCAACTATTACAACTTCAACTGGAAAAATCTGTGCATGTTCTATGCTTCCAATGAGTTCCTGAACAGAAGGGTGAAGATTTAAAAACAACGTTAAGTGGAGCAATAGCTTCAATCTTGGACTTAAAACAAGAGGATCTCCAGAGTGACATGGACTTGGCATATCATACATACCCTGACTTTATAAAAAAACCCAAACTACCTGGGGAAATGTATGTCAAATTTTCTAAGAGAACAATGAGAGAACAATTTTAAAAGCTGCAACAGGAAAAACATTAAACATTAAGAAGGAAGAAATTAAAGTTTTAAAAGACATTCCATTTGAGATCCGGAAACGAAGATGTCAATATAAAGACAATTCTTTTCCTGCAAAATCAGCAAATAGTTTACAGATGGAGCTTTCTGGAAGAATTTATGTTCAAATATAATTATAAGAAAATTAAAATTGACTCTCTCCAAAAGGCCAAAAATTTTGTGAAGCAGCAATTGGGCATGGATAAAGACAAAGATCCAAATTTGGAGGAAGGAGAGGAACCCAGTGAGGAAGAGTTTGATAATACTTCAAGTGACTCCAGCAGCTCCATTTCAGAGTCTGAGAAAGGAGCAGCAGCACCCAAAATATCAAAAATGAAGAAGAAGCGGAGAGAGTGCTCCAGGCAGCGTGGCGAGACACACGCGCTTTGGCGCGGTGGTGAATTTACGATCTTTAATGGGGTCCTTTGATCACTAAAAGGACCACCTGCTGCCCCAGGAAGGGACAGACAGTAGCAAGGGGCTTGATATGTAACCCTGTGTGAGTTGCGACTCACGGGGTGGTCTGGATCGCCCCTGACGCGAGATCGAAGTTCAGGCTCAGTGCTTCTGAGCAAAGCCAATGCTTCTGTACCGGAAGGAGGGGAAGAGAAACCTTGCCATCTGAGCACTTCTGTGAGTATCCATGGTACAAAATAATGGGATAAAAGGGCGATTTAATATAATTAGCCCCAAGAAGTAGCATAAGAGGGGAGGGCCCTCCCCCCTGAAGAATAACCGGCTAGTAAGCGAGAATAAACGAGCTTGGTGATGTGAGAGTGGAGAGGGTGAGAGAGAAAGTGAAACCCCATCCTGAATGAATGGGAGCTGTAGAAGCTGAAAGAGATCTGAGCTGGCTATAAAGTTATTCAGGCTGGCTGTTTTTGGCCTGGGCTTGGAATTTGGGTTTCACTCTAAGCTGGATTAAAAATTTGAAGAATTGAACTGTAGCTGTATGAATTCTGCGGGACTGAGGGCGTAACATTCAGTATGTCAGGGCAGGACCCCAAGGTGCGACATGAATGAGCACAAGTCCAGGAACAGTCCAAGGTTAAAGCCGAGTAAATCAGGTAGCACGGTTCAAACAGGTTTTAAATCACAGTCCATAAGTAGGGTCAGACATAGCAGAGAGTTAAGTCCATAAATCACAACGATGCCAGAGGAGTCAGAGAGAAACGCAGGGTCCACGAAGCCAAGGGTCAAAAGCCGGTAAGAGTTTCACAAGGGTTGAGGCCGAGATACAAAGATTCAGGTCCTGACAACGACGTTGCTAGCACAAGTGTGCTCATGGCCAGAGGCTTTCCTAAATAGTGCTCTGGCTCCGTAGCCCATGAGCACCTGTGAGCAAGGTCCTGACTGCTGCTAATACTCAGGGCTCAAGGTTCTTTGCCCTCTGGAGCGTGACTCTTTTCTTTGGCTGGCCAGGTCTTTACGCCGACGATCCCTTAGCCGGTGCACAGGTGGGGGAGAGGCAGGTGGTGAAGTGCTTGCTTCAGGCACCGCTCCAGGTGCAAAGCGTCCCACAGTTGGCTCAGGCTGCTGTGTATCCTCCACAGCACTTACATCGGTTGCAGGTCCTGGTGCCTCTTCAGCCCTTAAAGGTACTGAAGCCTCCCTGTTTTGGCTGTCAGGGGCTGGTTCAGGGGCTGAGTCAAGGACAGGCATGACACAGTAAGAGATTTGGCTTGAAAGACAAAAGCATTCTGAGAAGGAGGTGTCGGCGGGAGATTCCCCTTTGCAACGTGCTCAAACTTTCACCCTAACAGGGGAAGGGTAGAAGAAATGGGGAAGGGGAGGCCCGCTTCATCGCACACTAATTTTTAGCCCTCCAGGGCCAGGGTGGAAGATCAAGAGGGAGATAGAGAGAGTGTTACAGCATTCTCAATTTTTACTGCAATCATTAATGACTACTGAAGTTGGAGAGTTAGCCTGACTCCAAGCAGAAACGTTAAATCTCATTGGTGAAACAATACTAATCAATAATAAGGCGCTGGATTAGTGATTGGCTGTGTGCTTGACTTCTTTGGGATTGTTGGATTAGAGGCTGGCTATAGGGGGATTGTTTGGGGAATAAAGGAGGGGGAAGGACAGGAAGGTAGCTAGTCTGGGAGAACTGCCAACGGAATGGTAGTTTGGTAAACTTGGGGAAGATAGCAGAAGCAGTTTCTGGGGATTTTGCCAGGGAACAAGATAGTCTAAATATTGTTGATTTCTATGATTTGTTGAACTTATTGGAGATAGAAGGTCTGGGAAGGGAGCCAACAGAAGTGCGCTGTTCCTAAATATTGGATAAGGGCTGGACATAAACAAAAGGGAAAATATATATACGGTGGTGAATTTGAATATACTCTGTGCATGTTAAGGCTGGGATTTGGAATTTGTGATTAAACGGTTAAAAATGTCCAGTGCAGGAGGAAGAAAACCGTCATTGGTTTCACCAGGGGGCCCGAGTTCTGCAACGGGAAAGTTAGGGAGCTCAGGACAAAAAGAACCCCAAAAAGAAATGCAAGCTTTGGTGCAAGCTACTATTTTAAGCACAATTAATGATGTTATAGAGCCAATCAAAGCTAGCATGGAAGAAATTCGAAATTCAGTTCCACAAGCAATAGCACCCGTCAATCAAGCTATTCAGGAAGTAGGAGATATGATCCCCCAGGCGGCAGTACCGATACAGAATGCTATGAAGGACATTACTGAACAGTTCACCCAGAGTTTGCAGTTGCTGCAAAAACAAATAGCTGATAACACCACAAAAATTGTGGCATTAAGCACTACAGTTGAGGAAGTTGAGACAAAGACGAGACAGGTGGAAAGGAAGGTTCAAGAAAATGAAGAGAAACAATCGCTGTTAGAGCAAGATGTGATGAGATTACAGGTGGAGAGAGCTGCATTTGTTTTGAGGTTTCAGAATATTCCAGAGGAGAAGGAGGAAGACCTGTCTCTAAAAATGGCAGAACTGTTGGCAAATCACTTACAGCTTGAAGATATAAGTGAAGTGGCAAAAGAGATAGATGTGGCTTTCAGGATGAATTCAGCATATGCAAAAAGATTCAAGGTACCCAGGGAAGTACAGGTACGGTTCCATAAAAGAGTGGTCAGGGATAAGATATTGAAGGATGTAAATGCCTCACCGCTGAAGATGGGACAAGAAGAAATTAGGGTGTTGAAAGAGATCCCCTGGAGTGTGAGGGAGAAAAGAAGGGCATATTCAGAATTAACAGCTCTCCTGAGAGCCAATAATATCACCTACAGGTGGATTTTGCCAGAAGGGGTCTTCTTCAACTTTGAAAGGAAGAGATTTAGGATTACTTCAGTTTTTAAAGCAAAGGATTTCCTAGAGACCTATGGGGAAGAGCTGTCAGATGACCAAGAGGAAAGAGAGGAGAGAGAAGAGGGAGAGGTTGAAAGGGAACTGGAGCCTCAATCTCAAGGAGCAACAGCGTCGATTCCACTTGCCAGACCACAAAGGGTAAGAAGATTTAGACTGAGATCTCCAATTGTTACGAGACAAAAGACTAAAGGCAAAAAGGACCGCAAACACACAGAATTTAGATGGATAAAAGGAAGTTGAAGTTCATATCGGTTAACGTGAATGGCTTAAATGGACCTCAGAAAAGAAGAAGGATATTCCACCAACTGAAGAAACATAATGCGTTCTCTCTTGCAACTTATAGAGGAATGGCGATTGGTTGATGTATGGGGAATAAGAAACTTTAAAAAACAACAATACACATATTACTCGGCAAGACATGACTCTTGGTCTAGACTAGATATGTGCTGGATGTCATCTTCTTTGGTAAGGGAAATACAGGAGGCACAAATTGAGGAAAGTACATATGCTGACCATAATCTGATAACTGTGGAATTACAGCGGACAAATCCTAAAGGTAGACGGACACTAAACCCTTTCTTATTGAAGGATAGTAAAGTGGTGAGAAGTCTGCAAGTAGAATTTACGTGGGTTTTTTTAAAGAAAATATCAGTCCAGATATCCCGAGGCGAATGGTTTGGGATGCTTTCAAGACCTTTGCTAGAGGTTTTTTAATAAAGGAGGCAGCAAGAAAAAACAAGAAAAGAAATGAGGAATATTTTAATTTGAATAGGGAAATATTAGAGCAAGAGAAGTAGGAACTGGAGGCCAGAGGAGGCTTGGACAAAAGAGGTAAGATTAAACTTCTTACGCACAGGATGAACTGTTCACTGATGGCAGAACTAGCAAAGAAAATGAGCTATGCTAAACAAAATTATTTTGAGAACGCCAATAAACCAACTAGGTGGTTGGCCTATCAAATAAGAAAACAGTCTGAAAGGACATTGATAAAATCATTGAAAGACAAAAATGGAGTGGAACTAAATGGAATTCAGGATTTGAAGAAGATTGTAGAAGACTTTTATAGAGATTTATATGCAAGAGAGAACATAACCAGAGAAAAAATACTTCATTACCTGCAAGAACGTACCATCCAAAAGTTCTCAGAAGGGGACCAGAAGATTTTAAATCAACCAATTACAATGATGGAAATGGTGGAAGTTCTCAAAAGACAGAATAAAGGTAGGGCACCTGGGACAGATAGCCTCCCAGTGGAGTTTTATATAACTTTTGAAGAAATACTGCTCCCACAACTACATGAAGTTTATAAAAAAAATTGGGAAGGAGAAGAGGTGCCTAATACATGGAGGGAAGCCTTGATTTCGTTAATACATAAGCAGGACACAGAAGGGAATGATATTAAGAATTATAGACTGATCTCTCTATTAAATGTGGATTATAAGATTTTTGCTTCAATCATGGCGGATAGGTTGAAACGTATCTTGGCAAACGTGATTCATAGAGATCAATCTGGATTTTTGCCGAAAAGGCAAATAAAACATAATTTAAGGCAGATATTGAATATGTTGGAATATTATGAAGCACACTCAGAAAAAGAAATGGCGATGATCTTTATAGATGCAGAGAAGGCTTTTGACAATTTGAACTGGATGTTTATAATAGAAACATTTAAGAAGGTGAAAGCGGGAGAGCAATTCATTCAAACAATCCAAGCTATCTGTTCAAAGCAAAGAGCAGCAGTTATGGTCAATGGGGAACGGACAGATCAATTTCAAATACAGAAAGGTACGAGACAAGGTTGTCCCTTATCACCTTTACTATACATCTTTGCTTTAGAGGTGGTAACAGAGAAGATAAGACAGAATCCAGAAGTGAAGGGTTTGAAGATACAAGGAGAACAATATAAGCTACTGGCATATGCAGATGATCTTGCATTTATATTGGAGGAACCCAGGCTGTCAATTTTGGAGCTGAACAAGATATTGAGAGATTACGGACAAGTGGTGGGATTAAAAGTCAACCTGGCTAAGACAAAAAATTTAACTAAGAACATGACTCATGAGCAGAGAGTTTCTACAAGAAGAATCGGGATATAAACTTTGTACGAAGGTAAAATATTTAGGAATTAAACTGACAAATAGATGTAGCTCATTACAAGAAGATAATTATAATGAATTATTGAAAGTAATGAGACAAGACTTGGAAAAATGGAAGAATTATTTTTTTTTTTTTGTAAAACTCTCTTAAAAAAGAGAGAATTTTATTCTTTTCATAAGAAACGGGAAGGGTAGACAGATGGAGAAAGAAAAAGATGGAGTGAAATTTTTCCTGTTAGTGAGGGTTAGTTTAGGTTAATAACCAATACCAATTTTGGCATCTATCATGGTTAGAAGATCTTCTTTTTAACTATTGCAAAGTCCAAAGTCACTCTGTTAATGCAGTTAGTAAAGTCCATTGGGGTTAGTAATTAAACAGCTCCTTCCAGATGTTACACGAACAGTCCTCAAAGTATCTTCTTTTTAAATCTCTTCCAGTTATGGATTGAGTCCATTTTTACTTTGAAGTCTTCCGTTCCATCACCACATTCCCCTGGGCTGCTGTCTTCTTCACTTGTCCCAGTTTTGAATACTGCATCTTCCTCCCTGCTGGCGTGTCTCTTCAGAAGTTTCTGTATTTTGAAGATGAAATCCTTCTTCTTTCTTTTCTCTTTTTCCTTAAACTTCTGGCCTTCAAGCCTCCAGGGCTCCATAAACTCTTCAGATGAAATTAGATCTCCAGTTTGTCGCTTGCTATGCTCAACATCCCCTTCTACTGGCAGAATATTCTCTTTTATAAAAGCGGAATAGGCTTTGGGAGCCTCATCCACCTCTTCTTTTAATTTTATCGCTTCACTGCCAGTTAGGGGTGCCAAGACATTTGTCAAGGTAAATCCGAGATCTTCTTTCTCTTCTTCTTTAACGCCCTGGAAACCAAGAATCAGATTCAATTTCTGTTCGATCTCCATCATCTTTCTAGTTGTTTCTGATATCTGTTTCTGTCGACTGATGAGAACACTATCCATTTTAAACAGAGTTTCGTTGATTTTCTGCAATTGTTCCAGCAGGGGGCACAGCATCTCCTTTTCCTGTTGATTGACAGCAAGCTCTTGGGGGGGCTGTCTGGACCGGAAGTCCCTCCTCTCTTCTCTTCCGGTGTCTGCAGGACTTTTTCCATTATCGACATTTTGTTTTTTTGTTTACTTTTAAAAAGTTCGTGCCGCATCCCCCAGGAAGCTAAGATGATCGCAGTCTTCCATGCAACCCCAACGGTACTTTCACCAACACTTTTTTTCTCTCAGCCCCCCTTCGCGCTCCCTTTGTAGATCTTGCTTCTCAAAGGAGGTGGGAACTCCTCCCTCCTCCCAACGCTTATACGCATGCAGGGGGGCTCCGATTTACGCTTCAAAATAGATCTTCAACTCACGATTCGATGCTACTTCTTCTTTTTATTTTAAACCATAGCGCTGTCTTCACTCCTGGAAATCGGTGGCGCCGCTAAGTCCCATTACGGGCACGCCGCAGCGGGGCCGATTGGGGCGGGGAGAAAGCCTCAATTTCCCGGCTGTCTGCTGGCAAAGAGGCTACTCCCCAAGCGCCCCCGGTTCGGAGCCTTTGCCTAAGGCTCACTAGGGTCTTTCGCACATGCGAAGACCCCCCCTAACTGCGCGTGGGCTAACCGCCTCTGGGAGCGTCCCGAGAAGCGGCCGCCATTTGCGACGCCGAAACCGAAAAACCCCAAAAATGGAAGAATTTAAAGCTTTCACTGATGGGAAGAATTGCCTTGATTAAGATGAACATCCTACCAAGGTGGATCTTTTTATTTCAAATGATTCCTGTTTGAATCTGGCAGTTTTGAAAGAGTTGGAGCAAACCACCACAAAGTTTGTTTGGCAGGGGGAAAGAGCAAGAATTAGGCTTAAAGCATTGCAAGATTTGAAGGAAAGAGGAGGGTTTGGTTTTCCCAATTGGACTTTGTACTATAGAGCTGGAGCTTTGGCATGGATTAAGGAGTGGATAATGTTGGAAGATAGAAGACTTTTAAAACTGGATGGTCATGATCTTCTGGAAGGATGGCGTGCCTTCTTGTGGGATGAGAAGGTGGCAGCATGTAAATATTTCAGACAACATTGGATACGAGATGCACTCTGTAGAGTTTGGGAGATCATACGGAGGAGATGGTTTACCAAAACTTCGAAGCTGGTAGCCCCCTTAGAAGCAGTGACTTTACCTAGGCTGTATGGTGAACCGCCCCCCCCGAGATATTTGGACATTATAAATGCAAAGGGGGAGTTGGAACTGGATGGTGATATGAGTTGGTGGTATAGGGTTCAGATTCAATTGAGGTATAAGAGAGATAAGAAAATAGGGTTTGAGAAGACATTAACGGATATAGAAAAAATACTTTATGAACTAGAAGAGAAATTTCTTTAAAAAATGTATTCACTGTTGTTGGCTGATTACATGGTAGATGAAATGATGAAAAATAATATGATCCAATGGGCGCAGAACTTTGGTTATAACATTGAGTTAGACCAGTGGGATCAAATATGGAAAATAAATGTAAAGATAACGAGGGCGGTCTCGTATAGAGAATATATGTATAAAATGTTTTATAGATGGTATATCACACCGGATAAGCTGGCAAAGTATGATGAGAAATGTTCTAACAAGTGTTGGAAATGTAATGTCAAGACAGGTTCATTGTACCATATGTGGTGGACATGTGAGGTGACAAAAAAGTATTGGATATGGGTACACAGAATGGTTCAGAAAATTATAAAAGGCACTCTTTTATTTAAACCAGAGGTGTTATTGCTGGGTATACTTCCGAAAGATGTACGGAGAGAAGATAGATATTTGATAATATACATAACGACTGCGGCAAGGATTTTGTATGCGAAATATTGGCGATCCACAGAGGTACCAACTAAACAAGAGCTGGTCAAGAAGATAATGGAGGCAGCAGAAATGGATAAATTGACTCTGATGATGAAAGGGGATGATGAATCAGCCTTTTTGAATACGTGGCAACGATTTTACAAGTGGTACGATTAGAAAGGGAAGGATGGAGAGAAATAAGAAGTATTAAGTATTATTAATCTTGAACGATTTGTGATGCTATGTTAGAAGTGGATAGGATAGATAGAATTTAAGGATACTTAAGTAAAAGATTATTAGTAATAAGTGTGGCAAGGTAGGGGAGAATTAAAATAGATGGATTGATACAGAATATGTATCCTCCCGTGTATGTTAAATGTTGTATGTCATTGTCGATGTTGTGTGTGTGTAGTGTAATTGTAATGTATGTTATGTAGTGCAATGTATGGTTGTCTTTTTTAAAAAATAAAAATGCCTCTTTTAGGGGCGCTTAAAAAAAAAGAAGAAGAAGCGGAAGAAATAAATGATTTATTCTGGATTACAAAATATTTGACTTTAGCATAACTAAATTCTATTTGTCAAGGGCTTGGACTCTCTGTTCTTATATTCTTCAGTATATCATTGTTATTGCAGGAGTGATTTACTTATCTCTAACTAATGTAAAATTCTTGTTTTAAGTTAGTGGTAATGTTCCCCTGTATCCTTACCTTTAGGTTTTAGGAAGTAGAGTATAAAACCAATAAAATATTATTAAAAAAAGAAAGAAAAATGATATGCCATACACTCTGAGAATAGTATATGTACTGTCTCATGCCAAGGTGAGCTATATTCCACAGGTACTCTCAGAAATGGAATCTTTAAGCTAGAGTGCCAGGAACCAAAGGCCTGTACAGCCAAGACAACTGCTGAATAGAAGTCCCTGGAGCTTTGGCACAGGAGATTTGCTCATTGTGACCTAGAAGCCATCTTGAAACTACAAACAAAGGAATTGGTAACAGATATCAATATATGTGAATGTTCTAATGATAATCCATTGTGTGCAAATTGTATCAAGGGAAAGGCAACTTGGCTTCTGTTCCCAAATAAAGTCAGAGATGCTCTAAGCAACCACTTAAGCTAATTCAAACTGACTTATGTGGGCCTATCAAACCAGAATCAACCAGAAATAACATACATTATCGTTTATTGATGTTTTTTCAAGATATACTGTGTGTTATTTGCTGAAGGAAAAATTGCAAACTGAGCAGAAGCTGAAAGACTACATTGCCATGGTTTCTAACAAGTTCAACAGGAAACCCCAAGCCATTCAGTCTGACTGTGGTAGTGAATATATGTCTAGATTGGTGCAGGCATTCCTAAAGGAACATGGAATCCAACTCAAACTTATTTATCTCACCAAAACAGAATGGATTTGCTGAATGCAAGAATCACTCTATAATGGACCTGGTCAGATGCATGCTCATTGATTTGTGCCTTCCCTACAGGCATTGGGGAGAAGCTGAAAGTTTACTTTCAAAATAGATTGCCAACCAAAGCCACAGAGAAAACTCCTTATGAGTTATGGCATACCAGAAAGCCAAGCATAGAACACATATGGGTATTTGGATCCAAGGCCTATGCTCATTTACCAAAAGAAAAGAGATCCAAATCAGACCCTAGGGTTGAAGAGTGCATCTTTATACTCCAGAGAGCGAAGGATACAGAATTCTAGATCCAAACAGTAACCAAATTACTATAAGCAGAGTAGTGCAGTTCGATGAGCAACCAAGGAACAACCAGACAGCTGTACCAGATGACTGCCCAGAGGGAGATGGCAACAACAACCAGCTCCTGGTGTATCACCCAGAGTCAATGGATGCAGTCACTGCACAGACACAAACAGATGCTCAACCAGAAGAAGATGTGAAGACAGAAGTTCCTGAACCAACAGGTGAGCCAACGGAGATGGAGACTTCTGCGGAGGGAGACAAGACCCTGGACCTCGGATGCTCATCACGGGCCAGCAATGGATTCCAAATGAGAAACTAACCTACCTCATAAGAACATTGCTACCACATGAACCAACATGTTGCCCCACAGCAATAATCTGAACGGTTGTCCACAGGTAAGTGTGCAGTGAGGTCGCTTCAAGGTGTGCTGTCTGGTCACCTCTTGACATGACGATTTAAACTGCTGCAAATAGAGGTGCCACCAGATCATGCCAAGCCTCCAACATGACTGCAACCTGCAACCTGCAGGTCTCTCCTGCAGAGACAATGCCCTCATACTCTCACACACATGATGCCAGACAAGGTGGCCATTTGTGATAGGGAAAGTACTCTTTAGCTTAGGCTTCTTTGGCTGTGATCACACACACTATATAATCCACTTTCAATATATTTTCTAACTGGATTTTACCGTGTGTAAACTTTACAGGTAAAGTGGACTGAAATTGGATTATTTAGTGTGTGTGACTGCAGCCTTTCTCTTCTTTTGACTGCAACCTAAATGTGAACTGCATTGTCCTGAATAAATGTAAGTTTACCTTTTTTGCAATATACTTCTTAGGAGATTTATTTATTGTGCTCAGTATTACACTTATATGACTGGGAAAACTCTGTTATATTAATCAGACATCCCAATACACATGATACAGGATGGAGAATGAAACTAAAAATGATATACTTCTATGGAGAAATCAGGAGGTTCTAACATACAGTTCAATACAGCAAAAGCATTTCGGTTTTTTTAAAAAGTCTTGTCTATAATGTGACTAAATAAACATAAATGCAAAATACTTTATCTTCATTAGATCTATAAATGCTGCATATGCAGATATCATTTCCTAAAGCATTTTAAAACTGATCACTGATGGTAATTTCTGCATAGTAGCTATACCTTCAAGGAACATATAAGTCTAATTTCTTCCACCTCCTCCTTTCAGCTTCCTTGAGAAAATCCATTGTGAGGAGCTGATGCACACAAACAGCCTGTTGTGTAATGAGAGTTGCCATACAACACAACATAAAGCAGCCTTCATATGGCTGCCATTTTGTGTGTACCAGCTACCCCTTCTGTCCAAGACATTTAGAATACAAACATCTCTAGTTAAAGTACACCTGACAATATCTCCTGCCATGTTTCTCTAATGTTCCTTTAGTTTTGCCACTTAGCAGTAGTGGAAGAGTAAGCAAAGGGAAAGATGGACAAACAGAGCAATATTAAGAACTTTTAAAGTGATAGACTGGATTTCCAAGTTGCCAGATTAGCAGCTCTACCTGGAACTGGGCTATGTTGCTGAGACAACAGAAGTCTCATGTCAGCTTAACCTACAGATGCCAGGTCCTTCCTAGTCTCTGCCAGGGGACTTTGAGTGGCGTTTCTGGAGGGGGTGGGGCATCATCACATTGGGGACCTGCGCCCTGCACACCTGTACTCCAAGTGGTGAATTTTCCGCTTAGAGTGCAGGCATGTGGCCAGTGAACACCCCTTTTCCTCCCTTCCTGCAAGATTTAAAGGGCCCTCCAGCTGGCCAGTTGGCCACATGCTCCCACCAATCAGCTGGAGGGCCCTTTAAATCTTGCAGGCAGAGAGGGGAGAGAAGTGGCCACCGGTGGTCACTGTTGGGTGTGGGATTTAGGGGTGTGGCTTCCCCTGCTGGCCAGCTGGCTGGCAGTGGGCAGGAGCCTGCAAAGTCAGGGGATCTCCTGCCCCCACCTGGGGACTGACATCCCTAACTTGACCTGAGAAATAGGAGGAGTTCCCTCAAAAAACAAAAATGATAACAAGAGCCAAATTAGAATTTACTCTGAAAGTATATTTACCACATGGGGGCATCAACTGTTTCTGTTAGCGCCAAAGATTTCTGCTGGACCAAATGACTTTAAATAAAGCTAATAAAAAAATAATAAAGGGGGGGGAGAAGTCTGTTATAAAAATATTGCTAGAACTAAACTTTTTTTAAAAAGACAGCGCTGAACACCTACAAAAGGAATAAAGAATGATACACTGACCCTTCTCCATGTAAGGTTATTTTCCTTTATATATGAAGGATCTGTATGTGTGCTGGGGCATCATGGTGAAACTCAGTGGGTATGGGGAGAGGTGGGTGTCTCAAGGCCATCTTCTGGAAACCTAACTGCAGTGAAACAATCAAATATTTGCCTCATTAAAAAAACATTTCCAAGCTGGCTTTCAGCAGATAGTCTCAAGATCCCACTTTAGAAGGCAAAAAAGTTTGGGGTGAAAGGGCTTCATCATGAATGAAAAATGACAATGGTGCATGGTACATATTAAGAAGCCTCTGACACAAGCTTTATAAAGTAGAAAATAGAGGGAAAACACTGGATTTGGGGATTATTACATTCCTGACATTTTGGGTGATTCCATCAACCACAAGAAAAGCCCATCATATTAACAAAATAGAGATTAGAACAGAGACTTAAATAAGGGTAAGTGGTAGATTCAAATTCACCATTAATATATTGATTTGGCTACCTCTGCAATAATTTATTCTTTGCTGTTAATTTGTTAAGTGCTTTACAGTTTTCATAATGCTAGTCTTCCTAATGTTAGTCTAGGTAGCCTAATATTATTCTAGTTTTACAAATGGGGAACTGAGGTACTGACAGCAACTTTCCTAATGAGCCAACTGCAAAAATAGAACTTGAACCCTAACATGAAGCTCAAATAAACCTACTCATAGATTGCTGGAGAAATCAGAACATTTTCTTCTCATGCATATGATGGTTGCTGTGATGGACTGCACTTTTTAAAAGCTTAGAAGTGCTGTGTAAACAGATAAAGGACTGTGAAGGGTTAATTCTTCACAGAAACAGAGAGCCTTACGTGACAGGCTGCTCCAAGCAATCTGATTGGATAGCATCATCTGAGTAGAGAAAGTCTGCAGAGGGCTCGATGCTGAGGAGAAGTCAGTTAGATTTCTGCCTTAGCTGAGAAGAGTCAAATACTGAGAAAGTCTAAGGCCGAGGACAGACTGGCAATTTGCCCCGGGATGGGACCCGGGCTGACAACGACTCAATATCGGATTAAATGGAATGTTCACACAGGCACATCTGCCTGGCGTCCCCCACGCGGAGCTTACCGGAGCCCTCGCGCTTTAGTGCCGGATTAAAAAAACACCTGATAAAAGCCTTCGCAAATCCAAAAGCCTGCGTTCGTCGCGCGTTTCTCCGCTTCCGGGGAGTCTGGACGCGCAGGCGAAAAGCCGGGAGCAACCCGCGTTGGGCACGAGGCAGCAGCACTGTGATTGGCTGCGCTCCGCTACACTGCCCAATGTGGTGCCGGCATTGCAGGGCAAAAAAAAAACAGCAAAATGCACTTATGCGCATGAGCGCATGAGCGCTCATGCGCACATACACCCATACACCCACAGCCGAATTAATGGGGAAACGGCGAATAAAGCACACCTCCGGCGCGGCAGTCTGAACGCTCCCGCGCGCCTCCATCCCGTATCTTCCGGCAGCGGCCCTCGCTGTGTGGACGGGAAAACCCGGTATAGTTTAATCCGGGTTTTTTTTGCTGCGACTGGCTACCGGGGCAAATTGCCAGTCTGTCCTCGGCCTAAGTTTAGCCCTGACAGGAAAAAGGCTTAGTGCTGACAGAGTCAGATTTCTGCCTTGACCGAAGACAGTCTGAAATCAGCATTAGCTGAGAACAGTTTAACACAGACAGGAGAACTGGGGGAAAATTTGGCAAGGAGGTTTTGGGATGTAGAAGAAGACTCCCATTTGGGCAAAGGAAAGAAGGTATAGCTTCTAGAGAGAGAAGAAAATTCCCTACCTAGTCAAACAGGGAATTAGCTTTGAAGAGTGAAGAGATCCCTGGTCTGGCGTGGTCAGAAACTGCCTTTAGAAACCTTAAGAGTCAGTTAAAAGCCCCAGATGAGTATTGGTGTTCCAAGAGAAGGGCTTTGGGTACTGGAAAGAGGGTACCAGCCTTCTGGAAACCAAAAGGGTCAGAGATTACTCAAAGAAAGTGTGCTGGAGGGTTTGGGAAAATACTGGAACAAAAGCCTCCCAACATAAAGATTTAAGCCGCCCTGAGCCCACGTCAGAAGGGCAGGATATAAATCCAATAAATAAATAAATAAATAATAAAATAAGTAACTGAGAATAACTTAAGAACTTCTCATTAGCCTGATTCATAAGAACCAAAATCTGTGCGTGTACTGGTTCTACCTCAGAAATTTCAACCCCTGATTTCACCTGACCTTTCCCCTCTATGTTAAATAAAATATTTTGAATTTTAAAATGTCTTAAGTGCCATTTTAATTGGTTTAAGTAACAAGGGTGATCCTGACCCTTCTATCAGGATCCTGGGCTAGGGATGCCAGTCCCTAGGTGGGAGCAGGGATCCCCTGATTTGGTGGGCTCCTGCCCACCATCTGCCAGCTGGCCCACCCCTAAACCCCACCTCAACAGCAGCCACCAGTGGTCCCCCTCTCTCTCCCCTCCTGTGAGATTTAAAGGGCTCTCCAGCTGATCAGTGGGAGCATGTGGCCCACCAGCCAGCTGGAGGCTCTAAATCATGCAGGAGAGGAGAGAGAGGGGTGGCCGCCAGCTGCATGCCTGAATTCCTAGTGGCAAATTTGCCACTGGAGTTCAGGTACACCCCCCCACTTTTTGCACAAAGCATTTAAAGGGTGCAACTGCTTTGAGCAAGAAGCAGGGGGGCGCACCTGAACTCCATGCAACAAATTTGCTGCTTGGAGTACAGGCATGGGTGGGGGTGCCAGTTTCCAATGCGATGATGCCCCTTTTGTGTGATGTCATCACATTGGGAACATCCCTGCCCCTCCAGAAATGCCCCGAATGTCCCTCACCAGGGACTAAGAAGGACCTGGCAACCAATGCTCCCTCTAAGCTGTGGAGGCTTGTGAGCAAATATTCTACTTTGTGAGCTACTGGCATTAAAGCTGAGAGTGAGCAATTTGGCTACTGCATAAATTAGCTCACTCTGGAGCCATCCTTCCTGAACTAAGACAAAAATGTGTGAGCTGGAAGCTAAAAAAACCTGTGAGCTAGCTCACACTAACTCAACGTAGAGGGAACACTGCTTGCAACCCTACCCTGAGCTGAGCCAGGAGTAAAATATCATACTGACACAGGGTGGGACAACCAGAGTTCTTCAGGAAAGAAGAAAATGTGTTACTAAGGTGGCTCAGACAGTGAAGGGACAGAAAAACAGAGGGAAAGTCTTGCCTCTGAGGGAGGAAAGTGGACAGGGTCATCATAGTTGCAAATCAGGTTTCCAAACTCTTGTTCAAAGGAGACATTTACATGTCCTTGATGGACTGGGGAAAACAGTATAACCATATACTCTAACACCTATAATCAAAGAAAACGGCTTCTGTTGGCTTCTAATGAGGACCACAAAAAAAATCAGAACAGCCACAATAACCTAGACATTAAGAGCAAAAGTCCAGTAGCACCTTAAGGACTAACAAAATTTGCGGCAGTTCTTCGGATGCCTGAAAAAGTGAAAACTCATACCCAGCCACAAATTTTGTCAGTCTTTAAGGTGCTACTGGACTCTATCTCTACAGACCAGACTAATACAACTACCCGTCTTGATATATCTCCTGAGAATTAAGGTTAAGACCAGGGGTCATTTCATAGAAAAAGAGGTGCAGGAGCTCATTAGCATAACTCATTAGCATAACTTATTTGCACATGCCACACCCCCTGACATCACCAGAAGTGTGTCAGAAGGCAACACCCACCACTCAGGCTCCATCCCTAGGGACTGTCTTTCCACTCTGGGGGCTGTCATTCCAGTCCCAGAGTAGCCTATCTGGGCCCAGGAGGAATGCTACACATGCTGCTTTATGCTCCTGCTGAAACCTGGGGGCGGGGCTTGCCACTGCCTGTGCTTCTAACTGCTGGAGCTCTGCTCCTGTGCGCTCCTGCTCCAAATGACCCCTGGTCAAGACAGACTAATATGACTACCCATCTTGATATATCTCCTAGGAATTAAGGTTCATACTCTAGAAAAAGAAGGTCCTTCAAGGACCCAGCATTTCAAATCAATTACTTCCTTTTTAAAAAATCAGTTGGGTTCCCATTTGCCCGCTTATAGCATGAGACCTCCAGGTAATTGTGGCCTTTGCTCCCCCCAGTGCTCACTTGGTCAGTGAATGGAACCTGGGCTAGTGCATTCAGGTGCAAAGTACAGAAGCAATGTGCCTGCTTGCTCCTGCTGGCCCTCACAAGTGTGGCCTTATATATCAGGCATATACAGGGTATCTCATTCTAAACTGTATATTCATAAAATGCAACATAAAATACAGACCTCAGAAGGAAATTAATATCCTATTGATATACACCAATTTAGACTAGAAGACACTGACTTGGATTTGCCACACCTGATACTATTAGGGAAATTAAAAAAAACAAAACCAATTTTTATTTTTGTAGCATTTTGCTGAATCACTTCACTTCAATGGGAAAAACTTGCTCTTTAAGCAGTGACTCTGCATAATAGGCATATGTCTCTGTTCACAGTATGTGGTTTTGAGCAAATCCATAAAGCATATAAAGATATAAAAGATGGGAAACATTAGAGAGAAAATACCTCTACAGCACTGAGCTGGAGGGTAAAAAAGGAATCAATTTGAAGCAGTGGTTCACTGAGTTAAAATTCAGCACTGAGAAAAACATACCATATTGTTGACAACTGAAGAGGGGAAAAAGAAATCTGAAAAGGGAGGCCGCTAAGTGTGGCCTTGGATAAAGGAAATGAAACCAGAACCCTGGGTAGGACTTTTTTTCACAGTATGTTAGGCTGACTGCCAGGGGTAATAACTTTCACCAGAGATTTGACTTCAATTCACTGACTCACAAATAAGAACAGTGGTGACTTGGCACTGCCTAGACATAAATTCAAAATAGAATAAAAGAGCATTCAAGAGGGCATCAGTTTTGAAGATGCTTTGCAGATGATGCAACACAAGCTCTAATTAAAGACAGCATGTTTTCTGGTCAACTGTAAGGTTCTGTGTTTGAAAAAGCAACCTGAAGGCAGTTACCTAATACATCAGAATTAGAAGATTATTAGTAAACATATAAAAATAACTGAAAGCAAAGCTCTTTTCTCTGGATTACAAAGACATGGCAGTAATTTAAAGGGAGAAACCATTCCCCTGCTCCCCAATCTGAACTACTACAGAACAAAATTTTCTCTTCAAGGGTGTAAGACAGGTGACCTCTTTACAAGGGTGATATTGGACTATTTTGTTGGCTAAGACTTTGTATATTAAAATATCAACCAGACATAAACACCTGGAATGCTAATGAATCACAAGCAGTGTGCAAGGAGTCGTTTCAAGCGTGTCCAAATCTTAGAACAGCAAGAAAAATAACAAGAGGTAACTTTGAGAAGAACAAATAATCAAGCTAATTAAGATGCACTCAGGCCATTAGGAGTAACACTGTGTTCCTTTGAATGAAGCTTCTAATAAATTTACAGAAAGGCTTGGCTGGAAACAAGGTGAAGGAGGAGATACTATTTCTCCTCCTTACAGAAAGCTGAACTTGGCTGAGTCTTTCAACAAAATTTCAACAATGTCTCACAAAACAGACTGCTGTTATTTCTTATGAGTCTACCTTGAGCCCAGCTATTACCAAGTGTCAGATGCGAAGCTATAGCATTAAAAAATGTAGGAAGGCCGAATGCTTCATACAGTGTGACTTCTGATAAAAATCAGGGTGTGATATTATGTATCTTGTACTTTCTGTGAAATGAGAGGTTCTAGTGATTGTCCAGCTACATTTATTACTTGGCAGTTGGCATGTATAATAAGACAAGAAAAAATTGCAAACATCTTGTTGAGCCCCACAACTGATCCAAATAGGGCTCAGATAATGTGGCAAGCAACATGATTTGATTTTTGCTGTGGAGATCCACATGCTAACTCTGTGACCCCCATGTGATGAAGATCCATGAGGCAACTCACCCTCAAGGGCTGGAGCCAGATATTAGTTTTAAAAGACATAAAGATGATTTCGTAGAGTCATCACTGTCCATGGTGTCCATGGTCTTTCATCCCACTGTTTCCTCTGGTCAAAATATGCTTGGGTTTTGAAACTTAAAAAAATTGCATAAGCAGTGTGTCCAGCTTATGAATGTACTCATGCTGTCCTGTAATATAGTCAGACCTCCTTTTGGTGGCAATTGCTATATATGACTATAAAATAAGGGATTAGCTAGAAACAGAGGACAACTACCACAAGGATGGTGCATAAGTCTGTGACTTCAGATCTAAAATAGAAATGGCTATTCAACTGAATCCCAAGTCAACTGAAACAGCTTATGAAAGACATAGAAATAGAATTTTGTCCAGCAATGATTTCCAAAGCAATTTCCTGCAGCTGCAATTTATTCTCAATCTGAACTCTGATGATCTTCTTGATTTTGCTCTGCTCTGTGAATGTGTAACTGACATGCTACAACTATCATTAACCTTGGGTCCTTACCAGAAACTTGTGCACGTAGGTGACAACTCAGAAGAAATGGTTTCTATGGCACTGACCTGAAATGATGTAACAATCATTCACATTCAAGGTGAAACTATACATTACATGGGAAATTGTGACTGGATCTTCCAAAGTTTTCTTTAATATTAAAAATCAGCTTGGGGAATTAACCTTACCCACACCCTACCCCTTGTGTTATTTCCCTACTAAAATCATACTCTGGAGTTGCTAATAGCAACAGTAGGGAAAAGACAGGTACAGCCTGAGTCCCCATATGTCGGTACTGCTGCTAAGAGCTCAGGGTGGAGAGAAGTTCTTTTTTTAGAAACTGAATGGGAAGAAGAAATAACTTCCCTACATTTCTTCAGTGCCAAGACCCTAATCCACTGCCCCTTCCTCATTGCCAGCTACTTCTTTTGTTAAAGGAAGTGTCTTGAGGTCCAATCACAGATACCCCACATAACATATAGGTTGCTCCCTCAATCTGTCACACTGAAAAACTTTAAATATTTCCAAAGAAGGGAGCACCTGAGAAATTAGAGCTGTTCAGGACCTAGTACATAAAGTTCAGGGCAAGAAGAGATGCGGACTGGAGACATAAGGAAGAGAAAGTGCATTTCCAAAGGTCATGCTCTGGTGCAAAGGGTGATTTCAATGTTTTAAAAATATAGTAAGTCACATCAAGATAGCATAAACTCTGACAAGTTAAATGTCAAGATGTAACAATGCCAAATCAAAAGCAGTTTGAAGAACTGTTCAATAAAGGCAAAATAAACAAGGTGAAGTCCTTTAAAAGTACCATTGAAAGCATGAAGCTTGTCAGAAAATTGGTAGGGCCATTAAGCAACTAAGATGTAAAAGAGTCTGCAAGGACAAAGGTATATTGCAGACAAACTAAATGAATCCTTTTCATGGTTCTTCATTCCAGAGACCTTTGGGAATTTATTCTCATATAAGCTACTCTTTTAAAATGATAGATATGATAAAGTGCTTGAACTTGATATGCCAGTTGAAAATGTTTTTAAGGAAATTAATAGATTAAACAGTGATCTCATTTGAAATCACTGTGGGTAAATTTAAAATAATGGTAATTTCCCCCAGATACCGTAGATCCACTTAAAAGAATGGTTGTCTACTCTGAAAACATTAACAAGACAAAGGAAGTAGGCCTGCCTGTGTGTGCTTAATAAAGATTTATTGATGAAAACCAAACAAAAATATCTCATTCATTAATACAGTTACTATGATTGATCTGAATTGAAAAAGTAATAAGAGTCTATAATATTCATAAATATCTGGATCTGACGATGAGTCTGGTATTTGGCCATCTAGCTTCAAGTTCAAGATGGCGAGATAGAGACAAAAGAGAGAGGAAGCTGTGAGACTCAAATGGTACATTACTTGCAACATCTGTGTATAATTCTGCAAATGATGACATTGATAGATCTGTTTATCAGTCTCACTGCTGGTCTGTGGAAAACTTTGATTTGATTCTACATAAGCTCAGTGACTCCTGGTTGCTTGCAGGCCCATAGCCAGGATTTTTTAATTTGGGGAACCTTTAAATAAGTCAGGGGCACCCCACATACCACCACAAGGGAGTGCCACAAATAGAATAAAAAATTGGAAATTGGGGGCCTGGGCTGGATGGGAAGTCAGGGGGCCTTGGCAGTAAGTTAGGGGGGCAGGCCCCGAGATGCCGCACTGTAGCTATGGACCTGGATGCTTGTTATTCTGTTCTCTCCAATGCTATACTTGTTAGACATATCAAATATTCAGAGACAGGCAGCACCATCACTGGGACAGATAAACATTGGCAGACTTCACACACTGGCAGACAGCACTAGAGCCTGAAACTGTAGAGGAAAATATGAAGAAAAATGTCAAACTTCTTCTGTCCTTGGTTACAATGTCACCTTCATGTATGCACACTGCAATCTATAACACGGAAAAGGAGACAGAAACCAATTTAGGGTCCCATGAGATCTGATGATGAGAATTGAGGTCTTCTGTTTCTTAACAGTTACCTAAAAACAACGGTTGGAGGATCGAACTGGTAGGGAGTGGCCCTTCCATCCCCCTAATAAAAACCCTTCCCCAGCTGATATCATCTCCAGTAGGGGGGAAAGGATACAACCATTTATAGACTAAACTAACGATCAAATAAGATGTGATGGCAGGGAATCACATATATTTTTTCAAATTTCCTCCCATTCACATCTAAAGTGGAGTGGGTGGGAGGCTGGCTTAAACAATAATGGAGAGTGGGTGTGAGGCCAGCTAAACACTGGGGAATTTCAGACAGAGGATATAATCCGGAAGAGAAACGGTTCCCAAACGGTTTCTGGTCTGGCATTTCAGACAGAACCGTTTTAGAACCGGTTCTCTACCGGAATGTATTTGTAATTTCACACAGAAACGCTTCTGTCCCGTTCAGGAAACGGGGCTGAAGCGTTTTACCTGTCAACCGCTTCCAAGTAGTCGTCGGTTTCTTCTCCCGGACCCGATACGCTTCTTTCCCGCCTTTTTCGCGATCCGCTGGCTTTTTTTTTTTCAAACGTTCGCTTTAGAGTGCTATAGCGCTATAACGATATAACGGAACCATAAAACAGCGCCATAGCGATCCCATAGGAATGCTTGGACTCCACTGGGAGACTTGCGATGGCTACATCTGCCACCTGGAGACAAGCACCCCATTGGATAGAGGCTTCTGGCGGGACATCGGGGCACCACTGATTGGAGAGAGAGATGTTGCCAACCCTGCCATGCCCAAAGAAGTGTTAGGGAAGGGGATGGGTTGTCAGGTTGCCACCTGGAGACAAGCACCCCATTGGATAGAGGCTTCCGGCAGGACATCAGGGCACCACTGATTGGAGAGAGAGATGTTGCCAACCCAGCCTGATGAGCCCCCATCCATGCCAAGAGGCAATTGGCTGGCGCACAGCTGGACCCAGGTATAAAGGGCAGGGAGGCAAACCCCTCATCTCTGTGGGTTGAAGTTGGTGAGTGGCAGGCTTGGTGGGATAGAGTGCTTTTGTGTGACTGTGAGAGACTGATCTATTGGAAGGAGGATGAGTGTGACAAGGGGGGTAGCTTGGACAGAGCAGGAGGTTCTTGACCTCCTTGTATTGTGGGGGGATGAAAGGATACAGGATGTCCTGAAACTTAACCAGAGGAATCATTCTGTATTCCACAAAATTTCTTTGGAAATGGCCAAACGTGGCCATGACCGGACGGCAGAGGAATGCCGGAATAAAACAAAAGCTATGAGGATGAGGTACAGGCAGGTTCTGGATGAGAATTCCAGGCCTGGTAATAGGAGAAGGTCCTGTCCCTATTTTAGGGAGCTTCACCAGATCCTCAAAGGTGAAGGATTGCTGAGGCCAAGGGGGAGGTGGCAAGTGCCATCACCTTCCAGGACGAGGTGCCAGGACATTCACAGGACCTCTTTTGCCCAGAGACCGTGGATCTGGAGGACATCAGACCTGGTAAGTCATGTATATAAGGGATGGGGGGGGTGAGTTCACTGTCGAAGATGATGCACAGATGACTGTAGTATGCATGTACAGATCTTCCTTGCTTGATTGCTGGGTGGACCTTTCAGTGAAGTGGAGTGAAAGTTGTTGCTTCCCTAGTTTTGTCTCGGTCTCTCTGTGGCTTGCAAGAATTCTGAACTGGGGGCTTATTAAAATGGACCTTGTTTATGGGTGCTGTCTACCTTACAGGGATGTCGTTTTCTTCTCCAACTGTATTCTTGCAGTGATAGAAAGGCAGGAACCGTTTGGTTTTTGTTTGCCCAAAAAACTCTGTACTGTACCAATTCACCTATGCCAACAGGCACTGCCACAATTGTATTTGATGGGAGGCAAGGCAGCATGTTAGAATTCAGACATGCTTCAAGTTAGAGGACTATGAAGGACAGACAGAAGATTATGCATAGATATAAACTTTTTTGGTCCTAAAGGTGCCACTGGAGTCAGTGTATGCCTATTACACTGTTATTGGTATATAGCTGGTGTGGTCAGGGATTAACCTGGTTGTGTAATCATTTGCATTTTGTTACTTTCATAGATGATCCCTTGGAGGAGGCAGAGGAGGCAGAGGAAACAGTGGCAGAGGAGTTCATTGGTGAGTCTTGATTTAATCCTATATGTCAGCAAGAAATCTGCTCTCTCAATTGCCCTACCTTCAAGTAAAAGGTGCACATTGCACTTTTATTTTATTGGAATTCTAACTGATTCTAACTACAGGTGTAATGCAAACCTGGGGGACAGGGTGGGTATATAATTCCAACAGAATAAATCACTGTTGTGTTGCTGCAGAACACTGCTTGCCAGGGACATTCACAAATAGGAATTTTCACTTTGCTGTTATATTTTATTTCCCAACAGTTCCAAACACCATCCCTGATGAGGAGGAGCAGCCAGGACCCTCTCATCATGGCAACTGTTCTCCACCAGAACATCATGCCATCCTGGAAGAACCCAGGCAGCTCACAAGAGCACAGAGGAAGCGACAATATGGGCTGTATGCTGTGGCAGATAAAATGATGGAACAATCAGACAGGCAGCATGCTGCGCAGTTACAACAAATGGACAGCCACCATGCTGAGCATATGGAGGCGAGGAGGCAGGAGTTGCTGGAGAGCAGGGAGGACAGGGAGTTGCTCCGTGAAGCCATCTCACAGCACAATGAGGTGCTAAGGAACTGCTCCCAGACTCTCTCAAGGCTCACGGATCTGCTGGAGAGGGAGCTGCAGAACAGGCAGACCTCAGCTCCTGAGAACCGTGGGGGTGGAAGGGGGAAAAGGAAAAGTGCGGGGTGTCCAAGGGAGAGACTTTCACCCTAATATTACTAATCTGTTCTGTTCAGAAAGTTTAGTGTTGAGTTGCTTCGTTTATACTAACAGTTCATATTAATTCAGTTCCTAAGGGTGGTTGGGTGGGTATGGGAATCCTAACTTTTCACTATCTGTTCTGAAATAAAAGTTTGCCTTCTTGTTTTGCACTCATAAGACTCTCCTGTGTGGTCTCAATTCTGCCCTGGTATGTGGGTTTTTTTCCCTGCCCTAATATGTTAACAATCTGGGGTTCTCTGGTCATCCCTGCCCAAAGTAATGGGGCGGGGGGGGGGCAATGATCCCTCTAAGCTCTGGAGTCCTGTGAGCAGAAATCCTACTTTGTGAGCTTACTGGCATCACAGTTGTGAGTGAGCAGTTTGGCTACTGCATAAATCAGTTTGCTCTGGACCCCTCCTTCCTGAGCTATGGCAAAAACCTGTGAGCTCAAAGGTAAAAAACCTGTGAGCTAGCGCACACTAAGTCAGCTTAGAGGGAACACTGGTGGGGGATGGGGTGGGGTTATCTAAGAAATCACAGCAGAGAGAGACATATCAAGGGATATATCATTTGCTGACCACTTTTTAAAAAAAACATTCACCTATTGGAACAAGAAATATCAAAATGTCAAAATCAGATCTATATACAACATGAACTATCAAAAGGTTGCCTGGTCATTCCTGGCTACACCACTGCATTTAGGTGGGGAGGTTTATCAGACTGTATAGTTAAAGGTTTAGAATCAATTCCTGTCCTAAGTGAGACATAACTTGAGGAGCCCTCAATGGTTTTGCATGGAAATACTAACTAAATCATGTGTACATCTGATGAGAGTCATGGGGTGGGGGGGCTGCCAGCTCCTAGTTGGGTAACTCCAGGAGATATTGGGAATGAGCCTGGGGAGAACAGGGATTTCAATGGAGTCCTCCATTACTCCCTCTAAGCCATGGTGACCTGTGAGCAAAAAATCAGCTTTGTGAGCTTATTGGCATTAAAGTTGCAAGTGAGCAATTGGGCTGCTGAATAAATTAAGTTTGCTCTGAAGCCATCCTTCCTGAGCTGAGACAGAAATGTGTCAGCCAGAGGCTTACAAAACTGTTAGCTAGCTCACACTAACTCAGCTTAGAGTGGACACTGGCTGAGGTGACTACTGGGGGACTCTGTAGGGTTTTCAAGGAAAGAAGCAGACAGAGGTGGTTTGGCATTGCCTGCCTCTACACAGCACCCCTGGACTTCCTGGCTGGTCTAACCAGCCCTGACCCAGCCAAGCCTCTGAGATCGGGCTGGTCCGGGATCCCAGGGTCTTATGCACTGCCAATCCCACCCACGCCGTACCTAGTATTACCAGTCATGTCAATCCCTAAATGCTGGTCATCAGAAGGAGGATCCTCTTTGCTAATCTGGAAGGACTTGGGGCTTGAAAAAGCAAAAGCAGGCTGCCCACTTTTCAAGAAATGCTCTCCAACCGCGCGTTCCCGCACTTTCACTCTCTAATTTTAAATCCTCCAATAAAACCGCGCGATTCCACACATGACCTATAAGAGCGCTATGACGCTATCGCGAAACATCGCGATAGCGAAAAAACGCGGTAGCGAAACCCACGTTCTTTAATTTTAAATCTTTAAATCTTTGAAGAACCATGGCAGCCCGCCGAAGGAGAGGAGCTTTTTGGAGCGACGAGGAGGTGGAGGCAATGCTCCAGATCCTTATAGGTGGTCACCTGGGCTCCAGAGTCATGCACAGCACCCACGAGGAGAACCTCAGGCTGTTCTCGAGGGTGTCTGTGACACTGGAGGCCAGGGGGTACCATCGAACGGCACTTCAGTGCCGTTCGAAATTCAAGCGGGTCAAGGGGGACTTTTATAGTGCCCTAGAGGCCTGGAGGGGCTTCCCCCCAACTAGAGCCAGGCCACCATACTTCGCGCTCCTGGCTGAACTTTGGGACCAGGCAGACCGGCCTCACTGGTCCCATAGAAGGCACGCTTGTAAGTATGCCCCCCCCCCAAATGTATCTCCTGTCCTTTCCCCATTCCCTAAAATGCAAGAGTGCCTTAAGGGGGGGGATCCAGAACCCTTGATCCCATGTAGTTTGCAGGGGGGATAATCTGCTGGAGAATTGGTGCTGGAGCCTGGGCAGACCAGGGACATCACTGGGAGTCCATCCAGTGAACATATGTAAATGCCTGCATTTCCCTTGATCTTGCACAATTAGTAAACAAACAATAAAAGTGCAGTGCTAATCTTGAGTCCAGTGGGATCTTTCAGACCCAGAAAGATTTAGTTGAGGTAGAAGCTTTTGTGTGCATGCACACTTCCTCAGATACAGTGAAGTGTGCATGCACACAAAAGCTTCTACCTCAACTAAATCTTTCTGGGTCTGAAAGGTCCCACTGGACTCAAGAATAGTTTTGCTGCTTCAGAACAGGTACCCCACCTGAATTGAAATGACATGTATGAAAAATTTCCAAAACCAGATGGCAACCCTAGTAAGTAGTGAACTATAAAGGGCTGGAAACTATAAGGTTTAACTATAAGAACTGGTGGTTCAATTCATTTGCATATACCGTTTCTGTAATCCTCTGTAGCAGCCCGTAGGGGCCGGCCTCAGGAGCAGCAGGCACCAGAGGAGGAAGAGGAGGAGGAGGCAGCAGCTGCAGAGCCCCCCTCCCCCAGGACAGGATGAACCTGTGGCTGAAGGTACACAAATGTTCAGCAGGTTGGTGGATGGGACAGCTGGGGAAAATAATACTGGTCACTCAATTCACTGCTCTGAACTGGTCTTCCATGCAGATGTACAAGAGCAGCCAGGGCAACCTGAGGAGGAGCCTGCGCAGGGAGCTGCAGCGCTTGGTAAGCATCCATCAGCAGTACAGGTGACCAGTCCTGAGGAGGGCTGGAGTTTCTCAACAGCAAGAAGGAGGGGGAAAGCAAATCCCACCCTGAGGCCCACAACCCCCAAGAGGTAGAGAGAGGTGTGTGTAGGGACAGAGGAGTTGTGATTTCATCCTGTTTATTTTCTGTGCCCGGTTGTGCCAAACTAGTATATAGTTAAAATAAACCTTTTTTTAGTTACAAGACCTGATGTGCCCTGACCACGTGGTCCTCCCTACTCTGCACATTACCAGAGGCAAAAGGGAGGCCAGGGAACCAAAATGGGCCCAAACCAGAGGGGTTGCCAACTCTCCAGGGGGTGCCCAAAGATTGTGGTACCCGCTTTCCCAGGTTGGGGGATCAGTCAGAGGGGTCTCACTGTCCCTCTAGGAAGATGGTGTGAATTCAGTGAGCAGTGGCACCAAATTACGAAGGGAAATAGCCCCACCAGGCAGTGTGGGCAGGCGAAAACATGGACTTGTGAGCTACAGACCGGCTGCTCAGTCTCCCAGGGCTGTGGGCGGGTCCCCATTTCTTCACAAATGAGGGGAAGGTGGCATGGCAGGCTAGGACAGCCTGTTCAGTCCATGCTGAAAGTTCCAGGTTCAGTCCTAAGGTGTCAGGTGATACTACCCAAGCCTGTGCACCATGAGAATCTCTTCCATTCTAAGAGGATGGAAGCGAATTGGAGGCACCAAAGAAGCTCCCTGTGTTCATGTATCTATTGATCACCTCTGTATTTTCAAAAGGGGGAGAACGGCCACCAGGGCATTTGCAGATGGAGGCGGTCCTGGAGCCCTTCCGCATGGAAGTGCGGGCCAGCTGTGAGTAACAGATGCATGTTTTCTTTAAAGAGGGTACGGTGGGTGGTGATGCATTCTATTCTTGGTGCTTGGGAGGGGGTCAACAGTGGGAGGGCTTCTAGTGTCCTGGCCCCACTGCTGGACCTCCTGCTGGCACCTGGATATTTTTGGCCACTGTGTGACAGAGTGTTGGACTAGATGGGCCATTGGCCTGATTCAACATTGGCTTCTCTTGTGTTCTCTTATGGGTGGAATACCGTAAAGTCCAGCAATATAAACTAACCACTGTGCCTTTCCCCAACAGTGGATGCCATACACCAGCGCCTTGAGGCCGTGGAGGGTGCTGTCAGGCCTCCTGTGGACCCACCAGAGGGGGATGCTGGTGGCCACTGATATTTGTATATAGTTTATTATTCTGTACATAGTTCATTTTCCAACCGTTTATATTTCTTGTTGTATTCTGTTGTCATTTTGTTCTACCTACTAAAACTTTTTACAAAAGGTGAATCATGGTTGTCAGTAAGTGATATATCCCCCTTGATATGTTTTAACCTCTGCTGTGCAATGATACCTCTTGCATCTCTGCTGTGATTTCCTAGGAGGAGTGTAGTGTGATAACCCCCACCCCCACCCCCTGCCCCATTACTTTTGGCAGGAATGACCAGAGAACACCAGATTGTTAGCAAACCAGGGCAGCAAACCAGGGCAGAGATGAGACCACACAGGAGAATCTGAGTCTTATGATTGCGAAACAAAAAGGCAAAACTTTTATTTCAGAACAGATAGATAGTGACAAATTAGGATTCCCATACCCACCCAAACCCACCATAAGGAACTGTCTTAGTGTGCAAAAGGAAGCTGCACTTTATTCAGTGTTACAAACCACAGACATCAATGCAGCCCGCACCCTTTGACCCCGTGCTGTGTGTCTGCGATCAGACAGTAGATCAGGGGGGAACAGGTAGTACTTGCATGTCCCCTGAGCCCAGGGGCTCAGCAAAGTGTCCCTTTTCTTCACAAATGTTATGGAGAACCACACATGCTGCAGTGATGGGGGTGAAGTCCTTCTCCTGGAGACGTAATCTTTTACTGAGGCATCTCCATCTAGATTTCAGTCTTCCAAATGCATGCTCCACCACAATACGTGCCCTGGACAGCCGCTTATTAAAAAGTTTCTCCATCCGGTCAGTGGGGGTTCTGAATGGTGTCATAAGCCACCCTCTGATGGGATAAGCCCCATCAGCCAGCATCAGTGGGGGGATAGTCACTCCATTCACAGTGATGGTGGGGTTCCCTGGGACAAACACCCCACCATCCATCGCCCTGCAGAGCTTAGATGCCCTGAAAACACTGGCATCATGTCTCTTGCCTGACCTGCCAATCTCAGCATCAATAAAACGGCCTGTGCTGTCCACCGCTCCCTGAAGCAGAATGGAGTGACCGCCTTTCCTGTTTATGTAAATGTGTGCCCGATGAGCTGGGGGAGCCACCGGTATGTGGGTCCCATCGAGTGCACCGATGCAATTTGGAAACCCCAGTCTGGAGAATCCATCCATTATCTGTATGGGAAGAACAGCAATGATATCTGCAATAAGTTTTCAATTTAATACCAGGAATACTAGCTACCTGCTACTTGTGACAATACCTTCAGTACAGACATAGAAATGGGGAACAAACGAAGGCCACTAGGTATATGACACATATCCACATTGCAGTAGCACAAATGCCATTACAGAATAGTGAGAGTAAGTATCAATGGAAACAGCAGGGAGTTACTTAGGGCTAATTAATCTGTGGAACCCAAACCACAGTTTTGTTCTTCCAGAACTATAAGACCATCACTCACTAGTACAGTTAGTCCCTCTCTCCCACCCCTTGGTTTATTACTGAACCTACAGATGACCCTTGGCAAGCATCTGTGCAAAAAGAACCCCACTGAACTCCTCCTGAAAATAAAGAATCCATACTCACCGATCCAACCTCATTGCCAAGGCAGACCTTCTTTTTGAAGAGCTCCTCCAAAATTGCTAGGCACACCTCCTTCACAATAAGGAATCCGGTTGACAGGCCCACACCGAACTGCTGTTTGAGGTTCCGGAAGTATTCCTGATTGGCCAGGTACCATAAGGCGATGCCCAGCCTTTTCTCCACTGGTATGGAGACTCGAATGTGCGTGTTCTGCCGCTCCAGGCGGTGCCTCAGGGTGCCAGCCAGTTCAAAAAGGTTGCCCTAGACATCCGGAAATTCTTGAGCCAATCTTCATCAATCCATCTGCCCATCACATCGCTGTCCCACCAGTCCGCACTCCTCTCTTTCACCCACCAACGTCGAGGGACTGTATGGGCAGCAATGACAGGTGCCCATGCCCTGATAGATGCCCTCCGGTTGTACCTGAAGGGTGCATGGGTCATGGCAGGCATGTCAGTTCTCCTCCCCCCCCTCCTCCTGGAGAGATGGAGGTAGTGCGTAAGCACCTCACTCAAAGCTGCTGTGCTGCTGATCATCATCTGCAACACCTCCAGGATCAGTTGCAACAAGGTAGTTATGGAGACCATGACTATGAGCTCAGTAATCTCTCTCACAGTCACACAAAAGTCACACACAGTCACACACTCTATCCCACCAAGCCTGCCACTCACCAACTTCAACCCACAGAGATGAGGGGTTTGCCTCCCTGCCCTTTATACCTGGGTCCAGCTGTGCGCCAGCCAATTGCCTCTTGGCATGGATGGGGGCTCATCAGGCTGGGTTGGCATGGATGGGGGCTCATCAGGCTCTCTCCAATCAGTGGTGCCCCGATGTCCCACCAGAAGCCTCTATCCAATGGGGTGCTTGTCTCCAGGTGGCAGATGTAGCCATCGCAAGTCTCCCAGTGGAGTCCAGGCATTCCTATGGGATCGCTATGGCGCTGTTTTATGGTTCCGTTATATCGTTATAGCGCTATAGCGCTCTAAAGCGAACGTTTGAAAAAAAAACCGCGGCGGGAAACGGCGGGAAAACAAAGCGGTGCAGTCTGAAATGCCAACCCGCTTCTGATTCGGCTCCTTTCCGGTAAGGTCAAGCCATGTGTGAAATGGCAGCCCTGTACCGGTTTACTTCAAGACGAATCAGAAACGGCTTCAATCCGGCAGAATCTCGGTAATGTGAAATTCCTCACTGTGTCCTTCCTGTGCTTAACTCATTGTCCTGTGATTCTTTCAGCATTTTCTCTCCAACCAACCTCACTTCCAGTTGCAGAGTTGGGTTGAAAGAAAACTGCTTCAAGTACAGGAGTGCAGTGCGATAATACATGGGAAGGGTCAAGATTTATCTGTCCTTCCCCAATTTCATTGTGCTGTTTTGGTTTAAAAATAAAGGGTTGGATCCAGGCAGGTGTTTTGTACTCTCTCACCCAATTCCCCCTCTTATTACAGTTCCCACTCACATGGCTTTTGTCCATAATTCCCAGAATAGTCTTTGTGGTGGTCAATGGGCACTCCCTCCTTTCTTTTTCACCAATGGGAAAACCAGGCAGATCCAACCCATAATCTCGCCCCTTGCAGTAGATGAGAATCACTTCCTCATGTATTATTTCAGCTGTCTTAAGCTGTTAAAAGTACTCCTGTGTGCCTGCTCTGCAAGTAATAATTTTAATTGCCTACACAACAGGGACATTCATCCAAATTGGATGGGGTAGGCAAGGAAATGTTATATTTCAAAATGTGTTTTCATGGTGAAGCCAATGGAATGAAAACATGGATATCCTTTTTTATGATATCATAGAATAACCAACGTCACAGTGAAACAATGCTATTTTTTTTAAAAAAAACATTAAATGAACTGAAAACAAATGCAATCTTTGTTCATGTGCCTACTGCAGAAACCATTGCAGCTAGAGCAGAGACCCTACAGTCTAACTTATTGGTTGGATATATGATAGCTGGAAATATGCCTTAATATCAATTTAAACCCATGGTGTTTAGAAGTCAGGTAATTCCCAAGGGCAGCATTTCACTTTTCTAATTTTCCTGCAGGGTCTCGAAAAGCATTCCAGTACCAGTGGGTCACTAAGGAGAATTTCAGAGAAATGCATGGCTGACCATCTCTGCCCACTACATTCAAACTAGGACCAATTTCTCACTAGCTGCTGCTCCGTCCTCACTCTTCCTTTCCCCCTGATTCTATGTGTCAGTTTCCCACCACTTGCTGTGCAGCTGCATTTTGCCCCACAGTTTCACCCAATTTCCCCCACATCTTCTCGATCCTCAAAAAACAGGATCGAGAAGACACGGGGGAAATCGGGCGAAGCTGCGGGGCAAAATGCGGCTGTGCAGCAAGTGGAGGGAAATTGACACATGGAATCGGGGGAAAGGAAGAGCAAGGACAGAGGAGCTACTAGTGGAAAATTGGTCTAGTATTGTGACAAGGAAGCTATCATAGACCAAGGAAATAAATAGTCACGTGAGTATGACACAATATGGTAAAGCCAGGAGTAAAATAGCGGGGATTCTAGAACAAACCAAAAGCCTGAAACTGAGTGAGAAAAGGAAGAAGGGGATGAATAGACCAAAGTAAAAAGAAAAAACCCACAAGAATGTGTCTGAAGAGAAGGAAAGGACCCGTTTAGCCCATGCTGTTATTCCAGTACAGCCAATGGGGGGGATGAGGTCAAGATTTCATGGTTTACTTTAGGCCATCCATTGAGCTCATGGCCACACTGAAATCATCTGACCCAGTGTCTTCAGCTCATTCTTTGAACCACAATGCTTTACCAGCTCTTCATCTGTTACTAAAGTTTCATTTGTATCTCATCTCATCTTTTATATATATAAAAACCCCAACAGTTCTGTGATGCAGTGCCCCATAGAAGAAAAACAGAGAAGGAAGCAGAGATGTGCCAAATTTCTTTTCACACATTACACCATAAAGCAAAGAGAAGAAGTGTAAGCATGATCATGCTGCTGTTTTTCCTGTGTGCCTTAAATAAGCCAAGCCTCTTCATATGCTGAATGCTTGGATGATACATGAAAATATACAGGGAGGGAGGAATTGTAGGTAACCTCTGTAATTTCTTATGTACATTTTCTTATATATCATAATACTTTTATTAATAATGATTCTGTTGCTAGCAACACTATCTGTAAATGTGAACTGAATTTAATATGCTGTAATTCAGACAAATATCTTCCTCTGATTTGAAGAACACCACAAGCTGTTAAATAGTTTCATTGGTTGTCTTGTCCAAGAAATGGCATTCAAAATTTCTGCAGTGATTCCCAAAACCCCTTCAGGGGATGGGCTGTGGCTCAGTGGCAAAACACCTGCTTTGCATGCAGGTCCCAGATTCAGTCTCCAGTTTAAAAAAGGATTTCAGGTAGCAAGTGATCTGACAGATATTTTTCTGCTTGAGTCCCTGGAGAGCCACTGTCAGCCAGTGCTAGATGAACCAATGATATGGCTCAAAACAACACAGTTTCACATATTCATGGGTACCATAAAAGTGCTCAGTCCTCAACCTCAAACAGTATGCGATGACAGCAGCTAGTGTCTGTTTGCTTGTATAGAAATAGGGTGTGCATCCAAGTTCTAGGGAGAACTGGAAAGTAGGACAATTGCATTTATATGGAGGTAGCAGTGATCCAGAGAAAAAGAGGGATTTCAAACAATAACTGGCAGCCTGGCATAGTACAGACATTTCATGGTGTAGGGAAATTCTGTTTTTTCATTGATAGCATATAATGAGGGGGAAAAGAATGGTAGTCCTGGCATTACTCATTGCACCGTCTCCCCTGGTCAAGCTTGCTGCTACCTTTAATAGAGTAGGAAGGGCACACTGACATATTAACAAGAGAGTACATTCTCAGAACACTGCAGTGCTCCTCATTCGAGTTCCGTCTATAAATCTTGTGTTGGCAGACAACCTTAGAGCTGTCAAGGGAAACATTAGGTCCCTCAGTTCCTCTAAGCATTCATACTCCTGTCCATCTCCCAGCACAAATTTAAGCAGCTTTGGAGTTGTTTTAATTGTTGTGGCTTCTCCAGAAGCATCCTGGGAATCTGTAATCTTGGAAATTTGTGAGTAGTAGAGATCTTCCTATTCCTGCCTAAAATTAAATTCTTAAGGTTTCTTAACTGAGAATCAGTTCTAGGATTGTAATGGCTTTAATTCTCCCAAGCTGATAAAAAGCACTTTGCTAATCAGATCTTGGAGTAAAATAGACTCCAATTTAATCATAGTAATTTAACAAAAATCATGTATTTGGCAATCACCCTAAAATGGAATTGTATTAAGTATTATGATTAATAAGAACATAAGACCAACCAATTTTGCTAGATCAAACCAATGGTTCATGTAGTCTAGTAACCAGTTCAATCCTAGTACTAAGAATTACACTCTTCTGAATCCGTTGAAGACAATGGGTTTAGAAGGGTGTACTTCCATTTATGACTGCATTGTGAATCTTATAATCTGCTTTGAAATTCTCTGTTAGAAAAGAAGTCCATAATGAAATATTGGCTCACTAGCCATTATTCAAACTCAATGTCTAGATAATATTTAACAACTGTCCTCTATCTGTCTAGAGATCACAGCAAGAAGTACACAATCCACACAAGAAGGATAGGGCCCCAAAGGTCTAGATGATACAAGCCATTATGTACTTTATACATAAAATACAGCATCTCACATACATAAAATACAGCATCTCACATTCTCTCCAAAAGGCAACAGGATGGAAATAACAATACTGTATGATATAGGCTGTATGATTTTTCTTGGATGGCCTAGGCTAGCCTGATCTTGTCAGATCTCAGAAGCTAAGCAGGATTGGCCCTGGTTGGATGGGAGAATGCCAAGGAATTCCAGGGTATCTGTGCAGAAGCGGGCAATGGCAAACCACCTCTGTTAATCTCATGCCTTGAAAACCTATGGGGTTGCCATAAATCAGCTGCAACTTGACAACTATGGATGGGCATGGACTGGTTCATGAACTAAAGTTAATGACAACTTTTGGCTGGTTTGTGCTTCATGAAGTCAAGAACTTTCAAGCTGTTCATTGAGGTTCATATCAGATCATGAGCAGATACATTCCCTGACAGACTGTCTCCACTCTATCAAAATGTTCACAAAACTTCAAAGCAACAACTTGGAGGACATCTAGAGGAGCATCTGGGGGAGGTCCCCTGCAACTTTGTTGTCTCTAGCTTGCCCAGGATCTGTTCCATATACTTCTGAACCTCCAACCTGCACTGGTTCAGGAGGTTCAGGAGCATATAAAACAGATCCTGTGCAAGCCAGAAACACCAAACTCACAGGGATCTCTGACTTTCCTCTACCTGCCCCAAGTTTGGTGTCTCTAGATTGCACAGGATCCATTTATACACTCCTGAACCTCCTAAACTTGTGCTTGTCAAAATGACCATTTTGACAGGCACAAGATCAGGAGGTTCAGGAGTATATAGTATGGATCCTGTACAAGCTAGAGACACCAAACTTGGAGGGCAAGTAGAGGAGAGTCATCTGGAGATCCCCATTGAGTTTGGTGTCTCTAGCATGCCACCGGGTGGTGTTATACCACCTCAGAAACCAAAGCAGTTTGTGAGGTGGCTAAAAATGCATGGTGATCCATGATTTATGAATGGGGCATGTCAGAAACCATGAACCAAACCAAACTGCATTTTAGCAGTTCATGCCCATCCCTATTGATGGCACTTTACAAACACATGATATTGTGATATGCACTATAGTTTTAACAGCCCACTTGATATCCCCTCCAAAATCTGCCTCTGCTTCCCTATATCAGTCATGCTGTAGCTAGTCTTACTTGTTTCAATAATAGTATCTGTTTGCTGTGAAACTCATTGTGTTGTGTTTTATACCAAACCATACAAATGTTGTTGTTGTTGTTCAGTTGCACAGTTGAGTCTGACTCTTCGCAACCCCATGGACGACATCACGCCAGGCCCATACAAATAGCCTTCATTAATTATGCTTTGAGTTCTTACTTTTGTCTGACTTGAAAATAAGTACACTAAATTCATTGGGTGGCCATGAGTTATTTTTATCATGTCTCCTTAATCATCTTTGATCCAAACAAAAGAGCCTCATAGTTCTTAGTCTTACCTCATAGGAAAGGTGCTGTAATGCTGTGATCATTTTTGTGGCCCTTCTCTGCACCTTTTTTAATGCTACAGAATCCTTTTTGAGATACAGCAACCAGAATGACTCACCCCAAACCTGACACACTCCAGTTTTTGTCATGTTTTCCCAAGAATTAGTTTAAAAACTGCTCTATAACCCTTTCCATATTGTGCTAGTAGCTTAATCACATTTTGATTCAAATAGGGCCATCTCTTTTATACCAAGTTAGTTTATCGTAAAATGTCTCTTGTGTCTAACAAATCTGAACACTTACTCTCAAAAGCACTGTGTTATCCATGCACTGATAATCTTAGGGAGCAATCCTAAAGAGGTCTACTCAGAATTTTACTCTAGACTAATCAATAGGGCTTATTTTCAGAAAAGTGTTCTTAGGACTCTACTGTTCATTTTCCCTAGCTGTCCCTTCACTTGGAACAAACAACATTTTTAAGAATTTCAAACATTATAACATTTCTAACATTTCTTTGAGTCCTGGACTTTGACCTTCTGCCTAGCAATGTACTTCCCCCCGTCCCCAGGACCCCATAACTACTGATACAGATAGCATGTAATATCCAAAACCTTTGGCTCAGGGAGGCAAGTCACCATGTAGTCAGAACACTCATCACATATCCTTATCGCTTGAAGAATCCCATAGCCGAGCCCCTTGGCACAAATACAAATTTGCCATCTCATAAACAGGTCCTTTCTGAGGGATTATTTCCCTCTCTTCAGCTTGATTCCTACCCTGAGACCCTTAATGTTCCTGACAGTAGAAGAACTGCCACTATGTGATGAGGGCCGAGTTTGACAGAGAGTTACTATTATATTGATGGAGCTGCGGTGGCTCAAGTGGTTAAGACGCTGAACTGCAGGCTGTGGAAGGTCAGTAGTTCAGCAGTTCAAGACCCGTGAGTGCCGCCTGACGGGGTGAGCTCCCGTCTCTAGTTCCAGCTCCTGCCAACCTAGCAGTTCGAAAGCAAGAAATTGCAAGTAGATAAATAGGTACCACTTCGGTGGGAAGGTAACAGCGTTCCATGCGCCTTGGTGTTTAGTCATGCCAGCCACATGACCACGGAAATGTCTTCAGACAGCGCTGGCTCTTCGGCTTTGAAACGGAGATGAGCACCGCAACCCTAGAGTCGGATATGACTGGCTTTCGAGCAAGGGAACCTTTACCTTTACCTTTTACTATTATATTTATACCTAAACTCACTCCCTGATATTTTGTGGTTGGCTCCACCTCCTGAGACAGCCACTTTGTGGTTGACTCTGCCTCCCTAAGTCAGAATTCTAAAGATGTCCACAAGCTCAAAAAGTTTGGGGACACCTGCTCTCGCAGTTCCTTAAAAGTCTCACCCATATCTCTCTCTGCTTGCCTCAGCTTGGCCTTGGGTATACAGTTTTTCTCTGAATGTCACATACTAAACACCCACAAGTTCAACCCAACAGGCAGATAGTCTTATATGTGACAAAGTTGTGCAATACACAGGATAACCACCACCCTCCTACTAACTTCACGGCTGCTTTTGTTTTTTTAAGACTATTTTTAACTTGAAACTCACATGTTTGTTTGGAGCTATGCAAAAAACAGGATTACGAAACTGCGGGGGAAATCGGGCGAAGCCGCGGGTCAAAATGCAGCCCCGCGGCTTCGGCTGTGAAATTGACTAATAGTATCGGGGCAAACGGCGGCACAACCCCGAGGCAGCTTTAGTGGGAAATCACCCAGAGATTAGTGGTTTGGTTCATTAGCTGTTGAAGAACTCACACATTTGCTTAGCTTGTTTACCTCTGTTCTTCTCCAGATGCCTTTGCTTCTGTGGTGGCAATGGCTTTGTTGGTGGGGTCTCTTGCTTGCTGGAGCTTGCTTACAGTCTTGTCCCAGATACATAGTCATGGGAAGAGCTCCACCCCTATGGGAACCAGTGACGGGGATGGGGGCTGAGGACAGACTGGCAGTTTGCAGCGGGAGCCGGTCATGGCAAAAAAGCTCTGGAATAAACTGTTCCGGGTTTTCCCGGTCACATGGGGCCAATGGATGGGGGAACATACTGGGAGGAGGTGCGTGGGAGCATTCAGACTGCTGGCCCGGAGGCATGATTGTCAATGGCTTTTCCCCATTAATTCAGCTGTGTGTGTATGGGTGTATGTGCGCATGAGCGCTCATGCGCTCATGTGCATCCGGCCAATTGGGGGAGGATCCCACAGCGCCGGCACCGCATTGGGCGGTGGAGCAGAGCACAGCCAATCATATCATTGCTGCCTTATGCATAACGCGGGTTGCTCCCAGCTTTTCCACGTAGCATTCACACTGTCGGGAGGCGGACAAACGTGGGATAAAGGCACTCTTCGGGGATTTGCTACCACTTTTATGAGGTATCTATTAAATATGGGAGTGAAGCAGAACAGCACGGGTTGCCTATGGGTGGGGAACACCAGACAGATGTGCCTGTGTGAACACCCCCTTTAATCCTCTTTTAAAACATCACTGAAACGTGGCTATAGTGGGGCAAATTGCCAGTCTGAACTCAGCCAGGGACCTAGCAAATAAAATAGCTAATAACATAGATATGTGAATCATAGTACAGAGTACATACTTATGGTGATTCCCAACATTAATTCTGATCCTAAATTCCTAATACCTCACTTATGTACTTTTTCCTTCGACTCAGAAGTATGAAAAGAAAAAAATAAATAATAAGTATCTGTTGTGTCCTTGAATGGAAGTTTTCCAAACCTTTGTTCAGTTGCACAGTCAAGTCCGACTCTTCACAACTCCATGGACCACATAACACCAGGCCCTCCTGTCTTCTGTCGTGCTCCGGAGTTTGCTTAATTTCATGTTTGTTGCATCGACAGCACTGTCTAACCATCTCATCCGTTGCCATCCCCTTCAATCTTTCCCAGCATCAGGGTCTTCTCCAGTAAATGCTCCCTTCTCATTTGGTGGCCAAAGTATTCAGCTTCAGTATCTGGAAGGCCATATCTTGAATATGTGCAGTATTTCCCTGTTCACTTTCATTGGGATCTAACTCACCAACACACCATTTTTAATGAAGCCCTGTGAAACACTTGTATCAAAACATTATAGAACAATCAACTATTCTACTGTACGAGAACACTCAAGACTATGAAGCGGCACAAGTTACATGAAAAAGTTTTATGTATTTTACATGGTTTGAGAGGAGTCTGTTAAGACCTCTAGGACAGAAAAGATGAGTGTGCATGCTCAGAGGATGGCATGGGAAGGGAAAGTCAATTCTGTGTATTTGATTTCTTGGGCTAGGAATCCTCTGATACATCTTCTTACACACCAGGTACAGAATCAACACAGAAGAGGTTTAGCATTTGGCTGGAAGCAAAGGAGCCATCGAGGTGGGGTTTTTTTTTCCTTATTAAATGTGTCTATTTCACTATTAAGGTGAAATTCCCAGCTGCTTGATTCATGTAAAAAAAAAATTGATCTTTCTTTTCTTTTTCTTTTTTGGCAATGGGAGAGTGGCTTTGATGTAGGACTGTGCTGTACTTTCCGAACTAAGAATGTCAGTGGGAGGATTTACAGCTGTTTGAAGTATTCCTCCACCCCTGCAATTGATTTTAATGGAAACAAGTGAAATAATATCCTGTACACATGCATGGGCTGTTCTGAATTGCTTGCCTCTGTGCGGAAGGAAGGTACTGTTATCAAAGTAAAAGTAGGTTATGATGCTATCTGCTTCATGGGGTTTGCTGGATGTAAAACTTGCTCAGAAATAAGTAAAAATCTGCTTGTTCAGAAAAGGCAAAGGAGGGAACTGTCCAGTGGATGATTCTTCTACTTCCGTTGACTGCCATGGATGAATTCGTTGCTTCCTTGCTGCACTACAACTCTTTGTTGAGAAGAATGAGGACCTTGTGTTGGTTAAGTATTTCTGCAGGAATAAAGCAGTGGTTTTAATGTGCTGTGCTCTATTGTAATAGCCAATCGAAATTACTAGTAAGCTGCAGCACTGTGCATTCAACTGCTACAGCCCAACCAAAAAAAGAAAAAGGGGGGAAAGAAACTAAGGCATAGTCTCCAGAAAGTTTTAATGAAGCAATAGTGCAGCAAAGCAGCAGGAAGGAAGGAAGGAAGGAATCTAATACAGATAGAATGTGGGAAGGAAGGGGTGCCGCTGACTGATGAGACCTTGTCATGCCTGCAAGAGAAAATTATATTTGCACTGCACTCCAAGCTGCTAAAGACTGTTCACACTGGCTTAAATCTACTACTTATTGTGTTTTCTGTTGAGGAAAATGGTAGTCTACAGCGGAAAGGTTTCAGGGTCATGCAGCGCTCAGGTTACATTCCAGTAGTACCTCAGAAGATAATAAAATGTGATACTTGTCTTGGCTGGTCTTTCTGGAGTACTTATCCCACGTATATTCCCAAGATTAGTGTGGGGTTTTGTTTAGTGCTGGTCCTGGATACCAAAATATTGCATCTGAGAGCAACAGTGATACTTCCTCTCTATGCACTGTGTAGGATTGTATGTAGTACACAAAAGTGGTTTGTTATGTGTGGTCATCAAGCAGATTCTTGGGATTCTGACCAGTTGCTGACAGTTTTAAAGAATAAAGATGTGAGAGAGATGCAGTACAAATGCTTGACTCTTATATTACACAAAGCTGTTCAGTATTTCATTCCAGCTGTTGTTAACGTGCAATACAGTTCCTCACTGAACAGAATCAGTATTGGCCAAATGAGTTCTATAGAAGTTATTTTCAACCATTTTGCTGCTTTACTGATGATCCTCTTTCTGTACGCATGCTATATGTATGTGTAAATGTAACCTCAGTTTGTGGGTTCTGTGGGGCACAACTGGGAATGAATCTTGAAATAATTCAAAGACAATAAAACATATTTACTTTTCACTTAATATCATATCATGTAACAAAAACACAGAATTCAGTAACACAACATAACAATGATCTTTTAAAGTCCAAACAGCTAACTTTTCCCTCCTTCACAGCTTGCCACCCCCAAAGTTCATCTCCAGCTGAACACTCTGTGCACCTGCTTTGAAGATGAGGGTCCCAAATGAATTCCCCATTAGATGACAATAATTCTTAAACAAGGTGTTAAAATCCTATGATTAAGGTTCAGGCTCCCCAGCAGGGCAATGTTGCTTCCCTCTTCTGCTTTCCACACATTCTGCACCCTTCTGCATCTAATGGCTTCACCCCCTTCCTGGCTCATTCCATTCCTAGTAGGGGTTACATAAACACTACACAAGAATGTAATTTTCTGCTCAAAGCTATAGCTGTAAAAGCAGAGAAAGAGAGAAAGAGAGGGGGGTATAGAAGATTAAAACATCCATTTTTGCCACACAGGAGGGAAAAATAATATGGGTTGGATCCAGCTAGTTTTTTAACTCAGTCTCATTCAATCCCCTTGCTTACAATAGCCCAGATGGCTTTCGTTCATGCAGGACCCATGATCGTCAGTATAGCCTTTTTGGCAGTCAAAGGGGAGCTCTTCCTCCCTTTTTGACTAGCGAAAAAGTTGGTTGGTGTGAGACTCCCCCACTCCTGAGATGGTTTCCCTGCCTTCCAATGTCCCACCAGCAAACAAGGCAACTGGCCTCTATGTGTGTGTGTGCACGTGCGCATGCGCCCTGCTCCTTCACCTTGCTGTTCAGGGCTGCCACTTAGCCCCTCCCATTCTGACCTTCCCCAAGTCTCAGACCAGCCTTGCTTTCTGATCGCATCCCTGCCCACTAGTGCCTGGCTCTTTGCCTTGTTCTGGCTGTGTCAGAGTGACCTGCTTGGATCCCTGGCACCTCCATCTTCTGGCCTTCCTCACATGAGTGAATCAGGGCTCTGGCTATTCTCAGCTTGGGCAGCCGGTGTAGGACTGAGTCAGGACTGGGCACTGGCTCCTGTTGAACCTTCATATTAATATGATCCCTTAGAATTATTTCAATTATATGATATTTCAATTATATGAAATTATATTTCAATATCAATTATATGATATTGATATGACAAAAATATTGAAAATGCTTCACACATATTATTTCAACAATCCATAAGGCAGGAAAGTATTATCCAATGTATTGCAGGAAACTGATTTCTCTAAGGCCACCAAGGGAGTTTGTCATTGAAGTAAAACTGGAATCCAGGACATTCCAAGAAGTGACTGGCATGAAATTCAAATTGGGTTTTTGGAGTATGAGTTTCCTCAGTCCTAAATGCCTCCAAAATAAAGTAAACCAGACCTTCAGAATTTGGGCAGTGCTTCCAGGGGGTCTATACTGGAGTTTCTTCCTCCATCAGGTCTAGTTTGCTTCTCTACCACCGCCTTCCCTTTGCCCAAATTTACATGACAACAGGGCAGGGACAGTGCATGGATCTCTCTTCACTTTCCTTCTATAAGAGACATAGCTGTGTCATAGGCAAAAGAAACCATGGGAAACATCGTGCTCCAGAACTATAACAGCAATCCTAAGCAGGTCTACTCAGAATCCTTCTCATGTCTATTCAATGGGCTGCACTCCCAGGAAACTGTTCTTAGGGTTGCACAGGCACAAGTTCCTTAGGGCTTCTTGTGCAAAAAACCTCAGAAACATGGTAAATGGAAGATCACACCATGTGGAGACACTTTCTCAAGGAATAATTAGGCGAAAATAATAACTTTACAAAATGAAGTCATAAATTAGGTCCAAGACTAAAGTCTAAATGCAGCGAGCTAATTAGCACAGTAGAGTGCAAGGGATGTTAAAGAAGTTACAGACCTGCCTTGTTCGTATGACTGCACATTAAAATAGCAGGTGGTAGCCATTTTAAAATAGGGTCAATTGCTTCTATCACAAAATTCCATTTAAAAATGTCTATTTTATTATATGAATTTGCTTATTCTTGCTAATTAAATGAGTTATCCTGTTTAAAACAATTAAATGTCTAAGAATTAATCCACATCCTGAAATTAGGCAAACATAAAACAATGTGACCTTGTCTTTTATTATTATACAGCAACTTCCCAAGAACAATTTTCTCTTGCCTCTGGCCTCTTATTGCAATTTTGCTTAATACTGATTCTGCAGTGTAGCTATTGGTTGCTGAACATAATAGGCTTCAAATGTGAGTGGGATCAATGGTTACTAGTCACTCTTTCTCAGAAGTGTTATACAGGAAAGTGTGAGACAAGGCAAATAATTATTTTTTTCATCCAAATCCTAAAAACAAAAATACTTTGGCTGAGTTGAGAGACATTGTACAGGGGAAAAAATCCTTTTTAAAAATTGCCTCCTCTGGGAGAACTCTTGCGGCAGTTTGTCAGGTATGAGAAGTCTGCATGCATATTAAAAGAGTCTGACTCATCCTACTAAGGAGACATGCTGAGATACTCTATTTAAATCAGGAGGGCATAACAAACAGGCAGCAGAGGTGTCCTGAAGGGAAACCCTCTGTTACAGAATTAGCAAGTCATGTCCCAACCTTAGCAAATAATGCTGAATTATTTATCTCTTAGACCACACTAATTTTAGATACTTAAACTCTCAGTCCTGCAGAATGATGGAGACATCTGAGGATTCCAAACAAATCCACATGGACATGTGCGGTGACCCAGGGAAGGAGCTCTGTCCTCTTGTCAGTGATGAAGGCTGAAAGCAGCAGGGAGAGCTCCTCCCCCCAAAAAGTGGGGGGAAGGATCATAACTGTTGTCAGCCAGAAAAAAACCTTTCATTCCATGAAAATACTTCACTCTTCCTTGTTTGACCTCTTTCATGTCCTCATCTTCTGCAACCAGGCTGTCTATGACCATAGCAGCCTTCTTCTATCTGTTCATTAATTCCTTCTAATCCTGCAAACTCTACCTGGAAAAGCACTTCTCCATAAAAGGCGTTGCTGAACTTGCATCATCTCACCTTGATCCTACTTCCCTAGTAGTGTGCAAATTCCCTTTATTGATATATGCCTATCTTTTTACACAGAAAAACATGTCAGTTCTCTTTTAATTTAATATTTCTTGTCATCGGGATTGGATGCATCATACACCTTTTCCTACTGGAAAATGTATTGCCATTGGAATTGGAAATCCCTAAACCATGAGGACTCCCATGGTCATTGTCAGACTCCTGCAGCAATCAGTTCCCAACAACTTTCTCGCAAAGAAGTGAAGTTTATTGAGACATTGAAGTATGCAGATTATCTTTACACATCTCGTGTTAGAATTGGCATTAACAATGCGAAGCAAGCGGATATACATAATTCAAGACAGTTCCCTGATGGCCTGGAGCCACTCACGGAATAGGTAAAAGCCCGCCAAAGCTAACAGGTCTAGTTTCCCAAGAGAAAGCTGGTGCTGGACATCAAGGCCAAACGCTCATGTTACAGAGATAAAGAAACACTGAAGGCACAGAGAAAGGAAACCTAAAATTCCAGAGGCACCCCCTCACTCCATGGCAGCTGGAGGCCTAGCTTACAGTTATCTGCATTACTTCTCAAGGCAAGGGGATTTGGCAAACCATCAGATGGCAGGCATACCTACTTACAGACTAATATTTTATGAGCATTCCAGAGAGACAAATCCATTACATAAATTAGGGTACTCTTTTGGGCAAAATTGCTGGGCATGCCTGACCTGTAATCACAGCTAAGGTTCCTTCACCACCATACATGAATGAGACCACAAGGTCTGAGGAGACATTGTTGCCATCCTTCCAACTGCCAGCATGTAACAGGATCAAGTGGAAAGGGCACTGAGGCAACTGAGGCAAAGCTTATGTCTTACCTCATGCTTTGATTACAAACTGAAATCTGATTTTTCCTCAAGACAATTCTACCCCTGTCTTTCAAAGAGGCTGTCCTCAAAATGATTCATTGCTTGGTAAATACTTTTCAATAAAGATAAATTATGTATAAAATACATTCATTCCAGGCATCTTTCATATCCCGTCAGCTGCTAGGGTCTAAAAATGAACTAGTGGATCCATAGTCAGTATATTAGCAAACTCAGAAAAAAATAGGTTGTTCTTTGTTCTTAAAGACCAACACAGGGCCATATGCATAATAGTATGAAAGATGGACTGGATGATTTCCTCATTCTTTTGCACATAAAACATCTTTTTCTTACAGTGGACATTTTTTCCCCAGTGATTTATCCAGCATTGGCTTAAATTATAGTCATTGAGGCTTTGAGTGCTGCCCTTCAAATGATATTCCTTCATTTAACCAATCTCTCAGCGACACAATATATCCAAATATTAAAATTCTGAACTCATATTTTTCACTATGATGCTACCCCTCAAAGTAATTCCACATAATCAAAAGTAAAATTGTAGCCCCTGGTTATGGCTGCAAATTCTCTCAGATTTACTATCAACCCAGTTTTAACCATGTGTTTGTGTCTCTTTGAGGCATCAGCTTACAACTTTGTTCAGTGACGTTGCTGGTACAGCAGCCAGATATCTCCATCCAAAGTACCTGTTTGATGGTCCAGCAAGTCTCAGGAATGAGCAGAAGCTGTTACTGTAGATATGTTTGACAAAGGTTCAGGGATATTTTAGCTTGCTTGTCTCTTCATTGATGTTTTAAATCTTACTAGTAAATGTCTCAGTTTCTAAACAGACACAGAAAATGCCCTTTCCTTAATATAGTTCAATGGTGTCTCTGAAATCAGTGCAAATCCTTAGCCAACTTTCTGTCTGCATTACAGATGGAAATGAATATTCACAGCTGAACTTCATATTAAATTAATTCATTCATTTACATTTGATGATTGGACAAAGTAAACAAGAATAGAAAGTAAAGTTCATTTTTAGCTCTTATTATTATAGTGGAAGTCTTCTATTAACGTAACAAGAAATGGTTCTTGTTTATATAATGACAGAAATAATGTCTTGAAAGAATCTGCTGTTTTCTATTGTTAGAAATCCTTCAAGGCAAACAGTTATAAATGAGATACTACACATATCAACACCTTCAAATTCTGAGCTATGTAATATTTTTTATTTTAATGCTGTATTTTGTTGATGTGTCCATTTTTAAATGCACAAGTGGCATATAAACAGCCTAAATAAATCAATGTGTTTCTTCTGATAATAAATGAATAAAAAATCTGCATAACCAGTACTGTGTTTTAGTTACTGACAGGACAACTACCCTGACAATTTTGGTACAAATTCAGTAGTTATAAGCTTTCCCACTGAGGTTTCAGAAAAACCTTTCCTGTTTTTAAGATTTTGCTCCCAAATTGAAATGTTGTTGCATGAAGACAGATATGACTAGTGAACTAGCCAAGTAAATAGAGAAGTTCCATGTGTGAACAATCGATTGATGGATGATCTTTGGCAGGTAAAATGTCCTCCTTGAGTAGATTGCCCAAAATATCTTCCACAGTAAATGAAAGTTACAGGCAGATGATACAGGGCCATTTTCCAAACATGGTCTTCAGTCTTTTACCATTACACAGCCTGAAAATGTTATTTATCAAGAAGGCTTCTCCCAGCAGTATAAACTTTGGCATGAATTGAAATACATAATTATGGAATTCATTGCCACAAAGTGTTTTGATAGCTAGTTTCTTAGATGGCTTTTAAAAGGACTTGACAAATTCATGGATAGGACAGGGACAAATTCATGGACAAATTCAGTCAGTGGCTTGTAGATATGATAGCCAAATGAAGCATTTCAGAAGCAATGTATCTCTGAGCAATAGCTGCTAAAGAGAAATAGCACTGGAAGACTGTTGTCTTTATGCCCCATTTGTAGCCTTCCCAGACATATCTTGTTGGACGCTGTGATCACAATGTTGAACTAGACAGACATTTAGTCTTCTTGTGTTCTTTTGGTCTAACTGTGAGGATGAAGGCATTTCCTACAAACTCCCCATAAGAACACTGTGGTTATAACCAATGCTCCCTGTAAGCTGTGGAGTTTTGTGAGCAAAATTTCTACTTTGTGAGCTACTGGCATTAAAGTTGTGAGTGAGTGATTCGGTTGCATAAATTAGTTTGCTCTGGAGCCATCCTTCCTGAGCTAAGACAAAAATGTGTGAACTGGAGGCTAAAACTATGAGCTAGCTTGCACTAACTCAGCTTAGAGGGAACACTGGTTATAACAACAAGTTAAACATCATTTTTAAGTTTAAAAAGCCACTGAAACTTTGGATCATTATGTGCTTATTTGCAATTGTTTAGTTCATTTATATTTTTCCTGTTCATTGTAAAGTTTGTAACAAGTTGTCAAGTTTTTTAAAGGTTTTAGAACCCTACCCACATTGTAAGGGGGGGGGGAACCCACACCCACACAGATGAACAGAATGTGGCTCTGCACCTCGACATACTTTCCCTGCATGCTTTCATAGGAGAGAGTAGGCATATATGCTGAATCAGACCATTAATGGAGGAAGAGAATGCCGACCACCTCTTCCACCAGCCTGCTGGTGCTTCTGAAGTTGCCAGCTCTTCCCCCTCATATCCTGCTGTCAGAATATATAGACAATTTATGCTGAGCAACTTGTCATGCTTCTCATTGATTAAAACAGGCACTATTCATAACTTTAAGAGTATACAAAGGATGCTCACGAAACACAGGAGCAGATGATCCCTAGAATATTCTTGCAGTCACCAAACTCTTTGCCATCTGTGCTGTGTTCCACAACATAGCCCCCTGGCAACAGCTGCCAGTGGGCCCCATAGGGAGGTGTTGGAGGACCTCTGGGCTGGGGAATAGAGCAATGAGCAGGAGGAGGCAGTAGTGGGGCAAGATGACAGGGGCAACACTGAACAAGTATGGGAAAACATATCACAAAAGGGCTGCCATACTACCCAGCCCACCAGGCCATTTGGAGGACAAGGGACCAAGGGCTAGGCTGGTCCCTGTGATTCCCTACCCCTAGATTAATACTTTCCTTTCGATGTCTGCCCCTGGATGACAGAGCCCCCCTTAGAACAGGCATGCATGTACCTGGTCCACCCACTGGCCCATCCTCCCTTCACACAGCAGCCAGCAAGGTGAATGGGGGGACTCAGGTGTGAGGTCAGCCTTGGAAATGCTGCCAGACTCCTGATATGTTTTGCAGATGACTGTGACAGGGGTACCTGCACAACCAACCGTAGCCACCCAAGCATGGGCATACCTAGGCCAGAGCCCTCCTTCTTGCACATGTCATCAGGTAGCCATTAAGGAGAAGTCAATGAATGGATGTACTATCCATTTGGATGTACAGGATTGCCAATAGGAAGCTATGGGAAGTGCTCGAAGGCCCACTGGATATAATGGGAGCCAAAATGCCAAATGACTTGCATCAGCCCATTGCAACATATTACAGCACACAAAAGTTGCAATGAAAATGCAGAATAGATTTTGAATTATAGTCTCTGGTCTGAGATAAACTGCTCTAGTAGTGGAATGACAGCCCCTAGGGTGGAATGACAGCCCCCTGGAGTAGTATGAGTGTTCTCCAACTGGAATGACAGCCCCAGAGTGGACTGATGGTCCCTGGGACCATATAAACTTCTCTGTGACTGGAATGACAGCCCCCAGAGCACTGATTCCAGTCCTAGGGGCCATCATTCCACTCTGCGGGCTGTCACTCCAGTTGCATAAAATTCATGCTACTCCTGCGGGGGGGGGGGCATCATTCTATTTTGCAGGCCATCATTTCAGTCCCCGGGCAGTCTATCTCAGACCATGGGGGAGGGGCATGAAAAAGCTAAGGGAACTGACTAGCCATCACACTGGCATATTTCAGAGACGGCCAACGTAAGTCAGTTACTCTGGTGCAGCACCCCCAATGCTGCCCATCTGCTCTTAACTGGAGGTGTCAATAGATGCAGAAGGAAAGTCCAAATCTGTATGAAGCTGTATTAATTCATTGAGCTGCCATAAATCAGAAGTGACTTGATAGCACATAACAGACATACATTATAGTTTGATTTTATATTGTATGTTTGTAAGCTATTTTGACAGTTTTATACCAAAAATGGGAGTGGGAATTAGTAAATAAATATTACTAAATAAGGACCACCTACTCCCATCTGGACTTACCTGACCATCTTTGGCTGCACCTGTCATTGAAGTTGTGGCACCAAAGCAGTCAGAGTCCCTCACCTGGGAGGTGTATCTGTTCCCCTCTATCATAGTAAAGTGGGTAAAGAATTTGACATTCCCTTACTTACCCTCCTTCCTGTTTATTTTTCAGCATCTGTTTTATATGTGTATTATATTTTAAAAGTTGGTTTTAATGTGTTTTTAATTGTTCACTGCACTGAGGGCCCTGTATGGGTAGAATGGCAGGATAAAAATGTTTTATATACATTAAACAATAAAAATTGAAGCCTTGAACACAATTAAATTGAATACAAAGCAGCCTAGTCCTCTTGAATGTTGACCTTGGCTGTGGTCACATGAGCAGTATGCAGCAATATTGTTGCGGTACCTTTGCGGATTTAAAGAGCACAATCAGACAACAACATCTGCCTTCTGTGCCCCAGTCATGGCCACCCCATTTTGCCCCACTTCAGAAGTGGAATAACCAGGCACTGCTGCACTGGGGAAAGTCTGATCTTTACTGATGCCAGTGCTTCCACTTCGCTTTTCTGGCCATCTGAACTCCCCTGTCCCAAACTGAAGCTGGATAGGAAGTCTGAACCAGCAGATCTGTTTCTGCCAGGTTTTTTTTTTTTAGTAGCTGCTGATATTCACATAAGCGCATGAGTGCAAATGCGCCTGCCTGATTTTTAAAGAAAACAACTGGGCAGCAAGCTCCATGGTTGAGGCGCTTCAGTAATGTGGATGGCTCACTACTGGATGAATATGCGGGAAAATCACCACAGGGTGTGCTGTCTGGTCAGTTGTTCCCGCAATATTTTGAAGAAGAGAAGAAGAGTTGGATTTATACCCTGCCCTTCACTTGGCATCTCAGAGTGGCTTACAATCTCCTTCCCTTCCTCTTCCCACAACAGACAACCTGTGAGGTCAGTGGGGCTGAGAGAGCTCTAGGAGAACTGCTCTAGGGAGAACAGCTCTGCAAGAACTGTGACCTATCCAATGTCACTCAGTAGCTGCATGTGGAGGACTGGGGAATCAAACCTGGTTCTCCCAGATTAGAGTCCACACTCCAAACCACTACACCAAACAGACTGCAGACCTTGCATATACAGAATTTTCCCTACATTCTGAGCTACAGAAGAACATCTCATGGAAACTGTATTTTTTTTTTGAAATATTTTTTATTAAGTTTCAACAACAAGCATATACAACAACTGTAACAAATTTTTCTAATATAAAGTAGTATAGCAAACCTATCTTATAACATCTAGAACAATAACTAGACAAAAACAAAATAAAGTAAAATAAAATAAAATAAAAACAGAAACATCTGGAATAATAACAGGGAGTACCAATAAATAATGATATCAATTGTAGTTCAGTCACTACAAAACAAGTATCGCTTGTAACGTAGAAGCAAAATCTTCCTTGTCTGTTAAAAACTCTAGGAACGGAAACCAAACTGCTGTAAAATTAGATTGATACTGTTCATTATTTTTTTGTCTCAAAGATTCAGTAATTTTATCTAACATACACAATTCACTAGTTTTTAAGATCCAGGAATTAATCGAAATTGGACTGGAACATTTCCAGTATTTAGCTAAAGTCATCCTAGCAGCTGCACAGAGGTACTCTAAGAGAGATTTTGAAGCTGCGTCTACATCTAATTGGGGCCATAAATTAAATATTAAAAATTTTGGATCCAAGGGTACTGGATAATTAGTAATCTGCGTCATAATTAATGTAACAGCCTTCCAAAAGCCTTGTATCATAGAACATTTCCACCAAACATGCCAATACGTTCCACCAGGGGTCTTTTCGTAGAAAAACAGCTGCAGGAGCTCATTAGCATATAGTATGCTAATGAGCTATTAGGCTATTAGCATATGCCACGCCCCCTGACATCACCGGAAGTGATGTCAGAAGGGAAAGCAAAAGGGAGGGAGGCATCTTCAAAAGCCTCCCTTCCCTTCCCCAGCTGGCCTGGGTGGGGGAGCTAAGAGAGAAGGGGTTTAAAGTTTAAACTCCTTCTCATGAGAGTTGGGCCACAGAAGGAGGAAAGAGGGAAGGAAGGAGAGAGAGAGAGAAGGAAGGAAGGAAGGAAGGAAGGAAGGAAGGAAGGAAGGAAGGAAGGAAGGAAGGAAGGAAGGAAGGAAGGAAAGAAAGAAAGAAAGAAAGAAAGAAAGAAAGAAAGAAAGAAAGAAAGAAAGAAAGAAAGAAAGAAAGAAAGAAAGAAAGAAAGAAAGAGGGAAAGAGGGAAAGAAGGAGGGAAAGAAGGAGGGAAAGAGGAAAAAGAGAGAAGGAAAGGAGGGGATGAAAGAAATTTGGCGGCAATTTGGCCCCATTATCTCCTATGGGCCATTGAAGTCAATGGTGAAAACATAGGGTATATTCTGGGAGCTGAAGGGGAGGGGGTTTGAGGGAGAGGCTCTAAACTCATAGAATAGCTGATGGAGCCTCTCCCCAAGATGCCCACCAAGTTTCAAGAACATTGGACCAGGGGGTCCAATTCTATGGGCCCCCGAACAGGTTGCCCCTATTCCCTTCATTGTTCTCTATGGTGAGAAAAAAAGTTACTTTTTTCCCACCATAGAGAACAATGGAGGGAATGGGGCAACCTGTTTAGGGGCCCATAGAATTGGACCCCCTGGTCCAATGTTCTTGAAACTTGGTGGGCATCTTGGGGAGAGGCTCCATCAGCTATTCTATGAGTTTAGAGCCTCTCCTCAAACCCTCCCTCCAGCCCCAGAATATACCCTATGTTTTCACCATTGACTTCAATGGCCCATAGGATATAATGGAGCTGAAATTGACATTCAGCTGCCTGAAAGACTACCCGGGACGCCGGCTGGGGGCGGGGCTTGGCTCCTGAGCTCCCGGAGCTGCGCTCCGGTGCGCTCCCCCCAAAAGACCCCTGCTCCATGTTCACCACAATTTCTCCAACAATTAGGAGAAGAACATTTTGTAACATAATGAACTTTGACTGGGGATGGAAACTGTATTTGATATGTAATTAGGGCTGCAAAAGTGTGGAGAAGGCTGTCATTTACTGAATGATGTTATTTATTTCCATGGCATGAAAAAAAATTCAGTTGTCCATTTCCACCCAGTAAGCCTCCATTAAAGGGATAGGGCACTTGACAGCCTTTCAAGCCACTATTAAGGGGACAGAACATCTCTTGTTTTCTGACAGTTGGGAACCTTGTTTGTAATACAGATGAGCACTGCAAGTAGGAAATGTTACTATGCTGTACTGGGTAATTATGAATTTCATTCATGTTTCAGCAGTGAGCTTACACTAGTACTGTTAACGTTTGTGTCAAAACTAAGGGTGAATTCAGTTGTTAATTTTTTACAGGGAAAAAAAAATCCTGGTAATTCTCCCGTAATTGTTTATAGATATTTTCTATATCCTGGAGACAAGAAGATCTCACCACAGTTTCCTATTTTGCATCAGCCTGGGACCTGCAAAACGTAAGGACTGCCTACTTCCACACAAACCAATTAAATCATTATAGGCCCCAGTCACACGCAGAATTTGCTGTGGGAGAGCCACGGGTGGTGGGTGGATTATCGGGGCGCGATCACACCGCAACATCTGGCAAGTGAAGCGCACCCGCGGCCAACCCATGGCTTCCCGTGGAAAAAGCAGAGTTAAAAACTACCTGCTAACAAGTACTATCTTCCATTAAATGCACGGCACCGGTGGGCATCTGATCGCATCCAGCAGCCATTGGCATCGAGTGCATGCATACAAATGCAGTCCTGCTGCATTGCCTCGCCGGTCCTGCTGTGTTGCCCTGCTGGTCTGCTGGTTGGTCTGCTGCCCTGCTGTTGCCCTGCTGGTCTGATCGACTGCTGGAGGCCCGCAGATGGAGCCGTGGGGGGATGTGAGATCCCACTACTGCGCTTCTTTTTGCTCCGCCGCTAAAAGTCTCCCATCCCCTGTGGATTATCCCGCTCATGTGACTGGGGCCATAATCAGCTTTAGAAGCTCTGCTTTGGCTGTCTCTGCCATCTGGGGCTGGACAGGTGGCAACCCCCAAAAAGGGTCTTCTCAGCTCTGGCACCAAAACTGACATTTCCTCTCCAGGAAGATTTTTCAACCCCCCCTCCATCAATGAGTGAGGACTTTTGTCTGGTGTAATCTGGTGTGATCTTACTGAAGCCCTGGCCTGGATAGCCCAGGCTAGCCTGATCTCACCAATTTCAGAAGCTAAGAGGGGTCAAGCCCTGGTTAGTACTTAGATGGGAAACCACCAAGGAAGTTCAGGGATTCTACGCAGAGGCAGGCAACTGCAAACCACTTCTGAACATCTCTTGCCTTAAAAAACCCTACAGGATCACCAACAGTCAGCTGTGACTTGAGGGTACTTGTCAGGCCCGTAGCTACAGTGGGGCATCTCAGGGCTAGGCCCCCTGACTTGCTGGCAAGGCCCCCTGACTTCCCATCTAGCCCCGGGTGTCATGGCCTTCTCCCCCGGATTAAATTGATTTGCCAGTGCCCCCTAAGAAATTTAAATGCCCCCTGACTTAAAAAATCCTGGCTATGGGCCTGGTACTTGTGCATCCTTAAATGATTGATGGAATTCATCCATACATTTTTTGCAGCAGTTAATCAAGTAAAAAGGAAATTCAGTCCCAATTCCGGGAAGCGGTGGCGCAGGCAGTAAGGCACGCCTGCTATGCGACCGGGGTGAGCTCCCGGCCCTAGTCCCAGCTCCCGCCAACCCAGTGGTTTGAAAGCATTAAAATATATAGAGAGCAAGTAGATAAATGGGTACCTGCCTGTAGGTGGCAGGGGGCACCCTCCCTCCTTGGGGTGTGCAGCAGGAAAGCATCGGCAATCCGGCGGGGATGGCGACAGCAGGAGAGGCGGCATGGAGGCAGCGCTGGGTGGCCGAGTCCAGAAGGAGGGCAGAGTCGCGGAACGACGAGCGGCACGTCGGCGCAGTGTGGCGGAGCCAAAAGGGACACAGTCGGAAACTGCAGCCGACGTGAGGCCGTACACCGAAGATGAGGCCTTCCGGGAAGAAAGCTGCTGAGCCGGAAAGAACCTGCCTCAGAACATCATGGATGGAGTGCTGACATCTGAGGCCCACTGGAATAAGGACAAAAGAACTAGAAGATCCTGCTGCCTGGATACTGGTAGGATGCCATCCCCCTATGAATTGTGGCCCTAGATTAGGAATCATAATCCTGTGTAAACCACTCAAAGACCCCTTGGGGTCAGAGCGGTATAGAAATCGAAAGTTAAATAAATAAATAAATTCAGTGTGGCTGGTTGCAGGGCCAGCAGATTGGGTACCTGTCCCTAGCTGTCCCCTTAGCGATGACTCATATAAGCTGAAGCTAAGTTGTTAACCAAATTGCAACAAGGTAGACCAGATGCACTCCCTCATGGATCACTGCCTTGTCGTGGCGAGGGGGCTTGCGTGGTTCAATGAGGCTGTGGGCTATGCCGTGGAGGGCCACCCAGGACGGACAGGCCACAGCAGAGAACTCAGACCAAGCGTGATCCCCTGGAGAAGGAAATGGCAACCCACTCCAGTATCTTTGCCAAGAAAACCCCATGGACAGTAACAAAAGGCTAAAAGATATGACGCCGGAAGATGAGCCCCTCAGGTCGGAAGGTGTCCAATATGCTACTGAGGAAGAGCAGAGGGCAAGTACGAGTAACCCCAGAAAGAGTGAAGCGGCTGGGCCAAAGCCGAAAGGACGCTCAGTTGTGGATGTGTCTGACGGTGAAAGGAAAGTTCGATGCTGCAAAGAACAATACTGCATAGGAACCTGGAATGTAAGATCTATGAATCAAGGTAAGCTTGACGTGGTCAAAAATGAGATGGCAAGAATGAACATTGACATCTTGGGAATCAGTGAACTAAAGTGGACAGGAATGGGCGAATTTAACTCAGAAGACCATTATATCTACTACTGTGGCCAGGAATCCCGTAGAAAAAATGGTGTGGCCTTTATAGTCAACAAGAGAGTGAGAAAGGCAGTATTGGGATACAATCTCAAAAATGACAGAATGATCTCGGTCCGAATCCAAGGCAAACCATTCAATATCACAGTAATCCAAGTCTATGCCCCAACCACTGCTGCAGAAGAGGCTGAAGTGGACCAGTTCTATGAAGACCTACAACAGCTTGTAGAACTAACACCAAAAAATGATGTCCTCATCATCATAGGGGACTGGAATGCTAAAGTAGGAAATCAAAAGGTAACCGGAATAACAGACAAGTTTGGCCTTGGAGAACAAAATGAAGCAGGGCAAAGGCTAACAGAGTTTTGTCAAGAGAACACGCTGGTCATAGCGAACACCCTTTTCCAACAACCTAAGAGGCGTCTCTACACATGGACATCACCAGATGGGCAACACCGAAATCAGATTGACTATATAATTTGCAGTCAAAGATGGAGAAGCTCTATCCAGTCAGTAAAAACAAGACGTGGAGCTGACTGTGGCTCAGATCATGAGCTACTCATTGCAAAATTCAGACTTAAATTGAAGAAAGTTGGGAAAACCACAAGGCCATTCAGATTTGACCTAGATCGCATCCCCGATGAATATACAGTAGAGGTGAAGAATAGGTTTAAGGGACTAGATTTGATAGACAGAGTGCCTGAAGAACTATGGACAGAGGTCCGTGACATTGTAAAGGAGGCAGCACTCACCGCCATCCCAAAGAAAAAGAAATGCAAAAAAGCAAAGTGGCTGTCTGATGAGGCTTTACACATAGCAGAGGAAAGAAGGAAAGCTAAAGGCAATGGGGAAAAGGAAAGATTTGCCCAACTGAATGCAGATTTCCAGAGAACAGCAAGGAGAGATAAGGAGGCTTTCCTGAATGAACAATGCAAAGTAATAGAGGAAAACAATAGATTGGGAAGGACTAGAGATCTCTTCAAGAAAATTGGAGAAATCAAGGGAACGTTCTATGCAAAGCTGGCCATGATAAAGGACAAAAACGGTAGGGACCTAACAGAAGCAGAAGAGATTAGGAAAAGATGGCAAGAATACACAGAAGAACTATACAAGAAGGACCTCGATGTCCTTGACAACCACGATGGTATAATCACTGACCTCGAGCCAGACATCCTGGAAAGCGAAGTTAAATGGGCCTTAGAAAGCATTACTAACAACAAAGCTAGTGGAGGTGATGGTATCCCAGCTGAGTTATTCAAAGTCTTAAAAGAAGATGCTGTTAAAGTGCTGCACTCAATTTGCCAACAAATTTGGAAAACACAACAGTGGCCACAGGATTGGAAAAGGTCAGTTTACATTCCAATCCCAAAGAAGGGCAACGTCAAGGAATGTTCAAACTATCGCACAATTGCACTCATTTCACACGCTAGCAAGGTCATGCTCAAAATCCTACAAGCTAGGCTCCAACAGTACGTGGATAGAGAATTGCCAGAAGTACAAGCTGGGTTTCGAAGAGGTAGAGGAACTAGAGATCAAATTGCCAACATTCGCTGGATTATGGAGAAAGCAAGAGAGTACCAGAAAAACATCTACTTCTGCTTCATTGACTATGCTAAAGCCTTTGATTGTGTGGATCACAATAAATTATGGCAGGTTCTTAAAGAGATGGGAGTACCGGACCACCTCACATGTCTCCTGAGAAACCTGTATAAGGGTCAAGAAGCAACAGTTAGAACCGGATATGGAACAACTGATTGGTTTAGCATAGGAAAAGGAGTACGACAAGGATGTATATTGTCACCTTGCTTATTTAATTTATATGCAGAGTACATCATGCGAAATGCTGGCCTGGATGAATCACAAGCTGGAGTTAAGATTGCTGGGGAAAAGATCAATAACCTCAGATATGCAGACGATACCACTCTGATGGCAGAAAGTGAAGAGGACCTAAAGAGCCTCTTGCTCAGGGTGAAAGAGGAGAGTGCAAAAGTGGGCTTGAAGCTCAACATCAAAAAAACTAAGATCATGGCATCTGGGCCCATCACTCCTTGGCAAATAGAAGGGGAAGTCGTAGAAGTAGTGACAGACTTCACATTCCTAGGATCCCAGATCACTGCAGATGGTGATTGCAGCCATGAAATTAAAAGACGCCTGCTCCTTGGGAGGAAAGCGATGGCAAACCTAAACAGCATGATAAAAAGCAGAGACATCACCTTGCCAACAAAAGTCCGCATGGTCAAAGCAATGGTATTCCCTGTAGTAATGTATGGCTGTGAGAGTTGGACTATAAGGAAGGCCGAGCGCCGAAGAATAGATTCTTTTGAACTGTGGTGCTGGAGAAGACTCTTGAGAGTCCCTTGGACTGCAAGGAGATCGAATCAGTCAATCCTAAAAGAAATCAACCCTGACTGTTCCCTGGAAGGCCAGATCCTGAAGCTGAAGCTCAAATACTTTGGCCACCAAATGAGAAGGGAGCACTCACTGGAGAAGACCCTGATGCTGGGAAAGATTGAAGGTCAAAGAAGAAGGGGACGGCAAAGGATGAGATGGTTAGACAGTGTCATCGATGCAACGAACATGAAATTGAGCAAACTTCAGCGGACAGCGGAAGACAGGAGGGCCTGGCGTGTTCTGGTCCATGGGGTCGCGAAGAGTCGGACTCGACTGTGCGACTGAACAACAACAAAGACCAGATGCAAAAAAAGGCATTCTGTACTTTTCTGAGCTATATTGTATGGGGTATTAGAACGACTTCTACACTTGAAAGCTATATAAAATATATATGTATATTTTCAAATGGCACCATGCAGGGGGAAATCCTTTAGTATATCTAGGAAGGGCCTTCGCAAAAGAACTGTATTAAATGTTTGGAGGATTAAACTTCTTAGAGAGAATAGTTAAAACAATTTTAGCAATTTATTTTTAAATAATTACTGATATGTTAATATGCTTACTTAAATTTCCTGAGGCAGGTTAAACCTCATAAATCCAATCAGATTGACCCTTAGCCTAACTTTTGAGGAGATCAGTTTTTAACTGTTCACGCTAAGTAGGGTTTAGGCATGTATAAAATGTTTTATCTTTGAACTGAAATCACTTTGGTAGTTGTCCTTACAAACTTTATCAAGACAGAAAAAACATTTTCCTGTCTGTATAGGGATGGATCCTTCAAATCTTTCCACGCACTCTCACACAATCCCTCTCCTTACTACAGCCTCCATCCCACATGCCTTTTGTTTATGTAGGCCCTATGATCCCCAGCATAGTGGTGTTTTTCTTTTCTTTTTTGAAGAGTCAAAGAAGAAGAGAAGAAGAAGAAGAGTGAAGTGTCCTTCACTCAGAGTCTCAGAGCAGTTTACAAATTGCTTTCCCTCCCTGCCAGGCCGCTTCCTCCTCCCTGCAACAGACACCCTGTGAGGTAGGTGGGGCTGAGAGAGCTCTTTCAGGAACTGCCCTTTCAAGGACAGCTCTGACAGAACTATGGCATGCCCAAGGTCATCCAGCAGCTGCAAGCAGAGGAGTGGGGAAACAAACCTGGTTCTCCCAGATTAGAGTCCGCACACTTAACTACTACACCAAATTACTACACCAAACAAAGGGGACCCCTCCTCCTTTTCTAATTAGCAGAAAAGTTGGCTAGATGCAACCCATAGTCTGTAAGTAAGCATAACACAGGCCCATAGCCAGGATTTCTTGTGTTGGGGGGGCATTTAAATTTCTTAGGGGGCACTTAATTCAAGTTGATTAAGATAGCTTTAATTCAATTAATCCCTCTTCAAGACTCACCCCCTTTTCTCTTACAGGGGCCAGGTGGGGAAGGCAGGTGGCAAGGCAAAGTGGTGGAGGAGCACGCCATTGCGCTTGCCCGCACAGAGAGCTGACGCCTGAGAGAGATGCCTAGGGCCCCTCCATTTCTCTTTCCAAAAAAAGAAAACTTTTGCAAGTCCCGTTTTGTGTGTCTGAACTTTGTAACATTGCAGAGCTCAGCCTTGGCAGGACAGTCTCACTCTTCACTGGTGGGCTCCCCCTTCCCCGATCAAGCTGCTGCTCCTCTCTGTCTCTGGCACAGGCTCACCCGCCCCTCCCCTCCTCGTCGTGCCCTGGGCTTAGGGCTTCCAGGCCGCTTCCTCCTCCCCCTGTAAGAAGAGGTCTGTAAACTCTTGGAGGATTGGCTACATTAGGGGTGTGTCGCCTAATATGCAAAGGAGTTCCTGCTACAAAAAGAGCCCTGGCTTTTATTAGAGATGACAGACTAGTTTAAATAAACTAAAAGAGAATATTTATGAAAACGCGTACTTATAGCAGTTTTGGTATCTGTGAATGTTACTATTATTTTGTAAATATGTATTTATAACACACAATTGTAGAATTAGATTAACTTTAAACAATTGACACATTTTTGTTTTTAACATATCCCTTGATTAAGAGCATCTTAACTCAAAATGCATGAGGATCTGATACTTGCCATTAATAAAACTTGATACCAATCTCTAGGGGGAGAGGGAAATCTTCTCAGCATGTTTTTTGTTTTTGCCACTAGTTCATACATACACATTACTGGTAATGCTGTTATGGAGACTGCTTCTTGCAGATCATCCCCCCCCATTTATTTTTACTGGGTCATTTTGTAACCTGCTGCTTCAAATGGCATCAGCCACCAGCTGCATTATGACAGCATCATATAGAGTCAGAAATAAAGGACCCATTGCCTGGCTTTTCAACAATGAACAATGACTAATTCTCCAAATGCTGAAAACTGTTATACAGCTATATGAAAACCTCTTGTCCTTGAAAAGGAAAAGTGGTACAAATACCATGTGTTCAGCACAGTCAAACCCACACTCATGCTCTCTTCAACATACTTCAGTCCAGGTAAGCTGATGCTTCTATAAATACGTTAGCCATTAAGGTGCCACAGAATTTAGACTGTCTCAGCTAAAGCAAATACAGCTGCCCCTCTAGAATATGCCATTTTCAGAGAAATCCCACTTCCTCCAGTCCCAGAGACTTTATTTTTACAGATGTAAAGGTATTTTCTGCCTTGCCTCACAGCTAGCATTGCAATCCTGAACGTATACAGTAATCAACTAAAGCTTTAATCACAAATTAAAGCTTTCCCTTGATTAATCCATGATGTAGATGAGAAGGAGCAAATATTCAGGACTCTCTAAAAGCAAAGCAATGTGGATGCTGTACTGCTGTATCATTTCCTGCCTCTCAGTGCTGAACTTAGAAAATATGTATTTTCTGTTTTTCAAAGGGAGCAGACATTTGCATTTCAGGGTGAAATTACTATGGTGTTCCTAATCAGTAGAAAAACATGTAAGTGAACCTGACAACACTGAGTTGAAATTCATTGCTCTAAAACCATGATAGCAATTTGTTTGGAAACAGTTGTGGCTTTGCTGTTCAAAAGCTTTGAGCACTCCAGACATTACACAGGGCCCTAACATCTTGCAAAATCTCAAAGGTACCCAACTGATTATAGAATCACCATTTACTCCTTACCAGTTAGGATTGCCACTTTTCAATTGGCCTTAATGAAGTGTCATTAAAAATTAGTAAGTCTGAGCAGTGTTAAGAAAATATAATATCAAGACCTCTATTACAAAATGTGATGAGCTTGGCCTACATTGGTCGTGACTGAAGCTGTCTTATACTGAGTGGGATCACTGGTACACTGACCAGCAGCAGTTTACCAGGAACTTAGGGAAAGGAAGACTTTCCCTGTCACTTGCTACATCAAACCCTTTAACTGGAACAGCTGAGATTCAAATCTGTGCATGTCTTCTTTCACTGAGTAATGGCCTCTCCCCACTAAATTGATTGCTAAGGATAAGCCAGTGTGACACTGCTGGCTTCCATCCTATTGCAAAATTCCATATTGGCAGGCAGACAGCTTAGTCAGTGCTAAATCTTATGTGTATTTTTTTGCCTGCCTGTTGCATAACCAAATCCCCTCCACCCATCTACAACAGTGTGTAGCTCTTCAATCAGGGGTGACATGTATGCATGGATTGCAAGGGCATCTGCTGGCCTTACTTTTTGTGTTTCATGGCCAAGGCAAAAGGTCTAGTGCCAGTAAGTCACAGGAAGGCTCCCAGCATCTGGGTTTGGTGTACAGTCCCAACTGTCAGGTTCAAAAGCAAGTAGGTCCAGGCATTCTTGATCAAAAGAAAGGCTTTATTGGATTACAGTGCTAAAACCCACAGTAGAAGGTCATTGTCAGGAATGGGGGCAAGAGCAAAGCAAGCAGGGTTATAGTATGATGCATGCAAGCGACTAGCGAATGAACTGTAAGCGCGCGCGCGGGAAACTCCCGGCGGGAGAGTTACTTCATGAGCGGGAGACGACTCCCCCTCCCCTCGCATTCACAGGACTGGAAAATTCTCATCAACACAAGAATAGCCCAAAGCCTACATTCAAGGCCACCGTGATAAGGAGAAGCGGCAAGGGAAGAAGCTCCCACGTTACTGCCTGCATACCTACGCAAGCGCAAAGCCGAATAGGGAACACATAACAATGGACTCAGTGAGAAACATCAAATAGACCTTTTTCTGACACTCTGCCCTTCCCAAAATACCTCCCACCCACCACTCAGGAAGGGGAGTATATGGGACCCCCTGGTTTGGCTGGGAAACGGGTGTGAAAATCCCTTAGAAGATCAGGTGCATTAATATCGGACACTTTAACCCATTCCCTGTCTTGAGGCCCAAAATGTACCCATTCAACCAAATAATACAATTGTCCACGGATAAATTTGGAGTCCATGATGTTATCCAGCTCGTAGTCCTCCTCGTTATCGATGATCTGCGGGGGGGAGGGGGTTGCCGGAGACTCCGGATGCCACTTAGATAGGGGAGATGCCGGTTTGAGGAGGCTGTAATGGAAAATTGGATGAATGGCTTTAAGTGACTTAGGTAAATCCAGTTGCACAGTCACTTTATTTATACAGCGTACCACCTTGAATGGACCAATATATTTCCACGCTAGCTTCCGCGACTTCTGTGAGAGGCGTAAGTTCTTAGTGGAAAGGTACACTGAATCCCCAAGTTGCAGATTCCATCCCCCCGCCCTTTTCTTGTCTGCATATTTCTTATATTGAGCCTTGGCTTCGTTTAAAGTCTCTACAATCATTGGCCAAGATTCTCGAAAAGATTTACACCATTCTACAGCATTCCCAGTAGAACCCCCGGTTTCAGGAACGGAAGAGGGGGCTATCATAACCCATGGCAGCTTTAAAGGGTGACATTCCGGTTGACACGTGCCAGGAGTTGTTGTATGCAAACTCAGCCAAAGGCAACAATTCGACCCAATTGTCTTGTTGGTAGTTGGTGAAACAACGTAGGTATTGCTCTAGTGTTTGATTCACCCTTTCGGTTTGCCCATCAGTCTCCGGGTGGTATGCACTGCTTAAAGCACGCTCAATACCCATGAGGGCCATTAACTCTGTCCATAGTTTGGAGACAAACTGAATCCCACGGTCGGATATTATTTTGATCGGTAAAGTGTGGAGCCGGGCAATATGTTGTAAGAAGGCTCTTGCAAGTATTTTGGCCGTTGGCAAACTAGGAAATGGTATAAAGTGAGCCTGTTTAGAAAATAAGTCCACCACCACCCAAATAACAGTCATGTGTTTGCTGGGGGAAGGTCAGTGATAAAATCCATGGAAATCACTTCCCAGGGTCAACTTGGGGTAGGCAATGGCTGTAGTAGACCTGGTGTTTTTCCCACTCTGGTCTTGCAGCGACTACATGTAGGGCAAGATTGTATGTAGAGCAATAGATCTCGTTTCATTCGGGGCCACCAGAAATTGCGCTGCAGTAGATGTAGGGATTTCACATACCCGAAGTGCCCTGCTGACTTGGAATCATGGGCAGCCTGCAATACTTGGGGTCGCGTACTTTCTGGGACAAACAGTTTAATGCCTTTGTACCAGCAGCCATTGGGTTTGCATTCCACATCATCTCGAGCTTTTAGCTCAACTTTCTCCTGATCAGTGATGTCGTTAGCAAATTGATTTTCCCATGGCAACCCCTGACTCCAGGTAACTGGCTGTAATTGTCTCTGTTTGCATGTTATAACGGCCCCAACAAGTTGGTCTGGGGTAAAAAGGATTCTCTCACCTCCGTTCTCTTGCTCAGATGCTGGGGAAGGCATGAGAGGGCATCCGCCAAGTGATTGGACTTACCCGGGAAGTGGTGAAGGGTAAATTGGAACTTGGAGAAAAACTCAGCCCAGCGGAACTGTTTGGCATTTAGATTCCGGGGCTTCCGAAGTACCTCAAGGTTCTTATGATCAGTCCAGATTTCAAAGGGTACCCAAGCCCCCTCTAGCCAGTGCCTCCAAGTAATTAGGGCTAAGCATATAGAAGCAGCTTCTTTGTCCCAAATGGGCCAGAACCTCTCTGTGTCATTAAACTTTCGTGAAACATAAGCAAGGGGGTGCAAGTGCCCTTGGGCGTCCTCTTGTAAGATCACCCCCCCCCATTGCGGTATCTGAGGCGTCTACTTGGACAATAAATTTTTTTGTTTCATTTGGGTATGCCAGTACTGGTTCGGAAGTAAATAACTGCTTCTGCTGTTCAAATGCCTCTTGACACTGAGGCGTCCAATCTAACAGGGCCCCTGGCATGGAAGCTTTGGCCCCTCTCCCTTTAGTTTTTAGGAGATCTGTGAGAGGGAGGGCTACCTGGGCAAAATGGGGCAAGAATTGGCGATAAAAATTGGCGAAACTGAGAAAACTCTGGAGCTGCTGTCTGGTTTTGGGGGTTTCCCAAGCCAACACATCCTGGACCTTTTTTGGGTCCATTTCCAACCCATTTGAGGATATGCGATACCCTAAAAAGTCAATGCGATTCTGGTGAAATTCACATTTTGAGAGCTTAACAAACAGTTTGTGCTCTAGCAACTTCTCCAGTACCTGCTGAAGCAGCCTGGTGTGAGATTTTTGGTCTGGGCTGTACACCAAGATATCATCCAAGTAAACAACCACCCCCTTGAACAAATAGGGGTGCAACACCTCGTTTATTAAGTTCATGAAGACCCCAGGCGCCCCTGCAAACCGAAAGGCATAACCCGATATTCAAATTGTCCCAACGGGGTATTGAAGGCGGTCTTGTGTTCATCTCCTTGCCTAATGTGAACTCTAAAATAGGCATCACGTAAATCCAATTTGGAAAACACCTTCCCCTTTGCCACTTCTGCTAATAAATCCTTGATGAGGGGCATGGGGTAAGCATTGGTAGCCGAAACTGCGTTTAGGCCCCGGTAATCAGTGCACGGTCTCAGCCCCCCATCCTTCTTTTTACAAAACAACACAGGGGCCGCAAAGGGGGACGATGCCGGTCGGATAAATCCACGGGCCAGATTCTTGTCAATGAATCTGCGTAGCTCCTCCTTTTCCATAGGACTCATAGCATAAATTTTCCCTTTAGGCAACTTGTGACCCGGAAGGATTTCAATCGCACAGTCTGAGTTACGGTGGGGAGGTAGTTCATCAGCTTCCTCCTCCTCAAATACACGGGCCAAATGCTGGTATTCTTTGGGAATGTGATTAAGGTCCTCTGCGGCAAAGCAGGCTTGTGGAGGATCGTTATTAGGGGTTTTCCCCACCCCGGGTCCCACTTGTGCTCCACACATTTCAGGGAGATAAATTGTACCGTCCCTTCGTCCCAAAGTATATAGGGATCATGCCCATGCAACCATGGGCTGCCCAACACTAATGGGAATTGGGCTTGTGGGGCTATTACAAAAGACCGCAGCTCCCAGTGTTCTCCTGTGCCCACCCTTAAGGGGACAGTCTCAAATCGACATGGTTCCTTCATCGGTGACCCATCCATTTGGGTAAACGTAATGGGATCTTTCAAACTGGTAACTGCCGCCTCTAGTCCCGTTACCAGTGACAGGTTCATCAAATCCCTCCCGCACCTCGAGTCAATGAGGGCTCGGACCCTGATGTGGGTCATCATTGCTGGGTTCATTATAAGAACAGTCACAAAGAAGAGAGAGGGGTAATTGCTCACCATTTTTGGCGCTTCAGGGACAGGGTCCTGTTGGGGAGCGCCACTCACAAACAGGACCACTTCGTTTCCCTGCAGATCACTCTCCTCTTCTTCCAACATCAAGGTATCCACAGGATCCGGATTGGCAAAAAGGGCCCGCGGGTTGCGTGGTTTTGCGATACCCTTTCTCAGGGTGGTAGCTTGCCATCGTCGGGGCTCCTCTTGAATCAGAGCCCGACCAGGATCTCCCTTGGGGCAGGATGCGGCAAAGTGCCCTTTCTCCCCACATCGTAGGCACAAGCCCTGTCTCATGCATTGGTCTCTCACCCCACCCTGGGTGGAGGTAAGCTTGCTTCTGGTCGGGGTGACCGAGGTGCTCAGACGGTTGCTCCCAAGTGACAAATCTAGTTTCATGAGGCGCAGTCGGCTTTCAGCCTTTTCCGCCTCCTCCATCCAACCTTGAAGGGTGCGTGGCTCTTTGGAACTGAGAACGTTGTGGTGGACGTCCACTGCTAGCCCCATCCGGTATTGTTGAGCCAGCACGGGGTCAGTCCAGTCTCGAATCTTGACTGCGTGCCGTTGAAATTCCCGTGAGTACTCCCTCACTGTTAGTTTGCCTTGTTTGAAGGTGCGGAGGAAGGCTTCAGCCTTTGGAGCCGCCCCCGGGTCTTCGAAGCGGTTCCTCAAGGCCCACATGAAGTCATCAACATTCCCCAGCTCCGCTGCCTCCAGATCGTGGAGGGCCACGTACCAGCTGGTAGCAATTCCGCGGAACCTTGAAGCAATAAATTCCACCTGTTGCTCCTCATCCGGGAACACATAGCCCCATCGCTGTACGAATTTCTCGACTTGTAGTATAAAGAAAGACACAGTCTCAGGGTCCCCGTCAAAAGTAATGTCCAACATATCTTTGGGACGAATTATTGGAGGAACGGGACCCATGCCAGGCACCGGAACGGGCAATGGGAGGGGCGCCGGAGCAGGAGCGGGAGGCGACGGTAGAACAGGTGGAGGCTGGACAGGTCCAGGCTGCCCCGGAATGGGCCCTCCCGGCAATGGGCCAGCCGGAGGAGGCTGACCAGGCACCGGCTGGCCGGGTAAGGGTGCTGCTGGTGCTGGCTGCCCCGGAACAGGCTGGCCGGGAAGGAGAGGTGCAGGCAATGGTGGTACTGGGGCTGGCGCTGGTCTCGGTTGAGTCAGCGGGTGGTCTCGGATGGCTTGGTCCATCATCTGCGGCAGGGACTGCATCAGCTTGCCCATGTCCCGCATTAATCATCGGGTATCATCTTGAATAGAATCCATGCGGGCGTCCGCATCTGGACTGGACCCCAACCTGGGAGATCCACGGGACATCCGCCCCTGGGGGAGCCCGAATCTTCCCCGGGGGATCCAGTAAACTGTCCCAGCTCTGGCTCCCCAGTAACGACCAGGTAGTCTGGGTGGTGTCCAAAAGATTCTTACTCCAGTCCCGCGATCTACGATAGGTAACCCCCTTGTCCCAGGGAGTTGGGGCACCAAGAAAGTAGGTTCGAGGTATCGCTCCTCCATGACTCTGGGTTGGCCCAGCGGGGCTGTAGATCGGGAGGGTGTACGATGCTCCCACTGTGCTGGTCAATGGAGGGGTGGTTGGCCCAGCCGTCGAGTATAGGACCAAAGCCGTAGTCACCGGAGTCGTAGTCACTGGAGCAACGGTGGTAACCGGAATGGTGGTAACCGGAACGGTGGTCACTGGAATTGCCACGGTGGTGACCGGAACCGTGGTGACCGGTGTGGTAGTCACCGGTGGACCGACCCCAGCCCCGCTCATCATGGTGGACGGCAGGAGCTGGTGGTGGTAAAAGAATGACGATTCCTGACAATTTCTGTCAGGTTCAAAAGCAAGTAGGTCCAGGCATTCTTGATCAAAAGAAAGGCTTTATTGGATTACAGTGCTAAAACCCACAGTAGAAGGTCATTGTCAGGAATGGGGGCAAGAGCAAAGCAAGCAGGGTTATAGTATGATGCATGCAAGCGACTAGCGAATGAACTGTAAGCGCGCACGCGGGAAACTCCCGGCGGGAGAGTTACTTCATGAGCGGGAGACGACTCCCCCCTCCCCTCGCATTCACAGGACTGGAAAATTCTCATCAACACAAGAATAGCCCAAAGCCTACATTCAAGGCCACCGTGATAAGGAGAAGCGGCAAGGGAAGAAGCTCCCACGTTACTGCCTGCATACCTACGCAAGCGCAAAGCCGAATAGGGAACACATAACAATGGACTCAGTGAGAAACATCAAATAGACCTTTTTCTGACACCAACTAAAGTTAAGTCCTCAGGCAAGAGGTCAAGGCACCAATGTCAGGAAGCAACGCAGGGCTAGTTCCAAGAGGTACGGTCAGGTCCAGTTCAGAGGTTGAAGCACAAGAAGTCAGGATACAAGGTGAGTCTGTCGGGGTTTCAAGCCTCCCACTCTAATGGGCTTACCACCAGAACCCGTGGGGGTTTCGAGACCGATATGCCTCAATGGGATTACCTCCCTAACCAGTTTATGTACAACGCTCTGCTGTAGCAAAGCAAAAAGGCAGGGAATGCGGTGCAAGGGAGGAAAAACCTAATGCCCTACACTATGCTCTGAGGGTCCCATCCACAAGATAGCACAAGAAAGCCTCCCATGATATATTGCTCGCTAGAGCCAGGCACGCAGACAGAAACCAAACACAGAAGCGCCTAGATTAGCAGATCTTGGAAGAAACTTCCCCCCCACATCTGCCCGTCAGGAAAAAACGTGTGTGCACTCGCATGTATTCAGACGTTCAGGATGCTCCCTGGCATCTCCACCACTCTGTTAGCCAAATTGCCTTAATTGTTATTTAATATGGGGAGTTATGATCTTACATCAGGCAATAGGCAATATGGGGGCAAGCATCTATGTATACAGGGGTTAGTTCCCTCCAGACCCACCAAATAGATGCTGAGACTGATGTCAGTGTAAGATGATGTCAGTGTAAGATGAGCCTTCGGGGAGGGCAGGATATAAATCCAAAAATAAATAAATAAATAAATAAATGATTTTGTTTACTGAAAACTATTTCAAGCATACAATAATACAAGCATACACACAATTATACAAGTTCTGGGAAATATAGATAGAAGAAAATAACACATTAGCAGGATGTTCCGTTGATAGGCAATACTGTACCTGTCTGCAGTTGAATGGAGCAAACCACAGGAAAAGAAGGAGGGCTGTGGGGTGCTAGGAGAGGATCGTATCCTGAACCGGCAGGGGCATGAGGAGCCTCTGGCTGTGCATCCATGAGTCAGAAGCTTAGGGTAGGAGTGGGTCAGGTAAAAGAGCAAGAGTGCAAGTAAGAGAGAGAGAGCTGGTGTTGGACCCTCTCTTTTATTAGGAGTTTGAGTGGCGGGCTAAGCTTGGCCACCTCTCTTGGCACACCTCCTGTTAGTCCGTCCCCAAAAATATGCTGACTGGTGCTGGGGTTAAAGGTCTGGGGAGTGGGCAATGTTAGACCTAATAACAAGCCAGTCTAGACAATGGCACCTGATGGGATTATGTCTTGTGCTGGCCAGAGCCATTGTTCTCTTGTTGTCTTATGACTGCAGTTTTGACTTAGTGATGCATTAGGTGGGGAGAACATGTTGCCTACGTGCAAGGAAAGGGGATTCTTCATGGAGTCTGGGTCTCCTATTTTCTAGCCTGGCATAGCAGCAGCCTGGCTTCTTAGTGCTATACATGGCTAGGGAACTGGTCCATCTTATTGCAGGTAAGAGGAGTGGTGACACACAGGAACCATTCACAGGAAGGCTTTCTTCTTCTGGATGTGTGCTATTAACTGGAATGACTTGGAGTCACCTTACAGTTCAGTCACATAACTAGCAAAGTTCAGGTTCTCATAACTTATGAGTTCATAACAGCACACTAGGTGCCTAGTAGGGCAACACCAAGAAGCATAGACAAGTGCAGAATGAAGGTTGTAGCACAAGGAGCCAAGATACAGAGCAAGTCCAAGAGGCATAGACAGGTCCAGGATGAAGGTTGAAGCACAAGGAGTCAGGAACCAAGGCTAAATTGGGGAGTCACCAGGAAAAGCAGGGAGCTGAAACAAAAGTTGTTGCCAGTGAAGAACTGGCTGTAACTGCTCAGTATTTCTGGGACTGCAGCAGCCTCTCCCTATCCAGGTGTTTCTTGTCCTTTAAAAGGAGCCAGCAGTTTCTCCAGGTGTGAACACTTACTGCCGCATTCTCTCTGCCTTTGCCTCTTTTCCCTTCAAGGCTCTAGCAGAGTAGGCCGGGAGATTTCCTCCTCCTCCTCAGAGGTGGGTTGTAATTCTTGGGAAGAGATCATGCTTGTGACAGCTTGGGCTGTAAATCCTGGGGAGTGCCTGTACTTGTTGATGGCTAAAACTGGGGGAGGGCCTGCATCTGTCCACAACCCAGGCATTTCCTCAGTCAATGGGTGGAGGCATTCCTCACCTGCTTCTGTGTCATCGTCAGACTCACTTCCAGCTTGACCTGGCTGAAGCACTGTAGAGACTGACTGAGCTGAACAATGAGCCATGACATCACCCCTCTATGCAGCCAGTCTCTGTACATTAAAAATCTCCATAGCACCACATGTATACTTCTAAATATCTGTAACCTCTCTATGTGCAATCAGTATTCTGCAAAAATGGATGGCAGAGCTCACCCTTCAGAACCCATATTTACAGTAGGTATAGAAGTATTGACCACTGTGTAGACAATTCAACCAAAACAATTAGATCAAACACATGGAGTGCGTGAGGCAAATGGGTGTAGTTACAAACCCACTGTTCCCAAGTATGTCTCGGTCACAATCAACATTTGAATCACTATGTATTGTCCAATAATCCTCAAGTATCCATAAACACTCTAGGGGGAACTGGTTATATTACCCAAGGAGGGAGAAGTATAGTGTTTTTTCAATGGAGGGTAGACTTTCTAATTTCCAACCATTTAGAATAATAAGTTTGAACTAGGGATAGAGTTGTGAACCTCCAGGTGGGACCTGGAGATCTCCCAGAATAACAACTGGTCACTAGGCTTCAGAGATGAGTTCCTCTGAAGAAAATGGCTGCTTTGGAAGGTAGACTTTATAGCATTATACCCCACTGAAGTGCTTCCCTTCAATAAACCCTGCCAAACCCTGCCACTCCCAAAATCTCCAGGAATTTTCAAAACCATAGATGGCAACCCTAATTATGGATGAAACAAGGAGCTCAAAAATGAAAATTACCTTATTTGCAATGCCTGGTTTCTTTCAAGGCAAGCACCATGTCATGCGATCACATTGATAATTTGGTCACAAATGAAAGCAAGCTTCATTTTTAGTCTAGCAGTCTGGTCTGGATGATTCTGGCCTGGACTGATTCAGATATGGGCATGCACTTAAGAAGCCCTAGGTGTCTAGTTACCTTTCCTGTGTTAGATCATTAATCCTCTGGCAAGCAAAAAATATTACTAGAGAACCTTGCCCCATTTTAACCTTTTATTAAAACATAATAGTGTGCATCATTAACAATGACTAACTTAAAAGAATACAATAATATCCAGAGGATAAAAGGAGAGTGATTACTTGAGTCCATTAATTATTTCTTATCAAAAGTAAGTAGGTTACAGACAAGGAGTATCTTTAAAGAAGATGTTTTGGATCAGTTCAGTTTTCCATATTTATAGGTTTTCAAAAAACATCTTCCAACAGAAACTAGCTGCCCACTTGATGAGAGCTTATAATGTTGGCTAACTAATTCTTATATCTTCAAATATCATACAAAGCTATCTATACCTAAGTATCATCTTAAAATTTATAAAAACCATGTTAAATTCTCACTACTTTTTATCATAATATAAAAATTAAGGATTACATTTTTTTTTCTTACAGGGGACTATCTGTTGGACCACAACTAACACTGAGCTGTATCTTCTTCACTTCTTTATTTAGTTGCACATTCTTGCCATTCTCAGACACTTCCCGCACCTGGACCCAGACACATTACATCTATTGATATTAATTACACTATTCCTAATCTACCAAAGGCCATATTTGTCTGCTAATCCTTTGTTCTTTATCCATTTCAAAGGCTGTTCTATTCTGGGTCTCTGGACTCTCTATTTGGCATGTTTAGATGAGAGACCAGTCCAGCCCTGTTTCCGGCCTGCAGAAGCATTTCCCTAGTGGCAACGCAGGAACAAGTGAAATATTTTGCTATCCTATTTATAATATTGCATAAGGGTAGCCATGCTTAGTATTGTAGTAAAATAAAACAATGGAAGCTTAAGGGCTATCAACATTTTTTTTGATATGAGCTTTCATGAGCCAGAGCTCACTTCTTCAGACAGATACCTGAAGGAAAATCATACTGGGAAATCTCACAGGGAAGGTTGTGGGGAAGAGCCAAGGCTTGGTGGAAATTACACTTATATATTCAATGGTGCAGGAGAAAATAAACCGGAACAGGGACCACAGAAAAATAACTGGGGGTGGGTTTGAATTGTTGCACATGTTTCTGCAGGTTGGGTTGGGAAAGGGTTAAGTAACGTGGGTGGAGATCAAGAAATCCTGCAGTTAACATAGAGGGGGAAGGTGGGCGGGTTTGATTTGATGCGGGGCAACAGGAAACTCCTGGGAATCAAGGATCACGCTGATCTGGAGTAAATGGGGGGAAGCTCCAGACCAAAAGCCAGCCCCGGGACAAATGGTGTGAAATTGACAAAATGCAACGGATGAAACAGAGGATTGACCCCGGCACAAGACTTTGTGTGAAATCGCCAAAGACTCTTTCAAGTGTAAATCTCAATGGAAGGGGAAAAGAGAGTTAGGTATGAGTCCAGTCATAAATCAACAGAATTTAATGTTTGTTAGTGTAAAGAATGATAGCCCAATTAAAAATATTTTTATTGATTGGTGTTCATAATACAGTTGCTGGAAGACTTAATTTACTTAGACATTCACATCATATTTTTATCCAGCCCTTCCTTCAAGTTGCTTAGGTAGTGTACATGACCCTTCTTGGCATATATCCTCCTGTGGTAGGAAAGGCTGAAATGGAAAATGAGAGGGCCATGGCCATCCAGTACACAGATTTCATATGATAGTCATTACAATGAACAATCCTTGTACACTTTTCACTTGATTTTTCTTTATACATGGCATCGAGAAATTCTCATGTTACATTCAGCACATTTGCAGCTGAGTGTGTGCCTAAAGCCACATTTTATCCAGGTTTTTATTTGTAAAGTGAACAGATGTTTGCTCTTTCTTATGAACAGCTGAACTTATGCAGGATGTATGTGCATTCATCGTAAAATGTGAATATGGCTACTATAAAACTTGTAAGGCTTTAAGTAGCAGGTACCCCCCCTTTCCCCAATCCTGAAAGTTATTTATTCATGATTGGACCAAAATTATCTTAGTGTATTAGATCAGGTGATCCCTAAACACCTGTCAGTGTGGCTTGCTTTAATTTGAGCCCAAATATATGCCATAATAGCCTAAGCATAATGAAGCTATCTTCCTTCTGGTTCCAAATAAATGGTGGGCCTGGGTTTTACACTGGGTTTAAAAGGCTACCTCAAATCTAGCCAGTGACCTACACAATAGTACAAATGGGATTTGTGACTAAGTGACAAGATACCACTATAAACCTGGAAAGATGATTGAAATCTCAGTTTCAACAACTAGCCAAAATTAGAAAGCCCAATATATAGCTGTCGCTCCAGTCATCCAAATACTATACATGTTACTCCACCCACAAGGGAAGGCAAAATGCCCAAGAGTTAGAGTGAGAGAGAATGGAAAAGTGGCCAGTGGCCATATAACTACTCATTCATGCAGGCTCAAGGGGAAGCCCAAGTCTAAAGGCATGGGTCCAGGCATCTACATTAAATAATCCAAATGGGAAAGTTTAAATCCATGTCTCATTGTAGTAAATGGAAGTTTACTAGCTCACAAGACGTGGGTAGTCATAGCCAGGTGCACAGTGGAGAGTTCTGGCCCTTGTCAAAGGACAAAACCACAGCAGCAGCAGCAGCAGCAGCAGCAAAAAGATTCTGTATCATTAAAAGCACACTGATTAATTACTAGTTCTTAGTTGATAATCTGATGGCCAGGATATGGAATTGTATAGTATAGCCCTATCTCATCAGATCTTGGAAGCTACTTGGGTGAGTACTTGGATGAGTACAGGGTGAGTACTTGGATAGGAGATCACTGAGGAAGACTTTGCAGAGGAAGGCAATGGCAAACCATCTCTGAATGATCACTTGCCTTGAAAACCCTGTGGGGTCACCATAAATTGGCTGTGACTTGATGGTACTTTACACAAACACAAAATGGAAGCTCTATGCAACAGTATATCCCAGTGTTCCTGTGTTCTCCTCTGACATGTGCTCATGATCAATTGAGAGTAGGCAACTTCCTTTTAAGGCTCTGGATATCATTTTGGAAACAGGCTCCGAGAAACTAGGTTTCAAGGAAATGGATTTAGAAGGGTATAAACCTGTTTAGGATTATACTGAACACCCAGTATGTGCCTGATCAGCAAGGAAAATTTAGGTTTTAGCCAGATTAGGGCCCCGTTCACACAGAGCATTTGCCCCGCTGAAGGCATGGTAGCCCTGCGGACTTTCCCTGCGCGATCATACCAGCACATCTGGGAGGCGTAGCACTCCCGTGGCCAGCCTGTGGCTTCCCGTGGAAAATGTGGAGTAAAAAACTACTAGGGTCGAAGTACTAGTTTCTGGAAACCCCGGGGCAAATGCCGGCGTCTGATCGCAGGAGCGCCAGTATCCCACTGCTTCCAACGCCCACCCATGTCCCGGGGTTTCAGGATGTTGTAAGTTTCCATGGAATGTGCACCAATGCTGAATGACGCATGCGCACACACACACAAGACACTGACAGCGGCCCCCCCCAACGGCACATGTGCCCTTTGCTACAGCGCGGCTTGTGTGCTCTGCTGCGCTGCTTTTTTGCCACGCTGTAGCAGCGCTGTGTGATCGGTGCTCTACGCTGGAGTGTGGCAACCCGGTGACCCGTGTGATCAGACTACCGCACCTTATTGTGCTCCAGGGCGAACTGCCATGCCTCTCCCCCCCCCCCGTGTTTTCTGGCCCGTATGACTGGGGCCTAAAATTATTTCTTTTATGTTTTCAGTTCTGAGACCTCTGACTAAAACTATTATTATACTTCAGAGAACATCAGAGAGAAGCCAATGTTGAATCAGGCCAATGGCCCATCCAGTCCAACACTCTGTCACACAGTAGCCAAAAATACCAGGTGCCATCAGAAGGCCCACCAGTGGGGCCAGGACACTAGAAGCCTTCTCACTGTCGCCCCCCCCAAGTACCAAGAATACAGAGCATCTCTTGCCTCAGCCTGAGAGTTCCTGTCTATACCTTGTGGCTAATAGCCATTGATGGACCTCTGCTCCATATGCTTATCTAACTCCCTCTTGAAACTGTCCATGCTTGTAGCCACTGCCACCTCCTGTGGCACTGAATTCCATGTGTTCATCACTCTCTGGGTGAAGAAGGACTTCCTTTTATCCTTTCTAACCCGACTGCTCAGCAATTTCATTGAGTACCCACAACTATTATGTATTTTGGCAAAATGTGTAAACCAAAAATCCTATCAATTCATTTACTTGGTTTTCCAGTTACATTAGGCATACTACTACTTCAAACTACTTCTAGATTTGAACCATTTTTACATTGGTATATTCTGGTTTCTGTTATATGCTACTGATCAGCAGATTCTGTAAGAGAAATGGAGGAAATTCCAAGTGACTTGTAGGCAAACTGAAAACTATTAAATATGCATTTGGATTGGTGACAAAAGACCCCTGCTTGGCCTCAGAGTACCCCACATCAACTTGTTCACTGAACCAGACGTTTAGTTTTATTTTCTAATGATGTGATCTTTATTTCCTTCATATATCAGTCTCTTCCATATAAATAAGCAAGTGACCAGTCCAAGACCACAGAAAAGGCAATTTATATTCCATCTGTTGCATGTGGTCACTTTCACAATGGTTCATGCACAGACAAAATACCTGTTTATACCTTATTAAACTGTCTTTAGTGGTTATTAGTTGGCAGGCTTAGCCAGGAGTACTGAAAGGGCATGGGAGAAAACCACAGTTGATCCATCTAAGTGATCCTGCTAAATCAGTACTGAAAAAGGAAAGTGCAATCAGTTTACATTTTCAGAACCAAATGCAACATGGATTTTGCAATCTTTTGTGATAACTGAACTGATCTGTGATAAGTACGAGAGAACACACCGGAGGTAAGTTCAACAAGTGATTTCAGCTTTATTTCAGCTCCAAGTTAGACCAGCTAAGGACTAGACCAGCTAGACAAGTAAACAGTCCAAAACAGTGGTTTATATACAATCCTGGCTGAGGTAGCCACGCCCACAATAACATTAATATCCAATAACAGTTGTGCATAACAACCAATCATAGCCAATCAAAGATGTTCCCTCCATAAGCCCTTTGATTGGGCAATACAAGACAGTTTCTGAATCCGCATAATGAGCACCTGCTCAACTTATGCTAGCCTTATGTCTATGAAGACATAACAACTCCTCCCCCCTTAGATGGAACACACTCGTAATCAGACAAGTGGGGAGGGGCCCTTCTGCTTCGCTGTGACCGCCTTAACTCTGGGGCTACAGATGGTTCAGGGTCTGCACTAGGCTCAGCGCCAGGCACTGCTGGGCTGACAGGCTCGCCAGGGTCCGAGAGTTCAGGGTTCTGCCCTGACTCAGGTTCTTGCTGAGAACCAGCAGCACTCACCTCGACCGGAGGCAAGTGGGACTGCTCCCTGGGCCCATACGAATCTCCAGCCTCTTGCTCCTGTTCCGCAGGAGCCCACCGTTGCCGGAGCTGATCTATGTGGCGGCGTATCTTTCGGCCGTCAGATAGCCTCACCACATACATCCTGGACCCTAAACGGTGGGTGACTTCGGCGGGAAGCCACCGGTGCCCCTCAGCATAGTTACGGGCAAAGACCCAGTCCCCGGGCTGGAACTCTCTGGATGGCATGGGCGGTTCGGCCCGTACAGCTCTGCTGCCATCCAGGTCCGGGTGCAGGCGGTCGAGGAGGGTTGTCAGTTTCCTCCCCATAAGCAGCTCGGCCGGGCTTTTCCCTGTGGCAGAGCTCGGTGTGACATGCTGCCACAGGAGAAAATTGGCCACACGATGGTCCCAGTCCTCACCAGGCAGTCGGGCGAGGGTCTCCTTTGCCGTCCGAACCATCCGCTCTGCCTGGCCGTTAGAAGCGGGATGGAACGGGGCTGTGATGATGTGCTGGATGCCGTATCCCTCTAGGAAGTCGGCGAACTCCCTAGAGGTCAGTTGAGGGCCGTTGTCGCTGACAAGCACTTCAGGTAGTCCATGGGTGGCAAAAAGTTGGCGCGAAGCCTTTATTAGGTTTGCCGATGCTGTGGACCTCATGGGAACTACCTCCAGCCACTTCGAATAAGAGTCCACAACCACCAGGAGCATTTGGCCGTTGATTGGCCCCGCAAAGTCAAAGTGCAGCCCCCAAAGACTCTATTCCCCCATAATAAACAACCCTTAGCAATGGACAGTTCAGACCTTCTGTCCCAGTACGCCTTGAACTCAGGCTCTGAACAGACACTCGGCCACCCCCTCCACACCCAGTTTAAAACACGAGATAGTATTAAGTCCTTCTGGGTGAACGCGGCAACGTCCTCGGACTGAAGTGGAGACTGCGACAGTTCATCCAAGGCGCAAATGTCCGCTGTAGGAGCCGGATCGAAACCAGTCTCTGGCAGAGGACAGCGGCTCAGGGCATCAGCGTGCGTGATACATTTTCCAGGTCTGTGCTCCAAGTCGTATTCGTACACCGCCAGGAACAGGGCCCATCTCAGCATTCTGGGCGACAGTATGTTGGGCGTGGGGCGGTCAGGGGCAAAGATTCCCAGTAGCGGCTTGTGGTCAGTCACCAGAATGAAATGGCGGCCGTACAAAAAGTCATGGAATTTCTTGACTGCACTTACAAGCGCCAAACCCTCTTTGTCTATTTGCGCGTAGTTTTTTTCCGCACCACTCAATGACCTCGAGTAATATGCAATCGGCGCCTCAGACCCGTCAGGCATTACACGGCTCAAAACTGCCCCAATACCGAATGGCGACGCATCAGCCGCCAAAACCAACATTTTACCCTCATCAAAATGAGTCAGCACGCTGTCAGAAGTCAGTAACGCTTTAACATTTTCAAATGCCTTTTTCTTGTAGCCGTCCCCAAACCCATTTCGCACCTTTATTTAACAATCAATGCAATGGCTCGGCTACCGAAGCTTTGTGGGGCAGAAATGAGTGGTAAAAATTGATTAGCCCTAAATAGGCTTGTAACTCCGTTTTATTTTTAGGTCTGGGTGCATTGTGTATAGCTGCTACCTTTCCAGGGGTTGGGTGTACACCTTGTTCGTCAATCTTGAACCCAAGGAACTCGACACTTGAGACCCCAATCGCACATTTTTCCCGTTTTACTCGCAACCCAGCCTTATTGAAGCACTTCAGAACACTCCGGACCCTTTCAAGCAATTCTTCATCACTCTTTCCCGCAATAAGTACGTCATCAAAATAGGGAATTACTCCCTTGATACCTCTGAGCAACCCCTCCATTAAACCCTGGAAGATCCCAGGTGCGACATTAACCCCGAATTGTAGGCGCTTAACTTTAAACACACCTCTATGCGTAACGATGGTTTGTGCTTCTGCAGCATTGTTATCTACGGGCAACTGTTGATATGCCTGGGCAAGGTCTAATTTTGCAAACACCTTGCCTCCCCCAAGAGATGCAAGTACATGACTTATTACCGGTACAGGATAGGAATGCTGTTGTAATGCCTTATTGATTGTACATTTATAATCTGCACAAATATGTATGGATCCATCAGGTTTGACAGGAGTAACAATGGGCGTTTCCCATTTGCTGTACGGAACTGGCTCCAAGACCCCTTGCTCTAGGAGCTTGTCAATTTCCATTTCAGTCTTTGGTTGCAATGCTAACGGCACCTTCCTATATTTTAGCCTGATAGACCTAACATTTGGATCCAACTCAAATGAAACCGGGGGACCCGTATAAGTTCCCAGCCCTTTTGCAAAAACCTGAGGAAACTCGTCATACAAACAATTCCATTTATCATAGCATACCGTATTAATACCAGAAATAGCAATGCCTAATGGCTCAAACCAATCGAGCCCCAACAGGCTTACCCTGTCCCCTTCGGCAACAATCAGGGACAGAGCCGCCTTACGCTCTTTGAAACGGACTTCAAATTCCGCCTCACCTGCCAATGGAATTCGGTGCCCTTGGAAATCTGCAAGACAGGCGTCAGTGGGCAGGAGGCGGCGGCAGCTTCGGCTCGGAAAAAGACGATCCAATGTGCACGTTGAAATGATTGTTCTAGCCGACCCGGAATCGACTTCAAAAGGGCAGGCAACTCCGTCGAGGAACAAGGTGACAAAAATCTTCTTCCTCCGGGGTGCTCCCGTGGTGAGGACGGACGATGAAGAGGGGTTGGACGACAGGGTCAGGTTTCGGGACGACAGGGATGAAGAGTAGGTTGTGTTGACCTTGCTTCGGAATTGAGAGCGCTGCGGAGGCGACGTAGGCGGCGATCTTTTCGACTTGCAAACTCTGGCGATGTGCCCGCGTTTTCCGCAAGCCCGACAAACCAACCCTTTGGCCCAACAGGTGTCGCGCTCGTGCTTCCCGCCACAACCAAGGCACTGACACGCTGGCGCAGTCTTCACTTGGGTTCGCGGCTGGCTGCTGGAACAAGGCTCTCGTACGTCATCCACGGTGGCCGCTGGCTCACGGTCCTCGACCTGTTGGTGAATGCTGGATTCGGCTGCCGCAGGCCGCTGTCGCACTTCTCGCGTCGACCTTTCAGCAGCTTCAGCGGCGATGGCTTCCTCGAACGCGACCTTGAATGTCAGCGTCTTGAGGGCGAACAGGCGTTGTTGCAGCTTTGCATCGCGGAGACCGCAGACCAGCCGGTCGCGCAAGGCTGTCTCGAGATCGGCGAAATTGCAAGCCCTTGCCAACTTCCTTAATGCCGCCACAAACTCGGCTACGGATTCGCTGGAGCCTTGCCGCCTTTCGTAGAACGCGTGCCGGGAAGCGATCTCAGAGGGTTGCGGCACGAAGTGGGCCTTCAACTTCTCCGTCAGCGTGGCGTACGGCACGGTCTTGATATCATCAGGTGTGACAAGCGAGCGGGCGATGTCGAACACCTCCTTGCCACACGAGCTAAGTAGTGCGGCTCGTTTCTTCGCGGCATCCGTCACTCCGCCGCTCTCGAGGTGGAACTTGAACCGGGTAAGGTACGCTTCCCAGTCTTCCGTTGCCGGCTCGAACGGCTCGAAACGGAACTTGGAGCTCATCGCGGCGCCTACTGGAGCGGACGGCTCCCTCAGAGGCTCGCGGTCGGTCGGAACTTCCTCCGAGGTTTCTCAGCGGGGCTGCCTACCCGCTAAATCCCATCCTCGTTGCCAGTTGATAAGTACGAGACAACACACCGGAGGTAAGTTCAACAAGTGATTTCAGCTTTATTTCAGCTCCAAGTTAGACCAGCTAAGGACTAGACCAGCTAGACAAGTAAACAGTCCAAAACAGCGGTTTATATACAATCCTGGCTGAGGTAGCCACGCCCACAATAACATTGATATCCAATAACAGTTGTGCATAACAACCAATCATAATTCACAGTTAAGGACCAATCATGTTTCATATTAATAGCCAATCAAAGATGTTCCCTCCATAAGCCCTTTGATTGGGCAATACAAGACAGTTTCTGAATCCGCATAATGAGCACCTGCTCAACTTATGCTAGCCTTATGTCTATGAAGACATAACAATCTGTTTTTTTAAATGTTTCAAATATATGTATTTCAATATTGTTTTTATTTCAAGGTTATTCTTGTTTATCAGTACAAGCAGGAACAACTTATCAATTTGTTCTTTATATGCCCTTACATATAGGGCATTAGTTAAGCAGAAAAAGACATGCTTCTCTCTGTCTTTCAGACCACACTTGATTACTTCCCAGGACAAGCTATATTTTTTCTGTACATTTTGCCTTTTCCTCACATTGATTAAGAATTGCTTATCCCTTTGATTAAAAAGGACAACTGTTTTTGGCCTGTGGATAACATTGCCACAATTACTATGAAATATAAAAAGTAACCCCAAAAGGATCTTAAAATACATCTACTTTCTTATTTTTGTTTATATCCAATATTGATTGTATCTAAGTCTTTAAATGTCATATTGACGATAGTACCCTACCACAAGCACTCTGTGCTCTGCCCTTTCCCCTAATGAAATCTGATGTAGTGTCCCTGACACATATAGGATAGTTTTTTTCCCTAGAATTTGAAATCTTGTCAATAACTCAGTCCTCCACAATAATCTCTACGTTGTTCTTTTCTCACACTAGGGTCCTATCCAAACTAGCAATTGAATTTAGAAATTGCATGATTCATTCACCCTGTTTTAATGGAGACTTCAGATAACGACCCTTTCCACACTTGAACATCACCCCAGGTTTTATCTGTGTTCGACTCATGGCCATTTACCTTGCAGTTATCTTTGTTTAACTGTTGTTTTCTACAATAATTTTGTCTCATTCCAATTTGTTTGCTTGCCCTGGGTTATAAATTCTGCATTACAAACAAGGGTGTTTGTCCTAGGTATGACAGGAAAGGGGCAGGGAGGATGAAAACCGAGTTAAAAATTCTACACTTAAATCAACACCAGGGGCACTCTGGATTGAGAGAAAGCCTACAGCAAAACAGGATCCATATACCCTGGGGCAATGGCAGTCCAAACCCATGGTGACCACAATGTAATGCAGAACTGACAGGGGAAAAAAACAGGATAAAAAGAGGGGTGAACTCGAGTGTAGTGCAGAATAGCTAGTAGGAGACAGCGTTGAACCAGGATTAAAGGTCTAGTGCAGAAAGGTTCAATGTCAACCTATTACAATTCAGTACTGTCCCCTTTGTCCACTGGTTTGTTTTTCAGTGCTGATTTCTACTGATTTTTCCTCCAAGTAGACATATAATAGACTGTTGTGTGTATGTGGAGGGGGCAAGTTTTAGTGAGGTTATGGAGCTATATTAAATGCCATTAGCAGTGCAAAATAGCTCTCATGTGAATGTCCATGGTTTTCACTAGATAATTTGAATGGGGATATTTTTAAGGATCCCTGCTTTTCCAGATACTTTCCAAATACTTATTCAAACACACTGAACAGCACTAACTGCACAGTATTTCTTGAAAAGACTGACAATCAATCAAATTACACATGTGTTGCCTTATACACATTCCTCTGAATTGTCTTAATTGCACATTTCCAGCATGTTCATTATCAGCACTCTACATTGTACAGTTGGTATCTGGTAAAGCATGTAGCCCAGAGGCACTGCCTTACTCATAAGTAGCCCCAAAAGTGGGGCACCCCACTTCTGATCTGAACCAGAGACCCACAAAGTCAGGCCAAGGAGGGGACTCTTAGCTTGAGCCACAGAGCTAGCCACAGCTCTGCAAAAGGGTTTCAATTTCAGGTGGCACAAGGCAGCCCTCGAAGCTATCTCCAGTCCCCCTCCAACTGGCAAAAGTATGCATATGAAAAAACAATGAGTTCCTTCAGGTAAAGTATCTACATTTCCATAGCTGTTCAGTAGTCACCTGACAAATAGCTCCTCTGTCTCCATGCACCTATGTGATCCTCTTTGTGTGGCTCCCATTTCCATGTGGAAATCTTTTGTCTCCACACCTGTCCTTCCTGCCCCCTCTCATAAGATACTGACATAACTAATCAAACATTAAATTTATTAACATTCCTTCCTGATGCCAATCAGGGACCCATCCCCCCTTTTTGTCTAAGACTGGGAACCTATTCAACCTTCCCTGGTTGGACCATCAATGGTCATCAAATCCATTCAGCGAGCTCTGGTAGGGTCATTACTAAGCATTAATTCCATCAAGTTCTGGCCCTGGAGACCACCTCCAGAATTCCTATAAAAATAGAGAGCATGCCCCTCCTCGCTGTGCACTCTGAGGGTGCCTATATTTTGAGTCCACCCCCAAAGTCTCTTCTTTGGGCTTACTTCTCTGAAGTGTGGAATGCTGGCCATTGACACAATTCTCTTCATGGATCTCTGCACATCTGGGCAGGTAGTATAACCCATGTAACTAACTGACCCCAGTATTTGCTATCATCACCTGTCATTTCTCAGTTCTGAACTGTGTGCTCTTTATTTGACTGTTTAGTGTGATTGTGATCGGGGAAATTCTTTAATATAACTATTTTAATTCACTCTTCAAATCTGGAGTCTTCCTACCGGACTGGACGTTGGTATACATAAGTGTGCCTCCTTGGTCTCATAGCTAATTTCCCCCATCAACAAGGCAGGTGGAAACATACAGGCATTTGACTATGTAACAACAGTCTTGGAAACTACTTGATGCACACACAAGGAGTGGGGGTAGAAACAAATGAGATTTGTAAATAATCTCTTCTTTTTTAAAAAGAAAGTTTTTATTTTCTACAACATACATATAACACAAACATAACAAACATCCACACTAACATAAAATTGGGAGAACATTATAAGTATTCATAATTTTTGGCCCTCTATATATCATTTTGCGCTTATACCTTACAATAAAAATGTCTTTTATAAACGGTTTTGCAACTATTTGTGTATGCATTCTTCACCGTTATTTCAATTAGCTTATGAATCTTGTCTTGTCACCCTGGAAATATAGTTCTCATACCATCTATAAAATCTTGTCGATGTCTTTTCAAAGGTCTTTTCTGTGTGGTCTTTCAGTAATAAAGTAAACTTGTCCATCTTCACTGCTTCTAGTATTTTATTAATAATCTCTTCTCTACTCGGCATGTCTTGGCTCCTCCAGTACTTTGCATACAGTATTCTAGCAGAAGTTGTTATGCACAACATAAGAGTCTTCTCTTTTAAAGTCATCAGGCAAAATATTCAACAATAATATTTCCAGAGTGAAAGGTACTCTACATTTCAATATATTCTGTAATAATTCATGTATCCATACCCAGTATTTTAGCTCTCTCACATAACCACCACATATGATAAAATGAACCCATTTTACTTTCACATTTCCAACATTTATCTGAACATTTTGAATTAAATTTGGCTAATTTCTCAGACGTTATATACCATCTGTAAAACATCTTATAAATGTTTTCTTTAAATGCAATTGATTTTGTTATTTTAATATATCTTTTCCATAATTTAGACCATTGATCTAGTTGAATATTATGACCCACATTTTGTGCCATTTTATCATAACATTTTTAACAGTTTCATCATGCATTTTATAATAGCAAAGCATACATTTTCTTTATAAAATTCTGTTCAGTGGAAAGCATTAGCTTATCTATTTCTAACCAGTTTTCATAAAAACCAGTTGCTTTATCTTTAGTGTATCTTGATTCAATCTGAACTTTTTACCACCAATTCAGTTCCATGGGAAGTTTTAAGTTAAAGTTAGGGTCTAACAAGTCATGATATCTTCTAACCGGTTCTCCTGATTGCATCTTTGGATTTGAAAATGCTTCCAAAGGTGCTACCAGTTTTGAGATCTTGGCATAGAATTGTTTCTTAATCGGTTCCCAAACTTTCATCAATGAAGCCCTTAACCAATGTTGGTTAAAATATTTATGTGAATCTACTTTCCCGTACCATAAAAAGGCATGCCAACCTAATTGTATGTCATGCCCTTCTAGCTTAAGGAGCCTTTGATTATCCAATGTAATCCAGTCTTTGATCCAAGCCAATTCTGCTGCTTTATAGTACAGGGTACAATCTGAAAGGCCAAAGCCAGCCCTTTCTTTTGAGTCCTGTAGAGCTTTGAGCTTTATTCTTAGTCTCTTTCTTTGCCAAATAAACTGTCTCAGCAGTTTCTCCATGTCTGTGAAGAATTTTTGGTTTTTCAGGACTGGAATAGTTTGGAATAAAAACATCAATCTTGGCAAAATGTTCATTTTAATGGTAGCAATTCTGCCCATAAAAGAAATTTGAAGGTTCTTCCATTTATTTAAATCTCGTTTTATTGTTTTCAGTAATTCCATATAATTATTTTCCATCAAAGAACTACATTTATTTGTCAAATTTATCCCAAGATATCTGATCTTCTTTCAAATTTCCAGTCCTGATATTTCCTTCAAAAGTCTTATTTGTGGCTCTGTCATGTTTTTTACCAGTATCTTTGTCTTGTTTTTATTAACTTTTAGTCCAGCTACTGCTCTATATTCCTGTAGTCTCAATAACAAAGTCTCTATTGAGTCAAAAGGCTCCTCTAAAATAAACACCAAATCATCCGCCAAGGCTTAGAGTTTAAACCCCTCTCCTCATATTTTAAGTCCTCTAATTTGTTTTTCAGCTCTAATTACGTCATTTATAATTTAGTCCAAAAATGAATAACAGGGATGAGAGTAGACAACCTTGTCTTGTCCCTTTTTGCATTTCAATTTTTTGTTTTAAATCTCCATTAATTAATATCTTTGCCTGTTGTTTCATGTAAATGGCTTCAATCATTTTACTAAATTCTTCTCCAGCTTGCGAATATTTTAACAGTTCTTTCAAAAATTTCCAGTTAACATTGTCAAAAGCCTTCTCCACGTCTAAAAAGATTAAAGCCATTTGTAAATAATCTCCAACACATAATGTTCATGTTTTCCAAACACTTTTGCAAGAAAAATAATCATCATACAGCTTTTCATACTTTATGACAGCAATCCTCTGAAGCAGGTCTACTCAGAATCTAATTCAGGTCTAGTCAAAGGGGCTTACTCCCAGAAAAGTCTTCTTAGGAATGCACTGCTGCCCTGATTTTCCTGTTTATTTATCAGAAACAGTACCTGAACATGGCTGACAGTCAAAACTTTTTCTTACTATCTCCAAACCAATGAGATTCAAAATAAGAGGAATAACATTCTGTTTGGTATATGACAGGTCTTCTAGATCAACATTTGAATTTCAAATTCCCATCTTATTTTCTGTAACTAGTCCTGTGTAGGAGAAAGAATGAGGTTGAAAATGGCAGAGAATCTTAAATTGCCAAGTAAATAGGCTCACATGCTCTTTAACTCATTAGGAACAACACATTATTACAACGAAATGAACAGCAAACCTGCTGAAGTCAATCAGTGAGATACGCTTAAGTAATGTTGCAGCTCCTGTTCATTTTACTTCTCACACAAAACCTGTGAGATACTACACCACCCACCCACACACACCAAATTAAAGCAAATGGAGCTTAATATGCTTTTGCTCCTCCCCAATTCTCGCTCAGTGTCTCCCAGGATTTCAGCCCTCTTGTGTAATTGAATGGAAGTGTTTGGGGAGAAGAGGAGCAGGGAGTGGAGCAAAGACTGAATATTTATATCTTGCTAATTAAGCAAGTGCTTGAGGAGAAGCAGATGTACATGTTTTCAACATTTGTAGCCGTTAAATCTGTGCTGCTGCTAATCACAAGCCGACTGGTTTCGACCCTGAAGATATGTGATGCAAAAGATAGCATTGAATAATTCAACATGAATAATTCTACCCACCCTGGATCCTGAACTCACGTTTTGTTTCACAAGGAAAGACCTCAGGCATAAAGTTTCAGTCCATCAGGACTTCATTTTTTCTTTTCACAGCAATGCTCTTAAGTGTTGTGTAGGTGTAAAAGGCCTTATTATGCTATTATTTTTTGGAATCAAGCTTCCAGGTACCTGCATTGCTTCATACTCAAATGCGGGCACACATGCAAATCATAATCCATTTCATTTTCTAACAATGGACAATTTGGCTCTAATTATTCCCAAATAGTGAAATTTTCGAGAATAGTGTTCAAGTGATTTCTGATATTACCCCTATCTACACATGAATAAAATAGTATTGCCTTTTCTGTAATGAACTTTGAGATAAACAACTGAAAAAAGTAATTTGTTTTTTGACAATGCTGAACCTTTGAATAGAGAAAATCACAGAGTTGAACACAGAGTGCAGTCCTGTGTGGTAAGTGGTCTCCATAGCAACCAATAGATTTTATGCTAAGTCTGGCCTTTAAAAACATTTCACGTTTACCACTGAGAAAAAGATGGCCTTGATTTAAAAATGATACAACAAGTATCTTGAATGAGCATGGTTTCCTGCTCTCTGTTGCAAATAAAATTAACAGCCATCTCTTTTAGCATGAAATCCTCTCAGTGCTCCTGTCTCTGTCGTCACAGATGTACATGTTAGGCCAGCTTTAAACCAAGCAGAGATTATGTCTTTTTTTTTGCATATCACTGCATGATATTAAGTATGCTTTTTTTAAAAAAAAGCCCCTGTGTTATGAACAGAAAATAGAATATTACGCTTTTATCTTACCCTGTGTTCATTGTGACTGTAAAAATATTATCTCTTGCTTATCTTACCACAGTTCCAATCCTCCAGGCTTATAATAACTGGCAATAATAGATGAAGTAGTAACTATAGCTACAATGTCTGTGGGTGCCTAAGCAACCTCATTCACTTGCTCTTCACATCCAAATAACTGAGTGCCAGGAAAATGAAATGTGTTTTTAATAAGGGAGTCCATCTTGAAAATTAATTGATATATAATTACTGATAATACACATAACAGCTAACCATGGTGATAATGATGATTAGCACTTAACCATGAATTTTGGAGTATAAAGGTTTGAACAACACTCTATTAATAGTCAGAAACTCTGTGACTTAAGCAACGATTGCTGTTTAAAAGATTTCTCACTTTTAACACTATTTAAGGATCCCTTGGGTCATTTTACTTTGGGAAGCTGGAATCTACATTCTGAAGCTGAGGGATCCACGATCAAGACATTTTAATGTACTGTCATTCCCTGCTGTTATTTAGAAGGTAGCTTTGATGTTCACCAAGCTAGGCATGGCATGCTTCCTTGGAGGAAACACAATGAGAGAAGTTATTTAGATGTTTCCCTTCTAGCTTTCCCCCCCTTAAAATTATTCTCCTTCTCTAAATTTATTTTCATCTCTGAGGAAAAGATACAGAGGAATTACATTTGACTGCTCCCTCATATCAAAGTCTTCCTGTACATGGAAAGCAGGCACAGGAGGAGAAATATAAGCCCTACATGTTACAGTGAATGCATGGAAACAGGGGTGTAGACTTCTCAGTTTCCCAGAGGAGGCATGGGGCTGAAGTTGGTCCAGGCCCACACTTAGTACTCTATTTAAAATAATTTAAATATGAAATAATATTTCCAAAAAATATATGCCATCAACTATCATGTGGTTTCAATTCCCCCCCATAAGAGTCTGAATCTCAGTCAAAGAAAGAGGACTCTGTGAGAGGAAAGATTTTCATGAACTCCTTCACTTAGACAATCTGAGTAAACATTTCATTCATATATGAAAGGAAATACTTCCTCCCCTTCTCTCTTTTCCTCACAACTTAGGCTGAGTGGTAACTGGCCCAAGGTCACATAGTGTGCTCCATGGCTAAGTGGAAATTTGAACTCTAGCCTCCTCAGTCTTACACCAACACTCTAACAACTCCATCACTCCCATACTAGATAATCAATGGCTGAATTCAGACTGGCAGTTTGAAGCGGGATCCAGTCGTGGCAAAAAAGCCCCGGAACAAACTGTTCTGGGTTTTCCCAGTCACACGGGGCTGACTGATGCGGGAGCATACTGGGAGGAGGTGCGCAGGAGCATTCAGACTGCTGGCCTGGAGGCACGGTGTTAGCCAAATTGCCTTAAATTGTTATTTAATATGGGGAGTTATGATCTTACATCATGCAATAGGCAATGCAGGGGCAAGCATCTACGTATACAGGGGAACTGTTCCCTCTAGATCCACCAAATAGATGCTGAGACTGACGTCAGTATAAGATGATTTTGTTTACTGAATATATTTCAAGCACACAACAACACAAGCATACACACAATTATACAAGTTCTAGGAAATATAGATAGAAGAAAACAGCACATTTGCATTAGCAGGATGTTCCGTTGATAGGCAATACTGTACCTGTCCACAGTTGAATGGAGCGAACCTCAGGAAAAGAAGGAGGGCTGTGGGGGCTAGGGGAGGATCGTGTCCTGAGTGGGCAGGGGCATGAGGAGACTCTGGCTGTGCATCCATGAGTCAGAAGCTTAGGGTAGGGGAGTCAGGTAAAGGAGCAAGGGTGCAGGTAAGCGAGAGAGAGAGAGAGCCGGTACTGAGTACTCTCTTTTATTAGGAGGTTATGGGGTGGGCTAAGCTTGGCCACCTCTCTGGTTAGTCCGTCCGCCCAAAATATGCTGACTGTTGCTGGGGTCAAAGGTCTGAGGAGCTGGCAATGTTAGACCTAATGACAAACTAGTCTGGACAATGGCACCTGATGGGATCATGTCTTGTGCTGGCCAGAACCATTGTTCTGTTGTTGTCTTCTGGCTGCAGTTTTGACTAGGTGATGTATTAGGCTGGGAGAGAACAGGTTGCCTACGTGTGGGGAAGGAGACTCTGTATGGAGTATGAATCCCCTGTCTTCTGGCCTGACATGGCCACTGCCTGATTTCTCAATGCTATGTATGGCTAGGGAGCTGGTCCATCTTGTTGCAGGGAAGTGGAATGGTGACATGCAGGAATCATAGGCACAACTTTCACAGGAAGGCTTTTCTTCTTCTGGATGTGTGCTATAACTGGCATCACTTGGAGTCACCTAACAGTTCAGTCCCTAGCGAAGTTCAGATTTTCATAACTTGTGAGTTCATAAGAACACACTTGGTGCCTAGTAGGGCAACAGTGGCTGTAAACGGCTTCTTCCTGGTAATTCGGCTGGATGCCTATGTGTGTATGAGCGCTCATAGACACATAGGCATCCAGCTGATTTGGGGAGGATCTCATTGCACTGGCACCGCATTGGGCAGTAGAGTAGAGCACAGCCAATCATATCGCTGCTGCCTTACGCGCAACGCGGGTTGCTCCCGGCTTTTCGGCTTAGCATTCACACTTCCGGGAAGCAGAATGCAGCGGGATAAAGGCACTCTCTGGGATTTGCTACCACTTCCAATAGGTATCTTTTAACCCCAGGAGCAAAGCGGAACAGCACAGGTTGCCTACGGGTGGGGAATGCCAGGCAGATGTGCCTGTGTGAACACCCCCTTTAATCCGCTTGGGAAACATGGCTGAAATGTGGCTATAGTGGGGCAAATTGCCAGTCTGAACTCAGCCGATATGAATCTCAAAATGCACCTCAGAATCCACAGTAAATCCAAAGTAAATACTGGCTTCTCAGATACACTGACCTGAAATTATAGGAACATTTGTTTGGTTGAAGTAGGGTCCAGGAAGCAGAAGCACTTCACTTTCTATATTTGGTGAATCAGCTTTCTCTCCCACCCCCATGTACAAATGCACAGAGACAAAAAAAGTGGCTATTCCCATATCTTCCATTTCTTTTTCTCTAGAGCTGCAAGTCCCAGGATACCAAAATCAACCTAACTTCCAATACATTGTGTTTTTGATGATCCATGGCTTGGAACTAGGGGCTTTAGGCAGAATTTCCAAAGATCCCAAGGAAAAAATAAGATAAGGCAGTGGAAGGGTGCTCCTGGGGTGGCAAAGCAAATGTCCCAAAGTCCCAGAGAAAGAAAGTGGAGTTGGCAGCCTCTATACAAGCAGAGAGGATAAGACCACACAGTTTAAGCCTAAGCAGCTTCATGCTGGTAACATGAGAAACAATCAAGCATACACAGTACATAAATTTTATGTGTGTTAATTGTAACTTGTGGACAGGGGCTAGTCGCTAGAGTCATTGTTTCTGATACACTACTTTTTCAGGAGATTCAATGTATTGGTAAGTATATATTGGTAAGCTCTTGTCTCAAATCCAGAAGCTGCAGCTGGTGCAAAACGCCATGGCCAGACTTCTGATGGGGGTGTCTAGACAGGAGCACATGCAGCCTGTGCTGAAGGCATTGCACTGGCTGCCGATAGCATACCGGATTCATTTCAAGGTGCTGGTTCTTACCTTTAAAGCTCTACATGGTCAGAGACCTACATACTTGAGGGACTGCCTTTCCCCATATGTCCCCCAGAGAGCACACGCTTAAATTGAGGCCTCCCCCAGGAGAGGGCGGGTCAGCAGCTATTCAAATTCACCCAGGCATTCAATTTACATTCAAACAATGACCCTTTCTCACCCTCTCTCAAGCAGCCAGGACTCTGCAACAACTCTTATCTCTTCCACACACACACACATATGCATTGCGTTATGGCACAGTTTTGGTAGAGTAGTTTATAAACATTTTAAATAAATATTTGAACTCATACATATTAATCAACTAGATTATGTGGGTAAATTTCCAGGTTTTAAATGTAAAGTGGAAGCGGGAATAACCATTGCATTAATCGATGCTATTAAAAACGATTCAAAACATTTGGGAAGTTAAGTTTACCTATACTGAGATAAGGAAAGGAGAGGAATTAGGATCACAAATAATTCCAAGGTAAGCTTGTAACAACACTAACCATGAGCTGGAGGGTTTGTAGAGAGGGGGGTAATTTAATTCTTTTTTCCTTTCAATATTTTCATGTTCATGTCTTATTTGTATTTTATGAATATGACACTAATGACTTCTATTATCTTCTGATGAAGGTACAATAAATAATATAACCTTCCAACAAAACACCTCCCCCCCCCAAAGTACAGTATAGTGATATTATTCTATTGGAATATCTACCTAAATACTCATTTGCAAGGTTATTTTATTCTTTTTAAATACAAAGTAAGTCCTGTTGCTTAACTGCTTTTACTTATCAACAGACATCACTTCCAAGTGCAATAACAAAAAACATTTTTAAAAGCCCAGTTCAACAAATCAGTTGTGCATCTTTTATTTGGCAAGGGGATTCATTTATTTACCGTATGGCATATAATATTATAAAATATGTAACCAAGTTGATACAATGGGTATGCAGACTGATTGGGCAATTCCCCTAAATACAATATCTAAATTTTCAGCCCACTCAATTGCAGCTGGGGAGAGTTCAAAGAGCTCCCTCACATCACACTGGATTGGCAAGGGGAACAGAGATGAAATTCATGGCAACTAGAAACTTAATAAATAAATACATAAATAAATGGGGCAGGGAATACAGTTTGCAGAGGGAAAACACCTTTCCTTTGCTTGCCTATTTCCCTCCAATGGGGTGCCAAGTTCTGGTTTTGATTCTATCTAGACCAGTGCTGCCTCTAAAGCCAATGGGCTCTTTGTGGGATACTTCTTAACAGGCAATTGATGGTTCCTTAGTGCCCTTATCCCTGTCAGTGGGGTCAATGAGTTTTTCTGCACTAGTAGTCATATTATAACTGGACTCCTTCCCCTACCCATGATAACAAGTTGCACCATCTCATCTGCACTGGGACCTCTACTAGATTTTATTTATTAATTTATTTGGATTTGTATCCCACCCTCCCCAAAGGCTCAGGGCAGCTGACAACGAGGCATGCATGCCAAATTTAAAACAGATTAGAACAGTATAAAACCAATTAAAACCATATAATACAATATCCAAGCATTTAAAACAAGATGGGGCAGATCGTAGTCTCCGGCAGCCTACCGGTAAGTTGTCATCCCTTCTCCTTCCAAGGTCACCCCGCAATTAATGATGACAGTAGTGCGATGGCACATGGTTAGCGATGATGAAGTAGTGATGGCGGTGGCTCCTAATCATAGGCCTGGCAGAAGAGCTCCATCTTACAGGCTCTGCATAACTGTGTAATCTCCTCCAGGAGCTCCTTCCACCAGGTAGGAGCCGCCACCGAAAATGCCCTGGCTCTAGTGGCAGCAAATTTAACATCCTTGGGGTCTGGAATTTCCAGGAGGTGTTGACTCCCCGACCGAAGTGCCCTTGGGGGAACATATGGGGAAAGGTGGTTCCTTAGGTAAGCCGGACCCTGGCCATACAGGGCTTTAAAGGTAAGAACCAGCACTTTGAAGCGAATCTGATATGCTATTGGTAGCCAGTGCAGTGCTTTCAGCACAGGATGAATATGATCCCTCCTAGTGAGACTCATCAACAGCCTGGCTGCAGCATTCTGCACTAGCTGCAGCTTCCAGATTTGTGACAAAGGCAGCCCTAAGCAGAGCGCGTTACAGTAGTCTAACCTCAAGGTGACCGTCGCATGGATCACAGTGGCCAGGTCATCATGGTAAAGGAAGGGGACCAACTGCTGAACCAGCCAAAGATGGTAAAAGGCTGTCATGCCTGCCCCTGACCCAGCTCCTGAAAGCTTGGACGTGGCATCAGAGACACCCCCTGACCCGGCACATGGGAGCTTAGAAACCAAGGATGCAGCACTTTTAAGTCCTTCTGGTGTGCCAGAGTCCTCAGGGGACCTAAGTACTGGGGAGGACAGACTCCCAGCTACAAGGCAACGAGCACCTGGAACAGATACATCACCACCCGACTCGCCCCCACATGTGGACCGGCTGCGAGACTGCAGGCGCCGAGACCTGGCGGCCCAACGAAAAGAGGCACGTGTGCATGGGCGACGGTCAATGAGCCCCAAGTACTAGTCAGAGGCAGGACCTCGCAATAGCCTGCTAATTGATTAACGAGCTGGCACGGTACTTAAGGACACCACCAGCCGTGAACAAACCATGCTGGCAAACTTCTCATTAGACCACCCGGCTTGCATCTCCTGCTGACCCCTCATCTCTGATCGACTCCCTGGCTCCAGACCTTGGCACGTGTACTGACACTTCCTCTGGCTTTCGACCTCGGCTCCACTCCTTGACTCCGCTCCTTGACTCCGCTTCGGACTTTGACTACTGGTACGTCTGACAACGGCTTTGCTTACTGAATTGGAACCTGCTTGCCCGGACTTTGACTGACTACTCTGGCTGACCTCTGGAATTCTTGCTGACTCTTCTCCTGGACTTCCCTCCGGTACCCGGCCCACGGGCCCCATCGTGACAAAGGCTGACCTGGCAGTGGCTGCTACCTGGGTCTCCATCATTACCTGGGCCTCCATCGCTGGCACCAAAGCCACCCTGTCGAAGGTTGGGAGAGGGAGCCCCAACCCTGAACCGATCCGACTCAGGCCCAGGACCTCCATCTTTGCCAGGTTTAGTTTCAACCGGCTCAGTCTGAGCCATCCAGCCACAGCCTGTAACGCCCGATGCAGGTCATCCAGGGCAGAGTTCGACCGGCTGCCCAACATCAGATAGAGCTGGGTGTCATCTGCATATTGATGACACCCAAGCCCGCAACTCTGGGCAATCTGGGCAAGGGGGTGCATATAAATGTTGAACAACATCGGGGACAGCACGGCCCCCTGAGGCACCCCACACTCAATAGGGTGTCTCCAGGACCGCTGATCCCCTATCACCACCCTCTGTCCCTGACCTTGGAGAAAAGAGGCAAACCATTGGAGGGCAAACAACTGTGGGCCAGCAACTGGTGGTCGACCATGTCAAACACGGCTGACAGATCTAGCACCAGAGCTGCCACACCACCCCGATCCAGATGCCTACAGAGATCGTCAGTCAAGGCAACCAGCACTGTCTATGTCCTGCGACCTGGGCGAAAGCTGGACTGGAAGGGATCAAGGACAGAGGCATGCTTTAGTGCAGGAGCCATTTGTTGTTCAGTTGCACAATCGAGTCCGACTCTTTGCAACCCCATGGACTAGATCACGCCAGGCCCTCCTGTCTTCCGCTGTCCTCTGAAGTTTGCTCAATTTCATGTTCATTGCATCAATGACACTGTCTAACCATCTCATCCTTTGCCGTCCCCTTCTTCTTTGACCTTCAATCTTTCCCAGCATCAAGGTCTTCTCCCTTCTCCCTTCTCATTTGGTGGCCAAAGTATTTGAGCTTCAACTTCAGGATCTGGCCTTCCAGGGAACAGTCAGGGTTGATTTCTTTTAGGATTGAATGATTTGATCTCCTTGCAGTCCAAGGGACTCTCAAGAGTCTTCTCCAGCACCACAGTTCAAAAGAATCTATTCTTTGGTGCTCGGCCTTCCTTATAGTCCAACTCTCGCAGCCATACATTACTACTGGGAATACCATTGCTTTAACCATGCCGACTTTTGTTGGCAGGGTGATGTCTCTGCTTTTTATCATGCTGTTAGGTTTGCCATTGCTTTCCTCCCAAGGAGCAGGCGTCTTTTAATTTCATGGCTGCAGTCACCATCTGCAGTGATCTGGGATCCTAGGAACGTGAAGTCTGTCACTACTTCTACGACTTCCCCTTCTATTTGCCAAGGAATGATGGGGCCAGATGCCATGATCTTAGTTTTTTTTATGTTGAGCTTCAAGCCCACTTTTGCACTCTCCTCTTTCACCCTGAGCAAGAGACTCTTTAGGTCCTCTTCACTTTCTGCCATCAGAGTGGTATCGTCTGCATATCTGAGGTTATTGATCTTTTCCCCAGCAATCTTAACTCCAGCTTGTGATTCATCCAGGCCAGCATTTCGCATGATGTACTCTGTATATAAATTAAATAAGCACAGTGACAATATACATCCTTGTCGTACTCCTTTTTCTATGCTAAACCAATCAGTTGTTCCATATCCAGTTCCATATCCGGAGCCATAGGGTCACACTATTCCTTTTTTTTTCATTACAACTAACTCTAGAAGGCAGGACATCCCAAATGTAATACTGAGACTGCCATCCTTAAAAAAAAAAAAAAAACTACAAGCCCTAAAATGAACTTTTATAAACTATTATTAAATGACCAAACACTTAGAATCATGTGACTCTGTCCTATAAAAACCACGTCACCAATAAAGTCATGTCCTATATATAAGTACATAAATTCTATGTTAAGTGTTTCTTCAAAGGAGAGAAAATAGCTGTCTCTGCCCAGTGGTGTAAATGTTTATTGTTTCACACTATGAAACATAAATCCTTCGCTCTTAAGGTTTTGTTAACTTTTACTTATAAACTCTTTTCATGTAGAAGTGTCAGGAACCTATGAAAATAATGTGTAGTGACAGGTTTAGGATTAAAACCTTCTCAGGTAGTTAGAATGGTGAGTTAGATTCTAAATTGCACTTAAAGAGCAGAGCCATAATACAGTGTGAGCTTCACAAAGCTCCTACAAACTGACACCTACAAGGCAGCTGGGACAAGGGGATGCTAGTAATTCATCTTAATTATTTGTCAGCAAAACTGTCTTAATAGGATGTGTCTTTCATTTTGATTAAAATGACCCTCACAAACACAGTCCTCATATGAAGGTGACAGCTTGAAGTAGAACTTGAACCTTGTGGCACTTCCAATTGTGTGTCAAGAATCCGGAAAATTGTGCTTCTTCATACTCTTTTCTAACTGGTTGTTCTTTCACTGCTTGGTTTGGAAGATGTCTTCTAGCCAGTAACAGGTTTCTGCTGTCTCTTGGCTGACTTAAAATAAATGCAAACTCACCTTAATGTTTATTTTGTCATCAGTGCTGATTTTCCCACTTCCAGACTAGTGTAGTCTGACCCTGTTTATTTTTTCTTGGAAATAGAATTCAATGGTGATTACTTCCAAGTAAGTGTGAAAGAGATTGCAGTATTAATAGCCATGTTTGGCTGCTTTCATACAGTGATTTGCTCTGCCTCAGCTCTCAAATGGGAGCAGGGGGTTTGGGAATATCCACATGATATCATCCTACATCCATGTTACTTTGAGATGTCCCAGGGTTTGTTCCAAGCCAACATCAGGGTTAAACCAAATTTCCACACAGCATGGACATAAAGGCCCAGATTTCTGAACCTCCCTGGCCACATCCAGTACAATTTCTCTCCCAGTCCCCTGAGTCAACAGTTGGCTTTTTGCCAGCTTTGTTTTTTTTTTAAAAAAAAAATCAGCAGTAGGCATATTGTTATAACATTTAAGTGATATAGCTACTACTAATTAATCCCTCTGGCAATGTTAGGAAGGGAATGACTGGTCCAAGGGAATCAGGAGGAAAAATCAGAATCTCTGGTGCAGACAATGGGAGATTCTGCACTCATCTCTTCCCTTGCAGTTTTACCACAGCCACTTTGGAACGGAACTATCCCTCTGCACCTCATGCCGCTCCCAGTCTCCTTGTGCATCAGTTTACTTGGGACCTTCTGCATTGTTTTACGGGTCATTCAGGGCTGACTCCACAGTCACGATGGCGTTGCCCTGGGTTATCTGGATGTGGTTTTGCACCAGACTTTTTGCTCTCTCCACTACTGATTCACAGTGAAAAATAAGCAGACTATTTGACGTGGCTTCACTGATCTCAGTCCATTCTCCCCACCCCTATTTCTGTTCTGTTTTCTTTCCCTCCTTCTCCAAAGACTAAAGAGGATGTATCCTCCCATTCAGGCAAACTTTTAAAAAGCCAGAGAGAGCATAAGAATGCATCAGTAACCATAAAGGACTAGGGGATCCCCTGATCCCAAATGTGTTTCTGTGGGTTTGGATTTCCCACTCCCTTGGATTTCCCACTCCCACTCCCTTTCCTTTCTTTTTGCAGAATCACAAAGGGAGGGAGGGAGGGAGGGAGGTGTTGGGTCAGCCTTTCTCTTCATTTCATAAAAAATAGCTAGTTAGCTCAGTGAGTGAAGAATTGTACTCATCATACAAGGGTTGTAAGTTCAAGGGGGAGGGAGGGTCTTTTAATTCTTTTTTAAACTCAGAGATGAATTTATTGTTAAACTTTGATCACCGGTGGAAAATTTATTGAACTCCAAGATGTGTTTGGGTATGTTCTTAGGGCATCAGCATAACTTCCTCCTTTCCTTTTCTCTTAAAGGTACAGTGTCCTATTCTCTGTGTTCTCATGCCCTGTCAGAGGAAAATGCCAGCAACGTTCAACTAGGATCCTCTTCAGCTCTCCCCTCCCTCATCAATAGTTTTATTGATTTTTTAAAAAATGCTCTACATGTACAGTGGGGCTGGCTGCCTCCAAGCTGGCTGGCCCTGTACTCGTTGCCATCCCCCTGCCGCCTCTTGAAGCTACAGGTGGGTTGGAGAAGTGTCCTGCCGAGATCTTCTGTGCAGCTGGGGCACTGTGAGCTGGTGATGCCCCGGTAACTGAAGCATGGGGGCGTGGTTTCTCCTGCTTCTTTTTCCTCATGGTCTTGGCTTTCTGGTGGCAGCCTCCCCAACTGCTTGTAGATGCAGAATGCATACAGAATACACTAATAAATAAGCTGGGGGGGGGACCAGTGCAGAAGGAATGCATGTGACTGCGAAATCAACCCTTAAGGCTTGACTCCTTGGATTCTCCGGAGCAAGTTGTGAGTGCAGAAAGGGCCAATCTGTTTCCACAGCAAATGCTTCTGCAATGTGAAATCAACTCTGTGTAGGACCAGCCTTCATGTTTCTGTGTGAGAGATTATTTCATGACATTTTTTGCAGATTTGTTATATCAATCCCTGTTACAGTAACTGATGATTTCTTCTCTAATTAACTGAGATCCCTACTTGGCAACTAATTTTAGCAGAGGACTACTGGGGGGGGGGCATGACAGACAAAGTGTCATCCCTCCAAAGTAGGAATTTTATCACGTTTCATAACATCTGATTAGATTCAAATCTCCATTTTTTTATGATTTCCCCACACTTGGGATGAAATTGCATTTCTCCTTTTTTCCTCAACTACAGTCACAAAGATTCATAGAAATATTGCTGTGAAAACTGATGCCTGGTTTTACATCAGTTATGTGAAAATGGCATGTGGCTTAAAATTTGTAGGAAATGGCATATAGTCAGATAACCAGAAAAATCACTTTAAAGTACCATAAAAAAAAGACCCACAACCAGGACATTTGTTCCCCCTCCCATCTGGATAAAAATGTGCTTCCTGTCTGTGCACAATATTCATCCAAAGGGCCTGCCAAAAAGTATGATGCATTTGCACGCACAGTGCTTCAACCACAATAACTCCAGGTACTGCTGAGCCAGATGACTGACTGGTTTCAATTTTTGAGACAGAAATACAACTTTCAGGGAATGAAAACCCTTCCATGTTTAATATGATCCTTTAACATAATTCCATCTGTGTCCTATAACTTCAGTACTCTTTTCCCTTCCAATTACTGCATCTTGTTCTTCAGTCATGTCGGCAATACAGTCAATGCAATCATACGGACAGGATTCTTGGAAATTTGAGACCTACCACCTGGTTGTACAAGCCTTGCCTTTCCTGACTGCTTAAATCTGCCAGGAGGACTGGTGGAGGGTCCAGGAAACAATAAATGCTTTCCTGAGAACTGGGGTGGTTGCTCCTGCCTTAAGCAGGCAGTGATGCATCCACTCCTTTTTTTTTTTTTGGCCCCCCAAAGGGGATTTTTTTATTGCATTTTCTAATGACTACATACTAAAAACTATAAACAGAAAAAATAGGGAAGGGGAACTACACTCTACAGGAGAAAGAAAAGAAAACCCTCTAAAAACCCAAGTGACAGTGATCATACAAACATTTTGCATAATAGCTTTCCCCCTTAAATGCAAACTGACTTTCACCAAAAACGATCATCTAGCTAATAAAACATTTCAATATTTCACCAACAATTTCAGCTTCATAAAAGGGGAGTGAATTCTGATAAACATATTTTACGCACTCCAGAGAACATTAACAGTCTACTTTCCCCCTTTTTTCTCTCTGCCCCCAATTTAGAGTCTGAGTCCTCATCAGAAGAGCCAGTCTCTCCTTCTTCCTCTCTCTCCTTGGCTCCATTGGGAACTCCTTCTCCCTCTCCTGATTGTCATGCCCACCGTGCAGCCCGATTCTGTGGACCCTGATCCTGGGGATTCTGCACCTTTAATGCTTGAGAATGAGCTCCCTGCACCCTTGGAAGGAACCAACCTAAGTCCTGCAGAGGATGAGCACCAGTTAACAGGAGAATTCACACCTTTAGCTGCTCCTGCAGAGCCAAGCACGAGCACCACACCTCCTGATTCTTCTCCAGCTGTAACTAGGCTGAGAGATCTAAGATGCCGGGACTTGGCAATGCGATGCAAAGAGGCACACATGTGAGGCCGGTGTTCTCTCAGCCCGGAGTATTGACAGGAGCCAGGACTCTGGGAGCAGCTGGTAATTAGCTAACAAACAGAACAGACTTTTAAGGCGGCTCTCTGGAAACCCCAATTTGTGCTGGCAACTAGTGCTTTCAGACCAAAGGCTTTGCACCTCGGATCCTGCATCTCTTGGTTTCTGGCACCCTGCTATCGGTTGACTTCCTGGTTCCTAACTCCGGTCCGTGTTTTGGCGTTCTCCTGGCTCTTGACCCCTGGCTCTGCACTTTGACTCTGACTCTCAGCAAACTGGACTCAGACCTTTGGTAACACCTTGACTATGCATTTGTTTTTGTGTATTGGGACTTTGACTCTTCAGTATCCTGCTCTTTCTGGCCTTGACCCTTAGACTGGACTTTGAACTCTTGCTCTCTGCCTTGCCCCACTGGCTCAGTTGTGACACTGATGGTCGACCGTGTTGATGCAGAAACTCGCAACCCTTTTCAACAGAGTCTATCCTTTCTTTGCCATTTGCATATCTGAAGATTAGTGCCTCAGGTACTAACCATCTGTAGGAAATGTTGCGACTTTGCAGGAATAACACCAGGTCTCTCTATTTCCTTCTCTTCCTTCTTATCTCAAATGGAATGTCTTTCAATACTTTAATATCCTTGTCTTTCACCTTCAAGGTAACTCCATTAGTCACTTTCAGTAGTTGATCTCTCACTTTCCTTCAGGAGAATCTTATTGTAACTTTCCCGGGCAGATTATTCTTTCTGATAAATTCTGAGTATAATCTATAGACCGGTCGGAGTTAAAATGGCGAATTAACGCACTTTGCAATTTGTGCAAGGTGGACGGCAGTATCTGACGACAGTTTGGGCTTTACCTGGCCCAACGCAGCACTCCCCAGGCGGGGGAGTGACGAGCAAGCAGCCAAGCCTGAGAGGGAGTTGAGATCGGTGTGGATAAGCTTCGGAGAAAGCTTGTTTACACCTTGATCTCCTTCCACGGAGTTGCAAGACAGCACTACAGATACTAGCCGGGCTGAGAATTCAGCATAAATCCGCCATCTACTGACCTCTTTAACATCAAGATTAACATCGATTGCAGAAGAAGCACTGCGAAACCCCAAGATTACAAGCAAGGTAACAATTAACGTTTGCTTACCGGTTTGAAGAAGAACGCAAAATTAAAACGTACGGATAAGCATATAAAGCTTTAAAGAACTAATCCGCTTGGTTTAAAAGTAAAAAGAAGGCTTTCTTACGGAGAAAACAGCAGAAAAGTGACTTTGTTTTGCATTCCTGTGGTCAGCTAAGACTAAACTTTGCGTAGTAGAAACGAAACTGACTGTGATTCTATGGTACAGGAAGTAGGCTAGAGTGGATGTTTTTAAAGTTGTCTTGCCGGATGTAGACAGACGTTATAAAGTGTGACACCGGAAGTTGGATTACCGAGACGGACAGCTAAACAGGAAGTTTCAAAGGAGCCTACTCTAGCCAGAAAATCATAGAGAAATTGCGCCCGCCATTTTGAGGAGGACTAAATTTTAAAAAGTTATTTTTAAACCAAAAAAGTGACGGAAAAAGTTATAAAGGTGGCGATTTGACTTTATGATTGACAATATAAAGATTGATTAGTTTTGAATTTGCCTCCAAGACGGATTTGAGGTCAAGACCAAGGGCCGCCTCATCACCAAGTCCAAGAATGACTGCAAAAGAAAAAAAAGAGTGGCAGGCTGCCATGGAGGCGATGGAGAAAAGGATGACAGAGGTGGTACAGAATTTAGGAAAGCAAATAGAATCACAGTTGCAACAACAGCTGCAAATACAACTGGAGCAAATAGAACAAGTGCAAGTTCAAGTACAAGAAAAAAATATGGCAGCGGTGAAAGAACTGGTACTAACAGAAGTGGCAGGGATAAAAAAAGATATGGAAGAAGTTAAAAAAGAAGTTCAAAGTCTGGTGACAAAATCAGCAGAAATGGAACAAAAAGTGAAAAGAACTCTCCAAGAAAATACAAGATTGGAGTCTATGATGGAATATAGGGCTACCCAGAATCATCTGAGACTGAGAGGAATAGAAGAGGAGGAAGACCAGGATATACGTGCGTTAGTGATAAACACGTTGACAACTTATATAGGAGAGGATCAAGGAGATTTGGATTCAGACTTTGACTTAATCTACAGGGTAAACTCAGCTTATGCCAAGAGAAAGAAATTACCCAGAGATGTGATTGTTCAATTTGTGACAACAAAAATGAAAGAAGATATCTTCAAGAAGCAATTTACACAACCGTTGGAAATCAATGGAAAGAAAATAATAATTTTAAGAGAAATTCCGAGAATGATTCTACAAGACAGAAAGAAGTTCAAAAAATTAACTGATAAGCTAAAAGAAATGAGCATCAGGTTCAGATGGGAGATCCCACAGGGATTGTCATTCTCGTACAATTCGGTGAGATTTACAATCAAAACAGAAGGAGATTTGTGTAGATTCAAAGAGAACAATTTTGATGATTTTAAAGACATTTAACTCAAAACACTGATGGATTACAAATTTTTATCTTGGAATGTAAATGGACTAAATTCACCAAATAAAAGAAGGTTAGTGAATCATTGGCTAGAGAAACAAAAATGTAATATAATTTGTTTGCAAGAAACACATATTAGAAAACAAGACAATAAATATCTGATTAATAAAAAATTGGGAGAAGAATTTCATTCATCAGCAATTAACAAGAAGAAAGGAACAGTGATATATATCTCTAAAGATTTGGAACCCAAACAAATCTTCTCAGATAATGAAGGAAGATATGTTGGTGTGGAAATAACGATGTACAGAAAAAGGACATTGCTTGTAAATTTATATGCACCCAATGGAGCAAAAGAGACTTTTTTCAATGATTTGACAAGAGAGTTGGACTGTTTAAATTATGACCAAATAGTCTTTGCTGGAGACTTTAACGGCACGGTGAACAATGCGTTAGACAGAAAGTCTAAGGCAATTGGAGAAGCGATTGGAAAATTGCCAAAAAACTTTTTTCAGTTGATAAGACAAGAGAAACTAGAAGACGTTTGGAGGAAATGGAATCCTAAGATTAAAGACTACACGTTTTATTCTAATAGACATAATTCCTTTTCTAGAATCGATATGGTCTGGATGTCAGAGGAGATGGCGTCAAAAACTCATAAAATTGAAATTTTGCCAAAAAATAACTCAGATCATAACCCTCTGCTTTGGATGTCAAAAGAAAAACCAAAACAATTATATTGGAGGATTAATGAAGATTTACTGGACCAAAAATTAATTAATGAGACATTAAAAAAAGAAACGAAAGATTTCTTCGAAATGAATTTGAATAAGGGTACTGATATACAGATTGTATGGGACACATACAAAGCAGTAATGAGAGGTTTGCTTATTTCATTGAATACTAAAGATAGAAAGCAAAGGATGCAACAACAAAATGACCTTTATGAAAAAATTCAACAAAAAGAAAAGGAATTAAAGAAAAGACCAGGGAAGAAAAAAATTATTAAAGAGATTCATTTCTTACAGGATCAATTGAATGTCTTATTAAACAGAGAATTATATTGGAACTTGAAAAAACTACAACAAAAAGCGTTTGAGGGTGCAAATAAACCAGGAAAATTTTTAGCGTGGCAGTTGAAAAATAGAAAAGAAAGAAACTTCATAAGCAAGATTATTGAAGATGGAAAAGACGTTGTGGATTTGAAAGGTATAAAAAGAGCTTTTTTCAAATATTACGCAAAACTGTTTAAAAAGAAAGGAATTGACCAACAGAGAATTAAAAAGTATTTGGAGAATATTGAAATACCAGAGCTGGGACAACAAATTAAAGAACTACTTAATGGTTTAGTAACAAAGGAAGAGGTAACAATGGCGATAGAAGATGCAAAGTTGGGCAAAGCTCCAGGTCCAGATGGCTTTACAGCAAAATTTTATAAGAAATTTAAGGAGCAGCTAACCCCTATTTTAGTATTTCTGTCAAATGATATAAGAATGACCAAACGGATCCCAGACTCATGGAAAGAAGCAAACATTTCACTTATACCTAAAGAAGGTTTGGACTTAACTAATGTAAAGAATTATAGACCAATATCGCTATTGAATAATGATTACAAATTATTCGCAAAAATAATTTCGGAAAGGTTGAAAAAATATTTGAAAGATGTCATAGCGGAAGAGCAAGCTGGTTTTTTACCAAATAGACAAATAAGAGACAATTTGAGAGTGGTGATTGATGCAATTGAATATTATGATAAACATCCAGAAAAAGAAGTTGGATTCCTCTTTCTAGATGCGGAAAAGGCTTTTGATAACTTGAATTGGGATTTTATGCTGCAAGTAATCGAAAAAATGGATATAGGACAGTCTTTTTTAAACATGATTGTGGCAATATATTCAGAACAGAAAGCAGCTTTGAATATAAATAAAGAAAAAACAGATTTTTTCCAAGTCCAAAAGGGAACAAGACAAGGCTGCCCGTTGTCTCCGTTACTGTTTATCTGGATATTGGAAATACTATTGGCAGAGATAAGAAAAGATAATGATATCAAAGGACTTACAGTGAAAGGCTTCACGTATAAATATAGAGCATTTGCAGATGATGTAATGTTTATGATTCAAGATCCAATTGAGAATATACCACAATTGATGGGAAAAATGGAAGAATTTGGAACAATTGCTGGATTCTACGTTAATAAAAATAAAACGAAAGTGATGTGTAAAAATATGACGAGACAGAGACAAATTGAACTTCAAGAGAAAATTCAATGTGAAGTAGTTACAAAGACTAAATATTTAGGAATTGAATTGGCTATGAAAAATATTGATTTGTTCAAAAATAATTATGAAAAAGTTTGGTATAAGATCCAACAAGACCTGAAAAAATGGGATACCTTGAATCTATCGTTATTGGGAAGAATTGCAACTGTAAAAATGAATGTTTTGCCTCGTTTGATGTTTCTATTTCAGACTATTCCAATATTAAAACAAAGTAAAGTATTGGATACGTGGCAGAAAGAAATATCGAAGTTTGTATGGGCAGGAAGAAAGCCAAGGATTAAAATGAAAATTTTATGTGATGCAAAGGAAAGAGGAGGACTACAACTACCAAATCTAAGACTTTATTATGATGCCGTCTGCTTAACATGGTTGGAGCAGTGGATTAATCTTGAGAATAAGAAATTGTTGGCTTTGGAAGGTCATGACAATAAGTTTGGATGGCATGCATATTTATGGTATGGAAAAGTAAAACTAGACAAGTTTTTTAAACACCACTTTATAAGACGATCACTGTTCGAGACTTGGATGAGATATAAAAAATTCTTCTCGGAAGAGCGACCACTTTGGATAGTGCCAGCAGAAGTGATTAATCCATACTCAAGAAATCAGGGTCTAGATTGGTTACCTTATAAAAGCCTTTTAAAAATAGAAGGGAAAAACTTTGTATTAAAAGACAGAACTGATGTTGAATTTGAATATGATTGGTTGAAGTATAGACAGATTTATGATTTATGTAAAGCTGATAAAAGGAAATATGGCTTTAGAGGAAAAAATAATGAAATTGAAACTGTATGGGTCGAAAAGGGTAAAAAAATGATTTCAAAGTTGTATAAGGTGTTACTGAAATGGTATACCGAAGATGAAATAGTAAAAGAGCAAATGATAAAGTGGGCAGTAAATATAAATAATGAAATATCTATGTCATCTTGGGAATATTTGTGGAAAAAGTCAATGAAAATTTCAACTTGTATAAATGTCAAAGAGAATTGTTATAAAATGATGTACAGATGGTATATGACTCCTAAAAAAATTGCTATTATAAATGATAGTATGTCTAACAAATGTTGGAAATGTAAGGGGAAAAAAGGGTCTTTTTACCATATGTGGTGGACTTGTGATAAGGCAGTAAGTTACTGGACTGAGATTCATAATGAGATACAAAAAATTTTGAAATGTACTTTTAAGAAAGACCCACAGATGTTATTGTTAGGTCTTAAAATGGAAGAAATAAGTGTAACCAAGAGAACATTATTATGGTATTTGGTTACAGCAGCCAGAATGACTTTTGCACAATCTTGGAAGCAAGAAAAAACACCTGAAACATGGGAATGGATTAAGAAGATGTTGTTTATGGCAGAAATGGACAAATTAACAAGAAAATTAAACAACGAAGAAGATGAAAACTTTTTTGAAGATTGGAAAGACTTTCAAGAATATTTGTTGAAAAACTGGGATGTTAAACGTGGTTTGATTTGTTTTGACAGCTATTAAGGAGAAATTGAAAGGGACTAGACTTTTAAATTGTTACCATTAGTAAGAGAAAGTAAGTTTAGTAGTAAATGTAACTGAATATGAGAGATATCAATGGGGTTGGAGCACTGCGGGAAGCCTTGTTTGGGGGGGAGAGGGTGAAAGGAAATGGATATGTATTTACTTGTTTAAGATGTATGAACGTGAAAATATATCCAATAATAAATTGTATTTACAAAAAAATATATAGACCGTATCTATGTTGCTTTGAAGTTGATCCGACGTCATCTCTGCTGCGGGAGCCAACAAATCACCCACAATCTGCCTCAGATTCTCCTCTTTGATACCATGAAGTCTCAGGACATAGCTTGCCCTTTCCACTTGCAGCTGTAATACGTGAGACTCTTCGATTTGACACTTTTTCCCCAACGCCTGCAGTTTTTTATTCACCTTTTTTGAGTTGGAACCAATCTCTTTAAGCTCCTGCTCTGTTTTTTTCGATTTTCTGTGTGTTCAAAGACGTTTGTGCTTGTTGTGTGTCAAGCTTATTATCGATAACTGTAATTTTCTCCAGCAGAGGGCGAAGCATCTCCAATAGCAGCCTTTGGAGTTCTACAGTTGAGTCCTGTCTAGGCACAGAACTTGAAGGGCTGGAACTTCCGGAAGGAAGCTTAACTTTCGCTAGTTTATCCTTAGAGTCTTTTGGCAGTGCCATGTTTGAGAATTGCTTACTTTTGTTAAAAGTTTGTCAAAGTCTCTGGAAGCTCTTACATGATACGATAAGTTCTCACTGCCTCTTTATCTCTACTCAGCTTTTTGCTTTTGCTGCTGCCCCCCCCCCTTTTTCTGGCTTTAAAATCGCTTGTAAACTGTTCTTAGCAGGGGAAGTCCCCTCCCCCCCCGTTTTCTTTTTTTTTTTTGTAAATACAATTTATTATTGGATATATTTTCATGTTCATACAATTTAAACAAGCAAGTACATATCCATTTTTCTTTCTCCCACTCCCCCCAAACAAGGCTTCCCGCACTGCACCAACCCCACTGATATTTCTCTTATTCAGTTACATTTACTACTAAACATATTTTCTTTTACTAATGGTAACAATTCAAAGATTTGAGTCTCTTTCCACTTCTCCTCAATAGCTGTCAAAACAAATCAAACCACATTTAACATCCCAATTCTTCAACAAGTATTCTTGAAAGTCTTTCCAGTCTCCGAAAAAGGTTTCATCTTCTTCGTTGTTTAATTTTCTTGTTAATTTGTCCATTTCTGCCATAAACAACGTCTTTTTAATCCATTCCCATGTTTCAGGTACTTTATCTTGTTTCCAACACTGGGCAAAAGTCAGTCTAGCTGCTGTAATCAACCCCCCTGTTTTCTTTAAGGGGAGCATGCTATTTGTGGGTGATTCTCGCTTATACTTCGACTCACATTCTTAGCGATTGTCCTTTTGCACTCAAAACTGCTTGATCACCATACGCTTGCTCTGCTGTGCTGATCCTGTTCCCATTTGGGACAGTCTATGATGGGCTCGGTCGGGCTTGGAGGAGCCCCCCCTCACTGGCTAGTCATGCTTGGGGGTTCTCTAGTGCCCCATGGCTGGGAGTCCAACCCAAGGACTCCTGGGGTGGTGTGGACAATCGCGCTCCCACCCAGTCGTAGGTGCTGGCAGGGTTCTCCCGGAGCCCTGGGAGAAAGTGACTGTCATGGCAATCGCCAAGACCAGAAACTCGTGATGCATCCACTCCTAAAGAAATCTGCTCTGGAACCAGGAGAGTTGAATAACTATCATTCAGACTCAAATGTACCTTTCTTGAGCAAGGTGGTCGAATGAGTGATGGCTAGTCAACTTCAGAGATTCCTCAATGAATTGGATTGTTTAGATCCATTTAGATCTGATTATGGGACTGAAGCAGCCTTGGTCTACCTGGTGGATGACATGTCAGAAGATGGACAGGGGGAGTGTGATCCTGTTCATTCTCCTGGACCTCTCAGCAGATTTTGATATCCTTCTGGATTGCATTTCAGAACTGGGAGGCACTGTTCTGCTGTGGTTCCAGTCCTACCTTGAGGGTAGGTTTCAGACTGTTGTGCTGTGGGACTGCTGCTCTACCCCTTGACTTTTGGCCTATGCTGTGGCACAAGGTTCCATCTTATCTTCCATGCTTTTCAATATCTATGTAAATTTGCTGGGAGAGATTATCTGGAGATTTGGGCTGAATTGCCACCGATATGCAGATGACACTCAGCTTTATCTTGTGCTTCTGGTAGATCCCAGGGAGGCTGTGAAAACCATGAAAAGGTGTCTGGAGACAGTGTTGGAATGGATGAGGAATAACAGGCTGAAAATTATTCCTGGCAAAACAGAGGTGCTACTGGTGGGGGGAAGGACTGACCCAGAAAATGGGTAATCCACTGTTCTGAAAGGTGTTGCACTCCCTCTAAAGGAGCAGGTTCATAGCTTGAGGGTGCTCCTGGATCCAGGGCTCCTGTTGGACAAACAGGCGACAGCAGTGGCCAGGAGTGCCTTTCACCAGCTTTGGCTGGTGTGCCACCTGAGCCCTTCCTTGGCAAGAAAGATCTTGCAACTGTGGAGCATGACCTGGCAACATCCAAATTAGATTACTGCAATTCATTCTACATAGGGCTACCCTTGAAGACTGCTCAGAAGCTACAGTTGGTGTAGAATGCTGCGGCCAGAGTTTTGACTAGAGTGGGTCATAGGGGCCATATCACTCCAGTCTTGTTCCACCTACACTGGCTTCTAATCTGCTTCCAGGATTAATTCTAGGTGCCAATATTGACCTTTAAAGCCCTGTACAACCTGGGACCAACATATGTTAAGGACCACCTTCTCCCATACAAACTTACCCATTCACTCTGATCATCCTCAAAGGCATTGCTAGGTTGCCCCTGTGATCTGAAGCTAGATGGATGGCAACAGAAAAAAGAGCCTTCTCCATCATGGCACCAAAACCTTGAAACTCCCTCCCCAGGGAGATTTGCTTGTCTCCTTCTATTGATGTTTTCCAGCAGTGGTTTTTGTTTCTTCTGGCATACCCCCAATAATGGTATTGCCCCCCCTTCTATTGCTGTGTGATTTTAACTGAATTTTATAGTTTTAGCTGTATTTTTGTGTAAATACTTTAGTGTTTTATGTTCATCACCTTATGGACCTGATTAGGTAGAAAAGTGGCATTAAAATGTTTGTAATAAACAAAATAAATAAATAAAATTTAGTCAAATAGTTTTGGCTACAATCTCCCTGAGAACCAATTCAAAGTTGAGACCTTCCTTTATCATATTGGTAATCCATCCAAATAGAACCATTGTCCTCTACTTAGTGGGTTTCATCTGTTCTTGGTATTGTTTCAGGTAGCCAGATCTGAGTTGCCATTTTAACCAGTTACATTGACCAACTAAATTAAAGCAGGGATAAAGTCAGCAGCCAGGGAAATATCCTCTAGGAGCTGTACACTGGGGATAGTGTGGGTCTGAGTCAAAATCAAATAAGACATTTTGGATTACACTTCATACTTCAAGAGAGCAATCCTAAGCAATCCTTCTCAGAAGTAACCCCAGTTTTATTCAGTGGTGCTTATTCCAGTCAGCTGCAGCTCTCATGCTCTCCTGCTATCCCCAACGAAAAAACAGCATTTACTCTTTAAAAACCAAGGTAACGTTACAAAAACTTTCAATGCCAAGCAGGGGGAAAGCCCAAGAGAAAAAGGGAGGTAAAAACTCACCTCTCAAACTACCAAGGAAGGATACTACTGACTCAGAAGAATCAGAGCAAGAGTACTCCTTGCTAGAGCGAATGGCACCGGCAGACTACCAGGCTCCAATCGCACAGGCATTAACAGAGATAAAGGAGGAGATTAAAAGCGAGATAAAAGTTTTGTCTTCTGATGTTGGACAATTAAGAAAGGAATTTGCTCAGCTCAAGCTCGTTATTGACCCAATAAATCAGAAACTAGACAAAATTACATCAAGTGTGAAAGCGACAGGGAAGAAAGCTGAATTGGTACTTCAAATCGCTAGAAAAGCAGCTGATGATTTATTGGAGGTACAAGAGTTTGAGAAGTGGGCTAAAAATAAAATTATTCTTCAGGAGACCAGGATAAGGGAAAGGAAAGTGAAACTACGTGGAGTTTCTTCAAACTTCTGTATAACAGGACATCTTAAAGAGGAACTAAACAAATGGTTTAGGCAGACACTTCGGTCAAAGGGAGTAACAGAGACCTCTGAAGAGATCATTACCTCAGCGTTCTGAATTAACATCTCAAAGAGAGCCCCCCCAGGTGTCTGAGCTACACATCAGAAACAAACTTTTTAAAATAGCTCGAGAAAAACAAGGTTTGCCTCTTGAAGACACATGCGTGTTTTTGTATGCTGACATCATCCCAGAGGTGCTGATTGCAAGACAAAGACTGCGTGAAACTGCAAAGACATTGAGAGAAAAGGAAATGCCATATAGATGGTCAGCATTAGGCCATTTGGTGGTTAATTTAAATAATTAAATGTTTACAGCACATAATGAGATGATGGGTAAAAAACTTATTGAGGCTGTTACTAAACTGAAAGAAGGAGGTGTGTGAAGGGAACAATGTATTCTGGTGTGGATAGTTAGGCTATAGTGTAAGCAGGGGAAAACAACTGAAAGCAAGACTTATTAGTACAAGAGTAGATTTGAACTCTAAATATGTATAGGTAAGACTAGTTATTTGTGTGAATTGTTTGATTAGAGGGTTAGAGTCTTTAGTGAATAACAGGGTATAGTAAGGAGGTGAAGAGTGTGCCCCCCTCAAGACCTCCGAATACAGGGAGAGAGGAGGATCACCTCTCGCTGTAGAGTTGTTCTCTATAGCATCCATAATTGGAAGCTACCCTTTCAACTTTTCTTTTCAGGTACAGAAGATGGAAAGAATTATAGTGGTAATTGAGGTAGAAATAAAACCAGCAAAAGTGTTCATAAAAAACTACTCCCCCTTCATTTTCTGAGACTTATCCAATGGACTTCAAATGTTGTTTCATGTGCTTCTCTCCTATAGAGAATGCATAGTGTTACCTATTGCTGGTACCATCATCTTCCAGTATCTGCAGCAATCAAAAAGAGTATCATTAATCTTGACCCCAGGCTGCATTTTTATGACAACCTTAACATGACAAATTCATCACAATTTGACTATTCCATCCTGTGTTTAAGATTTTAAAAAAGAAGTATCATGGCTCTCGCCAAATATACATTCAATGCTGCCTTACAAGAAACACAAGCACAGATTGAAAATAAACCTCAAAGTCAAGGGATGTCACTCAGCTATGAGCGTGCCTCCTTCTGCATCTATATCTTATATTTTCTTATTCTTGACTTTGTGCCCTTGCAGTGGCTTATCCTGGGCCTGAAATCTCAAGACTGGTTAGAATTGTTGAATTACTAAATTTCCCCCAAACAATGTCATAATTATAGATGTGAAAAACAATTGCACACTGCTGTTCCTTGTACCATCTGGTAGGTTTATTTCTAGGTCTGTCAGAACCATTTTAAATTATTCCATGAGAATCCATATTTAAATGCTGTAAAAGTCTCAGACAGGACAGATTATTTCAAAATAGATGCCCTAAATACTAAAAAACCATTTGTATTTGTTGTGGGTTGCAATTGCAACATTTTAAAACATAACAGTAAATTTTAAATAAATGTAAGACTCCCCCATCATAGAACTAAAATCCTAGTCTATTCCAGAAAATTATAGTATGAACTGACCATTACAAATTGGGAAGGAGGGGGTGCTACATGTGGACAGTAACATTGCCAAATCTGATTGTCTCCTCATGTCATAACTTCATCATACTCTCTTTACACGATCCCTCTTTGGCTAGAATCAGGAGAAAGAAGGTCAGAAATAAAGGGTTTTCATGCAGAAATATTAGCATGAAACATGCAATATAACCACTGGCCCTTAATTTATAGTCTTCTCTAACTATATCATGCTGACTACCATGGTTAAACTTTATAGTCACATGGTTACTTAGGCCACAGAAATTGTTTAGCGGTTAGTTGTAAGTGTATTGTGCATTTTTAAAAGATGAGATTTATTCATTATTTTCTTTAACATAGCCCTGTTTGCCCAATGTAGACTTCGGAAAGACATTTCAAATAAGGTATCAGGTATATGATATTAGAAGATAAACAAGTCAGTTTTGCAAATAATTCACTAACACCATTTTACCATTTTATGTATTTGAAGAAGTGTGCATGCACACAAAAGCTTCTACCCAGAATTAAATTTTATTGGTCTTAAAGGTGCCCCCGGACTCAAACCATTTTACAGTGCAATCCCAAGAACATTTTCCCAGAAGCAAGCCTCACTTAATAGACCTGAGTAGTATTCTGTGTAGACATTCTTGTGATACCACATGTGCTCCCTTTCATGTGTAAACTTGGAGACAAGTAGATTCTCTAACTTGGATCTGGATTACTTGTCTGGAATCTTGAGCAATTTGGGGAAATTAATCTCAGTATCAGGGATCAGCTTAGCTAACTTGGAAAACTGATACATTTGGCAATTAAGGGGAGCTGAATATGTGGTTTAGGGATCTTTACCTGGATAGTGTGCAAGTAAGCTCAAAATGCCTCTAATAGTCTACCAGTAACCACTAATCAACCAGATCTTTTCCAAAACAAGGTTTAGAGTTTATTTAAAGAAATATAGGGGTTCTTATGCCTAAGGTACAGTGAAATGGTTGTGCTCAGAAGGATGTGCATATGGAGAGTTAAATGAGAGGACGGAAGGAGAGCCAAGCCACCAGCTGATTGAGAATATTGTTCTGGAGAACAGCCATGAGGAAAAGTAGGTGTGAGGGGAATTTTTAAAAAGGAAAGGGAGAGTTTTTAAGAGACAAGAAATTAAAAGTCTAAGTCCAAAGATAGAGTAACTCACCAATCCTCAGTCTGCTGAGCTGGGTAGAGAGTACACTGTCCAGAAATTGAGAGTAGGGGACTTTAAGCAGAGCTTCCAAAGATCCCAGGAATTTATACAAAGGCAGAACAGTGAAGGCCTCTGAGCACATGGAGAGGAAGAAGTGACCACCACACTTTGGCTGGCGGAGCAGCAATAGTTATAGCAGCCAGCACAAAAGAAGATCAAAGAAATGATGGCCAAATATGGCGGATCGATCCCCTGTTGAAGCACACTGGAAACACATTTGCATCTGATCATGCAGTGGCGGGCTGCCCCCACAGTTCCCAGGGACTGTGTGATCATGCAACTGCAGGTCAAATTACTCCGGAGCAAATACCCTCACTTCCCGCCACATGTTATCTCGCCCATGTGATTGCCACCAAGGTTTATCTATGGATGTGTAAAAAAAGTTGATCCAGCAGATATCAATCTCATCTTAAACTGTTTTTTTTAAAAAATACTGGAATTAAAGCTCCTTGTATTGTGAATCAATTCAATACTCATTTTAGTGGAAAGCACATTTAAATGAGTATTGCATATATTTTCTCAAAATTTCAGTTTTTTCCTGAATTAATACATCAACATTTCCAGAAATTTTATATCTCTAATGCTGCTCATGCATAAAACTTTTACTGTTGTGGAAGGGAGGATTTGGCAGGAGACTTGGGATATGCAAATGTAAGATCCTAGAAGCACTCCTCCTGGAACAGAGATGTCTGCATGATTGTAGAGGAAGCCTATACATTCTTATCTGCAAAAAATTATTTCCTACTTCCAATAAAGCACTTACATCCAAGAAATTCATCAGATTAAAGTGTGTATTATGCATATGTATAGGCATCCGGTAGCACCAGTAGAGGAGTACATAGGACTCCAAAGTTCCCCTATCTTGACCACTGAACTCACTTCTCAATCCTCATGATGAAGGGCTAGAAACTTTTTTTATTTTAAATGAAAACTGAAACTCCCCAGGATGCTTAATTCTACACTCAGTGCCAAATTCTGCATTTCTGCAGCATCACCATTGAAGTTCTGTGTATAAGTGCCATTAAAAGCATAAAAACAAGATGACCTCAGGTGCACAGAGCCAGAAGAAGCCATACACTGCCTGGTTGCAAACCTACATGCATTTATTTGGACATAAATTCCTTACTTTAAAGGGGGGGTTATAAATATCACTGACTGATTAGTTTTATCTAACTCAACAGTGGGGTTTTATGCTCATTTCTGTGAAATACTGATGGGGGGGAAATTCTTTGCTTCTCAGAAAGGAGCCTAAAACAGCTTAGTGTGCTTCTTTTGACTGGAGAAAGCATTTCAGAAAAGGATGAACTAACAGACTTTTTTTTTTGTCTTCATTCTTATTGTGTCATGTCTTTATCAAAGGATAAGGGAAGATTTTAGGAGAATAAGGCGGATTTTCAAGGCAACAAAATAATGGAAGAACAGGAAGCTCTCAATGGTTTCCCTTTCATTTTGTATTGCTCGAGACATAAAAAAGCCCGTCCAGCTAGCCTGTGCAATGTGTTCATTGTTATAAATCACATGCAGACATTCAAGACACTAAATCAATACAGTTTCTAAATTCTGAAAGAGAACCCTGCAGACGTTAAGGAGAAAGAAACGAGCCCACTGTCCATTCTGCCTGTCCTAAATCAGCCTCCCAGAGATGAGGATCCCTGCTCTTTGTGCAAGCCTTCATAGAGCAGAGGGAAATGCAAACATTATTGACACCTGGATCCCTGAAAATACAGCAGGAAAGATTCACTTTGTAATAATGATTGATTTGAAAATTGTGCTTGAAGCTTTATAACCGGCATCTCTATAGCTATAGTTACATATATAGCATTTAGCTATATAAATGCTAAAAAATTGCTAAAGAGAATATTCATTCTGTTGAGGGGTGGGGCAAATCAGCTATTGGGAATGTCACCCAGTAAAGAAATTAATGTTCTCTGATAACTGGCCATTGGATGCGCTGTAAGAGTTTGCTCAGCCTCAGCCTCAGGGGCATCAGCATATCCAAAGATAAGGTGGCTACAGGGCCAAGGGCTTCTGGTGGAGGTCCATGCTGCTGATGCCCCTGCCCATGCACCTCCCCTGCTACCCACCTGCTCCCCCGTACTATGTTTTAGACTTAAGTGAACATTGTGGTGTGATTGAGGGTATTGGATTAGAAAAAGGAAGAATGGAGTTCAAATTCCCACTGAACTATCAAGCTCACATGGTGATCTTAGGGCAGTCTCTCGCTCTTCTGACTAACCTATCTCATAGGGTTGTTGTGGGGAAGGAAAAGAATGCATGACTCCCAGAGCACAATGAAGGAAGAGTGAGACAAAAATGTTTGTGGTGGGAAATGAGAAGGTCCTGTGAGAAATTCCAACCCCAATTCCATGGTTGGGGCATGATTTTCTTATTCCATATGCTTGTTATATTTACAGTAAAATGATAAATTTTATTCTCTACTGATGAAGTTTTCTAGATTGTTTTCTGTTATTTTTTCCAGCCTTAACATTCTTGTCATTCATAAATCTCTGAAATACCCCTAGACTGAGGTGAAAATATTTGCATGTAGATATATTTAACTTAAATACAAAAAAAATAATATGTGTCATATGTATTTGCCATGCTGAAGGTGAAGTGACTCTTGAGAAATTTTATGCTAACTTTTATGGACTTTTTGTAGCATAACGTGATGGTTTTTTTTTTTTTTTTTTACTGCTTAACTGGAATAGCTACATAAATGAAACAGAGATGTAACGGCTGTAGGATGAAAGAGATAAAACTGGGCATTAATGTAGTCAGATAAAATGAAGGCAAAATGCTTTGGCCAGTAGCTGTGTTAAGCTCCTTTAGAATATTCACTATATCATATTTTAGGCCAGGTTTCAATCACAAATCTATTTACGCATAACCAGTGCTAGTAGAGAAAAAATGATTGTTTTGAAGTAAGTAAATTATGTCAGTTCACAGCATGCTATGGTCATGCTCCACAAAGCACATAAACTAACAGGACTATACACTTATATGGCATATATGATAAATGGCATAATAATCTGTATGTCTGTGCCTCATAATTTGCAATTATCACCCCAACAATGTGAGAATATGTTAGACACACATGCATGGTATTCTATATACTTACACACCAATGTAGTTGATGTAGCTCTAATTTTTTAAAAGGTTCCAGAAAGGGAAGGCTCCTGGAGATTACAGTGCTGTCAACATGCCTTCTGACCTTAGATAAACGTATAGAAAGAATTCTTTAACTAAAATTGTTTAAAAACATAGAATGTGTAAAATGGGACTGTTCAGTAGGAAATTTTTAGAAAGGAAACAGGGCTACAGTAAAATGGAACATTTCAGAAAGATGCTTCTACAAGAGGGCCAAGGGCTATAATTTATGGAACTGTTTATTGTATCCATTTCTTGTTTTTACTGCATTTTTTTCAAAGCCAATGTCTGCATTTTAAGTCATTTCTAATATTTTGTAATGTATTGTTTTTTAACTTTGTAAACCAATATTTCTATAATGTTTATTATGTCTTATACTTTTCCTATTGCACTGCTGAAGTCTGTAATCTGTTTTGAGTCTTAGCAAGAAAGGCAGATTATAATTTAAGTAACTAAAAAAACCAAGCGTGGTGAAGGCAAATCAGCATAGCTTTTGCAACAAGAAGTCCTGCCTTGACAGCCTTTTAGAATATTTTAATGGTGCCAATAAGCATGCAAATAGAAGGGATCATGGCCCAAGATCTCTTTCCTGGGTAGTCTCAGACAGTTTGGCCTTCATCAACATATATATTAAACTAATATATTTTTGCCCTATTGCATTCACATTTACACTGAACCTCAAGTAGTATCAATTCAATTTAGAGTAATTCCACTATGATAGCATAAGCTGGAGGTAAACTGACACTACCAGACCATCTTTGGCCCAGAACCCATTGATCCCATGGCCTCAACTGAAGGCTCTATCCTGGAAAGCTCCAGATGATGATATCCATTTGCAAGCCCCAGGACATCAAACCCCTGCCTTGTAGGGCCAGATCCCAAACTACCTGTTTCTCAGGTTCTCCCCCCACCCAGTGGGAACAGCAGAGATGGCAGACATGCAATGAGACCTCTCAGCAAGAAATGAAGTATCAGACTGTCAGACCATATTCCAGCTACTGAGCCAGATCCTTGCCTGAGCAACAAAAAGTGTTTTGCAGGATTAAGGGGTCAGTCAAGCCCTAACCAGATGAAGCTCAGGAAAAGGTGGTGGCTCTTGCTTTCCAAGATTTTTAAGCCCTGGGCTAATGGGATACTTTGCTGGGTCAACCGGTTCATATGGCTGGTGTACTTCTGCTCTCCCAATGAACCAAAACCCAGCAAAATCCAGCACTATGCTTCAAGATTCATTGGAGCCAGCCCCCTGGGTTTGCCCAGTGGCCTTGAAGTAGACTACAGATAATCAGGAGCGCTATCTGCATGACAGCTGAAGGCCGAGTCTGGCCTTTAGAGCAGCATGATTTCCATGCTGCACTCAAAGTCCGCCTCACCCTCCAGCTATCATACAGATCCCTGATTTGAAGGATCTGTAGTTCATTTCAAGACCCTGCTGCCAAAGCTAGAACAACTTGGACTTCCAGAAACAACCCTTTCCAAAGGCTCATAAGTAAGCTCAGCAGGTGTAAGCACAACAGGTTGCTAAGTGGTTAAGATGAGAAGGCAGAGGTATATTGTGGACTAAAATAAGCAGGAGAGTTTCATAAAGTTACAGTCTTCAACCACTGGGGTTGGATTCAGCCAGATTTTTTGCTCTATTTCAGTCAGTTCCACTCATTAATACAATCTCAGTTTCACATGGCTTTTTCATGATGGTCCAATTATTTCCATCACAGCCTTTTCAGTGGCCAAAGAGAACCCCTTCCTCCCCTTTTTGCCAGTGGAAAAACTGATTGGATCCCACCTGTGAAGTGGGAACCTGAAATGGGTCACAGAGTCCCACCTTATAGGATACAAGCATCTGTAGACGAGCCTTTTTCTCTGAAACACGAAAAACATACCATAGCTTTTCAGATTAAGTAGCATATGTAGAACAAATAATCATTTCCAAGCCAGCTTTCAACCCACTTTTCAGCCTTTCCCAACTGTAAAATATTCTTAGTAGAGATTCTTCTCCTTCTGACAACTTTTTAAAATAAAAAACTGTCTTAAACCTAGAATTCTAGACACCTATCCAAAGGAGTGTAAAGTTCTTGACTTCACTGTGTCATGTCAAGCTGACTCACTTTTTTAACCTTTTATGTTGTATTCTTTTATAGTCTTCTGATGTTCTGTCTGACAACTCTCTTCCATGGGCTACTGACCTCTCCTCTCTGGCGTGTTCCATGAACCCATACAGCAAGTTCCTGTTCTGACAAAAAGACATCTCAAGCTGAAACACTTTGAATACTGCCTGACAACTAAAGCACCAACTAAACTGTGCAACGAGAACACAGCATGCACTGTGTCTCCACTGTCTGCAGAAATCAGAATTTTTAGTTGAAAATTCTAGATTTTCTGTGTTTTGTTGAACAAGAGATATTCATAGACCTGTTTTAAACTCAGCTCCCAAGTCACCAAAGCCTAGAGAGCTAATGCTAAGGTTACTAGAGTCCAAAGTTGTAGGACTCGTCCAACTGTTGAGGCTTAAGGATGAGGTAGTTGACATGGATACAACAGAATAATTTATAAGCAATCCGGATGAGGTACTCAGAAGTCATTGCAACAAAATTATCAAAGTAACAGAATAGCATTTCTGCCTGTGGAAGCTTCAGTGGACAGAGAAAGGCTGGTTTTTTTTTTTTGGTTTTTTTTTTGTCAATTTCTCTTTTCACTGCAGACCCTTACTTCCCTCACATGCTAATTATGGTAATCCCTGACCTCCAAGAACAGAATTTTGGGACCCTCAGTGGGCTGAGCGGGGAAGGGGAAAGTTGTATTCCATAAGCTTTGTTGTTTTCATGGTACTTTGGACCCACCCTAAGTTTGGGCAGAGGTGATTTATGAGTTTCCAAAGGATTAAGCACACAGTAAAAGATCTTATATATCCCTGGAAGCAGCATGAGGGGAATATGATTTCATCATAGTGCCTGACATTCACAACACATTTTTGTTAAAATACTATTATCAACTACAACCAAATAGAAATCCAAAGGCGTTTACCATGCAGGGTACCTACAGCATGTCCAGAAATATTGCAAAATCTGAAGATGACACAGTATGATACTCTGCAAAACAGACCCATAGCTAGAAATGTTATGATGAAAGGGTATAAGGGGACACTAGGAAGGGCACTGTAAGTCAACTTAAAATAATAAAAACCTGAATATAAGTCTGACATACTTTCATATAGTGCAATCATAACCAAGTATGCCAACAAATGAGTCCCACTAAGTCCAATGGGACTTACTCCCTAGTATGTATGTTTAAGATTATAGCCTTAATTTATTGATTTAAATTGGGTTGTATCCTGCTATTTCAGTTAGCTAAGTATAAGGAGCCCACACTCAGCTGAATAAAGTGATAGGAAACCATGCAATGAAGTGTATTTTAAGTGCCAAAGTGCTTATCTATGCCCTGGTTGCTGTGGGTAATTATTAACTGATATTCCATTAATGACAGAAAAATTATATCTGCCTGGTGCCACAGTATCTCACAGAACAATTCCCAAACACCAAGCCACACACAGTCTTATTAGTATTAATAATATTGTTTTATCCAGGGGTCTTTTCGGGGGGGAGCCCACCGGAGCGCAGCTCCGGGAGCTCAGGAGCCAAGCCCCGCCCCCAGCCGGCGTCCTGGAGAGTCTTTCAGGCAGCCGAATGTCAATTTCAACTCCATTATATCCTATGGGCCATTGAAGTCAATGGTGAAAACATAGGGTATGTTCTAGGGGCTGGAGGGGAGGGTTTGAGGGAGAGGCTCGAAACTCACAGGATAGCTGATGGAGCCTCTCCCCAAGATACCCACCAAGTTTCAAGAACATTGGACCAGGGGGTCCAATTCTATGGGCCCCTAAACAGGTTGCCCATATTCCCTCCATTGTTCTCTATGGTGGGAAAAAAATAACTTTTTTCCCACTATAGAGAACAATGGAGGAAATGAGGCAACCTGTTTGGAGGCCCATAGAATTGGACCCCCTGGTCCAATGTTCTTGAAATTTGGTGGGTATCTTGGGGAGAGGCTCCATCAGCTATCCTGTGATCTTGGAGCCTCTCCCTCAAACCCTCTCCCTCCAGCCCCAGAATATACCCTATGTTTTCACCATTGACTTCAATGGCCCATAGGTATAATGGGGCTGAATTGCCACTGAATTTCTTTCATTCCCTCCTTTCCTTCTTTCTTTTTCCTCTTTCCCTCATTCTTCTCTTCTTTCTTTCTTTCTTTCTTTCTTTCTTTCTTTCTTTCTTTCTTTCTTTCTTTCTTTCTTTCTTTCTTTCTTTCTTTCTTTCCCACCTTCTTCTCTTCTCTTTTTTCCTCCTTTCCCTGTTTCCCTCCCTCTTCCCTCTCTTTCTTTCTCTCTTTCCTTCCTTCTTTCCTTCTCTCTACTCTCTCTCTTTCCTTCCCTCTTTCCTCCTTCTGTGGCCCAACTCTAGTGAGAAGGAGTTTAAACTTTAAACCCCTTCTCTCTTAGCTCCCCCACCCAGACCAGCTGGGGAAGGGGAGGGGAGGCTTTTGAAGATGCTTCCCCCTTTTGCTTCCCCTTCTGACATCACTTCCGGTGATGTCAGGGGGTGTGGCATATGCTAATAGCCTAATAGCTCATTAGCATACCATATGCTAATGAGCTCCTGCAGCTGTTCTTCTGCGAAAAGACCCCTGGTTTTATCCACCAATATGGTAGATATGCTTCTAAGAAGCTGGAGGACTAATAATAATGTTAAAGTAGACCTGAACTGGGGTTTTCAGTTAAGGGGGAAGAATCACAGGGCCAGATACAAATAAGATACTAACACTCATCTAATTCCTTATGTTATTGAAATGGTATATTTGCAAACTTTATACCATATTTTGCTGATGATTTCTTAATTTTTAAATAATTTAAACAGTCTGTAGTTCTATAGAAATGTGTTATGACACCAAAAATAAAAAAAATCATGCTTTTTGGGTTTGTGATTCTTATGTGCCTATAAATTCATAACATAGTTGCTTATAAGTATACTGTGAGTCCTTTATTGATTTGGTAATTACAGCTCTTCTTTTCTCTTATAATATGTTGTAGGGATTAAGCAGTGTGAGATAGTGTCTTGGGTAAAATTCAGAACTGTGCTGGGCAAGATCCAGCACTGATGTTGAAGAGCTGGCTATCAGTGCTTTACAGTAGAATCCTATGCAGAGTTACTCCTGGGAAAACTCTGCACAGGATTGCATTATACATCTATACTATAGATATGGGAGGTACAAGTGTCCTTCAGTATTTAAGTGTGGTGTTGTTTCTTTGATATTTCTTTGCTGTAAAATTTAATGTATAAAATACAACCTTAGGGAAACAAAGATAAAATTTGACTATTCAGATGGCAGTCATATACAAAGAAGTAGATGGCTAAATAGAATATAGATTATTTTGCAGCATTTTTCTATTAAATATGATTACATAGTACTCTTCAGATTTAAATTCAGTAACAAATCGGTGCATTTGTGTGGGTAGCTTCAAAATGTCACATGAAACACACTGAATAAAAATATTTTTAGAAAATCTTAAAGTTCACTTGCTTTTCTAGTCACAGAATATTAAAAGGTTAAATGCCCAACTGATGTGTGAAACCTTTTCTGACTCAGAATAACATTTAAATTCATTATCTATATTACTTTTATCAGAATAACAATTGTAGTTTGTCAGTTTCTTTACAAGCGTTTGCTCAGTTGATACACAATATAATGTCTAATTCTGCTTAGTCTGATAAAGTTTTTAGAAATGTTTATATGAGTACTACACATACAAAAATAGCATCTATCTAGTCTAATTTTAGGTCACATTGATGGCAGGATCACATAGTCTTTCCAATGCATTCTTTGACTGTTCACCTCAAATGGGAACTTACTCCTCTGGATCTATTCAAATGGGAAGTCATTCTAAATCTTTGACTGTATTCTGAATCAAGATTCAACAGCACAGTCCAAAGGGGAATGGCCAAAAGCACTCAGGGAGCCAGTGAACTCTCAAGCTAGTTCTCAGTGATCGCAGAGATAAGCCAGCATAAGTGGGAGTTGTGTTGGTGACCCAGCACTGCTCCACCATACCTGGCCTGACATCAGATCACTTCAGTGGCCACCTGTCAATGGGCCAGTGGCAAAGGCCCCTGTGCCAGCATGGAACTGGGCACAAAAGTGGGGATGTTGTGGGAGTTAGTCAGCTCTCTCAGCATTTCAGCCTAGGAATGTCCCCCTGTCAGTAGCGGAAAGTTATGCCAGCAGAAAACATAGTGCAGCCCATAGGCACATCAAGCGCCCCCTCACTGACGTGGCCTTCCCCATAGCATACCAACTGTGGTGCACCTAATCACCTCACTCCCCAGTGGTGGCTAAACCTCCTCCCCAGCACCCATTCACCAGCTCTCCAGTCCTACGTAAACTGCAGCCAGGACACCTGTAACTCATTAGGTAGGGCACACAGCATGGAACTCTGTCTCAGAGCTCCCTGCCATATGGACTTACAGCAGGAGTGTCAAATATGCGGCCCAGGGGCCGGATCAGGTCCCCGGAGGGCGTCTATCAGGCCCACAGTGGAACTGTCTGTCTTCTGCTTCTTCTTCCAGTTCTGTTGCTGCTGCTGCTGCTGCTGCTGCTGCTGCTGCTGCTGCTGCTGCTGCTGCTGCATCATCGTAGGTTTGCAGCTTACAGATACACACCTGAACAACATATTCAAGACTGCAACAGCACAAACATTTTGATGCAATAATTCAGAACAAAAGGTGTCAGTTATCAGACACTGTTAAATAAACAAAATATTGCAAGAGTGCTAATGTTTTAAGTATGTTTTTTATTTTAAGTAAAAAAAAACCCTTTGTGTTTGTGTCCTTTATAAAGTTTATATCTCCGCTACCTGGCATTACATTTTATAACACAGGGCCCGGCCCAACAAGGTCTCATTTATGTCAGATCTGGCCCTCATAACAAATAAGTTCGACACCCCTAACTTAGAGCATGTAGCATGATACTTTGGCGGCAGAAGGAGCACAGAGTGGGCACTTTGCACTACTGAGAGACTACTTAGCACAAACACCCAAGAGGTAGAGCAAAGTCCATTTGTTGTTGTTCAGTTGCACTTCATGCTGGGCCCTCCTGTCTTCCACCATCCCTGAGTGGCTAATAGGTCTCACTGCAGAACCTTTATAGGTTCAACCTGAAAAGGCAACTGCATACTGACAGATAAGCAGTTGGCCAGGAATCTAGACCTGTTCCCCCATTCTCCTCACAAAAGATGGGGTGCTGCTACCCCAATGATGCCGCCTCCCACACCTGAGCCCAGCGTTGTGTTTGTCCAGTGGCAGCCTGAGCCACAGCCACCTGGCACCATGGGCCCTGTCATGCAATAGGGAAAGATCCAGGAAAGTTTCTTGAGAGAACTGACAGGGGAAAATGTTTACAGCCCTGCATTGTGTTCATTCCTTTGCTTGCTCCCCAACAGAAGACAGGGCTCAATGGTGTTTTTTGGGGGGAAGGGTCTGGCAGCTGCCCCACTTCACTTGCTGGCTGACCCCTCGACTCATTTTCTTGCAGGATTGGAGCCTTGTGCAGCAGCTGCAGATGCTGCAGTGGATGGATCATTAGCAGTCACTGAGTACTTCAACACAGGATGGGGGGTGAGTGCGAAGGGCACCAGCATCTGCCTCAGGGGGCCTCCAAGTAAATCCCCTGCCCATGGAGCTAGGACTGTGGGCCTGCCAGGGCACTAGAGACATGGTTGAGCCCTGCACGGCACTTGTGTCTTTGTTTTGCTTTCCTGCAGATGATGATTCAAGAGGGAGACCTTGGGGCACAGCCAGTGCTGTTCTCCCCCATTCAGTCTTTTGTCCCACCCCATATCCTGCAAGTCCTCCCCACTTAGATACATGCCATGCCAGGTAAGGATTAGCCTGTCTCCCCATAGCCCTAAGGTGGTGGGAACTTGAGTCATTGGATCTTTCCATGATTTGTAGTTCAATAAAGTGTGGGTGGCGACACAACTGTGTCTCGGTTTCAGCTGCATGATGGCAGCTCCATGCCTCATTCCCTCACAAACCCATCTGTGACTCCCTCTTAGGGCTGCCCAGTCACATGTCCAAGAGAGAGGGCTCTGACCCAGGGATGCCCATGCTTGGGTAGCTGTAGTTGGTTGTTCAGGTGTTGTGTTCACCTGCCAAACATAGCAGGGCTCTGGTGGCACCTTCAAGGCTAACCTCACACCCGGGTCCTCACCTCCCTATTCCCACACTAATTGGCTGCTGTGTGAAGGGGGGGATGGGCCAGTGTGGTCCAGATGAATGTGTGTCTGCATTATGAAGGAGGGTGTCTGCCACCCAGGGAGCAGAAATCTAAAGGTGCTATTAACTAGGGGGTAGGGGATCACAGGGGCCCTTGGCCACATGTCCTCCAACTGGCCCAGTAGGCATGTGTTCCTGTACTTTTTTGCATTCAGTGGTGCCTCTTATGTCCTGCCCTTGTATTGCCTTTTCTGGCTGCCCATCAACCTGCTCCCCAGCCCAGAGACCCTGTGACACCTCCCCTATTGGATCCATTGGCAATCATTGCCAGAAGGCCATGTTGTGGAGCATGGCACAGATGGTAAGGAGCTTGATGACTGCAAAAAAACCCACATCTTCAACTGGCTGAATGCCCACTTGATGGGCTTGGTTGTAAGCAGTGTAGTCTGCTGGCTCATCTCTGGGATACAATGTCAACAGGTATGGATGAAGGGGGTATCCCCATTCAACTGCCATGGAAAGGACAGCTGTCAGGACCCAGCATCCTGCCTGCCTCCCCAGGCTACTGACACGCATCTAAGAACCTGGCTGCAGTGTCCATGAAGATGTCCTGGTGGTCACAGGTTGTCTGGATGTTGCAGTAAACTGGCTTCTCCGGGGGTGGGGGGGCAATGATGGCAACAAATGAGGCAAATCCTGCCTAGATGGATGCCAGCTCAGTCTCCTTCATAAGGAAGTGCATGTGCTCTGGCAGGTAGCTCAGCCAGGCATCCAGGATGCTCTGAAGGCACCTATTCGCTGATAACTAGGATACCTCCAAAGCCTCAGCCATGACCCCTTGAAATGAGCTGGTGGCTGGGAATTGGAGGGAGATCAGCACCATCTGCAGGATGGAGATGGTGCAGGGGGCAGGAGCTTGGCCATAGAGCACTGGCCCAAGCTCTTCACATGAGGCGTGGATAATTACCCTGTCCAGGTGGGGCCAGGCCAGGCAGATGCTGTTGGAAAGCTGCAGCATCCTGATGAGTGGCTGGTATTGCCTGGCCATAGTTCAACCCAGCCATAGCTCATGCCTGGACAGGGGAAGCTAACTCTCCCTGCTGCTCTCACCCACCCCGGCCCTCCTTGGTGCTTTCTCACACCTGCTCTTCTTCACTAAAATGAATGAAAGGAATGCCACTGGGAACAATAAGAGAGCCCCAAAAGCCCATTGGTTATAATGGGAGCCAGGAATGCCTATTGACTTGCATAGGCTCCACTGAAACCTGTTACAGCACACAAATGTTGCAATGAAAGTGCAGAACAGATAACAAGGCCTGGAATAACAGCCTCCAGAGTGGAAAGATTATTGCTGAGAGTAGAATGACAGTCCCTGGGCCCAGATAAAATGCTCTGGGATTGGACTGACAGCCCCCCAAACTACTGATTCCGGTCCTAGGGGCCATCATTCTAGTTGCAGAATGCTTAGGCTAGTGCCAGGGACCATCATTCCACTCTGGGCTGTATGGGCTGTGTAAGCTGTTTGGGGTCACCACCAGTAGGGGAATTGCTGGGACTGCTTGCCAGCTCATAGCCCAACCCCTCCCCACCCCACAGCTGTGACATGAGCAGGGCTGGATCCACTGTCCTGATTGCTTATGATTGGTTCTGCCCAACCAGTCCATCACAGCCCTGCTGTTACCTGTTGTGATGCATTTGGGGTGCAACAGAATGATTGCTGCCTCCCCCCCACTTCTTGGTGTTTTGGCAGCTTCCTAGTCTCTGCCAAAACCCTTTAGGATGGTGACTAGTGGCACCACAGGTGTGCTGGGGGCTGGACACCCCCACCTAGGCAGCACTGCTAATATTACCTCAGTTGCAAAACTGCAGGATATAGCAAACAACTGAAAAACCTGTGAGCATGAAAACAGATATTGGAAGGAGAAAAGAGGGTGAGAAAAGGGAATGTCCTCTCCCAATAAACTGATAAAAAGTGGACCATCATTTAAAACACATGTACAAACAACTGAGAAACATTTCATTGATGGATTCTACATCCTGCCTGTGATCTAACTAAATAACTAAAGAAGTGGAAGGAACAAGGTTTCTCTTGGAAGACTGTTTATATTCATGGAGAGAAGAAGAGAAAGAAAGGAGGGGAAGTGTCTCAGTAGTAGAGAATCTGCTTTCTATGAAGTTCTAAGTTCAGTCTCTGATAGCTCCATTTAAAAGTATCAAAGAGCAGCAGATATGAAAGACCTCTGCTTCAGACTATGGGGAGCTGCTGCCATTCAGAGTAGACAATACTGACCAACAGTCTGAGTCAGTAAGACAAGTTCATGTGTATTCAAGTTGCATTAGCCTTTTGCTATTAATTACAATAATTATGAAAATGGGGTGTTTTGTAATTATTGTAATTAATATGAAAATGAAACAAATTCGCCACCTAAACAGCTTATAATAGTTAAAAACATGATTTTTCTTTCATTCTGTTCTCTATTTTTTGTTTTTGCACTTATTGCCTTTCTCTGACTTTACCAGTTTCAGTTCTACAAGGCAGCCCATGTTTTCCCAGTAAGGGTGTAAGCTTAAGGAGAAGGCAGAGAGGGGAGAGGCTCTGGATTTTCTCGACTGAATGCAAGCCATAGCCACTAGGGTTACATATATTTGTGAGGTATTCCAGTCCTGAAGGCTATGAGGTAGGATGCTGTGTTCTGCTCTCCCCCCAAGGCCTGCCCTGCTGTGCCAAATTTCCCCTTACAGTCTGTGGTTCCCTGCTTTCCCATTATTCCCCAAACCTTATTCTTTGTCCAAGCAAATCAACCTTAATGCCCTCCTGTAGCCTGTCCACCCACCCAGATCTTTTACACTCTTTGTGCCATCAAATTCCCTTGCCTTGTTGGTCAGCCTCTTCCTTGTGCTTCTGTCATTCAAGCTAAGTGGCTGCAGTGCCAGATTCTTCCACTGCACACTGCTGTTCATGTTGCTGGTGTTTGGAATCTTTCCTGCCAACTCTCCCATAGCCTTCAATGTTAAAATAAGTGCCTTTCATCTGGGGGGATGTGATAAGGGAGGAGTCTTTCAGTACCAACAGCTCAGTCTGTTTTGGACTTGCTTTTTATTTCAGTGCTTATTCAAACCTCTATCTGTTTATTGTTTTGGAATCAAGATTTACAAGAGATCAGGACATCTATGGAGAAAAGGACATTTTCTGGAAAACAAATGTTGCCAGCCACAAAAGTTTAAAAATATAAGCGCCTCTAATTGAATCTGTCAGAAGTCAATATAGCAAAGGGACTTCCTTAAAAGAAAATCTGAATTGTAACTCTCTCTGTGTGTGCACACATATGTGAGTGTGCACAAGGGTCATTTCCTAGAAAAGAGGTACAGAAGCTCATTTGCATAACTCATTTGCATATGCCACACACCCCTGACAAAGGGCAGGCATGTTTAAAATTAGTTAAGGCATAAAATGAGTTAACCCTCCCTTCCCTGAGTCTCTCTGTAAAAGCAGAGAGGCTCAGGGGAAAGGGGGCCATGTCTGTCCACCTCCCCTTCCCCTCTCCAGCCAACCCACCATGGCAGGCTGACTGGAGAAGGGAAAGGCAGGGAGGCAGATATGCCTGGGTTCCCTGCCCAATCTTCTCCAGATGCCCCACAGCTGCGGGGCACCTGGAGAAGATTGGGCTGGGAACCCAGGCATTTAAATCCCCCCCGAGTCTCTCCACAAAAGCAGTGAGGCTCACAGGGAAAGGAGGGCATGTCTGCCCGCCTCCCCTTCCCCTCTCCAGCCAACCTGGAGAGGGGAAGGGCAGGGAGTCAGACATGCCCAGCTGCCCTGCCTGATCTTCTCCAGGTGCCCCACAGCTGTGGGGCACCTGGAAAAGGTTGGGCTGGGAACCCAGGCATTTAAATCCCCCCTCCCTGAGTCTGCCTGCCTCGCCTTCCCCTCCTCAGCCAACCCACCATGGCAGGAAAGGTGGGGGGCAGGGCCTGGGCTCCTTACTGCCAGAGTGCCACTCCAGGGCACTCCAGCAGGAAATGACCCCTGAGTGTGCATGATTTCTTTCTTATGACTTGCTAAAGGTCCAGGCATAAGCGTCAAGAAACATCACCCATCTTGAGAAAAACATGAGTATAATAGCAGATCCTATCTATCTGGTTCTTGGCTGATTCTGAGACAGGTTCCATTTTTCAGTGAAACTATCATCAGTATAATTAAAAACTATGCATCAGACAATGATGGTCCCAAGGGGGGGGACCAGAAAGAAGAAACAGGCACTGACTATTTACAGCCACAGCAGATACCTGCTCTGTCCTCTGTTTAATCTAATCAACAACTACTCTATGAGTACTGAAATTATATTAGGATGGGTATGTTATTTTTGTTGTTGTTGTTTAGATTTCATTGGAGTAAATGTTCTTGCATTAAAAATTGCAGCCCATGTCATCCTTTCTTTGAGCACTTCAATAAGACAAGCACATTTTCTCATAATGGTCCTGTGTTTCACTGCCGATTTCCCCACCACTACCACTATTTCCATGCTTGCTCAGTGTACTGAATGCTGATGAGATGATAGCTGGTTTGTCTCCGCTGACTTTATGTGCTGAATATCTTGCCTTTTATTTTATAGTTTCTTTCAGGAAACTGCCTCAGGGCAAATCATGTCTCTCAGCAAGGACAAGGAGTGCAATAGTTTAATTGGGAAGTCTGTGTCCAAAATTTTAAACGTTCAGGGTTGTATATCTGAATGCAAAGCCAAGGAAGGAACTTTTCTCATTGCCAACAATGACCAACGGGGACCAAGATATTTGAAAGCTTGTCTTTTGTGATGTGAGCCCACATACCTGCTTCAGGCAATAACATATAACATAAAAATAAATATTTAAATTGTATAATAAAATATACATCTAGAAAATGATCTTCAGCCGCTAATATCATAATACCCTCACATATTTCTTTAAGTCATTCTCAAGGTTTGGTCTTTCTGGTTGGTTCATCATGGATATTGAACAGACCCTCCTGTTGACAAAACTCATGCAATATTTCTTGGTCCTCAGATAACGAGTAACATAATGAGGAATGGCTTAAAACTACTATATTATGAAGAGCAACATGCAGTGCAATCCTAAGGGTGTATACTCCGAAATGAAATACCATTGAGGTCAACGGTATGTCCTCCCTAGTAAGTATCCTTAGGATAAGGATATGAAAGA